>CM067341.1:114337500-115537500 GCA_034376525.1 Nicotiana benthamiana | reverse complement strand
TGAGAACTCAGGTACTTGTAAGATTTTTCCACCAACTGGTTTCTGCTAGAAGCTTCTTCATTGTTATACTGCAGATGAATAGGTTCAGGTACAGGTTCCTTTAAAGAATTTTGTTCAGTTTCTCTCAGATTGGTTCCCCCTATCAGGTTGCCCTAGGTGGAAGGATCTATTCCATCACCTGTTCCTTCCTTTGATGCCACCTTGAATTGTGATGTGGCTTTAGTTATTTGTCTCACCAATCCGATGGCTTCATCTTCGTGTTTCTGTCTCTCTGGAAGAATGTTAGATTCATCAAATACAACATGTACACTTTCTTCTACACACAAAGTTCTTTTATTAAACACTTTATATGCTTTGCTATGTGAAGAACATCCCAAGAATACTCCCTCATCACTTCTGGGATTAAACTTACCTAGGGAGTCTTTGCCATTATTCTACATATAGCACTTGCAACCAAAAGCCCTAAGATGGGATATGTTTGGTTTTCTCCCTTTAAGTAACTCATGGGGAGTTTTCTCTACAAGAGGTCTAGTCATACATCTATTTATTAACAAGCAGTGCTTATAGCCTCTGCCCAGAAGCTATGAAGTAGTTTACTGAAAAAAAGCATGGTCCTTGCCATATCCTCAAGGGTTCTGTTCTTCCTCTCAACTACCCAATTCTGCTGAGGGGTCCTAGAAGCAGAGAAATTATGATCTATTCCATTTTCATCACACAATTCAGCAAACTTTGTATTTTCAAATTCAGTTCCATGATCAGACCTAATGGATGCAAGTTGATTTCCTAATTGTTTATGGATATTTCTAACAAAGGCAGTGAATATTTTAAATGGTTCATCTTTAGAGGTTAGAAATAATACCCAGGTAAATCTATCATAATCATCAACAAGCACCATTACATATCTTTTACCACATTTGCTCATGTCTCTCACCAGACCACAGAGATCCATATGAACCAGTTCCAACGTCTTGGACGTACTCATCATTTTCTTAGGTTTGAAGGATGACCTTACTTGCTTCCCCCTTGCACATGCCTCACAAACTTTGTCTTCCTTATTAGGTAACCCAATCACCAAGTCTTTGGAGACTAATTTGTTCAATTGATTTAGACTGTCATGGCCAAGTCTTTTGTGCAAAAGGAGGGGATCATTAATTAACACACTAAAGCAAGTGAGTTCATTTTCAGAGAGAGTTGACAAATCTACAATGTAAATATTGTTAACTTTCCATCCTTGCAAAATAATATTGCCAGTAGTAAGGCTAATCACAAAACATTTTGTGGAAGTGAAAGCTACAAGATTACCTCTGTCACACAGTTATGACACACTTCTCAGATTATATTTCAAACCATCTATCAAATAGATATTCTCAATGGAATGAGAGTCTGTCTTTCCTATCTTTCCAACTCCAGTGATCTCACCTTTATTTCCATCTCCAAAGGAGACATCACCTCCTTTTAGGTTCTCAAGTGAAAAAAAAATTGGTCCTTGTTACCAGTCATATGTTTTGATCAGCCACTATCTATGTACCATATCTGGATACTTCCTTTCACTTGGACCTGCAAAATTAAAACATTGATTAGTCTTAGGAACGCAAACTAGTTTGGGTCTCTTTCTATGAGCAAAAGGATGAATTAAATTTTTCTTTGCCCAACCAGGCAGTTTGTGCTTTTCTTGGACAAAAGCTTTATTCTTTTTATTGGCCTTCTCTTTTGCATTGCATTCATTATTGTAATGGCTAGTCTTTCCACAATGTGTGCAGGTCTTATTTTCAGGAAGTGTGAAGTATTTGTTTTTGAGATTCCTTTTTGGAGCTTGTGTCCCAAATCGAAGTCCTCTCTCATTGTTGTTGTGATGTTCTTGTAGCCAGGAGAGTACATCGGAAGCCTTGCTCCATTTTCATGTTATGTCGAGTTCATGCTCCACCTTACCTAAATCTTCTTTTAGGATTTTAATCAATTCATCTTTCTTGTATAGTTCATCTTTCATTTTTCCTAGATTTTCTTCTAGGGTGAGAAATGATTGATCAGCCTTTTTCTTTCCTATCCCTAATTTCAGTTTAATATTTTCAGATCTAAGTTATAGGACATTATTTTCAAGTTGATGAACTTGGTTCTTCAACTCAGTATTTGTGTTGTCACTCGCATCAGCCCTAGACTAACCTTTTGCATTTTTCTTCTAGGATAACATATTCCCTAGACAGAACATCCTTCTCACTGTTTATTATTTCAGACTCATCTATGATGTCCAACAATAGCTCAGCCAACTCTTCTTTGGACAAGAAATAAATCTTTTCTTTACGATATAGAATATTTACCTCTTGTTCATATTCTAATTCTCCGATGTCCATAAGAGCTTGCTCATCTTCAGCTTCATTTTCTGAGTCCTTGTTGATCATCAGTGATGATATCCCAAAGCTCATAGTCTTCACCCATGATGTGGTCCCTCATTCTTTTTTCCACCATTAGTAGTAGAGGCCATTGAAAAGAGGAAGCCTGGCAGTGGATTACTCTTCCCAATTCCAGGTGTTGCACTCTTGTTGATCTTTTCCTAAGGTGTTAACCTCTTTAAGGATAACCAGCTCTGATACCAATTGAGGATATTAAACGTCAATACCACACAAGGGGGGGGTAATTTGTATGGTACCCAATTTTTCGATCTAGAAGAACCTGGTTCTTCTAAGTGTTCTTACTAGCTACTGTTTGCAGAATTAAATAAATAGAAATAAAGAACACCGAGATTTGTTTATGTGGAAAACACCAGGCTCAAAAGGTGAAAAAACCACGACCTACTACTTAGTAGGATTTTCCCAAACTTCCACTAAAATCAATGAGCCAAAACAGCATTTACAAAAACTCGTTGTAAACCTAAGGATTAAACTCTAATCTCAGTGTGGCACACAGTCTCAACTGATGCGACACTATCAAGTTAACTCTAACTTGAATACTCACAGTACCTAATACAATTTGCTTCTATGAAATCTGAAAGGTACAATATGAAAACCTACTACAATTGAACTAGACTTAGAATAAATACAATGATGGAACTAGTTCTTCTATCTTAGTTCACATAGCTTCAGGTGTGCACACTTGTATCTCACATATATTGCTTGCAAAACAGACTTGCCCTTTTTCTCTCAAATATGTTTAACTACTACGTATGTGCATTTCCTATAAAAGAAAACAATTTGGTTATTTAATAGATTAGCAGTTAGAGTTTGATCGAGACTCCAATGCTTATCCTTAGTCGATTTGAGTCCTTAACCAATACAAACTCCAACCCTTATCCTAGCTTAGGATTTGTTCTCTTATCATAAAGAGACTGTCCTCCTTATCCGAAATGTAACCTTTTTGATCAGTTTAGAAGATATTGATGTTTGATCTTCAATGCATATCTTCCTCAGTTGCCTCTCATGTGCAATGGTTGATTCAGACTGTGTAACACTAGATGGACCAGGTCCTTTCCTGAGTTCATTTGTCAATCTTTAAAGCTTCAATTGAAATTGGGACAACAATATATATATATATATATATATATATATATATATATATATATATATATATATATATATATATATATATATATATATATATATGTAGATATATATATATGTATATGTATATATATATATATATGTATATGTGTATGACATGGCTCAGTCTTGTCTTTGTACAATTATGTTTCTATTAGAGGGTTGTAGACAGTACGTCTAGTTGGATTGTGTGTGGCCTTGTCAACTATCAATTTTGGATGTATGGTTGTCTATAGCAGCCTTGCCGGCTCATGCACTGTATTCTGCCTGTATACATATAAATGACTTGAAGGTAGATGTCCTTCTTATATGTTATTTTTGTAGTTCAGTATATGTTATTCAGGATCATATCTTATATACATGCTTAGGGGTGTTTGACAGATACTACTCAAGTACCCATTGCGGCCCACCGATTTAGATCGTGACACATTGATTCTATTCCTCCAATGTCTATGGAGCTTTGACATGTGATAGAATTTAGTATTGGCATCCCCATCATTTAACCAATTAATACAAGATTTTAATTTTCAAAATTCTTCTTCTATGCGTAATATGTGAATGTATTCTAAAGTCAGTTGAGTTTCCAAATTTTGTAGGAACATACTTGTAGGATAATGGATAGAAGATTGAATCCATGTTATCCTAGCCAAAATGTTTCTTTTTTTTTGGAATATATTACCAATACTATTTTGATTCCATCTTATGGCTACTGCCTTAAAATTATTAATAGTAGACATGAAAGGCAGATCATCCGACCAAGTGTCGTAGAAAATTTGTTGAAACTGTGGATGGATGCCCACATAGTTTCAAATCTAAATATCTTATGATGTATAAAAGGAGTAGGTTCTAAATTAATTAAGATCGGGCTGTGATCTGAATGAGTACATGGTAAATGCCTCACCGCCATTTCTGGATATAAGCTTAGCCAATCATAATTAGCCAAAAAATGATCAAGTCGTTCTAATATTGTATGACCATGTCTTTGTTTGTTTGTCCATGTAAAATGACTACCTTGATAAACTAAATCAATTAGTTTACAATAATTCAGGCACTTAGCATTATCTGCCCTATTATTTAATATAGGTAGGCCCCCAAATTTTTTTCTAACCTCTAAAACCTCATTAAAATATCCCCCTATTAACCAAGGAATACTAACAGTGTCATGCAAATTAGTTAAATTATACCAAAGAACATCACGTAACTGATAATGATGACTAGCATATATTGCTCATAATATCCAAGGAGGTTTAGCGGGACAAACCTGGACCATGCAGTGTATCTCTTGGTCAGAGATCCTCATTTTTGTCACATTAATATGATCTGTATTCCACAGTACTACTAAGCCACCTATAAGACCATTAGCAAGGGCTTGGGCAATATTACCAAAATTAAAATTTTCACACATACTTATATGATCTTGCATGTGTGTTTCAATCAAGATAGCTAATGTTCGCCTATGACTATCCAATAAAGACCTAAAGTGTCTTCCAAATTCTGGATTATACGAACCTCTACAGTTCCAAACTAGGAAATTCATATGGGAGTTAGGGTTGTTGATATTCCCTATTGGAGTTTCAGTCATTGGAATGGACAGCATGAGATGTCATCGGATCCAGACTCATAGGAAGTAGAAGAAGTGTCGTAATGATCACCATGGCATATTTCCGTACCTCTAGGTTGGTTGTTTGGAAAATATTTAGACTGCATTAGTATTTCTGGTGGAGATCTTAGAATAAAATTTTTTCGAACTGTTCTTTGAGGTTGTAGAACTGAATGCCCTTTAACCACCAAAACTCCATTCGTGTCTCCCTCATTTCTGCAAGGATTGCTACTAACTCTTCTCTTGCTTGACTATCTAGTTCGTGTAGTGATTATGATGGTGATTGTGGAAGACTTTCCTGTGGGGTGAGACTCTCTAGAGGACTCAGCGGAGTCGAATAAGAAAAGAGTGGGTTGAAGGAATTTAGTGGTCGGAACCAAGGGGCGTATACCTAGCCCATGTGATGAGGTGGGTAGAAAGGGAGAAGATTGATTCTTGGGTTCCAAGTAGGGCTCATCTGACTCATGGGGTAAGGCCATTGATGCTGAGTTGAACTGGATGCATGGTGCTCCAGAAGAAAGGGTATCTAGGTCGTGTACAATTGTTGTTGATTGTAAGCTTCCATTCCTAGTTTCATCCCTTCTGTCACAAATTCTGCTAAGTGAGTAGGATTCTGAACTAGTAAGACCACCTATTGGTTGTTCAATTCCAGATCAAATATTAGTGCATACCCTTGAGAGCCCATCTCCAACTAAGATTGGAGTGGGACATCCGTGGACATCAGCTGGGAAGTGTAGATTAGGGGTCTTGAGATATGAGGTAACTGAGATCCCAACATGGTTAACGTTGGTATGTAGAAGAACTGATTCTTGGTTTGTATGTTCTCCCTCGTGGACTGGCGTTGGTTGTTGCCTAGAAAAATTGGTCTCTGTATTGTGAATATGGCCAGATAAGTTTTGTGGATCAGTAGATAAAGGAGGAGGATTGATGTTGGTTGTATTGAAGGAATGGGAAGATATATTATGCAATGAAAGTAGCAGAGTAGTGGTGATGTCATGATGGACTTCACATAGAATGTTATCATGGTGTTTGCATGGGATTTGGGGAAGCCTATTATCAGTACTAGTAGAGGTTACCGTAGCATACAAAGTTGGTTTATTTGTGGCTTGAATTGGAACAGACGTGTCTATAATATTTGGCTTCCTTACTGAGTTGTCAAGTATGGATTTGTCTGAGGATGTCACTTGTTGGTTACACGGAAAGCACAACTGAGGTGGTTGTGATTCCTGGTGAAATGTGGGATAGAAGACTACAGCTTGATATTATGTTTCAAGCAATATAGGCCCAGGGTCATTAAGTAGTGGCTTGGGCAAGGAGGTGTGGTAGTATCATGTTGAGATTGGACTTTATAGTTGTGTTGGTTTAGCATATCTATGTCGTGAATTGATTCAGAATTTAGATTATGTTTTATTGGGCTTGTATTCATTTAGCCAGATTTGATTTTAGAAGGCCCAGTAGAGGAGAGTGAATAAAACTTATTAGTAACCTCTATATTGAGACTGTGTAGCATTGGTGGTTGTTTAGAATTTACCGGGGCCATTAGAGGTGTTACAGGGTTAGAGTGCCTACCTGGTAAGGGTTGCTCTATTGGTAGCCCCGCTACTGCAACCGCCTTTCCTTTGTCGTGGGTAGGATGTTTGGATGGATATGTATTTTTCTTTCCAAAAGTGACAGTTTTCCATTCGTTCTCTTGTAGTGGACTAGGATTAGAGATTAGATTTGATGCCAAACCTTGGCTCTTCATAGTCTGTTGTTGCGATGGATGGACAACTTCAGAATAACTGGCAGTTGGATGCCCAAACCTTCCACAGTGTGTGCGGAGAAGGTTAAATCTTTCATATAGTAGTGTCTTCTTGTGGTTTCCCATATGCAGGTCTGTTTTTAAAGGCTTTTCCAAAGGTACTTCTATGCAGATATGTGCACACCTTCCTCTTGTTGCAGTTGAAGTATATGTAGTTGTATGTGGTTTCCTATATGTAATAGTTGTCCTAATTTCGAACCAACTCTATGTAATATTTTTTGTAGGCAGTTCAGGAAGCCTGACCCGAAGAGCTGAGTATGTGAGTTGTGTAGATGATGCTTTAAATTTTGACTCCCACTTTCAATCTTCTATTGGTTTCCATAAAGCTAGAAGTTTAGATCTTAGAATCTGATGAGTAATCCTCTTACCAAAGAGTTTTACTATTACAGAATATTTCCAAGGTTCATACAAATGCGATTTATCAGTTGAGGTAATTGGAACATCATCAATAGGGTTATGGAGGATTTCATCTGCTAGATTTGATGTATTGAAAGAATTTAGTTGGTTGCTTAGTGTTGGTGATGGGTATTTGTCTATGAGCAAAGTTTGTAGAGAAGTAGCCGGCTTTGTGTGAATGTTTATATTATCTATTTGCATGGATCATATATCTGGTGGTTCAGTAATTTGGTAATGTTGCTGAGAATTAGTCATTTTGAGTGTGAAGTGTTGAAGTGATTGAAACCAAGTAGGAGGTGGTTAGTAGAAGCAGCATGAAAGTGAAGAAGTTATTACATCTTGGAGAGAGCTTTTTTTGCTATCAGTGTTATGATAAAATTGCTTCTTCGTTCAGTAGGACAGTTGTACTTGAGCATATGCCACCAAGATCTGAATTGTTGTCTCATGTGTTGACAGGCTATATAGAAGTTACTTTAAGCATGAGTGGTCATCATTGCACGACAATTGCAGTATTACACAATTATTTTTAAAGAGGGAGATTGTTTAGCTCAAAGTTCTCATATAATTTGCAAGCATAAAAATAATCGATATAAATCAAGGGCCAATAATAGCGGGCCAATCATAGCAGACCGTACTAATCAAAAGACCAAATGAAAAATGTAAGAGACGAATGTTATTCGTTAGGGGGAGAAATGAAAAGATCTTTTATTGATGATATTGATTTGGTCTCCCTCTCCATGGAGAGGTTCAGAGCCTTACAATGATATTCTCCTCTTTTATAAGTGGAAATGAAGAAGAAGAAGCAACCCCCCTTTCTAGGGTTCCTTTCTCTTAGTATTTATAGTAGTGAATCTTGCCAGCTGGTGTTAGGCAGACGCGGCCATGTTGAGGGGACGCCTGTCAGTAGCGAGTAGGTCGTAGCCTCGTTGGTTGGGCTGAGCGATCTTTAAGCACTTATTATTAACGAATGGTCGTGCCATTAATCAATCTAAATATGCATAAGGGTGAATTAATCTAGTTAATTATCGCGAGTCGAGTTTTTACCCATACAGTTAGTCCCTCCGCTCATTGAGGCCAAGACCTGGTCGAACTCTATGAGCGGACTTTACTGTACGTGATTCAAATAGATTCGAAGAAAAGGAGATCGAAAGTCATCCTGATTGTAGCCTGAGGTAACTGTAGCGGTTTATGTATAAGAGATGGTCGCTTCCACTTATATTTTCAGGAAACATTCGTGGCTTCTTATACTAGGGGGATAGTCATAGCTATTCATATTCGGGAGACAGCCGTAGCCATTTTTATACACGGGCGATGGCCGTAGCCATTTATATTTAGAAGACGGCCACAACCATCTATATGTGCGGGAGATGGTCGTATCCATTTATAATTGGGGGAGGGCCGTGGTCGTTTATACTTTGGAATGGCCGTAGCCATTTTTATACTTAAAGGATGGCCGTAGCCATATATATTTAGGAGATGGCCATAGCCCTTTTTTTTATTTGGAGGACGGCCGTAGCCAGCTTTGCGTGTTTGAGAACGATCGTAGTCGTTCCGCGCTTTAAAGGTGTCCGTGGTCGCCTCTATTTGTGAGATGGTCGTTTCCATCTGCGTACACGAGGAATGGCCGTAACCATTTTACATTTTGAGAATGGTTGTTGCCGTTTGTACTAAGGGGGCGGCCGTAGCCGTTTGTAGTTGGGGGATGGTCGCTTGATGTTTTCATCCAGGGTCGTGTATTCCTGTAGGCGACCGTTCAGGGTGTGGACGTGTCTGATGTGAATTATAGTGACGCTTGGTATACAGTGTCATATTGGACGTCTTTCCATCATACCCAGGTCATGGACCCTGCTTCGAAGACAAAGCGTCGATCGACGGTTGCAAAAGACTGTTTCCTAGCATCTGTCATAATGACATCAATTATTTGTGGATTCGAACTGTTTTGTGGTTGGTTGTGTGGCTAATGGTGGCTTTTGGAATTCGGGAAAGTCACTTTGCAGTATAAATAGTGGGTTATGTTATCTGTTCCTCACTTTTCAGTATTTGTCTAAGTGAGATCTCTGAAGAAGCAACTTCTCTTACTCTTTTTCTCTATCAATTTGTGTTGTTCTTTGTCTTCTTCTCACTCAATCTCCATTTTTACTTCTTCTTCGGTGAGCTTCGTTCACTCATTGCCCAGTAGTCAACAATGGAAAGCAGACCTCACACAGAGCTTTCTCCGGTGACTGTTCCGGCGGTTGATGGGTCTTCTGTGGTGGCGAGGGCCACCGAATCGGCAGAGACCGATAGGGTTCCGTTGTCAGTGAATATTCTTTCTCTTCCCAGGGGTCCAGCGACCGACTTCACCGCCGATGATGGGGAGGATCGGGTTAATGAGGCCCCGCTAATGGGTGAGGTGGGCCTCGCCCAGTTGAGGGAGCAATGGGGTATTCCTCATTCCACTGACATCTCCCTTTCCAGGAGCGAGGAGAGGGTTCATATCGACCGCCCTAGATATTGCGTTTTCTATGCTTATCCTTTCAGATTAGGGTTCAGGCTCCCCATTCCGGTGCTGGTAGTGGATTTTTGTTGTTACTATGAGGTGTGCCCTAGGAAAATCATCCCCTCTAATTTCAAGCTTTTTTCCATGCTTGCTAGGTATGCGGTATTGTCGTGGAGAGAAATAACACTGAGGCACATGCTGAGTCTGTATGCCCCTCAAAGGGTCCACGGGACCATGATTCGGATGGTCCCTTGCTGGGCCCGGGGTTTGACTGCTGATCTAGACGACACGGTCGACCCTCATTCTTATGAGAACTTTTTCTATATCAAGATCGAGCACTTGGTGGGGAATGCCAGACACTTCCCAGAGACTTGGAATCATATACGTGAGTTTTATATTTTTTAGGTCCTGCCCTTCGCTCTTTTTTATTCCTGCTATAATGTGTGTTAATTTTTGTCTTGTGTTTGCAGCTGAGCGGGCGCCTCCGGCTCTTTGTCCGGCATTGGTGAATGGGTTGAGGCCATACTCTCTCAGATAGCGAGGATTCACACATGGTCGGCCTTCCTGGAGAGGCATGGTCGTAGGCCAGCCGTGGGTGAGTGTTCGAGCTATTGCGTCGTTCCCGTTTAGTCGTGCATAGTTTCTTTTCTCCTAATTCCTTTTCTTTTGTTGGTCAGGGGCGATGCGCCTTGTAAGGGCTCCTCAGCTTGCTTTCCATAGGCCGAGTGCGACTGCTCAGTTGGCGATAGCGCCAACCCCACGCCCCATTCCGAGGGAAACTTCAGCTGAGTCGTCGGTGGCCCACTCCCCAGTACGGTCTTCAATGAGAGTAGAGACATCTTTCGGGGTTGTTCTCTCCAGGGCGAAACCAACATTGGATGAGGAAGAGGAAAGACCATGGTGAGGCAAAGAGTCTCCTTCACGCCCACCGCAAAGGTGGTGCATTTGGATTCTCCGCAGTCGGATGCTGTGGGGGAGGGAATGACTTCGCCTACCCTTGAGGGCGAAAATACAATGGGGGTTGCCCCGGTTGGCTTAGGCCGTAGTGAAACAGTCGCTTTGCCTGCTACGTCATCAGTTTCTGCTGCTCAGAGGGAGATTGGTTCCTCAGCGGCTGCTTTGGTTGGAGAATCAAGTGTCAATCCTTTGGCGAGGGGAGAAGCTTCGACCTCCCGGCCAGTCGAGGAAGGACGGGACGCCGTGGGAGGGGGGTCAGACTCCGAGTCTGACCTGGAGTCTGATGACGTTCACCGGCTCTTGGGAGGTTTTACCAACGCAACATCGCATGCAAAGGGGTCGTACCGCTATGCTGAGATCCCCACTGGCCAGAACTTGCTGCTCAAGGAGGACAATTTGATACCGATGTTTGCTCCCCTTGCTCAGAGGAGGAAAGTAGTCGCTGAGGGACGTCTCAGACGTCGGATTGGTGACCGAGGTGTCCATGATGGGCTTTAGGGTACGTGTGGCGCTTCCCTTTTGTTTCCTTTCTTCCCTTGGTTTGTTTCTTATCTTAAATGCTGCTTTTGTCTTGCAGTCTTTTCTTTTGGAGGTAAAGAGCATGCGCCGAGCCAACATCCGCTCGGGACTTTTCTTGCGGGCGCTAGAAAATATTGCCGCTATCGGGATAGGTGTTACATGTTGCATGAGTGCCTGAGGAATGACCCTCGCAGCCGAGAGTTAGTTGAGGAGTTGGCGAGGCGGGAGCTTCTGTTGTAGAAAGCTCAGAGAAGGGTTAGTGCTCTTGAAGAGCTAACTTTGTCGTAGGGATGAGGAGTTGGAGGCTGAGAGAAATGTTGCAGCCGAGAAGGAGCGTTGTAGTCAGGAGGCTATGGCGGAGGCTCCTGAGTCCCTAATTAGGCAGGTGCTCTGGCTGTATGAGGAGCTCACTACTTCGAGGCAACAAGCCAGGGACGCTTTGACGAAGGTTGGGGCATTAGAAGTGGTGGTTCGCGTTCGGGATAGGAAATGGGAGCTGGAAAGGTCTGCTGCGACTTTTAGAGTGGTGGGGTTGGAGGAACGCATCGACGTTTATGAGCGGGACGCTCAAGATTTGTCGGACCGGATTGCGGCCTTGGAGGCCGAGAACCAGCGCCTGAGGGATCAGGCGGCTTCCTATGGCCCCGCTCGTGACCTTTGGTCGTTTGCTGAGGCCCAGCTTGACGTGCATAGGAAGTTGTGTCGGTCCGGTATTGTACCCGAAGCTATTTATGAGGGGGACCGCCAAAAGGCTCGTGAAGCTCATCTTGACTGTGGCTTCAACCCGGTCAATCCAGTGACCGATGATGGCGCTGAGGGCACAGATGATGGTGCGGTCGGCGAGGGTGGCGTGGGTGGCGCTCAGTAGAAGGGGTTTTTAGAGTTAGCTCTTTTTTTGCCGTTTGGTTTTCTTCTCCCTTTTTTTGTCCGCCTTGGACATATGTGTAAATGGAGGTCCTGTTGTAAAGAATGTTGTGAATATATATACAATTTTATGTTCTTCTCTTTTCTGTTTCCAAGTTTTCTTTTCCACTTGTTCAAAGGGGAATGTGTTGATCTCCCTACGACTTTAGTCGTGATAACGTCGGTGGCCTTGGTCATGATGACGTTGATGGTCTTGATTAGTTGGACGAATCCGGCTATTTTCGGGTCGTATGCTTGCCTTAGTAAAAAACTAGGTGGGCTGTTAGCATCGACTGCCTCAGCCGTGATTGACTGCTTTTCGTTTATCGTTTTTCTTTACTTGGCATGAGTAAGTTTCAGCTTTTGTTTGGTGAGGGCGACGTATAGCCTTAGTCCCAGTTCGGGCGTGGTCGAATTTTTGGCCGTGGCCTTGTAATTTGATTAGGGCCGAACTCATCGCAGCCTGAATTTTAAATTGAGTTACACGTACTTACTTTATTGGTGAGGGTGCTTAACTTGTCCCTTTGTTCGTAGGGGACTAGGTTTTACAGCGTCCAACGGTAAGGGCGCTTGGCCTGAGGCTCGGTTTATTCTGTAGTTGAATTTTTGTGCTAGGTTGCATGTCCTGCGTCGTTGTTCGACTATAGTTGAACCTTTGCACTTTTTGATGTCGAAGGCACATAGCCTAAGTCCCATTCAACTCATAGTTGAACTTTTGGGCGAGGGCATGTAGCCTGAGATGTTGTTTAACCATGGTTGAACCTTTGCAATTTTTTGATGTCGAAGGCACATGGCATGAGTCCCGGTTCAATTCATAGTTGAACTTTTTAGACGAGGGCACATAGCATGAGCTGTTGTTCAAACGTGGTTGAACCTTTGCAATTTTTTGATGTCGAGGGTACATAGACTGAGTCCCAGTTAAACTCGTAGTTGAACTTTTTGGTCAAGGGCACGTCGCCTAAGCTGTTATTCAACCGTGGTTGAACCTTTGCAATTTTTTGATGTCGAAAGCACATAGCCTGAGTCCCAGTTCAACTCGTAGTTGAACTGTTTGGGCGAGGGCACGTAGCCTGAGCTGTTGTTCAACCGTGGTTGAATCTATGCAGTTTTTTGATGTCGAAGGCACATAGCCTGAGTCGCAGTTCAACTCGTAGTTGAACTTTTTGGGCGAGGGCACGTAGCCTGAGCTGTTGTTCAATCGTGGTTGAACCTTTGCAATTTTTTAATGTCGAAGGCACATAGCCTGAGTCCCAGTTCACCTCGTAGTTGAACTTTTTGGGCGAGGGCACGTAGCCTAAGCTGCTATTCAATCATGGTTGAACCTTTGCAATTTTTTTAGGTCGAAGGCCCATAGCCTAAGTCCCAGTTCAATCGTAGTTGAATTTTTTGTGCGAGGGCACGTAGCCTGAGCTACTGTTCAACCGTGGTTGAACCTTTGCAATTTTTTGATGTCCAAGGCACATAGCCTGGGTCCCAGCTCAACTCGTAGTTGAAATTTTTGGGCGAGGGCATGTAGCCTGAGCTGCTGTTCAACCGTGGTTGAACCATTGATGTTGAATGCACATAGCCTGAGTCCCAGTTCAACTCGTAGTTGAACTTTTTGGCGTGGGCACGTAGCCTGAGCTGTTGTTCAACCGTGGTTGCGCAATTTTTTTATGTCGAAGGCACATAGCCTGAGTCCCCGTTCAACTCGTAGTTGAACTTTTTGGGCGAGGGCACGTAGCCTTAGCTGTTGTTCAATTGTGGTTGAACCTTTGCAATTTTTTAATGTCGAAGGCACATAGCCTGAGTCCTAGTTCAACTCGTAGTTGAACGTTTGGGCGAGGGCACGTAGCCTGAGCTGCTATTCAATCGTGGTTGAAACTTTGCAATTTTTTGAGGTCAAAGGCCCATAGCCTGAGTTCCAATTCAACTCGTAGTTGAACTTTTGCCTTTTCACCCGACATGTTTTCTCGGGGGAGGGGGGGTTAGGTTTTCGTTTGAGATCTTGTCTGATTTGTACATAGCCTTCTTGGCTAGTTTGCAGGGGCCATTTTGTTATGGATCCCAGTTTGATGCCACTTTCCGGTAGGATCTCACGCTAAAGAGGCGAGGGTCTCTCGCTCGTGTTCTCCCCGTAGGGAGCTTCTCCTTGTTCTTTAGTTTTCTTGGGAATGAGGGGGGGAGTCGGGCTTCGTATTCTTGCCGGAGCTTTCGAATTCCCTTCGCCCGCTGTTCTACTTTTGCTCATTCAAGGTGGGTTGTTTTCGCTTTTTGGGTGTTTTCTTTCTTTCTTGGTCTGAGGATGAAATACACGATTCTTCTATGAAATCCCCACAGGCGGCGCCAAATTGTTTAGCTCAAAGTTCTCATATACTTTGCAAGCATTAAAACAATTGAAATAAATAGCGGGCCAATCATAGCAGACCGTAATAATCAAAAGACCAAATGAAAAATATAAGAGACGAATGTTATTCGTTAGGGAGAGAAATGTAAAGATCTTTTATTGATGATATTAATTTGGTCAGCCTCTCCATGGAGAGGTTCAGAGCCTTACAATGATATTCTCCTCTTTTAGAAGTGGAAATGAAGAAGAAGAAGAAGCCTCCCTTTCTAGGGTTCCTTCTCTTAGTATTTATAGCAGTGAATCTTGTCAGCTGGCGTTAGGCAGATGCGGCCGTGTTGAGGGGACGTCTGTCAGTAGCGAGTAGGTCGTAGCTTCGTTGATTGGACTGAGCGATCTTTGAGCACTTATTATTAATGAATGGTCGTGCCATTAATCAATCCGAATATACTTAAGAATGAATTAATCTTGTTAATTATCGTGAGCCGAGTTTTGCCCGTATAAAGATAATCATGAAAATCAAATAACAGAATAAGAAGTTAGGAATGCAGAATTCCTGCGAATTTCAGAACTCAGTCTGCTTCTGTAACTTAAAGAGCTAATTATCTTATTTGTTGTGCATAAAATGAGGTAATAAGAAATTATTTAAGGCATCTAATTAGGACCAAGAATGCAATATAAGGCATCAAATCTTCCTGTGAGAGCAAGAATTAGAATTTTTATGCAGCTTCCCGAGAAATTAGACAAAATGGAACTTGTCATCCTACAAAGAATATGATCACTAATGAATCTTACTCTACTCCATAAAGTGAATTTGCTTATCGTAATAAATAACACAAATGTAACACACTTGACCAATTATCTGATAGATAAGACACCTGTAACACACTTGTTAGCAAGTCGTATAAGACACCTGTAACACACTTGTAATACATTATTTAAAAAAAAAACTTGCTCGACTGATAAAGTAAAAAAAAAAAGTTAACTTAAATTTGATGACTTCATTTTGTTGTAGCGAATTAAAAAGAACAAAAATATAAATGAGTAAATCTCACTTGTTATAACTGACGTTGTTGCTGCTACTGATAATGTATTTAATTAACCGCTCCGCCACTGTTAACTAAAAGTAAATATTTTAACATGGCTAACTAAAACTTAATCTCTGTTACAATTAATAATATTATTTGTATGAATTTCTTTCTCTTTGTATCATATATTGTAGGAGAACTTGTGGATTTTTCAGATTGTTCATTTGAAAAAATTATGTAACTTTTTTGAACGATTATGATACCTTCCAAAAATTAAAGTTCTTGATCAATGAAGAAAAAGTATCACCATTTTTATTCAATAAGATACTGATGAATGTTGTGTCAGAATCCGCAATCACATTCACTTTCGTCCGCAGTGCTATTATAATGGCAAGTCATAGGCTCATTTCGTTGCTTGGCATTTCGATATATGATAGTTTCTATTATGTGCTTTAACGCATTCCTATCCCCATTTTACCCCTTCCTCTAAAAACAAATACCCAATATAGTCCCACAAAGTGGGATCTGGAGAGGGTAATATATACACGGCCTTACCCATACCTTTCCTCTAAAGTTGGAGAAATTAAAAAACTGAAAATCTTTTAAGCTCTTCTCCTTTTAAAAAAAAATTGTAGATGACATTAGCTTCCAACATATACACAAACAATATGTCGAGTTCAATTATTATGGACAAAAATCTAAACTATTCTCAATCTAAAATTAATAAATACCAAATAACAAACCCCCTACAATTAAAACATCAGGGAATATACAATTTATGTTATCAGCTCTGTAAATGCAATCACAATCACCTATAGTACCAGTCATAAAAAAAACAAAATGTGAAAAAAGGAAACAAAAGAACTAGCGGCACAAAACAGCAGTACCGAAGGATAAACCTTTTGAGCAAAAATAAGTTGCTGGAATTTTGTCACTAATTTTGTAATTTCAATCTTCTAAAAACTTATGTGGCATTTGTTTGAGATTTTCTAAAAAGTGAATTTGCAAACTCAGTTTTTTAGAAAGTGTCTGATCTTTTTTTGAAGAAAAAAAAACCTTTTGTTTTTGAAGAATTTCGAACTCAGAATTTCAATTTCTTCAAAAACTCCAAAAACTTTTGAAAGATTTTAAAAACTGAGTTTAGAAACCTTTAAAGAAAAAGTTAACTTTCTCTAAGAAAAACTTTTTTCAGAAACTAAAAAAACTGAGTTTGCAAATTCAATTTTAGAAAATCTCAAACAAGTGCCAGTCACCAATGATGATTATCTAGGGGTCACCTGAGTGATTGCGAAGGTTGCAGAACTCTGTTGGCTTGTACCGCATTCAGATGACTTCAATTTTGAACGCATGCTTGCATCAGAATCTTGGAAGAAACCAGGTGGTGCAAGTTCTTTCTCATTTAGGTGGATATTTCTTGAAAGCATCTCAATAACCTGGCTCATCATCGGTCTTCTGTTTGCATTTGCTTGGGTGCAAAAGAGAGCTACCTTAATGTACCTGACGACTTCTTTTTCGGGGAAATCATCCAATTCTGCATCTACCAGCTCCAATAGCTTTCTGTCTTCATAGAGCTGCCAGGCCTGATGCAGTAAATTGTACTTTGGTCACTTTGATCACTTGGTATGGAGCAAAAAGCGAAGGGGGAAAATTACATTTACAAATAGCTTATAGGCTGTAGGTTGCTAACTATTTAGCCATAAATTTGTGAGATTCAGCCAACCAAACTGAATAAATCTATCCATTTTGGAATTCATCTTACTGTTGCTACAGCTTCGATATGAATAACTGGCTTATCACTAAGTCTGGAAACAACAATTGCACCATAAAACTAGCCAATGAAAGGGAGATTGGAAAAGCAAAGTTTAGCAAACAAACATCAGTTGACTTCTTTGAAAAAAAGTATTTGAGCAAGGAATCCCCTTTCACGGCCATACTTTACCCTCCTTCTGCCCCAACCAACATAATTCAAGAAAGGGTGAACTCACAATTTCTGAACAATGACAAATTGATAATACTAACATCCATTTAGAAATTTGGATCTCTTTACCCCAGATAATTATGAATTTCTGGTAGTGAATACAAACTCCTATAGAGAATAAGGCACTAGCTCTTTTTACCTAATGAATACCTTATTGGATCAGCTCATGCTTGGAATAGCCTTTCTGATGACACACTCAGAAAAGAAAAAGAAGTCTCAGAATCTCCATTGCTTTACTTTCACCCACACTGTTGTCTTTAATATATCATTTTTTCCATTCAGAAAAACACTTTTTAGCAACCTCTTATCAGTTAGATTTTATAATTATTAATACTCGTATAACTCTGCGAGAAGTAAAAAGGCTTAATCATATAATAACTAGAGATGGATTCACTTATGTTCTTTTATTTATTTTACCAGACCTCTACTCAATTTGACTTCATATAGTGCATTCATCTCCGAATGTCCTTGCAGTGTTCAGAGATTTTCATTAACATGAACCAGAATATATGGTTGTTAGTTGGAAATACAAGATGAATCATGCAACAGATTCTAGATGCTACACCCAGGAAATGAATGCTATACTTTTAAATAAATTAAGGAACTTAGAAAAATCTGACCCACCCATCCGAGAAGTGACTTCTTATCCCCTCGCCAAATACTACTGCTGCTGCTCCTGCCACTAATTGTTTCCAGTATTAGGACCCCAAAACTGTAAACATCAGCCTTCATTGTTAATTGTCCGCCTAATACATATTCGGGAGCCAGGTAGCCACTGCTTGGAAGAGTGAAAAGGTCTAGAAGTCAGAAACTCGCCTCTGACAAATATATTGGAGATCTATAATCTTAAAACAGATCTTCATTCTTCAGGAAATTGAAAATGCTTGAATCCATATATTCATACAACTGTTTACAATTGATTCTAAAGAGCTGGAAAAGAAATAATCAGTTTATGTTTTTATAAAGACATCCTTTTCTGCATTTGTAACTATATATAAATCATATTTTTTGTTTGCATGTGTTGTCGCTTTCTTTAGAATAGCAGTAGTTAAATGTGTCAAACACATCATATTAAGGCTATTTTCAGACTTTATTCTAGGGAAAGCATATACAAACTTTTAAAATAAATAAGGGAAAGGCTTTATTCGACTTATGAAAGAAAGTTTAAAATTTATCATCAGAAGGACTATGACTTTCTTGCTTTTCAATGTTATGACCCTATTTGATATAATCACATCTAAATGTTTAATCGGATATAAGGACACTTACTTTTATAAGTTCATGAGACAACAGCATAATTATTCAACAATCTAATAAGGTGGGATATATTACAACAATGTATATATGTTCCACTGAATTCTTTCTAGGACTGCAGGACAGAAAAAAACAAGATGCATCGACTTCTCATTTAATCATATAGTAATAATGAACTATATGTGGACGAGAAGATGCGGGAAGCGAGGCTGAGGTGGTTCGGGCATGTACGGAGGAGGGGTCACGATGCCCCGGTGAGGAGCTGCGAGCGGCTGGAGATTGCTGGTGGTCGGCGGGGTAGAGGGAGGCCTAAGAAGCATTGGGGAGAGGTGATTAGGCAGGACATGACTAAAATGCAGGTTACCGAGGACATGACCCTCGATAGGGGAGTCTGGAGGTCTAGAATCAGGGTTGCAGGATAGGGGCCCTTAGAGTCCTTCGTTCGCCTCACCCGGGGTTGGGTGTGGGATAGTAGGGTTACCCATCGATGTCTAGTGTTTTAGCCTAGGTCCCCTCTTGGTTGCGACGGTATTTATGTTCCTTATGTTTACATAACCATTTACGTTATTTCTGCAGGATTACTTATGCTTTGTTTTGTTATTTTGTCTTGCCTTGGTTACTAATTTTGTCTTTGTTTTCCAATGCAGCTTTTCATTCTGTCATATGCGCCGAGGGTCGCATGGAAGCAGCCTCTCTGCCCTTTTGGGTAGGGGTAAGACTGCCTACATATTACCCTCCCCAGACCCCACCTGGTGGGAGTATACTGGGTAGTTGTTGTTGTTGTTGAACTATATGTGGACTAAGAGCTATAAGAGTAAATGCCAAGCACAAAGTAGTTAAGTATTTAATGCACACGTTTTTTACCAACATTCTTTTTTACTTAATGAAATACAAACTAATCATCTGCAGTGATGAATCAAACTAACTATACCTCAATCTCAAGCAAATTTTTAATGACTCCTCCATATTCATATGGTTCTAATTCATGCTCATTCACTCAGTGAATTCATCATTAGGCATAGTAGGGGCACATATTGCTTCCAAGCATAAGCAACCTAGTTTTTTCAGTTTTTGGTTCTATATATAGAAGTGTTTCATAGTCTCATAGTAAAGGTCTCAAGAAGCACATACTTGACTCTTCACCCAAGACAAACAGCCACCACAAAAAGGTAGCTATCACAAAACCGATAAAAGAAAAAAGATGGACAAAGGACCCTAGTTATATGAATGGCACCTGTAAAAGCTTCATTTCTACCTTTTTACTTCATGGCATTCATTTCCAGCATTGTTTTTCAATTCTTTTTAATTTAGTTAGAGTTAAAGCAACCCACAGCATCTCATGATATCTGTACAGCTAATTACACCCTAAACCGAACGAAGCCATAAGGTCCTACTTTCAGGCATGCAAAACATAGAGGGGTTTGACTAAAAATTCAGAGGAAGACATACGTTGTTCCCGCTATTTTCGTGCTGATATGGGTGATATTATCTGGGAAAAGCTTGGCAAGCCCAAAATCTCCAATTTTTGGTGTATAATCCTTGTCAAGTAGAATATTACTAGCTTTTATGTCCCTGTGCACTATATGTGGCACTAGTTCTTCATGTAGATATGCAAGACCTTGAGCGGTACCCAAGCAAATAGCAGCCCTTTTGTCCCATTCCAACTTAATACTAATCCTGGAACCTGCAAAGAAATATGCCATTATCAGTAGTCCATTCCATAACTCTGACGTTAATCTTTTACTTCACCAGAAGTTCTGCAATTACCAAACAGTGCTTGATCAAGGCTTTTATTTACTAAATATTCATAGACCAAAATCCGGTTATTTCCATCAGCACAACATCCAATTATCTCAACTAGATTTGGATGTCTGACATTTGATATGGTCTCAATTTCAGTCAAAAACTCCCGCAAACCCTGCTTTGATTCCGCTGCAAGTGTCTTCACAGCGATTTCTTTTCCATTTTTTAGAGTTCCCTAGAAATTGCACAGGAGTTGATAACCAGCAACAAGAACCATATTAATGTAATTAAAGACAACCAAATTTATTAGTATTTACTAAAGTCTTAACCTCAGAAGCAAAGACAGTTGCCGTATTACACAATTATTATTAAAGAGGGAGACGATCATGAAAATCAAATAACATAATAGAGTTGTACCTTGTACACTGTGCCAAAACCGCCTCGCCCAATTTTATTATTTTGATGGAAGTTGTTGGTTGCTATTCTTAATTCACTAAATGAAAAATTCTTTGTGCTTTCAACGGCGCAGCCTGCCAAAAATAAAAGATATATATGGTGTATGAAAATGCAGAATAGAGGCTAATTATCTTATTTGATGTGCATAAAATGAGGTAATAAGAAATTATTTAAAGCATCTAATTAGGACCAAGAATACAATGTAAGGCATCAAATCTTCCTGTGAGAGTTAGAATCGGGATTTTTATGCGGCTTCCTGAGAAAACAGACAAAAGGGAACTTGCCATCCTCTAAAGAATTTGATCACTAATGAATCTTCACACTACTCCATAAAGTGAACTTGTTTATCATATAACACAAATGTAACACACTTGACCAATTATCTTATAGATAAGACACCTGTAACACACTTGGATAATTGGCTCTTCTCCTTAAACAAATCGAACATATTTTAGCAAGCCATTAGCAAGTACATTCAGAACTCTATTCTCGATCCTTACATTGAACCTTCCAATTAATTGCCTTTGGTGTCTTCCATACTTCAGGATGCCCGTCTTGGATTTACTTAAGACAAGCTCTAGTAAAGACACTCAAAGCAATCCAGCAGACAATTCTTTTGCATTAACGTCGCTTATGCGTAAGTTGAAAATCGTCTAGAACCGAATGTGCAATGCACCTAAAAAAGTATTAAAGATGATTTGTGATACAGTTGTGAGCATTTTGTATCATTTCCTCGTCACTTCACCCTCAACCCATCTGACATATACATGCATACCACAATATAGATTCAACTTTCATATGCCTTGAAAACTTGCATATCTACTCAATCTACTCATTTCTGATTTTGGTATGATATTTTCTGTAGTTCTTAAGTTTCTCATTCCAGTGTCTTTTTTGTTTTTTTGATTGGTAAGTTTCTCATTCCAGTGTCCTTTTTTCTTAATCTATCCACACTTATACCTTCTTTCAAGTTTGTTTAATACATAAATCAAGTTAACCTGTGAAGTTTTGTGACTAGGAAGTTCAGAATAGGGTCAGCCAGAGTGTCATGCCAAGCGCAAAAAGTTGCAAACAAGTCCCCAAACAACAACAACAACAACAACCCAGTATAATTGCACAAGTGGAGCAAATAAGTTCTCCAAACAACCAAATAAATTCATAAAACCAGAAAACAACTCATCATCTAGTATCCCAATTTAAAATAGGCACTAACCTCCTGTATCTCTTGTATCATGATGAAATAGATCACCGCCCTTTTTTCGGGCACCAAAAAAGCAACAACTCATGTCAATTTGCGTTTTGCGGGACAAATATTCTAATCAATTGATAGTGCCTCTAGATGAGTAAATTACATGTTAGCCTTCACCATGGATACCCTGTAAAACAAAGAAAAGAATTCTTTTTTCACAAAAAAGTTTTCCTCCTTCAGCTTGTTAACTTATTATCAAAGCAAAGCATTTCTTGCTCAGATGGAAAATTACTGCCCCAACAAAATGTACTAAAAAAATTCTATAAAACTTAAGAAATGATCAAAATTGATTCAGCAAAAGTCAATATATGGTATATTCCCAGCGGAGGCAAAAGACACTAGGTTATTTCTTTCCATCTTTCTAAGCCTTAGTAGATGTCTGGTGCCGGTGGAAGGTAGTAGCTTCACGGTAGCAGTGGAGTTAGTCGAAGTGCGCACAACTTGGCCCGACATATTAATTTAAAAAAAAAAAAAGAAGTCAGGGTAAGCACAAATATTGTTTTCATTTTGCATTAAGAACTCACTAAAAGCGCAGGAGGTTGAAACCGCTATTCTTTGGGTACAGCTGAATTTAGGTTTGCCTACATATTTTTTATAATAAATAAATACATAAAGCAAAAGTCAAAAAGGCAAGGAGTTTGATAGATCTATGCCTTAAATTTACTAAAAATTTAGTAATTTAGCTCCATCCCTACAAATTAATTCTTTGGATGCAGCTGAATTAAGGTCGCTTACATACATTCTTTTCAAAGAAAAAAAATTAGCAAAAAAAGTCAAAAATTAAATGAATTTGATAGCTTGACTCGTTAAACTTCCTATAGTTTTAGCTCCATCACTAAAAAAACAAGGTGGTAAAATAATCAATTCCATAAAAAGTAAAATAAGAAACTAAGAACAATAATAAATAGTAATAATCATAATTCATAATTATTGCGTACCTTAAAATTGGAAGACCAGAGGGAAAGAAAAATATGAAAAATTATAGCATATGGTAGAAAATAAAGGAGAATCTTGAGAAAGAAAAGTAGAGAATTAACAGAAAGAGTAATAGGACAAGGAGCTTTGTTGGAATAGGTGGTGGGCTGGCGGCGGAGAAGAAGAAGAAGAGTCATAATTAGGCTGTGTGAATGATTTTTGTATCAGCGCGTTCTCACGTTAATGGAAAATTTTGAGACTTTTGACACTCAAGCTCGAAAGCGACTCTCTCTGCTTTCTGTTTTTTTGCCACCTTTTCACACATACGTTGTCTCAAAAGTACTTCAAATATGGAAGCTAATTTAAAAAATAATCAATTAGGTATTTAGATAAAAGGATTTTTACTTATATATGCTATATATGAAACCTTATTATTAAAAATATTTATATTTATTATTTATCTGTGTAGTTTATATTTTTCTATAAAATATATATCAATCCAATAATTGGTAGATTATACCATAAAATGCGTATTTATAATTTATTATTTACCTGTGTAGTTTTCTATAAAATATATATCAATCCAATAATAGGTAGATTATGCCATAAAAACGCGCTAAAAATAAGGCACTAGATATGCGTATTGAATTTTGAAATGGAAGGAGATCTTATTGTTGCGTAATTCTCTCATTCCTCAACGGAAATAGATCTGTCTTCTCTCACTCTACTACAATTCTCAAAAAACGAAGCTAATGAAGCTCCAATAATCAAATTGGTTCTACAAATTCTACGACGCAATTGTAGAATACAAAATTGTTCTTCGTCGACATCAGTACTCAAATTGTCGAAACTATATCTGTTCTTCGTCTTTTCTCTATCAACTACACGAAATCATGTCAAAAATCCCAAAGTTGAAAAAATCTATTCTTCCATATATTTTCCACCATTAATAGTCATTAAAAAGCTTGAAAGCTTTTAAATTCAAATTCAGGTTTTCAAAATCATTATTTGTTTGGATTGGGTGTTGTTGTTCGGAATATGTTTAGGAGTTTATATCTCAATTTTTAGGGGTTTTGGTGAAGATTAGACTTGGTTTTGACTGAATTTCACATTGAAACTCGTCGAAGAAGAAGAAGACATATTTCCAGAAATTGTAGATAAATTGTAGATTGGGAAGACTAAAACTTCTACAAGTCTTCCACAATTATGTCGAAATGCTACAATTAAAATGGGAATTGGGATATTAAAATTCAATGTATTCAGTTTGTAGATATCTTGTAGATAAAATTTCTACAAATAAACTACAAATCAGTTTAAGTATTGTATAAAGTTGTATTGTTTTTAAAAGTATCTACAAAATTACTACATTTATACTACAATTAAACTACAATCTTATGTCAAAAAAATATTAACAACTAAATTCGTTGTTCATCTACAAAAACATTACAAATAAACTACAAATGCACTCATACTATCAACTTCATTGTCTTCCATCACGACGTACTAGTAGAGGACCTGGTGTCCTATTCCTTTAAGTGAACCATGACAAACTTTTTTGGCAACTGTCTCAAAGATTAATATTGTCTCTAACCTTTTTTGGCTTGTGGTAGAACTATTAAAATTGGATTTTTGAACCTGAATATATTAATTTCATGTTGTGGACAATGCTAATCTATTCTGTGGCTTTCTAGATATTCTTTATTATTTTGAATAAATAATCATTGTTGTTCTTAAAAAACCCGTAGACATGTGTAGTGGTTATAGGTTTTGAAAATATTATTCTTATAAACAGGCGTCAAGGAATATTTAGTGAATCAACTGACTACCTCTATAATGAGGCAACTCGAGAAAGGGAAACTAATTTGAACCAGTTATTGATCGAACTTGATGGATTTGATATCGGTAAAGGCGTTATATTCTTAGGAGCCACAAATCGAAGGATTTATTAGATCCTGCCCTTCTTCGTTCTCGTAGGTTCTCGTAGGCATAACCATAAGGATTTTATGAAATAAACTGGAGAAGAGAATTGTAGAATCGTGGGTAACTAAGAAAAACGTGGGTGAGAGGACAAAAATGGGGGAATTAACTGAAGGTAAAACGGTGGGGGGAGGGTTGTGGGGGATAGGAGGAGAGAGAGGCGGGTAAATTAAAATTGGTCATGCCTAATATAAATGAAGCAATAATTATACCCTTAATTTGAATTATGGTATATTAATGGTAATTTGGTATGCTTAAATGTAATTAACACAATCCTTAAACAATGAAGGTAATAAGTTTTGATATATGGTATAGGTAGGTAAAAATCTCTAGATAAAAGTGCCGAAATTAATGATAAGCAGTTGAAGAATTGGGTATACGAAAAGCTTTGTTTGAAAAGAACTATTTTAGGGATAGAATGGTAAATATTTTGGTCAAACTTAAAATATTTATAAGCTGAAATTTGATAAGTTGGGAGACCAACTTATGAATTTTGGCTTATTTTTAGCTTATAAGCAATTAACTTATAAGAACTTTTAATTTTACCGAATACGTAGATAAGCCAAAAAGTGTTTATAAGCCAGTTTGATCAGCTTATAAGCTTAGCCAAACACCCTCTTTGCCTCATTTGTTTGCACTTCATGGATATTTGAATCTTAATCATTCAGATCTCAGACATTAAGCGTATTTATTTTTTAAGTTTGAATCTTAATTATTTAGATCTTAATTGTTAAGTGTGTTTGTTTTTTACTTCACAACCACTTAATAAATCTAAATATGCCTATATCATTAAGATCTATAACAGAGACTTAATTTCATGAAGATGCTATTACATATTCATTATTAACTATTGTCACAGCCTATCGTTATCAACTACATGATGCCACCTACCATCACTACTACCATTATCCTCAATCATAGATGCCACCAAGGTCGACTACCACCACCTCCATTACCATCATTCTCAACGACAATCAACACTCATCCACCTCAACTACCACAATTAATACATCATCACCATCAACAATCATAGTAGGCACTGCGTATTATTCTAAACTACACCATCCACCACCATCTTCCTCGATCACAACTACCACCACCACCACCATCTTCCTCAATCACAACTACCACCACCACCATACTTAATCATAACTTCTACAACTACTAATCGCCACTAGCTACTATCCTAAACTACCACCATCAAACAAATCTACCACCAACCACCGCTTTTAGTCTACATTCGCAAGCACTATCGTTAGCTATCACCACCAACAACTATCATATTTTAAAAAGATATATATTTTAGTGATGAAATATTAGATTAATTAGTATTTTATAATTATTAATTTTCAAATAAACGTAAATTTCACATATTCAGATGTTAAAAATCATATTGTCTTAAATCATTTAGTATTCAGATATTAATACACATCTTAATATTCAGATGTGTATTCAGATTCAGTTGTCTTAATCTTAATACACATCTTGATATTCAGACATGTATTCAGATTCAGATGTCTTAGTCTTAAAAAATAAATGAGACTGTAGTGGTGTTTGGCTAACCTTGTAAGATGGTTAAACTGCTTTATAAGTACCTTTTGATTAATTTATATATTTGGTAAATACCAAAAAGTGTTTATAAGTCAAGTGCTTATAAGCTAAAATCAGCCATAAGTAATAAGTTGGCAACACCCAACTTATGACTTTCCAGCTTATAATCACTTTTAGTTTGACCTCTTTTACTAGTTTATCCTTAATAATAATTTTTAATTCATAAAATACATTTTTTCAAAATAAATTTCTTTACTTTCTCTTCATTTCATATTCGTTGTTAAGTCTTTTCTTTATAAAGAAATTTTTTATTTTTTGAAAAAAAATCTAGGGTATTTTAGTTATTTTAACAAAAGAATAGCTTATCAGCACTTTTTAATCAAACATCTCAACTGTTTAATATCTGTTTCAGTACTTCTATCTAAACACGTAAATGCTTATTTTTAAAATGAATTCCAACACATAAAAAAGCTTTTCAAAACTTCAAGTTTATCAGGTATTTACAATCAGCTAATCCAAACGGGCTCTAATAAAACTAAGAACTCATTTGGACATAAGAATTTTTTATTTTTTTTTCAAAAAAATTTCACTTTTTTTTTCCAAAATCAATATTTGGCCGTAAAATTTGTAAATTCTATTTGAAGGTGAATTCATGTTCAAACACAACTGTAATTTTCAAATATCATTTTCAATTGAAAAGTTTTTTCACTTTTTTGGAATTTTATTTGGATATAGGAATTGTAAAGTTCCAATAAAAAGTGGATCTTTTTTCAAGTTAAAATGGTATTTGAAAATTATTTGAGCTGTATTTGTATAATTTTGGATTGTTTTTGAAGCTTTGTGAGTGATCTGAGTGAAATCTTTTGAAAAATAGCTTTTTGGAGCTTTTCAAATTTTTGAAAAATTGTAAAATTCATCTTTAAGTGAAAATTAAAAATTTCATAGCCAAACACTAATTTCGAAAAAATATGATAAATTTCTTATGTCCAAACGGGCTCTTAATCTCTATTAAAATTAATATTATTTTCTTTGTATCATATATTTTAGAAGATCTTGCGGATTTTTCAAATTGTTCGTTTGAAAAAATTATAACTCATGTTATTGGACGATTATGATAGTTTTCAAAAATTGAAGTTAATTCTATCCCCATTTTACCCCTTCCTCAATTAAACAACTGAAAAACTTCTAAACTCTTCTTTTTTAACAAAAATGTATATGACACTATCTTCCAACAAACACACAAACAAAACAAACAAAAAAAAAAAGGAGAGAGAGAAAACAGTAGCTTGAAATTACAGTAATCCTGTACCATTTTAAAATAGAAACACAATTTGTTATATAATTGAGCATTGTAGTTAGGGTTGTTAAAATTAGTCAAACTATACTTCGATCAACCTCATCAAATTTGATCACTATTAAGAGTAGGTAACAATAAGCTGAAGTGCTAAACTCAAATTAATCCGTCAATATCTTGACTTTAAATAGCTAAAATAGTTCACTCCAGCAATTTGATTATCAACCAGTTACTTGATGACAAAATTAAAATAACTGTAGAGTTAGTACAATTCTTTAGTTTAAATAAAGGATGAAAGAAATGGAGATGGAATATTTTCTTAAGGCTAGAAACCAACACGGACCTCATCATTTAAGGGCAAAGACCACTTTTACCTTGGTGTTAGAACTATTTGCACCTAATAATTAAAACTAATAAAAAAAAAAATTTAAAAGCAGCTATACAATGTGATCGATCTCATCATTGAAAACTCAATTGATTCATTGATTTTGGGCCAATTTTGACTTTGACATTCACAGAATGACACAAGAACTCCTATAAAAATTTAATGCATCTGTTTAATTGAGACCGCTTCATTTATTTTATTAGTGGTTAGTTAAAGTCTCAAAATTAGAATTTCATCATCTTTAAACATTTAGATAGCCGTACTTGTTTTCCATACGAAATGGTTGACCATTCTAGAATGTCAAAGTAAAACTTCCAAAATCAAAGGAGAATAGTCAAAACATTAGCCTATTTTAATAAAATCATATAATGGACCAACATCAATTTATAGCTTTTCTTAATATTATGTAAATGTTTTATATTTATCATACTGTCTGAATTTTTTAACCAAGTTACACAAGCCTCAAGTGCGACTAGTCACTAGTATAAATAGGGGCAAAGTTTGATTTTAAAATTTGAAGTTAGCATGAGCTTGACAGTATAGATACTTTTTATATAATTTATATCATATACGTATAGTTTTCTGTTATATCTGATACTTATTGTTGTTATAGCCTTTTAAGCAACTTAAACTTATAAATATTTGTGCACCAATATAACCAAATCCATTTTCACAACACTATTAAATTATCTTTAATTATTTTCTCATGGTACGAAAGAACTAGTATAATATAGGTGTTCCTGCAAAACGGAATAATCACTTTCTTTTAGGTACCCAAGCTTTCTTGGGTCCTGGAGAGTTAGTGTTGCTGGATTCGGAATTTTTGGTTTCCAAATCCACCAAGACATATAAGATATATGAAAGTGACAGTTAGAGAATTTGTGCCCACTTTTATTACGGTAATGACATTTGACACTGGGTCCCTTTTCTGGTCTTTCATGACAAGTAGAGTTAGTAGATCTACGGTTTGCTGACTCTTTTCCAATTGACTTGTAAGTCGACTGGTTCGATCGACATGTCGATCTAGTTCTGATAGGTTCTTTCCCATTTGACTTGTAAGACGACTAGTTAGATTTAACAGAACTATGACTTGTGGATTTGCGCAAGCTGTTAAGCTGCATTTGCATTTCCTCAAGCTCTTCCTAAAGTACTTCTTTTTCAATTTCACATACTTTATACTTGAGTTTCCAGTCTTTGACTTCCTTTGTGAGCCTTTTAAGCTCATTCATCATTTTCTGAGATTCAGACAATGTGGAGTCAAGGATGTCTTGTAATTCATTGCATCTTTCGCAGTTATAAGGTCTTACCTCGCTAGTTTCTCCTCTTGCCATGAATCAGTTTTCATCTTCTGAGTCATCTTCATCAGTCCAGCACCCTGAAGTTTTGTTGATCTCATTTATCGTCATGAAGCATAGATTAGCAATTTCCTCGCGGTCTGATTTATCTTCGTCACTCCAACATCCAAAATATCTGTTCTTGCTGAATCCTCTAGATATCTTTCTTTTCATTTCTGGGCACTCTGCTTGGATGTGTCCAAATTTTCCACATTCATAGCATTTTCCATCGTTCTTGTCTTGATCATTGTATTGTCTGGACCTTCTTGGTGGAAATCTTCCTTTCTTTGTATTTTTATATCTTCTCATCAATTCATCCATTTTCCTAGATATCATAGCAATTTCTTCTTGTAGAGCTTCAGGATCATCGACTTCATTTTTCGTTGCCTAAGTAGTAGCTTTAAATGCAACAGTTTTCTTTTTCTCTTCTTGATTCGTCTTTTTCAGATGAGTTCTTTCGAAAGCAATCAGTTCCCCTCGTAGTTCATCATAGGATAGTTTATTCAGATCTTGAGATTCCAGTGTGACGACTTTGGTCTGCCATGTGGTAGGTAGACTTCTGAGAATCTTCCTGACTTGATCTCCACTGGTATAGGGTTTGCCAAAAGCTTTTAAATCACTTATTATCTTGCTAAACCTGGCAAATATTTCTTCAATGGATTCTCCCTCTTTCATAGTGAACAGTTTATAATCGTGAACTAGCATGTTTGTGTGGGTTTCCTTCACTTTGCTTGTACCTTCATAGGTGACTTCAAGTTTGTTCCACGTTTCCTTTGCTGTATCACAATTGGAGATCTTTTCATATTCTTCACCACTTATAGCATTGTGGAGTAGATTTCTTGCCTTATGGTTTGTTTGAACTGCTTCCAGTTGTACTTTGAGTATGAATCAATATCATCGGGGTCGGCGAGCGGAGGTGTGATGGAAGGCAGTGGATAGTTCCCTTTCTTGCTGACTCTCCAAACCTTGATATCATATGCCTTGGTGAAAATCTCCATGCTAATCTTCCAGTGAGAGAAATGTTGTCCATTGAAGTAAGGTGGTCTTACTTGAGAAGTCCCTTCTTGAAATAGAGCTCAAACTATCACTTGATTGGACATGATCTTTTTCTCACAAGCTGTTAAGCAAAAGAAAAAATATGAGCCTTGCTCTGATACCAATTGAAAGTACATGAGAGGGGGGGGTGAATTGTAACTATTTTAAAATTAATCGCAGATAAGTCGAATTAAAACGTTATTAGTTGACTCAATGGGATACTGCACCAATCGAGAATGATTAAGTATAAAGATGCTGAAAGTAAATGCGTAAATGTAAAGACACCCGGAATTTTTTTACTGGTTCGGATTCAATGTGAATCCTAATCCAGTCCCCTTGGGTTGCAATGGATTTCTCTTCAGAATAATAATTTTCTTCTCGAGTACGGAAGTGATATTCATCACTCAGTTGTTCTTCACTCGTTGATACAATGCCTCACTAGTTACTAACTCTCTTTCTATTTCCGACTTGTTACACAGTGAATCTAACTAGACTAATATGCTTGTTTGCAGTAAAATGAAGAGGGCTGTTTTGGTGTGTTCAAAGTATGTCGATGGTACAAGGCACGGTGATATTTATACAACAAGACTATGGCAGAGACTTGTCAACCCAAGGGATTTGATCCTTGGAGGGTGTTGATTCCTTCCAAGAATAAAGCGCTGATCGTTGCTTTGATGACGATCACTTTCCTTTTTTCTGGAGATGCGATTGACGGAGATGGCGGCCTTCCAGTCTTGTAGCTCATTCAAATCAGCCGTTAGGGAATCTTCAGTGATTTGCATGAGATCTGGATATGTATCTGATTTCCCAAGAATCATGGGAGACTTCCTGATTTGACGATGTGATGCTGATCTTCTCCTTGTGTGCCAACGGCTTCTCTTAATGAATATTTCCTTCCTTGTTTTATGCTTCAATCTTGCTTCCTTGATTTAGTAAGATGGCAGCTTGTCTTTTATCCTTGCTTCGCTTGCCTTTTATCCATGCTTCAGTGATTTTGCTTTCCTCCTTGAATATCTGCACATGTATATTAATTGCATCATTAAAATCTAATTTAACACTAGAAACGGTATTTTATTGAAGATCAACCTTTAATTCTTGGAAAATTGGGTAAAAAATTAAAGAACTAGGCCTTGGGTTTTAAAATGAAAATTTGGAATTTGAGGGAGCATTTGAACTCCGATTTTTGTAAATTTTATACGTACGGACTCGTGGAGAGACGAGGAATCCGGTGATGTAAATTTCTTAGTTTTTTGAGAAGCGGGCTCAGGTTCTGAAAGTTTTAAGGTTTCTGTTATTTATCGATTATTTTCGATTGGGTATTGTTCCATTGGCATATTGTAATGTATTTGCTCTGCTTTTGGTTAGATTCGACCTGCGTGGGGGCCAGTTTAAGGGGCAAGGCGTCGCAGGCTAAAGATTTTGCCGGTTCGGGGTGAGTAATACTTGTAAATGATATTCTGAGGGCTAGACACCCCAGATTTACACATCATAGTGTTGTATCGAGGTGACTTGCACACCGGATAGGAGCGTGGGGTAGAGCACCGTGAGGATTGTGACTTGGTCCGTCCCGGTTGTAGATTTTTACCGCGTAATTGACTTAAACTACTTGTTATCATCATGATATGGGTTGATTGCCACGTTTTGGGCTTCGTGTCGATTATTTGAATCCTTCAGGGATTGATATCACTGTTTTGCATTACTCTACATATTGTTTGATCTCAGTCCAAATTTTTAAATACTGTTTTGCAACCCAGCCATCTTTCTAAGATTTGAAAACTTAAATGATATTTTTTACTGACGCTTTGAGCTGAGAACTATTATTTTAATATTGCCCAAGTTGTTTATGTGCATTTCTGGACTGTACATGGATATGGTTGCACGTCGCAGCGGTGTGATATTAATATTACGTTTGGGCTGTATGAGCCCCTTCGGAGTCTGAACCCCCACAGTGAGCGCGGGTACCCAAATAGATCGGGCTACACGCTGCAGCGGTCATGTGCATTGCATTGCATTCACGCATTGATTCCTATTTGTACTACGTGGCATGATATTCAGCACTCCCATATCATTGGCATCCATGTTATTTCTTGTACTGTTACCAGATACCCTGGTGTTATTTGTTAACTGAGTGTCGTGCCCGAGGGGATGACTTATGTGCGGACTTGCACTATCTGATTTTGCATTTATTTGCTTGACTGTTGGAAAAAGGATATTTTGAAAAGAGATTTTTAAACTGAGTCAGATATTTTCTAAAGGTTGTTCTCAGATTTACTGTTTTCTCAAAGGGTTGTGATGTCCCATTTCGCATGATGGAGTGCTCTTACGTGATTTCTTGCCGTTCAGTTATTATTTACTCTTATTATTCACTGAGTTGGAGTACTCACTTTACTCCTTGCACCTCGCGTACAGTTGCAGGTATTGTTCACCCGGTAGCGGGTTATTAGCGGATTGAAGGTATTACTATTGTAGCTGAGCAAGGTGACCGCCAGCGTTCGCGGCACCGAACTTCATCTTTTGAACTCTAGATTTTGTTTTACATATATTATTGCCCTGTAGGGTTGTTCTATCTTCCTTAGATGCTCGTGACTTGTGACACCCCGGTCGGGTTGTATTGGGTTGTAATTTATAGTTTTTAATGCCATTAAGTTGTACTTTTCTATTAATTTATGATTTAAAATGGTTAAAGAAAGGATTTGGGTTCGTTGGCAAGCCTTGTCTTCACGAGTGGTGCCATCACGATCGGATATGGAAATATGAAGAAGAAATAAATGGGAAAATTGGAGCGGTAACGCATGAGACGATGGGTCGGGTCGTTACAGTTTGTTTGGATGGGCTTATTGTAAGTGACTTGTACGCCAAAAGTCATAAGTTAGGAATTCTAGCTTTTTACTTTTGACTTATTTTTGTCATTTTAGCTTAAAAATAAGTGCTTAAAGCACTTTCTTACTTTATCCAAATGCTACAAAATGACTTTAAAGATATTTTGGAAAAAGTACTTAAAATAAACAAATCCAAACAGGCTCAAACTCTTATATAGAATTCAACTTACAATTCTTATTTTCTGATCCTTACCTATTGAATCACAGAGGCACGCGAGAGAAAACCATGTACAATGCTTTAATGATTAAGAAGGCTTTTGTCAAAGCCTTCGGTATTCTCGCTTATGTTATTATAGTTTATTTATTTTTCGGACTAAGACTTACAGTTCAAAGACCAAGTTAGAGACTAGTACTAAATATCTCACAGAGCAATCTCAACGAATACAGTGACGTTTAATTTCTTATTATAAGAAATTTAAGAAAGGAAATGCGATTAAATTAGACGTAAGTTAGGAATTCTAACTTTTGGCTTTTGGCTTATTTTTATCATTTTAGCATAAAAGCAAGTGCTTAAAAGCACTTTCTTACTTTATCCAAACGCCAAACAATGACTTTAAAGCTATTTTGACAAAAGCTCTTAAAATAAGCCAATCCAAACAGGCTAAAATTCTTAGATAGAAATTCAACTTAGAATTCGTGCTTTTTGATCCTTACCAACTGAATCACGGAGGCACGTGCAAGAAAACCATGTACAATGCTTTAATTATTAATAAGGCTTTTGTCAAAGCCTTCGGTATTCTCGCTTATGTTATTATAACTTATTTATTTTTCGAACTAAGACTTACAGTTCGAAGACCAAGTTAGAGACTAGTACTAGATATCCCACAGAGCGATCTCAGTGAATACATTGATGTTTAATTTCTTAATATAAGAAATTTAAGAAAGGAAATGCCATTAAATTAGACGTGTGAAGAATGCCATCAGCTTTTCATCACGATCATAAACCAAACTCTCCCCTTATTTTGGAAAAGCTAGTAGCTGCATGTGAATGTGAAATACATATTTGCTAATTAAGCAGATTTTTTTGTAAAGTTTATTCCCTCCTTGGCATCACGGAAAATTTTCAAAAGAAAGGAAAATTTTCACATTAGAACAAGTGGGCTCCCTAATTTTTAATTTTATAACTCATATTTCAATTTACAATAACCTAGATCAAAAATAATAGGCTATGATTCAACATCCAACTCTAGTAGGTTCTCAAAATTACTATTTAATTTTTTAACAGATTGCTCAAGCTTTTAAGTTAATTTTTGAATCAGTAACTCTGACTCAAATATTAGTTTAACAAATCAAATCCATTTTGTCACGACCCATTTTTCATAATAGGTCATGATGGCGCCCCACACCGTTGTCAAGCCAGCCAACGTGGAAGTATAATTAAGTTCTTATTTTTACCTTTACCAAAAACTAAGTATAAAATATTTTTCAAAGTCAAGGCTAAAGCCAAGAGTGATAACACTGAAAAAGACATAGTTATACAACCCAAAATGAATGTCTACTAACGTGTGTGCCAGAACCTGGTGTTATAAGTTACGGGCCACTAGTAGAATATACACAAAAGAATAATATACTATCCTACTGTCTAAATCAGGATAGACAGAAACCAAAAATACAAAGAAAGACTTCTTCGGTTGCGGATCGGCATGCAAGGAGAAGTAGCTCACCGTAGAAGTCCCATATGTGCCCATTGATATGCACCAGAGTGATGTCCAGATAAACCTGCCTCAAATCTTGTACATTAAAGTACAGAATTGTAGCATGAGTACATAAACAACATGTACCCCATAAATATCCCACCTAATCTCGAAGAAGCAGAGACGAGAAGTCGACTCGATACTTATTAAGGTCGAATAATCTATATAAGTATGATGTGTTCAAATCATGAAAATTACAAGTATCGAAAATTCATGCCAAGTAGCATAAGTCAAGTTCTTCACTACATTGAGTCTATAATTTATCATTTTGAGATGATAAAAAAATAAGGCAAGCAAAACTTTCTCACAATTAAACATACGCACATAGTACCAAGCCGACGGTCTGAACCAACAGAAAGAAACTGTGCACTTACTGAGCGCCTATAGATGCATCTATTCATACCGAGGCGGTCGGCCCGATCCACAAATATCAAGAATAAACACAAAAAAACACATTTGTAGTTAAGTATGCCATTCAATATTCAACAAGTCGTGCAAGTTGCTTTTATTTCCTTTCAAGTCTCTAACATATCCTAAATGATCACATTAGCCAATTAATATGGAGATTTTTCACAAATAAATATGATGTGGGTCCTATACTACCCGGACAATCAACATAGTAGTAGATACACACGGACTCTCATCACTAGGTGCATACGTAGCCCCCGCATTTAGCAATAATTATTAGTTCATTAATTCTATGGGTAAAATTCCCTCTCACAAGGTTAGAAAGGAGACTCACCTCGCTCCAAAGTGCACTCCCAAGTTCCAAGAAGAGCCCAGGTCTTTAATTCAAAGCCGAACAATCTTAAGCTAATCAAACAAAGTAAGAACGAGTCAATAAAGGCTCACAAGGTTGAATTTTAACTATTTAAGTGATTTTTCAACCTTTTCCATAATTTTCCTAAATTCCGACCCCGGGCCCACGTGCCCGGATTCTGAGATTTTTTAAAGGAAGTTGTTCTCTATCACCTAAGAATCACAAATATATGATTTCTAGATCCTTACATGGCATATTACATGATTAAATCTTAGTTTTTATTAAACCCTAGGTGTAGCTCTAACCCCTTGATTTTGCTTAATTTTTAGTGTTAAATCTACCTAATATTTATGTATTTGAGCTAAAAGTGAGTGGGGATTACTTACCTTGCAATAATATGTTGAATCCCCCTCTTTGGAATCACCAAAATCGCCCAAGAATGAAGAGTGAAATGATAAAAATGGCTTTGGGTTCGAATTTAATGAACCCCTCTGCCCAGCTATTTTTGCTTCTGCGGGTGGATTTCCGCTTCTGCGGAGATTGGACACTTCTACGGCTTTTGGAATCAGTGTTTGGACCGCTTCTTTAGTCTGGGGTCCGCATAGGCGAAACCGCTTATGCTGTCCCTGGGCCACTTCTGCAGTTTCCCCTAGCCTGCCCATGCTTCGCTTCTGCGATCAACTGAGTGCTCCAGTTGTCCCGCTTCTGCGGTCCAAGAGCCGCAAAATCAGTTATGACAGAAGCAGCAGACTTGGTTCTTTTCAAATTCTAACTTCACTCGAACCCCGATCATTTGACGTTGGGGGCTCCCGAGCACCGCCCGATTATACCGACAAGTATGAAATCACGAGGCGGACCTACTCGAAACCTCGAAACACTCAAAACAACGCTAAATCAGGGAATCAACCCCAAACCAAATGGATCAAATCATTGAATCTTCAAGTTCTAAATTTCCTTTTAAGGTGTAAAAACTCCCTTAAACTACTCGGATTGACACCAAATTTCACAGGTAAGTCTTAAATGACATTTCGGACCTGTACCAAGTTTCGGAACTAGTACCAGAGACCGATACCTAGGAAATCAATGATTACTTTGTTTAGTTAATACCTTAAATCTCTAAGTTAACAATTTCACAAAAAAATTCATTACTCGGGCTAGGGACCACGAAATTTGATTGCAGGCATACGCCCAAGTCCCATATTTTCCCACGGACCCTTCGGGGTCGTCAAATCACGAATTCAGGTCTGCTTCCCAAGAAAGTTGACCGAAGTCAAACTTGGCCTTTTTAGAAAAAAAAAACTTAATGAAGCAAATGGACATATTCTGGCTTAAAACCCTTCTAACTTTTGAACCGCCCGTCCCCGCAAGTCATAAATTAGATAAAGAAAGTGCGGGAAGTTTTATTCAAGGGAACAGGGTTCTAAAGCGCAAAACGACCAGACGGGTCGTTACATTCTCCACCTCTTAAACAAACATTCATCCTCGAATGGACATAAAAAAAAGTGCCTGGACTGATGAATAAATGGGGATATTGGCTCCACATGTCCTCCTCGGACTCCCAGGTCGCCTCCTCAATCGGTTGGCCCCTCCACTGGACTCTTACTGCAGAAATCCTCATGGACCTCAACTAGTTGTCGTGTCTATCAACAATTGCAACTGTCTCCTCCTTGTAGCCCAAGATCTCATCTAACCGAATGGTACTAAAATCCAACACATATGAATAATTGGCATGATACTTCCAAAGAATGGATACATTGAAAACTAGGTGAACTCCTGATAAACTGGAGTTAAAGCAAGCTCATAGGAAACCTCTCCAACTCGCCTCAACACCTCAAAGGGGCCTATAAACCTTGGAATTAGCTTGCCCTTCTTTCCAAACTTCATAATGCCCTTCATTGGTGAGACTTTGAAGAAAACCTTCTCGCCAATTGTGAATGACACATCATGTGCCTTCTAATCCGCGTAACTCTTCTGCCTGGACTGAGCTGTGCGGAGCCTCTCCTGAATAGACTTTACCTTATACAAGGCATTCTGTATCAAATCAGTACCAAGTAACTTAGCCTCACCAGGCTCTAACCACCCGATAGGGGAACGACAATGCCGACCATACAATTCCTAATACTGGGCCATCTCTATGCTGGACTGATAGCTATTATTGTATGCAAACTCTGCCAAGGGCAAAAACTAATCCCAATTCCCTCTAAACTCAATCACACATGCTCTAAGCATCTCTTCTAACATCTGAATTGTCCGCTCCATCTGCCCGTCGGTCTGAGGATGGAATGTTGTGCTAAGCTCTATGCGGGTCCCCAACTCACTCTGAATAGCTCTCCAGAAATGGGAAGTGAACTGAGGGCCTCTGTCTGATATTATGGAAACCGACACGCCGTGCAACCTGACTATCTCCTGAATGTAAATCTGAGAATATCTCTCCGTTGAATAAGTAGTCGCCACTGGAATGAAATGGGAAGACTTGGTCAACCTATCCACAATAACCCATACTGAATCAACTTTGCCCAACCATGAAGTCCATGGTGATGCACTCCCACTTCCGTTCCTGAATGGGTACCCGCTGAAGTAGGCCCCCTGTCTCTGGTGCTCAAACTTGACTTGATAACAATTCAAACATTTAGCTACATACTCAACAATGTCCTTCTTCATCCTCCACCACCAGTAATGCTGTCTCAAATCACGATACATATTCGCCGCACCCAGGTGAATGGATTACCACGAACTGTGGGCCTCCTCTAGAATCCTCTCCCTCAAGCCATCAACATTAGGAACGCATACACAGCCCTAAAGCCATAACACACCATCCTCGCCAATAGACATTTCCTTGGCACCTCCCTGAAGTACCATCTCTCTGAGGACCTCCAAATGTGGATCATCGAACTGTCGGGCCTTAATTTGCCCTAATAACAAAGAATGAGTAACTACACAAGCTAGAACTCGGTCGGGCTCCGAAATGTCCAATCTCATATATCTGTTAGCTAAAGACTGAATGTCCAAAGCTAATGGTATCATCACAGCAGGAATAAATGCCAAGATACCCATACCCTCTGTCGTCCTACTTTAGGCATCCACGGCCACATTCGCCTTACCCAGATGATAAAGAACGGTAATGTCATAATCCTTTAGTAACTCAAGCCACCTGCACTGCCTCAAATTAAGATCCATCTGCTTGAACAAGTGTTGCAAGCTACGATGGTCTGCATAAACCTCACATGACACCCCATACAAATAATGCCTCCAAATCTTAAGAGCATGAACAATCGCCGCCAACTCCAGATCGTGCACAGGGTAGTTCTTCTCGTAAACCTTCATCTAACGTGAAGCATATGCAATAACTCGCCCTTCTCGAATCAATAAACATCCCAAGACAATGCGATAAGCGTCACAATATATCGTATACATCCCTGAACTGGAAGGCAATACAAGAATTGGTGTCGTGGTCAAAGCTGTCTAGAGCTTCTAGAAGCTCTCCTCACAATCATCGGACCACTAAAACGAGGCACCCTTTTGGGTCAATCTGTTCAGAGGTGATGCAATAGATAAAAAGACCTGCACGAATCGCCATAGTAACTTACTAACCCCAAGAAACTCCTGATCTCGGTCACTGGAGTAGGACGTGGCCAACTCTGAATTGCCTCAATCTTCTTGGGATCCAATTTAATACCCTCTCCTGACACTACATGCCCCAAGAACACCACTAACTCTAGCCAAAACTCACACTTGGAGAACTTAGCAAAAAGTTGTTGCTCTCGCAAGTTCTGAATCACTACTCTCAAATGTTGCTTGTGCTCCCCCAGGCTACGTGAGTATATCAAGATGTCGTCAATGAAGAAGATGACAAATGAATCAATATAAGTCATGAACACCCTGTTCATCAAGTCCAATGCCGCTGGGGCATTAGTCAAGCCAAAGAACATTACCGGAAACTCATAGTGGACATATCTAGTCCTGAATGCAGTTTTTAGAACATCTGAATCTCGAATCTTCAGCTGATGATACCCTGACCTCAAGGCAAGCTTAGAGAACACCCTAGTACCATGCAACTGGTCAAACAAATCATCAATACGGGGCAATGGATATTTGTTCTTGATGATGACTTTGTTTAACTAGCGGTAATACTTGCACATCCGTATAGTGACATCCTTCTTCTTCACGAATAGCACCGGTGCACCCCAAGGAGATACACTAAGCCTAACAAACCCCTTTCCTAACAACTCCTCCAACTGCTCCTTCAGCTCCTTAGGAGCCATACGATGCGGTGGGATAGATATAGGTTGAGTGCCTAGAATCAAATCAATACAGAAATCAATATCATGATCCAGAGGCATGCCAGGAAGATTAGAAGGAAAAACATTGGCGAACTCTCGGAATACAAGCACTGAATCAATCGTCAGAGACTCTGCGGTGGTATCTCGCATATTAGATAAATAATCCAAACACCATTTCTCAACCATGCGCAAGGCCTTCGAGAAAGAAATAACCCTGCTAGGCGTATCCACTGTGGAACTTTTCGACTCCAATCTCTCGGCAACCCTGGCATCGCTAGTAAAATAGATTTTGCATGACAATCTAGAATGGCGTGATATAGATATGACCAATCCATGCTCAGGATAACCTCAAAATCGATATATCAAGCAACAAAAGATCTGCTCTCAAAACCATAGAAAGTAACCACACATGACTGGTAGACCCGGTCCACAACCACAAAATCACCCACAGAACTGGACACATGAACAGAACCATATAAAAGCTCACGAGAAGTGACCAGGAATCAAGCAAACAGAGATGACACATATGAATAAGTAGACCCTGTATCAAACAATACTGAAGCACCCCTACAGCTAACGGAAATAATACATGTGATGACGGCATCTGAGGCCAATGTATCTGGCCTGGCTGGAAGAGCATAGAATCTAGCTGGAGCGCCAGCTGGCTGGCCTCCACCTGTCTGAGCAATAGCGGGCTGACCTCTACCCGTCTGACCTCCACCCTTAGAACGGCCTCTACCTCTAGGTGGCTGGGCTGCAAGTGCTGGAGTCATGGGCTGCTGCCCATGTTGCACTGCCTTGCCACTAAGCTTGGGGCAAGATCTCCTTATGTGACCAAGGTCTCCACACTCAAAACAACACGCTGGGGTGGCCTGCTGCCCTGATGACTGTCACTAATGACTCGTAGATCCTGTGGGAGGAGCCTGGATAGCTAGTGGACGATATGAACTCTCCGGCATAGCACTGAAGTAGGAACTAGAAGAACCCTGAGGACCTGAATACCTACTAGAGGAACCTTGAATAGTTGGCGGGCGGTAGGAACTCTCTAGCATGGAACAGAAATAGGGGTGTGCTGGAGCACCCTGTGCGGGACGCGGTGGTGGTGCTGAAGATGGAGGCCTACTGTGCTGACCCCTTCCATACTGACCCCTATCCCTAGTTGGGACACCTCTTAACTCTCCAAAGTATATGTCTCTCTTGTCCTACTATATCTAGTCTCTACCCCTCTCGCGATACCCCTCAACCCGGCGAGTAATCTCGACCACAAGCTGATACTAAATACCCATCTCCACCTCTCGGGCCATACCCAATGGAATACTAGGCTGCAATCCAGTGACGAACCTCCGCACTTTCTCTGCATCTGTAGGAAGTATCATAAGTTCATGGCGGGATAACTCAGATAATCTTGCCTCATAGTCGGTCACAGACATCTGACCCAGCTCAAGGTGCCTAAACTGATACCGCAGCTCTTCCCTCTCAGAGGGTGGAATATACCTGTCCAAGAACAACTATACGAACTGACCCCAGGCTATGGGAGGAGAACTGATGGGCCTTCCATGAACAAAGGACAGCCACTATCTATGGGCCCTTCCCTCAAGCAGAAAAGTGGTGAAGTTGACCCCATGCGACTCCAATATCATCATAGCATGCAGTCTGTGCCTGCACCTGCCGATAAAGTCCTGAGCATCCTCATGACGCTCACCCTCGAAGACTGGAGGGTGAAGTCTAGTCCATCTGTCTAGTAGTTTCTGCGGATTGCAATCCACAACTGGCCTAGGCTGGGGCGCCACGGCAGCAGCTGGCTGAACTCCATCTGCGGGTAGTGTACCCGAGGACTGATAAATTGCGGTTGTATGACCTGGAGCATGGGCAGTAGGAGTTTGTGCTCCCCGTCCTTCATGTGGGGTAGCTGGATCTGCTGGAAATAAACTAGCCTGAGTCATAGTATCCATGAACCGAAGCATGCGGCCCATGACCTCTTTAAATCCCGGTGCTGTCATGAAATCAACCGGGGTAGGCTCAGCTGCGGGCACCTCGCCCTGCTCCTCAACAATGAGATCCCTAGCAGGATCTGCTGCTGGTGCCTCTGGAGTAGCTCTAGGACACCCACGTCCCCTACCACAGGCCGGTGCCCTTCCCCGGCCTCTACCCCAGCCTCTAGCAATAGGGGGATCAGCTCTTCCCGGGTCTGGAAAGTCGCCGGTACGAGTCCTCATCATCTATGAGAGAATAGAAGAGGGAAATTTAGTACACTGACCACTGCACGATAGACATGAATGAAGAGTTGTTTTCCTAATACCCTATGGCCTCCCAAATATAAATACAAACATCTATGTACCGATCTACAAGACTCTATTAGGTTTGCCCAGAGCTTTGTGAGACCTACATGAACCTAGTGCTCTGATTTCATATTGTTACGATTCATTTTCCATAATAGATCATGATGGCGTCTGATAGCGTTGTCACGCCAGCCAACGCGGAAGTATAATTAAGTTTTTATTTTTACATTTACCAAAAACTAAGTATAAAAGATTTTTCAAAGTCAAGGCTAAAGACAAGAGTGATAACATTGAAAAAGATATAGTTATACAACCCAAAATGAATGCCTACTAACGTGTGTGCCAGAACCTGGTGTCACAAGCTACGGGCAACTAGTAGAATATAAAAAAAAGAATAATATACTCTCCTACTGTCTAAATCAGGATAGATAGAAACCAAAAATACAGAGAAGGACTTCTTCGGCTGCGGATCGGCATGAAAGAGAAGCAGCTCACTATAGAAGTCCGAGATGTGCTCACTGATATGCACCAAAGTGATGTCCAGATCCACCTGCCTCAAATCCTGTACATTAAAGTACAGAAGTGCATCATGAGTGCATAAACAACATGAACCCCGTAAGTATCCCGCCTAATCTCGAAGAAGTAGAAACGAGAAGTCAACTCGATACTTACTAATGTCGAATAATCTATATAAACATAATGCGTTCAAGTCATGGAAATTACAAGTATCAACAATTCAAGGCAAGTAGCATAAGCCAAGTTCTTCACTACATTGAGTCTATATTTTATCATTTTGAGATGATAGCAAAATAAGGCAAGTATAAACTTTCTCACAATTAAACATGCGCACATAGTACTAATGCGACGACCCGAACCAACAGAAAGAAATTGTGCACTTGCCGAGGGTCGATGGCGCGCCTATATATGCATTTATTCATACCGAGGCGGTCGGCCCGATCCACAAATATCAGGCAATATCAAGAATAAGCACAAAAAGCACATTTATAGTTAAGTATGTCATTCAGTATTCAATTAGTTATGCAAGTTGCTTTTATTTCCTTCCAAGTCTCTAACATATCCTAAATGATCACATTAGCCAATTAATATGGAGTTGTTTCATAAATAAACATGACACGTGTCCTAAACTACCCGGACAATCAACGTAGTAGTAGCTACACACAGACTCTCGTCACTAGGTGCGTACGTGGCCCCCGCATTTAGCAATAATTATTTGTTCATTAATCCAATAGAGACAATTCATTCTCACAAGGTTATAAAGAAGACTCACCTCGCTCCAAAGTGCACTCCCAAGTTCCAAGAACGAGCCCAAGTCTTTGATTCAAAGCCGAACAATCTCAAACTAATCAAACGAAGTAAGAATGAGTCAATAAAAGCTCACAAGGTTAAATTCTAACTATTTAAGTGATTTCCCAACCTTTCCCATAAGTTTCCTAAATTTCGACCCCGGGCCCACGTGCCCGGATTCCGAGATTTTTTTAAGGAAGTTGTTCTCTATTACCTAAGAATCACAAATATATGATTTCTAGTTCATTACATGGAATATTACATGATTAAATCTTAGTTTTTTTTAAAACCCTAGGTCTAGCTCTAACCCCTTGATTTTACTTAATTTTAGTGTTAAATCTACCTAATGTTTATGTAATTGAACTAAAAGTGAGTGGGTAAGTACCTTGTAATAATATGTTGAATCCCCCTCTTTGGAATTAGGGGTGTGCATTCGAATTGGTTTATTGATAAATCGAATCGATTATTTGTTATCGGTTCATAGATAAATCGAAATCGAAAAAATCGAAACCTTATTGACACGATAAGCATATGTACAAATAAATAATCGATAAGTAATTATTGATAGGTATCAAAATCGAATCGATAAATCGAATGCACACACCTAATTATTTCATCTACCACATTTAAGGAATGATCATTTTTAAAGCTCAAGGGAATGAAGTTCAAATTAATGGTAAATAGAATTATCAATGATGATGTATTTTATTAAATGTCATTGGAGTGTTGGTGACATACATTTGATCCCTTACTTTAGTTTCGTTGCATGTGCTTGTTGACACAATTTTATGTTATAAATGGTGTTCGTCTTATTTTAGCTTCTTTTTGTCCATATTAGTTAGGCGTATTTATAGCGATATACTTCCGTGGAATCCCGTAAATTTTTTATTGGTGTAATCGATAACCTAATCGATAAGCCCCAAAAATCAAAAAAATCAAAAATTTATTGAAATGATAACGATAAGCATATGTACAATCAATAAGTAATTATCCATAAGGATCAAAATCGAATCGATAAATCGAACACACACCTCTATTTGGAATCACCAAAATCGCCCAAGAATGAAGAGTGAAATGATAAAAATGGCTTTGGGTTTGAATTTAATAAACCCCTCTGCCCAGCTATTTTCGCTTCTGCGGTTGGATTTCCGCTTCTATGGAATCCGCTTTTGCGGAATCCTCTTCTGCGGAGATTAGCCGCTTCTGTGGCTTTTGGAATCGGGGGCTAGACCTCTTCTGCGGTCTGGGGGACGCATATGCACAACCACTTCTATGGTCCCTTGGCCACTTCTGCGGTTTCCCCTGGCCTTCCCCTACTTCGCTTCTGCGATCAACAGACTGCTCCTGCGGTCCGTCTTCTGCAGTCCAAGAGTCGCAGAAGCGGTTATGACAGAAGCAACATACTTGGTTCTTTTCAAATTCTAACTTTACTCAAACCCTGACCATTTGACGCTTGGGGCTCCCGATCCACGTCCGAATATACCGACAAGTCTAAAATCATGAGGCGGACCTACTCGACCTCGAAATAGTAAAAAAACGCTAAATCGAGGAATCACCCCAAAAGCAAATGGATCAAATCATTGAATCTTCATGTTCTAAATTTCCTTCTAACCAAATGGTAAGTCTTAACAGATATTTTGTACATGTACCAAGTTTCAGAACTAAAATCCAAGCTTGATACCTAGGAAATCAATGATTACTTCGTTTATTTAATTCCTTAAAACTCTAAGTTAACAATTTCATAAAAAATTCATTACTCGGGCAGGGACCTCGGAATTCAATTCCGGGCATATGTCCAAGTCTCATATTTTCCCATGGACCCTTCTGGATCATCAAATCACGAATATATGTTTGTTTCCCAAGAAAGTTAACCTAAATCAAACTTCGCATTTTTAGAAAAATAAACATAAAGAAGCAAATGGACATATTCTGGCTTCAAACCCTTCTAACTTCCGAACTGCCCATCCCCGCAAATCATAAATTAGTTAAACCAAGTGTGGAAGTTTTATTTAAGGGAACAGAGTTCTAAAATGCAAAACCATCAGTTGATCGTTACATATTTGGTTGGTGAAAATTAGATTTTTAATAAGCTTAAATATGTGGATTTAAATTACAAATTTAATTTTATGAGAAATATGGAGTGTGTGTTATCTAGATTTGTTAGATATAATATAAGGAGGTTGTATATAAAATTTGAAATAAACTAATGGAGATTTGGACTGATTTTGAACAGGATTTGCAACTGAAAATTGTGGAAGAAGTTTGTCTACAGATGCTTGTATAAAAGTATATAATAGTGTATAATATATGTTTACACACTATTATACACGATCAAACATAAATATGTAGAAAAATTGAATTCGTCTTCCTTGTATCTTTTTTTAAATTTAACACAAATCTACTCCAAATCAATTAAAATTTAAAAAATTGAACTCCTTTTGATATTTTCAATCAATTAGAACAACACAAAATCCAAAATACTAACAAACTCAAAAGGTCTTATTTTTGAAAGCAATACTTCGAATGGTTGCCCGGTCAGTAGTATCATGAGTTACCTCTCCATTTCTCCCATTTCTTCTTCTTTATGCTTTGTTATCCGTGTTAGGTGGTATCAAGTTGGTCCGATCGAATCCAAAATGATTTCGGCAACGTTTAAGACACTTAGTCTCTTTTAAGGAAGTTTAAGTTGGAAAAGTCAACCGGATGTTGACTTGTGGGTTAGAGGGCTAGGATGGGAATTCTGATGGTTTGGTTAGTTACGGTAGGTGATTTAGGACTTAGGAGTGTTATCGGAATGGGTTTTGGAGTTTCATAGTAGAATTAGTCTTGAATTGGCGAAGTTGATATTTTGGCGGCTTCCGGTTGATAGGAAAAATTTTCATATAGGGGTCGGAATGGAATTTCGAGAGTTGTAGTAGTTCCGTTTGGTCATTTGGGATGTGCGTGCAAATTTTCAAGTCATTAGGACGTGGTTTGGTTGGTTTTGATCAAACGCAAAATTTAGAAGATTTTAGAAAGGTTGGCTTGAATCAGATGTGTTTTGGGTGATTTAACGTTGTTTGAGGTATTTTGTTGATTGGAACAAGTTTGATAAGGTATTGGATTATGTTTGTGCTTTTGGTTGAGGTCCCGGGGGCCTCGGGTGATTTCAGATCGTTAAAAGGAAGTATGGATTGTTGTTCCAGCTGCTGAATTGCAGCTTCTGGTATTTTTTCACATGCAGATTGGGCACGGCAGGTGTGGCACCGCATATGTGATAAAGGATTCGTAGAAGCAACCAGAGGTATGTTTGACTGGGACCGCAAAAGCGGCTAGGGGAACCGCATCTGCGATGTCGTAGATACGGGTGAGGAATCGCAGATGAGGATGGCTGGAACTTAAGTGATTTCCACTGAAGCGGAGGAATAACCACAATTGCGGTAACGCAAAAGTGAGCGTGGAGCCACAGATGTGAAAAAGTCTGGGTAGAAGGTATAAATTGTCTCCTTTGCGAGTTTGAGTTATTTCACCATTTTTGGCTTCGACTTGGGAGCTTTTTAGACGATTTGAAAGAGAGATTTCAAGGGAACTTCATTGAGGTTAGGAATTTGGACCTAAATCTCATTCCTATGCTATTATTCCCTAGATTAGAGCTAGAAATTAAGGAAATCAAGGGTGAAATTGGGGAAACTAGGGCTTGGAAACTTAGACCTTTAATTGTATATTTGAAGGGCTGTTTGGGATCGGATTTATGAACTTTTGATATGTATGAACTCGTGGGTAGATAAGGAATTTATTGGTGTCAAAATTATTGAATTCCGAGATGTGAGCCTGGGGGGTTGGGTTTTAGTAATTTCGAGATTTGTGTCCTTAATTGATTGTTTTTTCTTGGGATTCGTACCCTTAGCATATTTTAACCTCCTCGTTCTAATTTTGGATAGATTCGATGCGAATAGTGGCTGATTCAAGGGTCAAAGGTATCACGACCTAGAGATTTAGCTGGTTCGAGATGAGTAATGATTACAAATGATGTTCTGAGGGTTTGAAACCCCGGATTACACATCGTAGTGTTATGTTGAGGTGAGGCACACGCTTGATGGCTAGCGTGGGGCCGTGCACTATTGGGGATTGTGACTTGCTCCGTCCCGATTGATGATTTTACCGCATATTTGACTTAAATCTATTTGTTATCATCACTATTTGGGCTAAACGCCATATTTGAGCTTCGTGCTAACTATTTTGAACCCTTCGGAGTTTTTTATCAATATTTTCCTCCCTAGATTTTCCTCACTATCTTGTGAGAATTTTTGACTAAGTAAGACCGAGGGCCTATGTTGTGACGAAACACTAATATTGATTTGAGGTCGAAATGGATTGATTAATATGAGGCCAAGAGCGTAGTTTTGATGCTACGAGATGGCTTGTTATTATGCTTGGGCCGTAAGGGGGACCTCCAGGAGTCTGCACACCCCCAGTGAGCGGGGGTACCCATTGTGATATGAGATTGAGCCCGAGGGACTGGCATTGTGGTGAGATATTTCCCGAGGGGTGATTTGTTGATTTAGTGCTAGAGGGGCGAACTTTTACATGTTTATTTTCCATAATTGTCCGTAAATTATATGCTTACTTATTGAAAAATATTTTACTTGTCTGTTAACTGGTTTACTATTTTAAATGGTTTTACTGCTTCATTATAGAATGTCTTGTACTTACTTGTTTTATCAATTTCATTCTTCATTTACATTTGTTACTCACTGAGTCGGAGTACTCACTTTACTCCCTACACCCTATGTGCAGATTCAGGCATAGCTTCACCTGTTTTCGAGTGCTGGTCATTTCCAGCTTCAGGCGGATCCGAGGAGTCTTTAGGTAGCTGTTGGCGTTCGCAGCCCGGAGCTCATCCCTTTCTCTTTTGTTTTATGTTCTTAGTTCTGTACAAGACACTGTAATTACTTTGGAATATTTTGAATTTTTAGATGCTCGTGACTTGTGACACCCCGGTATCGGGCTGTGTTTGGGTTGTATTCCGCATATTATACTATTTTTTGCTTAGGCTTTAGTTTATTTACTCATGCTTAGTCTGTTTATTATTGTTTGACTGTTTAAAAAGTGAATTGGGTTTAATTGACTAGCCTTGTCTTCGTGAGAGGTTCCATCACAACCGGGTTCGGGTTTAGGGTCATGATTAGTTGGTACAAGAGCCTAGGTTACATAGGTCTCACGAGTCATGAGCAGGTTTAGTAGAGTCTCGCAGATCGGTACGGAGACGTCTGTATTTATCCTCGAGAGGCTGCAAAACCTTTAGGAAAAACTTCATATTCTTGAAATTCTTGTCGTACGAATTTGTTGATCCGAGTACTAAACTTTTGTTATTCTATTCTCTCACAGATGGTGAGGACACGTGCTACCGGTCAGGATGAGCGACCACCAGTACCACCAGCTGTGGCCACTAGAGGCCGAGGATGCGACGTGGTTGTGGTAGTGGTAGAGTAGCAAGGGTAGCACCTGTAGATCCACCAGCTGCCCCAATTCAGGTCCAGGTCCAAGCTATGGACGCTCCAGTAACACCAGCTCAAGCACCAGTTGTGCCTAATATGATTTTGGGTCTTTAGGAGGCCTTGGCTTAGATCTCATCAGTTTGCACTAACCTGGCTCAGACGGTTTTAGCCACTATAGACGCAACTACTTCTCAAGTCGAGGGAGTTAATCAGACTCCTACCACTCACCCACCAGAGTAGGTCATGCAGGAACTTCAGACGCCGGGGGCGAATCTAGCCCAGCCGGCTGCAGTTGCTTAGGACTATGTAGTTCATGTCATGCCGAAAGATGAACAACATAGGTTGGATAGGTTTGGTAGATTGCAACCTCCGACCTTTAGTGGCGTAGAGGGTGGGGATGCCCAGGCTTTTTGGATAAGTGTCAGAGGATGCTTCGTACAATGTGTATTTTAGAGACCAGCGAGGTCTCTTTTACTACCTATCTGTTTTCAGGAGCTACTTTCACTTGGTGGGAGGATTTTGCGAGGTGTAGGCCTGTTGGTGCAGCACCCTTTCCTAGCAACAGTTCTCTAATCTTTTCCTGGAGAAGTATGTGCCGCAGTCTCATAAAGAGGAGTCGCGTAGGCAGTTTGACTGGTTACATTAGGGGGAGACGACCGTGTCGCAGTATGAGTTGAGGTTCTCCGAGTTGGATCGTCATGCCATAAGGTTGGTTCCAACAAATCGGGAGAGGATTAGAAGGTTTGTTGATGGTCTCACTGATAAGCTCCGTATTCTCATAACCAGGGATGGGGTATCTAGTTTTACGTTCGAGGAGGTTATGGACATCGCCCATGAGATTGAGTCTATTCGTTGCCAGGAGCAAGAAAAGGGGGAGGCCAAGAGGCCTCGAGGATCTGGTAGCCATAGTGGTGCTCATTCGAGTGGGGCGTCATTGGGTCATGGTTCTCATAGTTCTCAGCATGGTCAGTCATCACTTAGTTCCCATCCAGCTCAGTGTTCATCCCGTGCTCCATTTGTTCAGGGCTCTTCTATGCGAGTGCGTCTGCAAGTCACTCCACTGTGAGGGTTCCCTTCAGTCCCATTCCCCACCATCTAGGAGTTGTTATGAATATGGTGAGATGGGTCATATGAGGAAGCAATGTTCTCGTCATTTTGCTAGTTTATCTTAGTAGTGGGGTCAGTCATCGATTTCACCGCCAGTTTCTTCACCACCACCCACGCGTCCAGCTAGGGGTGGAGGTCAGTCAGCTAGGGGTCTCCCCAAAGGGGAAGGTCGATCAGGTGGCGGTCAGGCCTGTTTATATGCACTTCCAGGCAGACCTGATGCTATTGCTTCAGATGCTGTCATCATAGGTATTGTTTCAGTCTGCCATAGAGTTGCCTCTATATTATATGATCTCGGTTCCACCTTTTCTTATGTTTCATCATACTTTGAACGTTATTTGAGTATGGTCTGTGAGTTTCTTGCTTTACCTATTCATATATCTACCTCGGTGGGCAATACTATTATTGTAGACCGTGTGTACCGTTCGTGAGTGGTGACTATTGGGGGTCTTCAGCATTTATTCAATCAAAAGGATCTTAATTTTAGGCAATGGATATGGTTGGAGTTGCTTAAGGACTATGATATCACTATACTGTACCTTCCGGGAAAGGCCAATGTGGTGGCCGATGCTTTGAGCCGAAAGGCAATGAGTATGTGGAGTTCAGCATATATTCCAGTTAGGAAAAGACCTCTTGCAGTTGATGTTCAGGCCTTGGCTAATCGGTTCGTGAGGTTGGATATTTCGGAGCCCAATTGGGTATTAGCTTGTGTGGTTTCTCGGTCTTCCCTATATGATCGCATCAGAGAGTGCCAGTATGATAATCCGCATTTTCTTGTCCTTAAGGACAAAGTTCAGCATGATGATTCCATAGATATAAGCATTGGTAATGATAGGGTGTTAAGGATGTAGGGTTGGATTTGTGTGCCCAATGTGGATGGGCTTCAGGAGGTGATTCTGGAGAAGGTCCATAGCTCACGATATTCCATTCATCTAGGTGTCGCGAAGATATATCAGGATTTGAGGCACCATTATTGGTGGAGAAAAATAAAGAAAGACATTATGGCATTTGTAGCTTGGTGTCTCAATTTTCAGCAGGTGAAATATGAGCATCAGAAACCGGGTGGCTTGCTTTAGCAAATGGATATTCCTGAGTGGTGTCACACCTTCTTTTTCCTACACTCGTAAGGGCTTAAAGGAGTTTTTCTAATTAAAGGACAATCGGAATGGGATTTATTTATTTAAGTTCATAGTCGCCACTTGGGAGATTAATGGTGTCCTAAGTCACCGGTTGAATCCTGAACCGAGGAAAATTGTGACTTTGTTAACAGTCTGCGAACCATAAATCCCGATAAAAATTCTGCTAACCTGGGAGAAGGTGTCAGGCATTTCCGGGTTCTGTGGTCCTAGCACGGTCGCTCAACAACTACATTTAGCTTTTTATCTGATTTAATTACATGAAGAACCTATGTGCCAATTTTACTTTTGCTTCTTATTATTCAATATGTATATTTTTAAGAGAAAGTGAATGTCGTTTAAAGCGTGCCTTTGGATCGCGTCACATGAAAAGCACTCGCAATCCTAAGCATACTCTATTCAACATTTTGGGATTTGATTTGGGTCGCATGAAATGTACACCCGAGTTTAAGAAGGTAATTTTATTAGAATCGCGTCTAAAAAGTCTAACGCGTTATTATCTTTTGGGAGGGTCGTGAAATTTGCTAAACGGCCCTTCCCGATTTTCCAAGTATTTTTAAATTTTTATTGAAGGCCCCGCAATTTTGTATTTTATTGAGTGAGGTTTTTCTCATTTTTATTTAGGGATATCCTACAGTGAACTATATTTTCTATTTTTGTTTCTCTCTAAAATGAAAATAAAGAAAAGATCCTAAGTAATTATCTTTGTTCTATCTAAACAGAGCACAGTAATTTGATTTAAGCCATTGGGCTTGGCATTACGCCCAACAGACTTTGAAATAGCCACGCGTGAATCTCGGTCACAAAATTCCAATTAAAAATGCAGGATACCAATTCAGCAAATGGTGGATCAATCTCTCCACTAATGGACCAAATTCACAAACAAGAAAAAACTAGCCCAAATGCAAGCACAGGCCTAGGTCCAAATAGATACTCAATCAGACAAAACCGGGCCACCTATTAATGCAATCGAGCCTAAACCCCTGCAATCGGGCTGCCTAATTTAATTATTCTCTTTGATTTTTGAAAATGAGACTACCAAATGTCCCTACTACATTACCTACTGGAAAAAATTTGAACATGAAAACGCACAAAACTAAAACCTACTATCACCGAAATTGGCATTTCTTGTTACTGAAATTTAATACAATCCTAGACATCTTCTAATAACAATACTGCAGCTAGTTAATAGATATATGTAACTACTAACAGAAATTAATTTAACTAACATGTGCTAGTCTATTTTCCTAACATGAAATTGCTCTTTTACTAAAAAGCTCAAACAAACCTAAAAAATAATTGTTCAATAGTTCTGTATAGTTACAAGGTGAGTTTGAGCAATCCTGTTTAATATTCATACCAATCTATTTAAACAAAACTACTACTACATATTACACTAGCAAAAGCAAGCTCTTATAGCTAAAATTCTTTATTTGATTGATTTCACTATGATTCATGTACATTGATTGAAACCTCACACCACTAGGGATAAAATGTACCTAGAATTGGGAAAAGAAAGAGGAAAATACGCAGCAACAATGTCACAGCAAGTAGGATCAGTTGAAAAATCAAGTTGCACCACCATGAGTCAAGAAATATCGAATAGAAGATAGGTGACCCATGCAATCAACCCAAAACAGAATCATATGACCAGTATCAACTCAAAATCAAACCAAATAGCTCAATTACACCCACAACTCATTTAAATTGGCATACAGAATACTCAGAAACTTTAGTGGTTGTAGGTGTGCTCAAGTTGGAGAATCAGTGATTAAAATTCAACATCAGTCTAGAGGAACTGATGTAACCGTACTTGTTTTTGGATTTTTTGTTGTTTTTCTAAAGATTTGAGAGGCCTAAGATCTAAAGGAGTTTGAAATTTGAATTTCAGATCTAGGGAGCTTGGAGAATATTTTTAGTGGGAATTTTGAGGCTCCAAACTTGTTTGCTAAGGCATGGAAATGCCCTTTATAGGCAAAGATAAGGGCAGCCCCCTAATTTTCTGTTTTCGTTTTCAGTCCCTAGTTTATTTCAGTTAATCTCCCACTTATTCACTTGTTTCTCAAGTAAGATGCACCTATTTAGCTGAAATCTACACTAAAGTACTATTCTAGAAGGCCCTAGAGTGTTCTTCTACCCATACAATACCTATACTACCCTTTCTTTTATTTTGAAATTACTAATCCTAACAAAACTACCCTTTTCCATGCATAAACTACCCCTGAAAATCCCCTAAAATTACTGATCAATCACACCCCCATTTACCTAAGTTAAAATTTAAAATTAATTCAACTAACTATTTAACTATATCCAAATCGACTAAGCTAATTATCTTAGGCTGAACCTAATATTGAACTGAATCATCGATCATTAATTAAATTTAAAAAAAACCATCATTAACTAATTAACAACATTAACTAGTTAATTCAAGTACTTCTTATCAAAGATTGACAAAGCTTTTTACTAATGATCAAACTAAAACCAAAAATAAAAAACAAATTACAATCGAAATGAACAAACAAGCAGAATCGAGCACAAAATCAAAGCCAAAAATCATAACAGAAGTGACAAAAACAAAAAGAAAATTAACCTGGAAATTGGAACTACGAGAACAGAAACAATTCAAATAAGAGATGAATAATCGCAATTATACCTAAATATTTAAACTAACAAAAAATAAAAAAAACAGGCGCGACAGTTACTGAATTAAAAACCGATGACCAAAACTTAAACTAAAACATAAAAATCAATTATGGATTAACTACTCTTTAAACACAAATAAATCGAATGATAACGAAATAGAAACTTACTAATGCGGGGTTAAATCACACTAAAACGCGAACTCGAGCATCGAAACGATGTGAACATGTGTTCTTCATAAAGAACACATGAACACATTATCTCGAAGCTCGACTCAAACCGTGGACTCCGAAAATTGGAGGAAACTAGAGCAGCCTGGAATTTTGGGTTCTGCCACACTGAGATTCGAGACTTGAGCAGATTTGGGGACATTCAGAGGGTAAAACCCATGGATTCATGATGAGGAAGGCCTGGGGATCTTCGGATATCAATCTGGGCGAGTTTGGATGATTTAGGGTTTTTTCACCAAATTTTGATCTAATATTCAAGATGATGGGTTGGGATTCGAGGGAGATTTATTTATTAAGATTCAAAGTCACCACTCGGGAGATTAATGGTGTCCCAAGTTACCGATTTTAATCCCGAATCGAGGAAAAGAATGACTCTATTTAACAGTCCGCGAACCAGAAATCCGGAGAAGCAATTCTGTTAACCCGGGAGAAGGTGTTAGGACTTCTCGAGTTTGGTGGTTCTAGCACGGTCGCTCAACTGTCATATCCAGCTTATTTATCTAATTTTATACAATTGCAAAATTATGTGCAAATTTTAACTTTTAACCGGTTTTTTTTTTATTATTATTATTATTATTATTACTACAGAGAATTGTAACTTTGTGAAAACGCATCTCGAACCACACCACAACAAGTGTACACGTGATTTGTCGACGTATTTTGACTTTGTTGGCATTTGGATTTGGGTCACATAAATGTACACCCATGTTTAGGGAGGAAATATTATTAAAATACGCACCTAAAGAGTTTAGTGCATTATTATTTTGAGCAAGGCCGTGCAATTCGCTAAAAGGCTCATCCTGAAGTCTAAGTATTTATTACCATCCATTGAGGGCCCCGCAGCCTGTACGTTTTATTTGGCGAGGCGAGGCTCGTTTATTTTTTTAAAAGGATATCTTAAAGCGACTATGTTTTCTATTTTGTTTGTCTCCAAAATAAAAGAAGAAAAATACCTAATTTATTTACATGCTTGAGAGTTATTATAACCATGTTTCGAACATGATTCACTAAATCAAAAAAAAATGTAATAAATATTCTGTTTGATAGTTGCGGGCCCAGGCCCAACGTGTACGGTGTAATCTGAACTTGGGCCGTCCTTACTCTGATTGAGGCCGAATTAATTTATTCTACATATTACTACCTAGTTACATTATACTATACATGCTCACATCTTGCCAGATTAAAAAGGTGAAATTGTATTATTTTTTGTTAACAGAGTTTCTGCAAATTTAGAGTGACATGCTATTGGAGTGAAAGAACTTAAAAAAAATCTGATTTTTATCCTAAACCGCTTACATGTTAAACTTAATCAATAATATCGAGCATACTTCTTGAAAAGTAATAACGAATTAACACATCATGGCTATTTATACACAAACAAATAACTACATGACTCTAAATGAAAGAAGTATTCTACTGTATATACGCGCAAGTAGACAACTACAACGAATTTAAAACTTCAACTCTTCAATTCTTACATGTTTCATGTTATCAACTTACAATGTGTACCAATTATGTACCTGATATTAGAAGAAAATGGGAGAAAGTGAGAAATCGGCAAGGCAGTAATAAACAAAACAAAATAGCAACATCAGTAGCTAAACCCAGCAGCAGATTTCAACAAAACCCGGTAAAATCAACCCAGAAAAATCCAACAGAAATGGACTTCAACTCACAGCAATATCAACACAAGCCGAATGAACTCAAAGACACACTAGAGTTACTTAAGATCGCTCTTAGTTTATTTGAATCCAGAGAAATGAAATCAATGAAGCAAGAAAAGAAGCTTCAAATAAACAGTGGGGTTTTAAGCTCTCTAATCTTTTCAACTCTCAATTCTTTTCTTATTCTCTGTTTTCGTTCTCTTAAGTTCTCAAAATATTTTTTCTCTCCAATTCCCCCCCCCCCCCCCCACCCCTAAGTGTCAAATAAATTTATTTATATCCCAAAGCCAGACTCTTTCTCCCCTCCCCTTTAATTATTATCCCTACCCCTTTTATTATTACCCCCTCCTTTTATAATTAAAGCAAAAAGTAGTTAAACATGGACCCCACAGTCCATCCTCTTTTTACTTTACATTATTATGCTCCCCACATATTTTGTCCCCTATTATTTTAATTAAATATTATGGCCCCACATTTAATCAATTCCCAAAATAGCCCTGAAATTATTGAAATTACCATTCTACCCTACCCATTCAATCTTCACAAAAATTATAAAAAAACACCAACTTACTACAGCTATAACCAAATCCCTAATCAAACTCAACAAACACCTTAACTTGAACTCAGATCATATCAAATATGTTTGTACAAGAATTCTAGAATAACACGCGAAAGGGTAAAACATTTTAAACACTCAAACATGAGAGCCCTACTAGATTATTGACTAATAACATATCCAACATATTCATCTCAAAAGAAGAAACTAATAGGGCCAAACGACTTGTAAGAACATACATGAAACTGAAATCTAATATTTTGCGTATAAACTTGAAGCCATCAATACACTCTTCAAAACACGTTTGTATAAGAATTTGAAATCGACTAATCAATACAAAAATCATTAAAACCTAATTAAGAACTAATCTAAAAAGAAAAATATTAGTAAAAGATATTAAGACTAAACCCAAAACTGACGGAAGATTAACGTTTTCGACGTCAACTTCTCAAACTAACTCATTGTTGGTGGGGACGACGGGGCTGGACTGGACGATGACAGGTGAAGATAAGGCGATGCTGGAGGTCGTTTGGAGCTACTGTGAAGGGGTCGTTGTTGGAGGGTGGACTTTAGGACGAGCAGCCATGGACGTAGACGAGCAACCATGGACGTCGAGTATGCAGCCACGGTCGTCATCGTTTAGTGGTCGATGAGGTGACGAACAGGGTGATCTAGTCGCTGGAATTTTTGGTTGGTCGGAGACGAAGCAAAACAGACCGGTTTTGAGCTGTTCGCTAGGGTTTTTCAATTGTTTGGTTTCATTGTTATTCTTGGAAGAAGAAGAAGACGCGTGGTCTTTTGGTCGTGACTATGGACGATGGAAGGGAGAGGGGCGATGGTGAAGGGCTGTCCGCCATGGCTGTTGCGACGAAGATGAAGAAGAGGCAGTTGGGTGGTTGTCTTCGGCGTGAGGGTGTCGTTTGGTCGGAGAAGAAGAAGAGTAGCGTGAGGGTGGCAGCTTGGGTGCTTTAGGAGATAGGGTTTTGTTATTTCGTTAGGGATTGGAAAAATGACAAAAGAAAAAATGAAGAAAATGGGGGTTTGGGTTATGTGGTGGAGTGGGTCGGGACAGGGATTTTGGGTTGGGTAGAGGTATTTGGTGTGTATTTGATTTGGGCTTGAAGATTAATAGTGAATTTGGCCCAATTCCGATTTTCTTCTCTTTATTCTTTCAAAATTGAAACGAAGAATCCTAATTATATTATAAAAATCCAAATTAACTCTAAGAGTGTTAGTTATCTCTAAATAATAATTATCACACAATTTGTAAACACCAATTAAAAAAAATTGCACAACTTGGACATTAAAGGCTAATAAATGCAAAAGATGCATATTTTTGCGATTTTGATTTTTTTGAAACAAACTTAGTTACTCTTAGTTGTAGAATTAAATCCTACATGAAAATGCGATATATTTTTGTATTTTTTATTAATTTAACGAATAATCATGCAAAGATAAATGCAAATAATCAGGAAAAATAACACAAATTCATAAAATTTGCAAGCAAGCTAAAAATTATTTTATTTTAAATTTTATGGGAGTAGGGCAAAAATCACGTGCTCACAGCTGCCCCTCTTTGCTCGTAAACATGAAGAGTTTTTCTGCAAAGATAAAGTAAGCGGATACGAGCGATTTTTTCCTATTTGAGTACTCCGTGTGAAGCATTTTTTGAAAGATTTAACCCAACCTTTGCTTCAAAGGTTTCCTACATATCCCTGGCTAAAAGGGAAGCAGGTCAATGTAGTTCGAGAAATTGTGGTAGTTGGGACTACCCTGGGCCTGCAATTTGCTGTTACTACTGTTGTATGTTGTTACTACTGCTTACTGATCTCCTTATACACCATACAAAAAGAGAAAAGCAAGAAGCTAGGCTAGCCTACGGATCATAAGATCCTATCTATCTTCAATTTGTTTTTTGTTGGCCTTGCTTTCCTGTCAGCTTGTGTTTTTTCCGGTGCTTCTTTATTCTAAAAACTTGGGGATGACACTGACCTTTTGCATGTCTTAACACTAGTTTTCATTGATCTTTGCTTGGTCTGCTGGGTATATGGCTTCCCTAATTACATTTCTTGGCAATTCCACTAGGGGGACGACTTTCTTTCATCATCATTTGTTATGCCAGGGCTTTTGTTGTAACCTTATGCCTTCCGGGGGAGTTACTTGAGTCATAATTACAAAGCTATATGACTAGAGTTATATGCGATGCGATTATATGAGATGCAGATGCAAAGTGACACGTAGTCACATGAGATGTAGATGCAAGATGACGCGTAGTCATAAGAGATGTAGATGCAAAGTGACGCGTAGTCACATGAGATGTGGATGCTAAGTGACTCGTAGTCACATGAGATGTAGATGCAAAATGGCACGTAGTCATATGAGATGTAGATGCAAAGTAACACGTAGTCACATGAGATGTAGATGCAAAGTGACACATAGTCATATGAGATATAGGATGCAAATATATTGTGATACGTAGTCACATGAGATGTAGGATGCAAAGCTATATGACACGTAATCATATGATATGAAGTCATAACTTGAATTGGGTTCCCCCCCCCCCCCCCCCTTTCCGAGGAAATTTTCGTCAAAGGCAGAAAATTTTCTGCCCCAGTTCTGGCGCTCTCCCTTGTGGTACGCCCTTCTGCCATTATCAGCATTTCCTTTTTTGCTTCAAATCAAAGAAAACTTTATTATTTAAAAACATGGTGAGTGGTTGTGCCACTCCTGCCGGGTATTATCTTGGAATTTGGTCCACGTTTTCCCAACTGTTACCTTTCCAGCTTTTCCCAGACTTCTCCTGATATTCTGGACCCATCCGGTGGAGTGAATTGGTCACTTTGGTAAACCAAACCTAACCCACTCCACACCAATTCAAACAAGGCCGTTCTATTCAAGAGGGTCTTGCAACAACGCTCTTTTGTTTTGTTGTCTTGTCTTCCGCTTGCCTTGTTCGTATTTTGACTTGTACCATTTGGCAACTGGTAGCAAGCCCTGACAAACCTTTCTAAAAAATAAACTGCTGGGGGAAAGTCAAAAGAAATGATAGTAAAAGGGATAAAATCTTTCAGAACGAACGCTGGAAAAAGAAAAGACTTATCTGGGTGGTGTACTGGCCCCGATGATCATGTCATATATTCTGGAATAATCGACCCAGTCTATTGGTATAAATCAATTTCTGATGGCTTCATTTTCTGGGGATAAAGAGGTGCCCAAATTTTGCTCAAATGCGGATCCTTTCTACCAATCTTATCTTATCGCCTCATAGTGCCCTTCGAAGGATTTTCACTAATAAGACTCTCTCATTTCTCTCGGGTCTCATCGCCTTATGGAGCCTGTGAAGGTTTTCACCGATCAAACTCTCTCATTTTGTTTTCTCACAACTTTCATCGCCTTATGGTGCCTGTGAAGGTTTTCACCGATAAGATTCTCTCATTTTATTTTCTCAGCTGGGAATGGGAGCGTTACCAATAAGATTCTCTCTACTGGGGAATTCTTTGACTATCAATCTATTGGGGATTCCTTTGGCTAGCAATTCTGCTAGGGATTCCCGCTAGAAATTCTGCTGGGGATTCCTGCTAGCAATTCCCTCAGCTCATGATCTTCTCTCATCCGGGGATCGGTGTATTATTCCTGGCTTCCACTTGCGTGCCTCGGAACCTTTCGGATACTGATCGAGAGGTCTTTTTTGGTTATAACATGTGGGTTTTGTGGGCTTGAAAGAAAAAGGGGTATCAAAATTCGAAGAGACTTTGATGCGTGAGACACTACAACTCTTGGAATCAAAAAATTTTCTAACAACCTAACTTCTGCCCCAGTTTTCTACTTGGGGATATTTGATTTTTCGCGACATTTCGTCACACTATGACCGAGCCGTGAGGCGCTTACGTATCCTTTCTTGAGGAATCAGGTCATACGTAGTTCCTAATTCAATTGTTTTCTTATGATTTTCTTGTCATTTTTCTCTTTTTTTCATTTTTTCATTCTTTTTAAACGATTCCAAGAGAGGGGTATAAAAGAACAAATACAGCTCAAAGGAGGAAAAAAAGGTTGACAGTGTTTAGGTAGAAGGAAGAATTGCCTCCGTCATTTCGTTATCTGATGAACACCAAGTACAGACAAACAAAGTAATGATAAATACAATCAAGGAATTTACACATAGTATCTCTTGATCGCATCAGAATTGATAGTCATGTCAATGCATCTTCCTTCGACATCCATCAAATATAAAGCACCAGTGGATAACACCCTGGTCACAACAAATGGTCCTTGCCAGTTTGGGGCGAACTTTACCTTTTGCCTCGACCTGATGCGGGAGAATCCGATTCAATACCGGCTGCCCTACTTCAGATTTCCTGATGTGGGAGAAACCGTTTCAATATGGATGCTGATTTTGGTTTCCCTCACATTTTCGGCATTCCCCTAATTGCAAGCTTCAGTGTTAATTAAGTTGAGCTTGGGTTTTTCTCCGTACTGGCTTAGTTCCCTGTTTACCTCTTTAAAGACTTCATCCTCATCATATTTCGATTCGATATCACAGTAATTCTCTTATATAATTAGCTCGGAATTAGACTGATCATTTAGACTGGGCCGAATATCCGTCGTGCATGCTATGTCATCAGGTCCAGTAAAATAGAACCGTTCAAAAAGCAAAAGAAGAAGAAACAACATTAAACAAAACAAGAATAGAAAACTTTTATTTTAATAAAACAAGGGATAACAAGGTTCAAACTTTTGCTGAAAAACAAAATTTGGATTACACCCTGGAATAATCAAGAAAACAAGAAGGCAAATCAGAGCTCGCTACCAAGACTCCCTCTGACTGACCCATACATAAAGTGTCTTTGCAATTTACAAGCAGTATATTAGCCACTGAACTCTGCATCGATACTGCCGAGGCCATTACCAATTTCAATATCATCCACTTCAGTTAACAAGTTCCCAAGAGGATTCTAATACTCCATGTAACCAGACATCATCCTCACAAAGTGTATATCATGACGTGCAGGTAAAGGATTCTGCGTGATGTTCTGAGTGTCACTGTCTTGGCTCACAATCAAGTTCTCCTGGATATTCTGTTTCCGGCTTACCACAAACCAACCATCTCAATTTTCTTCACAATTCAAAACAAGCAGGTTAGAATGGACTCAGTCGGTTCTCATTATTAACAACATCTTTTTATTCATTTTTTCTTTTCCATTTTTTCAATTTTTTTTATGCTTCTTTTTTTGTGTGTGGTCGAATCTTATGGAGATTTCCTACGTATCATGACCTCGCATGAATCAGACCGTGCGTAGTTCGAGCCAATAAAAAGTAAACAACAATGAAACCTTTTTGGAATTTTCAACTTTCATAATAAAACCAACTTTAATTACAATGGTTTAAAAACGGACCAAACTATCAAAATTTGACGAAAAGACAATATAACGGACTCGAAAATCAAACAACCCGCATATTCTATCAAAAGAGTAACAAACTCAAAAACAAAAAGAAAAATTCATTTCCCTATTTGCCACTTTCAGCTAAATGACTATTTCTGCAATGTGGCCCTCTCTCAATTCACATGAATTTTGAGGCCAAAAAAATTATTTCACGACACTCTACAAACTTGTCCATTCTTTTACGAAAGTAGCATTTCAACAAATGAAAGATACTCTAAGGCTATCTCGGCAAGAACGGTTTAATACATTGCCGAAGCTGGCTCGGCTAATTTTTGACTAAAAATTTGAACGGGAATCACTTGCCCACTAACTCTTTTTTTTCAAATTAAAATAAAAGGCCAAGTTTTGCAAAGACGGCCTTTCTCCATCGGGGGCGAAGATTTTAAGGTTGTGTGGGTCAGCTGGCCAAAATCTCAAAACATGACCCAAAGGTGGCTGTTTATACAAAGTCAGCCTTCTGGCGCCCCATTCGGGAACATTCGGCTATTTTTTTGATAAAAACAACATCACCCGACTTATTTATGACGAAAATAAAAACTTTGATATTTTTTCTATTTTTCGCAAAAATTGGGTTGGACCCGATTAGGGCTGCCTACGTATCTCACATCCGGTGAGAATCAAACCACCATAGTTCGCCCAGGAGAACAAACTAAATTTGAAAATAAGACTCTTTTCTTTTGTTGTTTTTCCAACTAAATCAAAGTAAAAGTGACTCTCTCTTTTTTTCAAAATTTAGGTAGAGTTCCGCCACTATTTGGAAATTGATTTTCTAAAAACATGTAATTAACACTCTACACTGCTAATTTTTTTTCTTTTTCTCATAATTTTCCAATATTCAAAACCGCTCAGCATGCCAGTATGAAGCAAATAAATGCATAAAACATACAGGATGCAGCATGATGGTCTTATTACTTCAGGTTGCTTGTCCTATACGGACCCAACCCCTGTGTTGAGTCCCCTAAGTCAAATGCATATGATGCAAATAAACGTTCCTACTAGGGATCTGGCATGAAGTCTTGTCAAAACTAGGTTTTAATGCCTTGGGTGTGAAGAGTATCTAGACTGGCCATAAAACGAGCGGACAACTCGAGTTGGGAAGGGGTAGCGTACCGGGAGCAATGCTTTTCCGACTTTAGCTATTAGACCCTTCTCTTTCTTAAATATGGGCGACTGATAATCCTTCACCGGGAGCCCAGGCCCACCGGCTTTATCTCAACAAATAACGAGGCGCGTATCCGCGATTCCCGAGGTTGTATTCAGAAGACTCATAGGGGGTGCGCAAGAAGACAATTTATAATACAGTTCAACAATATCAAAGCTGTAAAACAGTCAACTAGCACAGTAAGAACAAATAATATAACCAAATCAGATAAAGCCAAACATAACCATTTATCTAAGCTCGAATTTCTAACCATGAACCAGTGGTTTTCGGTTAAATCCCCATCAGAGTCGCCAGAGCTGTCACACCTTATTTTTCCGGCACCCGCGAGAGCACAGAGGGAGTTTTTTTCCAAATAAAGGACAATCAAAATGGGATTATTTATTAAGATTCAGAGTCGCACTTGGGAGATTTATGGTGTCCCAAGTCACCGGTTTTAATCCCGAATCGAGGAAAAGAATGACTATGTTTAACAGTTTGCGAACCAGAAATCCGGATAAGGAATTCTGTTAACCCGGAAGAAGGTGTTAGGCATTCCCGAGTTCCGTGGTTATAGCACGGTCACTCAACTGTCATATTCGGCTTATTTATCTGATTTTATATAATTGCGAACTTATGTGCAAATCTTAACTTTTAACCGCTTTTATTATTATTATTATTATTATTATTGTTATTATTATTATTATTATTATTATTATTATTATTATTATTATTATTAGTTTTATTATTTTTACAGAGAATTGTAACGTTATGAAAACGCATCTAGAACCATGTCACAACCAGTGTACACGTGATTTGTCGACGTATTTTTACTTCGTTGGAATTTGGATTTGGGTCACATAAATGTACACCCATGTTTAGGGAGGAAATATTATTGAAATACGCACCTAAAGAGTCTAGCGCATTATTATTTTGGGGAAGGCCGTGCAATTCGCTAAACAGCTCATCCCGAAGTCTAAATATTTATTACCATCCAGTGAGGGCCCCGCAGCCTGTACGTTTTATTTGGCGAGGCTCGTCTCGTTTATTTTTTTTTAAAAGGATATCCTAAAGCGACAACATTTTCTATTTTGTTTGTCTCTAAAATAAAGGAAGAAAAGTACATAATTTATTTACATGCTTGAGAGTTATTATAACTAATTTTCGAACATGATTCATTAAATTAAAAAAGAACGTAATAAATATTCCGTTTGACAGTTGCGGGCCCAGGCCCAACGTGTACGGCATAATCTGGACTTGGGCCGTCCTTATTCTGATTGAGGCATAATTAATTTATTCTACATATTACTACCTAGTTACATTATACTATACATGCTCGCATCTTGTCAAATTAAAAAGGTGAACTTGTATTATTTTTTGTTAACAGATTTTCTGCAAATTTAGAGTGGCATGCTATTGGAGTGAAAGAACTTAAAAAATCTGATTTTTATCCTAAACCGCTTGCATGTTAAAATTAATCAATAATATCGAGCATGCTTCTTGACAAGTAATAACGAATTAACACAACATGGCTATTTATACGCAAACAAATAACTACATGACTCTAAATAAAAGAAGTATTTTACTGTATATACGAGCAAGTAGACAACTACAACGAATTTAAAACTTCAACTCTTTATTTCTTATTCATGCTTCATGTTATCAACTTACAAGGTGTACCAATTGTGTACCTGATATTAGAAGCAAAAGGGAGAAGGAAAAAATTCAGCAAGTCAGTAATCAACACAGCAAAAGAGCAACAACAGTAGCTAAACTCATCAGCCGATTTTAACAAAACCCGGTAGAATCAACCCAGAAAATCCAACAGAAATGGACTTCAACTCACAGCAATATCATAACAAGCCGAATGAACTCAAAGTCACACTAGAGTTACTTAAGATTGCTCTTAGTTAATTTGAATCAAGAGAAATGAAATCAATGAAGCAAGAAGAGAAGTTTCAAATAAACAGTGGGGTTTTAAGCTCTTTAATCTTTTCAACTCTCAATTCTTTTCTTATTCTCTGTTTTCGTTCTCTTAACTTCTGAAAATATTTTTTCTCTCCAATTCCCCCTCTAAGTGTCAAATGACTCTTATTTATATCCCACAGCCAGACTCTTTCTCCCTTCCTCTTTAATTATTATCCCTACCCCTTTTATTATTACCCCTTCCTTTTACTTTTACTTTCCATCTTTTATTATTAAAGCAAAAAGTAGTCAAACGTGGACCCCACAGTCCACCCTCTTTTTACTTTACATTATTATGCTCCCCACATGTCTTGTCCCCTCTTATTTTAATTAAAAGTTATGGGCCCACATTTAGTCAATTCTCAAAATACCCCTGAAATTATTGAAATTACCATTCTACCTCACCCCTTCAATCTTCACCAAAATTATAAAAAAAACACCAACTTACTATAGCAATAACCAAATCCCTAATCAAACTCAACCAACACCTTAACTGGAACTAAGATCAGATCAAATATGTTTGTACAAGAATTGTGGAATAACACGTGAAAGGGTAAAACATTTTAAACACTCAAACATGAGAGCCCTACTAGATTATTGACTAATAACATATCCTGCATATTCATCTCAAAAGAAGAAATTAACAGGGCCAAACGACTTGTAAGAACATATATGCAACTGAAATTTAATATTTGCGTATAAACTTCAAGCCATCAGTACACTCTTCAAAACACGTTTGTATTAGAATTTGAAACCGACTAATCAATACAAAAATTACTAAAACCTAATTAAGAACTAACCTAAAAAGAAAAATATCAGTAGAAGTATTGAGACCAAACCCAAAACTGACCAGAGATTAACGTTTTCGTCGTTAACTTCTCAAATGAACTCATTGTTAATGGGGACGACGGGGCTGGACTGGACGACGACTGGTGAAGATGAGGCAATGCTGGAGGTCGTTTGGAGCTGCTGTGAAGGGGTCGTTATTGGAGAGTGGACTTTAGGACGAGCGGCCATGGACGTTGACGAGCAACCATGGACGTTGACTATGCAGCCATGGTCGTCATCGTTTAGTGGTGCGATGAGGTGACGAACAGGGTGATCTAGTCGCTGGAATTTCTGGTTAGTTGGAGACGAAGCAAAACAGACCGATTTTGAGCTGTTCGCTAGGGTTTTTCAATTGTTTGGTTTTACTGTTGTTCTTGGAAGAAGAAGAAGACGCATGGTCTTTTGGTCGTGACAGTGGACGATAGAAGGGAGAGTGACGATGGTGAAGGGTTGTCCGCCATGACTGTTGCGACGAAGATGAAGAAGAGGCAGTGGGTTGGTTGTCTTCGGCGTGAGGGTGTCGTTTGGTCGGAGAAGAAGAAGAGTAGCGTGAGGGTGGTGGCTTGGGTGCTTTAGGAGATAGGGTTTTGTTATTTGGTTATGGATTGGAAAAATGACAAAAGAAAAAAAATGAAGAAAATGGGGTTTGGGTTTATGTGCTGGAGTGGGTCGGGTCAGGTATTTTGGGCTGGGTAGAGGTGTTTTGGTGTGTATTTGATTTGGGCTTGAAGATTGATAGTGAATTTGGCCCAATTCCGATTTTCTTCTCTTTATTCTTTCAAAATTGAAACTAAGAATCCTAAGTAAATTATAAAAATCCAAATTAACTCTAAGAATGTCAGTTATCTCTAAATAATAATTATCACACAATTTTTAAATACCAATTAAGATAAAATTGCACAACTTCGACATTAAAGGCTAAAAAATACAAAAGATGCCTATTTTTGTGATTTTCATTTTTATAAAACAAACTTAGTTACTCCTAATTGTAGAATTAAATCCTAAATGCAAATGCGACATATTTTTGTATTTTTTATTAATTTAACGAATAATCATGGAAAGATAAATGCAAATAATACAAGAAAAATAACACAAAATTCATAAAATTTGCAAGCATGCTAAAAATTATTTTATTTTAAATTTTATGGGAGTAACTCATATGTAGGGAAAAAATCACGTGCTCACAGTTATGGGGGGTGGAAAGAGTAGGGGAAGGAGAATTTATGGTGAAATTTTGGAATGGTTTGGAGCATTGCTGCCGGTGGTGGCAAATTCTGGTCGGCGGCGGACGGTAGTGGATGGTGAGATTGAAAAACGGTACGAGGAGGGTGATATTGGTCTAGGGTTTAATGGATAATTTCAGATCATTTTATTTAATCTCCCAAATTGAATGGTGACCGTTGGATGGAAGAGAATGAGGCTCAGATTTGCCGGATTAAAACGGCGTCACTTTGATGGTTGAAGGCAGACCGGGTTATGGAAATGTTTAGGCCAGTTCCAGATGCCTTTTAGGTCGGTTCATTTGGGTTGGTTTGGACCAAAGAATTAAATAGCCCAATTTAATCAAACCATCTTCTTTTCTTTGTTTTCTTTTATTTCCTTTTCCTTTTCTTTTCCTTTTTGTTTGTGTTTTTTCATTTTTTTGTATTTTATATATTTTTTTGATTTTATTAAAATGACAAATTAAAAACCAAAAACTCAAATTAACTCTAAAATTATATTTCCTAATTTCCCAAAACACAAATTAAAACTAAAAATGCGAAAGTACCATTTTTGTTATTTTTCTCTATTTGTAAACAATTTTAACAACTAATTAATCCTAAAAATATGAAATTAAATTCTAAACAAATGCCAAGTATATTTTTGTATTTTCATATGAATCAAAATGCACAAATAAAATGCAAAAATTACCAGAAAATAACACAAAATTCACAAAATTGCAAAATAATGAAAGAAATTATTTTGTTTGAATTTTTTGGGAATAATTCATATATAGGGCAAAAATCACGTGCCCACAAATGGAAGTAGGAGAATATTACTATGAACTTTGTTGTTGGACTTCCATGGACTTTGAAGAAGTTCGATGTTGTTTGGGTGATTGTGGATCGACTGACCAAGTCTGCACACTTCATTCCTATGTTTACTACCTATTCTTCAGAGCGGTTGGATGAGATATATATTCGAGAGATAGTTCACTTGCATGGTGTACCGGTTTCCATCATTTCAAATAGAGGTACTCAATTTACTTTGCACTTTTAGAGGGCCGTACAGAGAGTTGGGTACTCAGGTGGAGTTGAGCACAACTTTCCATCCTCAGACGGACGGGCAGTCCGAGCGCACTATTCAGATATTGGAGGACATGTTGTGTGCTTGTGTCATTGATTTTTGAGGGTCATGGGATGAGTTTATACCACTTGCAGAGTTTGCTTATAACACTGTCGAGTATTCAGATGGCTCCATATAAGGCTTTGCATATGAGGCGGTGTATTTCTCCAGTTGGTTGGTTCAAGCCTGGTGAGGCTAGGCTATTGGGGATTGACTTGGTGCAGGATGCTTTGGAGAATGTGAAGGTAATTCAGGAGAGGCTTCATATAGCACAGTCGATGCAAAAGAGTTATGCTGGTAGGAAGGTTCGAGATGTGTCCTACATGGTTGGCGAGAAGGTTCTGTTTAAGGTTTCACCCATGAAGGGTGTTATGAGATTTTGAAAGAAAGGGAAACTGAATCTGCGGTTCATTGGACCTTTCAAGGTGCTTCGGAGGATGAGAGAGGTAGCTTATGAGCTTGCTTTGCCACCCATCTTGTCGAGTGTGCATTCGATATTTTCATGTTTCTATAGTTCAGAAGTATATTGGGGATCCATCTCATGTTCTGGATTTCAGCACGGTTCAGTTGGATGATGATTTGACATATGATGTGGAACCGGTAGTGATTTCGGGTCGTCATGTTTGAAAGTTGAGATCAAAGGATATTAGCTTCAGTGAAAGTGCAGTGGAGAGGTCGGCCCGTGGAGGAGGCTACCTGGGAGACTGAGCCAGAGATGCAGAGCAGATATCCTCACCTGTTTGAGGCTTCAGGTATGTTACTTGACTCGTTCAAGGATGAACGTTTGTTTAAGTTGGGAAGGATGTGATGACCCGACCAGCCATCTCATGAGTTACCACTTCATTTCCCCCATTTCTGCTTCTTTATGCTTTGTCGTCCGTGTTAAGTGGTATCGGGTTGGTCGGATCGAATCGGGAATAATTTCGATAAGGTTTGAGACACTTAGTCTCTTTTTAGGAAGTTTAAGTTGGAAAAGTCAACCAGATGTTGACTTATGTGTTAGAGGGCTCGGATGTGAATTCCGATGGTTTAGGTTAGCTTTGGGAGGTGTTTTGGGATTTAGGAGTGTGATCGGAATGGGTTTTGGAGGCTCATAATATAATTAGGCTTGAACTGACGAAGTTGATATTTTGGCGATTTTCGGTTGGTAGGTGAGTTTTATATATAGGGGTCGGAATGGAATGTCGAGAGTTTCAGTTCCGCTGGGTCATTTGGGATGTGGGTGCAAATTTTCAATTCATTCGGACGTGGTTTGGTTAGTTTTTTTTTATCAAAAGCAGAATTTAGAAGATTTTAGAAAGTTTGGCTTGAATATGATATGTTTTGGGTGATTTAATATTATTTGAGGTGTTTTGGTGATTGGAACAAGTTTGATTAAGGTATTGGGTTATGTTTGTGCTTTTGAATAAGGTCCTGAGGGCCTCGGGGTGATTTCAGATGGTTAGCGAGAAGTTTGGATTGTTGTTGCAGCTGCTGAATTGCTGCTTCTTGTATTTTCGCACATGTGGATTGGGCACCGCATATACGAGAAAAGGTCCGTAGAAGCGACCAGAGGTATGTTTGACTGGGACCGCATAAGTGTCTAGGAGAACCGCATCTGCGATGTCGCAGATGTGGGCGAGGGACCGCAGATGCAGATGGCTGGAACTTAAGTGTTTTCTGATGAAGCAGAGGAATAACCGCAATTGCGGCACCACAGAAGTGGGTATGGGGCCACATTTGCGAAAAGGTCTGGGCAGAAGGTATAAATTGTCTCCTTCGCGAATTTGAATTATTTCACCATTTTTTACTTCGGCTTGGGAGCTTTTTGGACGATTTGAAAGAGGGATTTCAAGGGAACTTCATTGAGGTTAGGAATTTGGACCTAAAACTCGTTCCTATGCTATTATTCCATGGATTAGAGCTAGAAATTAAGGAAATCAAGGGTGACATTGGGGAAACAAGGGCTTGGAAACTTAGACCTTTAATTGTGGATTTGAATGGCCGTTTGGGGTCGGATTTTGAAATTTTGATATGTATGATCTCGTGGGGAGATAAAGAATCTATTAGTATAAAAATTATTAAATTTCGAGACATAGGCCCGGGGATCGGGTTTTGGTAATTTCGAAATTTGTGTCCTTTATTGATTGTTTTCACTTGGGCTTCGATCCCTTAGCATATTTTGACGTCCTCGTTCTGATTTTGATAGTTTCGATGAGAGTGGAGGCCGATTAGAGGAGCAAAGGAATTGCGAGCTAGAGATTTATCAGGTTCGAGGTGAGTTATGATTGTAAATAATGTTATGAGGGTTTGAAACCCCGGATTGCACATTGTAGTGCTATGTTGAGGTAAGGCACACTCTTAATGACGAGCGTGGGATCATGCACTATTGAGGATTGTGACTTGGTCCGTCACAATTGACGATTTTACTGCATATTTGACTGAAATCTATTTTCTATTATCACTATTTGGGCTGAATGCCATATTTGAGTTTCGTGCCAACTATTTGAACCTTTCGAAGATTTTTTATAAATATTTTTCTTACTGTTTTGACTTTATACTTGAACTCAGTCATGTTATTTTTCACTATTTTTCATACTAAGCCATGTTTACTCAGTTTTACTACTTAAATGACATTTTAAATGATGTTAGGGTTGAGAAACACCGTTTTACTATTTCCTGAGTGGCTTGTGAGAATTTTTGACTGCGTAAGGCTGATGATCTATGTTGTGAGGAAACACTAATATTGATTTGAGGTCGAGGACCTGAGATATGTACGCCACGTGGTGGCTTGATTGATATGAGGCCGAGAGTCTAGTTGTGATGCCACGAGATGGCTTGTTATTGTGCTTGGGCCGTAAGGGGCCCCTCCAAGAGTCTGCACACCCCCAGTGAATGCGGGTACCCATTGTGATGTGAGATTGAGCCCGAGAGACTAGTATTATTTTGAGATGTTGCCCGAGGGATGATTTTGTTGATTTAGTGCCTGAGGGGCGAACATTTACGTGTTTATTTTTCCTTAACTGCTTGTCAATTATATGTTTACCTGTTGAAAAAGGAGTTTACCGATCTGTTAACTGGTTTTCTATTTTTAAATTGTTTTACTGCTTCATTATATAATGCCTTATGCCTTACGTGTTTTCTCGCTTTCAATCTTTATTTACATTTGTTACTCACTGAGTCGGGGTACTCACTTTACTCCTTGCACCATATGTGCAGATTCAGGCGTAGCTGGTCCCGCTCCCGAGTGCTGATCATTTCTATCTTCGTGCGGATCCGAGGAGTCTTTAGGTAGCTGTTGGCGTTCGCAGCCCGGAGCTCCACCCTATCTCTTTTCCTTTATGTTCTTAGTTATGTACTAAACACTGTAGTCACTTTGGAATATTCTGCGTTGTTAGATACTCGTGACTTGTGACACCCCGGTATCGGGTTGTGTTTGGGATGTATTATGTACATTATACTATCTTTTACTTATACTTTAGTTTATTTACTCATGCTTAGTCTGTTTATTACTGCTTGACTGTTTAAGAAATGAATTGGGTTTAATTGGTTGGTCTTGTCTTCACGAGAGACGCCATCACGATCGGGTTCAGGTTTAGGGTCGTGACAATGACCTTCAATGGTGGACTTCTACCCTTCAATTTTTTTACATTGCTACAAGGTGACATAAGGGGAGAAGCAATAATGGCGGGCGACCCTTTGAAGCATATGTAAAAGATATGAGAAGAAGAAGAGAGAGAAAGCAATGATTGTGAGAACACATATTTAATTGCATAGCTTTTAGAAGTAATAGTTGTAAGAATAAATTTGCAAGAGCTACTGTTTTCAAAATATGTACAATATGGGTTAGGTCAGGTAAAATTATGTGTATTTTCTTGTTATCAAGGATATAAAGAATTAAAAGGAAAGACGAAATTACTACTTATGTTAAACTTATCAAACAAGAGGAGATATATACAATTTCGTTCATATAAGGTTACTATTAAAGATTATAAATATCTTTTTTTAATTTTACATTTGGTGTTTGGTATCCGCATTGAATTCCGATTATATTCGGATTCACGTTGAGTACTCTATTCGAGGGAAACGCTCCCTACTATTTATTTTTTTCATACCCAAGACTTGAACCCGAGAGCTCTAATTAAGGTAGGAACAACCCCATGTGCTGCACAACATCTTTGGTGGTAAGATTATAAATATTTATTGGAACTAAAAGTTAGCATGGAAGTGCACATGACCGCTATCTATTCTAATTTTTAGAAAATGAATGCGACAAACATAAAAAAGATATGTTATTTTGAGATCAAGTAAAAGAAAATTACTTCCTGACACACTTAATTATGTAGCTTATGAAAGGACCTTGTCAAAAGAATTAGTTTGATAAAAACTGAAGATGCATAGGAGAGAAAGATTTAGGATGAATTTATGTGCAAGTTAGAGACAAAGCAGGAGAAGTCCAGTACATATTGTTACCCCTATTATATGAAACCTGTCCAATCACAAGAACAGCACCAACGCCCCACTCAGCCAACGGAGCCAAACATTTTAGAAACAACAGAAAGCAAGCAGCGATTGGGCGAGTTTGGCCTTAAAAAAGGCTGTAGTAACTAAAACACTGACACCAGCTTAAAAGTAAAGCTAAAAAAATTCCACCATCCGGAATCTCGTCACTTGTTGTGAGTGACTTCACATTCCCCCCAATTTCTCCGATCCAACGCAAACCCTCACCCCACACACTCAAATCTCTCTCTCTCTCTCTCTCACACACACACACACTCACACACTATAGTGATTCCTGTCGCCTTCAATTGTTAAGACTTTAGGCCACCCACTTCTCTCTCTAACTTGTTTCTCTCACTATATACGTATACAATTCCAACAAAAATATATAAATTAATTAGGGTTTTTGTACCTTTTTGGTTTATTCAAATGAATAATCAACAGCCACCACCTCCTCCACCTGTTGCTGTTAAAGACTCTGAAGAGGAGTCTTCTTCTGCTATTACTACTACGAATTCTCTCGAAGCTTCTATTAAGGTTCAGGACAAACCTGATACTGGTGAAGACGATCACCCGGGGGCTGCAATCGTGGCGACTGAGAAGGAGGTTTCTTCTGTCGACAACGACGATCCCATGGATGAGGATTCTGTGAATCCTGCTACCGTTTTTTGCATCAGGCTTAAACAACCTAGGTCCAATTTGCTTCATAAAATGAGTGTTCCTGAACTTTGCCGCACTTTCAGGTGATTCTTTTTTATTGCTGAATTTTTCTCACGTGATCATAGCTTCTTCGTATTCTGTAATTTTGCTGAGAATAAAACTACAACAATAACTAATCAGTACTGGGCTACATGAATCTTCTATGTTGTGATATATGTTGAAATGCGTGACCATCTAATCTAAACGCTTAATCGAGTAGGGAGAACACACTTGTATTTACTTCTTTTCTGCGGGATTTAGGGATTCCTATCTTTTGCTCATATTGTCTCCTATGGAGTTAATTGTGCCTTTAACAATAGATCATCATAAATTGACTAGTCTTATACCAGCAATGTGAGTTTACATAAGATGTGAAGCTTATACTGGAGAAGTTAATTAGAAGAGGATAATAATAATTTTATCTTGATTAGAGTGGTTCTCTTTTATCAAATTTATCTTGAACATTTATAATGAAGCTAAAGAAGCAAGGAAATGACTAAATTTGAGAAAAGCAGAAAAAATTATTTTTTTGAGAAGGAAAAAGCAGAAAAAATTATTTTTTTGAGAAGGAAAAAGCAGAAAAAATTATCATTAGTCATTTATTGAGGATTACTTGGTTAAAAGGGGTTAGTTATGCTGAATATTGAAAAGATGCTGGGACGTCCCAGTTTAACTTTTGAAGTGGTGAAAGTCACTCAATTGAGTTCTAAAATTGCAGAGAATCGGACACTGCTTCAATGATAGCAAGGGGGCTAATCAACGTGTTGACTTGTTAGTCGGACCATTTGTCTCCTACCTAGACCATACTACTAGGACATTTGGCTCCTCGTAATCATCTAGCTAAAAGTTTAACTTCCATATATATCATAAGGAATTGCACAGTATATTTTGTTCATATATGCAGTAACTCACCTATGCATAACAAAATTTGACTAAAATCTGCTTTATTTGAATAAAATTCTTCACTAGAATGTGGAAGAAGTGAGAAAAAAACGGAAGTACATTTTCAATATGGTCCTAAGAACGATAGAGGGAACTTTGATGTATTCTTTTAGTTTCAGTGTTCATTGTTCCTAGAGCTCTTAGATTCTCTCTGTTCATTTCTGGATACAAAGATTTTTTTTGATTAAGTAAATAGTTTCATTGGCTGGCATCAAGGAGATGCAAGTTTCAAAGATAAGGACTTCAAAAAGAAGAAACAGCTCCAGTACATATGCCTAGACTGCTAGGGAGCTGATAAAGTCCAGAATATTTATAGGGCAAGTTTCCTCTAATTTTAACAGCTGGTATATGATGCATAATAGTTGCTTGGCTTTTATGACTCCTTGAAAGAATTGCAGGCGTTTTGTTCTTGTAAGTATTAGATACCAACCCTATTTTGGGTGCTGATTGAAAACTGATGAATAAAATTATTACCCTCTCTCTACAGGGCAGGTTACAAGAAAGATTTTGCCAACTAAAATACAAGTAAAAGTGAAAGACATCTAGCCTTAAGTGAGTGGTTAGCAGGTGATATTTCATTAAAACATCTGTATTTTTGGACAGAGAGAATTATCCTAGTTTCAGTATTTGAAAAATACTAGTGTGCAAATTTTTTATATTTCCTATGGTCTCTGCCATAGCGCATCTTATGTACTCAATGGGGTATTCATCTTTTCTTTCTCAGTGGGGTAGTAAGACGATAGATTAAGTATTTTTAACAATAGACAAGAGTTCTTGATGTAGAAGAGATGAAAGTAACCCCCCCTCCCCAAAATTATAATTGCGGTAATTGGACCAGTTTGCGCTCACCTCAACTAATTCCACGGGGTACCTGCTATCTCCCACCAGTACAAGTATCAGGTAACTCCATACACCAAGGCTTGGAGAAATGTGAAGATGTTTTTGCCTCCGCTGGGACTGGAACTTTGAGACCTCAGGTTTCTCAATCCACTTGATTGACCTTTAGGTGACACCCTTGGGTGCACCTCCTTTTTTGATAAGGTACATTGTATTAATCAAAAGGGAAAAAACTCCCTTATATAAGAAGTATACCAAAAAAGTAGAGAATTTATATCAGAGCATGATTCTCTACAAATGACGCCCAATCTTCCCCTTGGGTGCACCTCTTTTCTTTTTCTCATTTATTCGTGACAGAGAAGTAGTTGTTTTAACTATTCAATGGAGGGAACTAGAGAGAGTAAGACTTAAGCTGCTCTCTTTATCTCGCTACATTACATAAAGTGGTGAAGGTTCGTGGTTTAACATCTCTCTGTATATACATACTGTAATGTCCAGAAAATACATTTTCTTAGAAGGGTTTTTTTGAAAAGTGCTTAGAACATACATTTTTGAAGACAACCTTCCTACTTATCTGAGTTATGTAGCTACCTTTCCATTTCATCACTTTTTTAAATCTCCTGTATGAATTGAGTGTATTGGCTGCCAATAGATCTATTTTTTTTTTGAAATTTTCTACTGACCATGTTTCCTAGTTGCTATGATGGTGTAGACCGGTCTTGACTCGGAGAACAAGGATTCCTTTTTGTATCAGTGCCTTAGTTTGTTAGGGAAAGACCAAGAATAGGAAGGGTGATTATGGCTTATTTTAGAGGTTATTGTAAAAGAACATGAAAGTGAAAGACAAGATTTCTTGGATGACCGAAGAAGCTGAGTGGTGAAAAAGCCGTTGTTTCTATATAAGAAAAGAAGAGTTTTACTGATCCTAATCCTAAACTTATTAAAACATTTATATCCTCTTCAACCGGGGAACTGTTTAGTAGACATAGAATAAATCAAGTCACTGTCTTAAGGAGTAACCATGACCACATAATGAATATTTACCTAATGAGTGAACCAATTATGGTCTAGCGGCTATGTTTGCTAGATCAATCATGAAGAATAACCCACTCTTTTGTTCACTCATCAACATCCTTCTTTTTGGTATTCGGTTGAGGATGGGTTTGTTTGATCTTCATTTGGATTGACAATTAGATATATTCTATGAAGATTAATAAAGAATTATATGGAAGTTGGCTTCAACCAGTTGTTGGTAGCAGTAAACAAATATTTTTTTGTCAGCAGCAAACAAATGTATGCAGCTGCTTAAGATTATTGTCAAAGCCATTGAACAAAACAATCGAAGTGAGGGGTTATCACCTCATATGTGGAGTGATGCACTTTGAATTCTTCTGGTGCTTCCAATAAGGAACTCCCATCTTCTTCTTTTTTTCTTCTTTTTTTCCTACTCTTTAGGTGCAGTTGCTAAACTAATTAAACATGAAATTGAATGCTGCAAAGAAATATTTTTTCAGTCATTGGTTAGTCGAATATTGAATTTTAAATTTTGCAATTGAAATTTATCTTTCCATGACCTTCTTGAAACTGCATTTTAATACCACAAGTTGTGCTAATATTGTCTCTATCGTCTTGATAAAAAGAAAATTCTCACTATTGTACGATTAATGCTAAAATTAGTAAGTTCAATTCAATCTGATGTTACAAGTTTTGAAGTCTAATATCTGTATCTTCAATAAATTAAGAGAAGTTTGAATTTGAAAGAGCATACACTTTGCTTCTCGTTTTTTTTGCTTATAGCTCCATAGATAATTTTTTCTTTTACATTTTTATCTTTAAAAGCACAGCTTTAGAAGTATTATGGGGCTTGGATGAAGAATGCACAGGAAATGAATAGACTTGATATGATGAGAATAGAGAATTTAATTTTGGAAATACATCATCTAGTCCATCAGATCCGTCTTCTCCCCAATTGCCATATGATATCAAGGGTGGCATATTAATGTAACTGTAAGCATGCTCAAGATCAACTTGTAATGTAGCATCTAAGTTTGTTTTGTCCCACAAATGCCTTTTTGTGCCCGATAAAATCCCCACAAGCGCTATTCTTAATATAAGAGGAAAAAGCTTGGCTATTGTCTCACAGGAGTCCCTGCAGTTGGATATGCCTGATATGTTTAATATCACTAGCCTTATCTCTCTCTAGAATGTTAGGCATTAAGCAATAGTCTTATTTCACTGGATAAATCAGATCTGCCATAGCTATGTTAGACCAATATTAGGCTATGCCATGTTCAGATCATCAGGTGTTGGAGCTTTGTCTCCATGCTAGTTATTCAATTTTTGACATAGCAGATGGTGCTTGTACACATTATTATACATTGTTATGAGAATGTTCTTTCCTTTCAATGCTGCTATGATGGAGGTGAGCCTGAAATTCCATCTTGTATAACATGTAAATGATGACGTCTATTTTGCTATTCAACTACTAATGCTTAGAGGAGTAGCGTGGACGCGAGCAATATGTGGAAAATGATAGCGAATTATGTAAGGGAGGTTGCGAGAGTGGTAGGGGTCTCGAAGAGTTACACGGGCGGTCGGAGGGGCGACTGGTGGTGGAATGCTGAGGCCCAAGGAAAGGTGGAAGAAAAGAAAGCGGCATATCGGAGGTTAGTGGAGAGTACATGCAAAAAGGAAAGGAGGATGAGCAGAGAAATATATAAGACATCTAGGAAGGTGGCGAAGTTAGCAGTTACGGAGGGCAGGACTGCAACTTTTGATCGCATGTACAAAGAACTGGGGGATTGGGGGGGGGGGACAAGAAGTTATTCCGGCTAGCCAAGGCGAGAGAGAGGACAACTCGTGATCTAGACCAAGTGAGGTGCATCAAGGACGAGGAAGGCATAGTGTTGGTAGAAGATGCTTAGATTAAGCGGAGATGACAGACTTACTTTCATAAATTGCTGAATGACGAAGGGGACAAAGATGTTGTGCTAGGATAATTGGAACACTTTTAGAGTCATCGAGATTTGAGCTATTGTAGGCGCATTAAGGTCGATGAGGTCATGGGGCTATACGTAAGATGCGCAATGGCAGAGCAACCGGGCCCAACGAGATTCCGGTAGAATTACTGGAAGTTGGCGGGTAGAGCAGGATTGAAGTGGCTAATTGGACTGTTTAATGTTATTTTTAGGACGAAAAAGACGCCAGAAGAATGGAGGTGGAGTATGATAATACCGTTCTACAAGAACAAAGGCGTTATCTAGAATTGTAACAACTATAAGGGTATCAAGTTACTAAGTCATACCATGAAGGTGTGGGAGAGTGTAGTGGAAGTGAGGGTGAGGAGGTCGGTGTCGATATACGATAAACAGTTTGGGTTCATGCCTGGACGTTCTACTACAAAAGCTATCCATCTTATAAGGAGGTTGGTTGAACTATACAGGGATATGAAGAAGGATTTACACATGGTGTTTATTGACCAAGAAAAAGCATTTGACAAGCTCCTTAGGAAAGTTCTTTGGAGATGCTTGGAGGTGAAAGGTGTTTCGGTTGATTATATTAGGGTGATTAAGGACATGTATGATGGAGCTGAGACTCGGGTTAGGACTGGGGAAGGGGACGACTTTAAGCATTTTCTGGTTGTTATGGGTTCACACCAAGGCTCGGCGCTCAACCCATTCTTATGTGCCCTGGCAATGGACGCACTGACATATCATATACAAAGGGAAGTGCCATGGTTTACGTTATTCACCGATGATATTGTTCTGACCGATGAGACGCAAAGCGGTGTTAACGAGAGGTCAGAGATTTGGAGATAGTCTTTTGAGTCTAAAGGTTTCAAGTTGAGTAGGACTAAGACAAAATACGTGGAGTGCAAATTCAACTCCATTTCGGGAGAAGCGAACATGGACGTGAGGCTTGAATCTCAAGTCGTTACCAAGAAAGAGAGTATCAAGTATCTGGGGTCGGTTATCCAAGAGGATAGGGAGATTGATGAGGATGTTACCCGCCGTATAAGGGTGGGGTGGATGAAATGGAGGCTAGCGTCTGGCGTCTTTTGTGACAAGAAGGTGCTCCTAAAACTAAAAGGTAAGTTCTATAGAGCGGTGGTTAGATTGACCATGATGTATGGTGCTGAGTGTTGGCAAGTCAAGAATTCTCATATTCAGAAGATGAAAGTTGCAGAAATAAGGATGTTGAGATGGATGTGCGAGCACACTAGGCTGGATAAGATTACGAATGAAGATATCCGGGGGAAGGTGGGCGTGGCTCCCATAGAATACAAGATGCGGGAAGCTAGACTTAGATGGTTCGGACACATGCAGAGGAGAAGCATAGAGTTAGGAGGTATGGATGGCTGGCCTTGACGGGTGTGAGAAAAGGTAGAGGGCGGCCAAAGAAATTTTGGGGATAGGTGATCAGGCAGGACCTGGTGCGACTTTCGATTTTCAAGGACATGACCTTTGATAAGAAGTTGTGGAGGGCAAGTATTAAGGTTGTAGGTTAGGAAGTAGGAGGCTTGCGTATGTTTGTCGTAGGCTGCTAGTGGCTTCGATTGTGTCCATGGTACTTCTTTAGGAGTGCAGGTTAGATCGTAGGAGATTAGTCCGATAGTGTAGTATCTTGGGGTGCTAGTGGCTCTTGTTGTATCCATTTTACTCTTTTGGTCTATAGTACTGTACCATTGTTACTACTTATTGTTATTGCTTTCTCTCTATTTTCTGGTAGTACGTTGCTGACGTTATCTCTCTTTCTTGCTTGCTTACTTTGATATTACTGCACCACTATCTCTTTTCATCTTCTTTAGCCGAGGATCTATCGGAAACAACCTCCATACTCTAGGAGTAGGGGTAAGGTCTGCGTACACACTACCCTCTCCAGACTCCACTTATGAGATTCCACTGAGTTGTTGTTCTAACTACTGATGCTTGGGTTTTTCATGATGTATCATTCATCTAATGTTATGTGTATGCCCTTCAATTCGCTATCAAGAATGTGTATATACTTCAATTTGCTATCAAGAGCATGCCTTTGATGTTATTTCCATTCTCCAACAGTCAGATGCCCCCCCCCCCCCCCCCACACACACACACACACACACACACAGAGTCAGTCAAGTCTCTTTATTCCTCTGGTAATTGCTTAAGCTTTCATTTCAAATGGGTAAATTTATTGTCTTTTGTTTCTGACTTGTTTGTTTGATTGTTTCTCAGTGCTGTTGCTTGGTGCGGCAAGCTAAATGCAATAGCTTGTGCTTCCGAAACATGTGCAAGGATTCCAAGGTTAGAGGTTTGATTTCCATCAAAGTGGTATAATTTGTTCAAATTATTTCAGCACACTTTGATTTATTGCACTTGGCTATCAAGAACTTTTTCAGTGTTTCCACTAAAAGATGTGAACGCTGTACTAATTTTCAACAAATTCATTGTGGTCAAATACTCGAGATATCACTTTATTTCTTTGCATGTATTGTTTTATTCTTATTAGTCTCTAATTTTTGTAGTTCAAATGCAAATCCACCTTTCTGGATCCCTATACATATAGTCATCCCAGAACGACCAACCGAGTGCACTGTGTTCAATGTTATAGCAGGTATTTTAAAACAACTTTCCGGTATTGATTATTGGCGTAATATTGTTGCATGTTTTGAAGCTTGAGTGCGTTCAATTGGAGTTTTTTTGGCCAACTTTGTTACTCGTTCATTTTTTCTGTTTATGTGCATTGAATAGCTGCAATTTGTTCTCACCTTTGTAATGGCCAAGGATTTGTCTTCCTTTTGCGAATGCGTTTAGAACCTCAAAAATGAGGCCCGCTGCTTTAGAGTCAGCAGTCTTTTATGAATGGGATTTTCTTTTCCTTTTTTTATTTTATTGTCTTGCAAATAGAAGGAAAATCAGAGATATTTTAGAAATGGTGAATAAAAGAATATATAACAGATGGTGCAATGCAAAGCTGTCATGGATAAACAGCTCTTCATGTAGGGGCATCTAATTATGTTTTCAACTTTCTGAGTAACATATGTATTGTACCTTCAGAGTATTGAAGAATTCTGATGGCTCTTTTCATTTGTTTTTGAGATTGGTTATTTTCAATTTTTTTTTCCGACATACATCTACTGACAAGTGTGCCAGATTGCGAATCACTGTTCATACTAAAATATCTGGGAGTTTCCAATTGAACCGAACATTTGAATTATCTTAATGATCATAAATATCTGGTACAATTGCATTTCGACAAAAATGATCCTTCTAGTTTCCACCTAAAGCCTGAATCAAGCTTCGACCTCGTGGGCATATCATAAAGAACTATTCATTGGAAATGCAGTTAATTGATTTTTACAAGATTGCGTTGGATTAGAAAATGGTTGCATGTAGTTAAGAAACACCCTCGAAGCCCACGTTTGACTGTTTGAAACAACCGAGTGACTTTTCGAGAGCACTTGGGCTGTTTTAATTTCAAATGGATAGGCGGTTTTTTCACATAACTAAATGGGCCCTGAAAATTCTGGTACATCGTGCTGTTGTTGTAGTGAACTGAATTTTGTCTAAAGAGATGCACACCTTTAACTTTTGTGCAGAATTGGTTACCTTTGATTTATGGCTGGTGGTATGTTTTTGGTATTTCATATTTTACAACTTTTTATGTTCTATAGATTCCCCTCGTGATTCTGTCCAATTCATCGAATGGTCTCCTACTTCTTGTCCACGTGCGCTGCTCATAGCTAACTTTCATGGGAGAATAACAATCTGGACTCAGACTTCTCAAGTAAGCTAGTTTTCTGGATTATAGTGCATTCTGTTGCCCTCTTCACTTTCTGTTTGCACGTATTTTCGGTGTCTTGCAAGTTCTTGGTGTGGGGTTTCTCACTTTTTCCATGTCACACCTGGTAGCCAATACCTGATTGAGTCTTGGTTTTTCCCATATGCTACACGTTCATGATTATTTCTGTATTGTAGCTTCAAATAAGTATTCTTACCTAACATGTATGCTTGGTTACTCAGGGTCCAGCTAATCTGGTACGAGATGCCAGTTGTTGGCAGCGAGAGTATGAATGGCGTCAAGATATTGCAGTTGTTACAAAGTGGTTATCAGGAGTTTCTCCGGTATGCAATTGTATGATATCTCGAAATTTGGATTTAAGAATTTGCATAATTCGATTGGTTCATATCTTGTTTTTGTTTTACCTAACATTAGTATAGGTGGCTTTCAACAAGAACTGGTGGTTCTGCTAAGTCAACATTTGAGGAGAAATTCCTTTCACAGCAACCACAGTCTCCAGGTAGGTTCCTTGTTTCTCTCTTTTTATATATGTTCCATCAAATGAGTAGTTAGTAGGGATATATGTAAAGTGATTCAAAAACATTTATGGTTCGTGTTACAAGCAATGTTTTCATAGGCAAAAAACGAAAAAAAGCATTGATATCTGCTGTGGGCTTTAAGCACCAAGACCAAGTAATGCATATAGCTCGGGTAAAGCGTGAGCTTTATGAAAAAATGCGCAACTGAAGAAAAGGTAAAAGAAAAAAATATATGTAATTCACAAATGATAACTATATTCACAAACAACAGTTATGTGGATAAAGGAATTGATGAAATTATAATTAAGTGAAATAGTTATTGTTCAGTTCTGCTTGTTTTAGTAGTCCATAGGCATGGAGCACATCCTTAGCATCTTGGTGCCTAGACAGAAGCTCTACCTATGTTAGGAGAAGTATGGTTATATTTCGCTTAGCTTCGAGGTTTGAGCAACCCCAAATGAACCCAAGGCGCAATGAAACTGCCTTACTAGTGGTAGGGGACGCTTGACTCCAGATGGCGTACCCCAACGTTTAAGGTTGTTAAGACTGGACCTTTGGGCCTAATTCAATCCCAAATACTTGCTCATGAGGCGAGAATTGCCCAAGACCATGTGAGGAGACAACTCATATTCTCAACCAATATGGGACTCTAATACCCTCTTGCACGCCCAAGACAGGATATTTGGAACGTGAGCAACATAACATGGGGGCCCAACGGCGGGTAAACCAAGAATAGAGATGAGTCTGTCTCTAATACCACATTAAAATAATTGACCTTGGTCCTCAGTCAATCCGATAAGCACTACACTGCTGTTCTGCTGCCCATCCTGCTACTTCTGCCATCATGTGCCCTTTGCGTTCTTCATATTCTGAGTATCAATTTTAATGGAAAATTTTCCTTAATTAATTTTACTTTAATTTTGATTGCAGCTGGATGGCCAAATTTTCTGTGTGTATGCTCTGTCTTCTCATCAGGATCTGTTCAGCTCCATTGGTCTCAATGGCCACCTAATCAGAATGGTACACCATCAAAATGGTTTTGCACAAGCAAAGGGCTATTGGGAGCGGGTCCTAGTGGCATCATGGCTGCTGATGCTATCATAACAGACTCTGGAGCAATGCATGTTGCTGGAGTTCCCATTGTCAATCCATCAACTGTTGTCGTCTGGGAGGTGACGCCTGGCCCTGGTAATGGATTTCAAGCAATTCCAAAGACAAGTGTGAGCAATGGGGTTCCACCGTCCCTTAATCCACCTTCTTGGGATGGATTTGCCCCTTTGGCTGCATATTTGTTTAGCTGGCAGGAGTGTTTATTACAAGAGGCTAAGCAAGGCAAAAAACTAACGGAGCAACATTACAATGACATGGTCGCACTTCATTGTTCACCAGTTTCCAACTTTTCTGCATATGTTAGTCCTGAAGCAGCAGCTCAATCCACAGCTACCACGACATGGGGTTCTGGTGTTACTGCAGTTGCTTTTGATCCGACCCGTGGTGGTTCTGTTATAGCTGTTGTGATTGTTGAGGGTATGGATATGGACCTAATGTCCCTCTTTTCCCTTCAGTTTTTTCTAGTGAGGATGGTTTTCCCCCTTCTCTGGTTTTCTTTCTGTCACTAACTTTTTCCAAGTTTATATTTATTAGCTAATCTTTACTCTTTTTGTTTCTGTAGGTCAGTACATGTCGCCTTATGATCCCGATGAAGGTCCTTCAATCACAGGATGGAGGGTTCAACGTTGGGAATCATCTGTGGAGGATGTTGTCCTCCACCAAATATTTGGAAATCCTACATCCAGCTTTGGTGGCCAGGCGCCAAAACAGACAGTATGGGTGAGTAAAGTAATTAAATGTATCCCAGCAGGAAATGATTTTAAGAGACCCCTAGCAGTGCGAGCAGGACCAGTTTCTGATGGAAGAAACATGGCTGACTCTGGTATGGAGAGGGGAAAGAGGGTCAGTTTTGATCCCTTTGATCTTCCAAGTGATGTTAGAACTCTTGCCCGTATTGTGTATTCTGCTCATGGTGGTGAGATAGCTGTCGCTTTTCTACGAGGTGGCGTCCATGTATTCTCAGGTCCAAGCTTCACCCCTGTTGATAACTACCATATTGATGTTGGATCAGCCATTTCTGCTCCTGCCTTCTCTTCGACAAGTTGCTGCTCAGCTTCTGTTTGGCATGATACCAGCAGAGATTGTTCAATTTTGAAGATTATTAGAGTTCTTCCTCCTGCTGTTCCAAGTAATCAGGGGAAAGCTAACTCAGCGAATTGGGAACGTGCAATTGCTGAGAGGTACATGTGCTTTTGTGCACTATACTTAAATTTTTGAATCATTTTAATATGCTCAATTAGGACATTTCAATCCGACTGTTATTACATCTAGTTAGAATAGTATTGGTACCTTATAAAAAAGTTAGATAGTATTTGGTTTGTGATGTTAAACGTCTTCCCAGAGATGACATATTTTTCTTTCTATTGGAAGATTTTGGTGGAGTCTTTTGGTTGGAGTTGATTGGTGGGATGCCGTGGGATGCACACAAAGCGCTGCGGAGGATGGTATTGGTAAGAGCTTAATCTGTTGGCAGATTTAGAACTGAACTGCTGAATGGATTTGGAAAGTACTTCAAACTTGATATCGTGATCAAGAGCTAAAATAGAATTTCAGACCTCTGATATCTAACCAGGTTTCAGCGGAGCTCTATGATAGGATTTATGATTGTTCTCTATTTGATGCGTTAATATGAAATCATAAGAAGCCATGAAGAGCTTTGAAATTAAAAATCGTTCCTGTTTTAATTATTGAGGTCTCTCTGTACTAATATCTTCAAATAACATAATCCCCAACCTTTTGCAATAGATGGTATTCTAAAGAACTGAAATGCCATATCTCCACTTTAAAGTTGCATTCATGTTCCTAGCATAGCTGATAGCAGTAATCTTTTTTCTAATCCAGGTCATTCTGCTGGAAGATCCTTTCTTGTGTTTCACGGAACTGCAAAATGGAAAAAACATAGCATCTTTAGTTTGTTGAAATTCTTGTGTAGTTTGAAGAGTACCATAGGTCCTTACATGCTCTGTTTTCCTTGTTTTCCTCTGTTTCTTCTGCTTTGACTCTGAAATAATTGAAGACAGCTATTCCTCTTCCATGACATCCTCAGTTGTGCCTTTTGTTTTGTCTTCCGAAAGTCCTCCATCTTCACAAAGTCTATTAAAATGAGTAGCTTTAGTAATTCTTATTGGTGTTTGAAGAGATTCCGCTTCAGCCTGATATAATGTCTGACCTGTTCTGCTGCAGGCCTTAGTTAGAGTTTGAGCTTTCACCTGGCCTTGCTTTTTTCTTAATTGAGGATTTGATAATAAATATCAGTTGATCTCTGCCCTTTTTCTGTTTGAGTAATTTTGACTACATGATTCTGGAAGGATCAGGCGCGTGTGTGAAGGATCAGGCAATCACTAATGATGTGTTCTTTTGTTGCAGTTGCTTTGAACAGTGTCATTGCTGTACTGGATGCAGATTTCCATTCCCTTCCTTCAACTCAGCATAGACAGCAGTATGGACCGGTATGTTTCTTTTATTTAAATATATCTTTAAGCCTATCATTTCATAATGAGGACATTATCATCCTGGTGTATCAAATTTGACGGAGACTGGTAATATAGAGCAATTTAGTGCAGATATCGAACGCTGGATTTCACGTTCTGCTTTATACTTTTATATGCTTTGCCTCTCTCTATGAGCTTTGCTCTTGCATGATATCTTTCTGACTTCCGCTTACTCAGGATGGAGAATTCATATCTCTGTGGGAAGGAGTGGGGTTGGGGGTGTGAATTAGGCTTTGGAGAAGATTTTGAAACAGCGATGTAGTCCAAGGAAAAGTGGAGGCGAAGATGGCGGTGTTTGCTAAGTTGGCAGGGAGCACAGGCGAGGAAGAGGGGAAAATCAACAGGGAGAGCTACAAGGTGGCGAGGAAGGAAGCGAAGTTGGCGGTCATGGAAGCTAAAAATGCGGTGTTTGGTCGCATATATGAGGAATTGGGGGAGAAAGGCGGGGACATGAAGTTATTCAAGTTGGCTAAAGTGAGGGAGAGGAAGGTGCGGGATCTAGACCAAGTTAGGTGCTTCAAGGACGAGGATGGTAGAGTTTTGATGGGGGAGTCTCAAGTCAAGCAGAGGTGGCAGGCGTATTTTCGAGACCTGCTTAACGAGTAGGGGTCGAGCGACCAGGCCAGACAAAATTCCGGTGGAGTTCTGAAAATGCATGGGTAGGACAGAATTGGGGTGGCTGTCCAGGTTGTTCAATGTGATATTCAGGATTAAGAGGATGCCGAAGGAGTGGAGGTGGAGTACAGATAAGAACGAAGGGGATATCCAGTGTTGTAACAACTATAGGGGTATCAAATTACTAAGTCACACCATGAAAGTCTAGGAGCGGGTGGTTGATGTGAGGGTGAGGGAGATGACGTCTATATCCGTGAACTAATTCAGTTTCATGCCCGGCCGCTCCACTATAGAAGTTATCCACATGTCAGGAGATTGGTGGAACAATTCAGGGATAAGAAGAAGGACCTGCACATGGTGTTTATCGACTTGAGAAGGCGTACGACAAGGTCCCAAGAGAGGTGCTATAGAGGTGTCTGGAGGCGAAGAGCGTGCCGGAAGTCTACATCAGAGTGATCAAGGACATGTACGATGGAGCTAAGATCAGGGTTAGGACGGTGGGTGGCGACTCAGACCATTTCCCGGTGGTTATGGGGCTCCATCAAGGATCTGCGCTTAGCCCTCTCTTATTTGCTTTGGTGATAGATGCTATAACACGCCATATTCAAGGGGATGTGCCATGGTGTATGCTATTTGCTGATGACATAGTCCTAATAGACAAGACGGGGGTCTGTGTTAACGAGAGGTTTGAGGTATGGAGACAAACTCTCGAGTCTAAGAGTTTCAAACTAAGCAGGTCTAAGACAGTACTTGGAGTGCAAGTTTAATGCCGAGTCGAGCGAAGTAGGCAGGGACGTCAGGGACAGTTTCAGATATGTTGGGTCGGTGATTTAGGGGGACGGAGAGATCGACGGGATGTCAGTCACCATATAGGGGTGGAGAGGCTTGCATCAGGAGTCTTGTATGACAAGAAAGTGCCACAGAAACTCAAGGGGAAGTTTTATAGAGTTGTGGTTAGACCTGCCATGTTGTATGGGGCGGAGTGCTGGCCGGTGAAGAACTTCCATGTTCAGAGAATGTAGGTTGCGGTGATGAGGATGCTTAGGTGGATGTGCGGGCTCACTAGGTTAGATAAGATTAGGAATGAAGTTATTCGGAAGAAGGTGGAGGTGGCTCCAGTAGATGAGAAGATGTGGGAGGCGAGGCTCAGGTGGTTCGGGAATGTGCGGAGGAGAAGTCCCGATGCCCCGGTGAGGAGTTGTGAGTGGCTGGCGGTAGTTGGCGCGAGTCAAGGCAGAGGGAGACCCAAGAGGTATTAGGGAGAGGTGATTAGGCAGGACATGGCTAGAATGCGGATTTCCGTGGACACGACCCTTGATAGGAAAGTCTGGAGGTCTAGTATCAGGGTTGTAGGATATGGGCTTCTAGAATTTTTCGTACTTCTTTCCCGGGGCTTTGGGGGGAGGGGGTTGGTAGGGCTCTCCATAGATGATTTATGTATTGTATTGTGCTCTCTTATGGTAGTTATTGGTCGATATTATTGCATGCCATTTTATTTATAGTTTATGTTTAGATAATTATTTATATGATTTCAGCTGGAGTTACTAATGCTCTTTTGTTTTTGTTTTTCTTTTCCTTTTCCTGAGCCGAGGGTCGATTGGAAACAGCCTCTCTGCCCTTTCGGGTAGGGGTATGGCTTGTGTACGTATTAACCTCCTCAGACCCCACCTTGTGGATCTATAGTGGGTAGTTATTATTGTTGTTGTTGTTGTATTACACTTAACTAAAAGATAGGGCACAATGGAAGAAAAAGATCCATATATGTGTTATCTTCCGGTTGGAAACATGTGTTTTAGACTTTTAAGAAACTTCTAATATTATTATTATTATTTTTATTATTATCATTATTATTAATTCTATTGTATATGTGCGGGGTGTGTGTGTGTTTAGCTTATTTCGCTAGGTTGGCAGGGAGCACAAGCGAGGAGGAGCGGAGAGCGAACAGGTTGATCTACAAGGAGGCGAGAAGAGAAGCTAAGATGACAGTCACGGAAGCTAAAAACGCGGCGTTCGGTCGCATGCGTGAGGAACTAGGGGAGAGAGGTGGGGATAAGAAGTTATTCCGGTTGGCTAAAGTAAGGGAAAGGAAGGCACGTGATCTAGACCAAGTTAGGTGTATCAAGGACGAGGATGGTAGAGTTCTGATGGGGGAATCTCAAATCAAACAGAGGTGGCAGGCGTACTTTCGGGACCTTCTTAACGAGGAGGGGGATCGAAGCATAGAGCTAGGGGAGTTGGGGCATTCCGAGCAACATAGAGACCTTGGGTACTGCAGGCGCATTAGGGTGGAGGAGGTCTTAGGGGCGTTGCGTAGGATGAGTAGGGGTCGAGCGACCGGGCTTGACGAGATCCCGGTGGAGTTCTGGAAGTGCATGGGTAAGTCTGGAGGGGAGTGGCTCTCTAGGCTGTTCAATGCGATCTTCAAGACTAAAAGGATGCCGGATGAGTGGAGGTGGAGTACAGTGGTGCCCTTGTACAAGAACAAAGGGGACATCTAGTGCTGCAACAACTATAGGGGTATCAAATTAATAAGCCACACGATGAAGGTTTGGGAGAGAGTGATTGAGGCGCGGGTGAGGGAGGCGACATCTATATCTGAGAACCAGTTCGGTTTCATGCCGGGCCGCTCCACCACAGAGGCTATTCACCTAGTCAGGCGGCTGGCGGAGCAATTCAGGGATAAGAAGAAGGACCTTCACATGGTTCTTATCGACTTGGAGAAGGCGTATGACAAGGTCCCGATGGAGGTGCTATGGAGGTGCTTGGAGGCGAAGAGCGTGCCGGAAGCCTATATCAGAGTAATCAAGGACATGTATAATGGAGCTAAGACTAGGGTTAGGACGGTGGGTGGCGTATCAGACCATTTTCCTGTTGTAATGGGGCTCCATCAAGGATCGACGCTGAGCCCCCTCTTGTTTGCCTTAGTGATAGATGCTCTAACCCGACATATCCAAGGGGATGTGCCTTGGTGTATGCTTTTTGCTGATGATATAGTATTGATAGACGAGACGAGGGTCGATGTTAGTAAAAGGTTAGAGGTATGGAGACAGACCCTCGAGTCTAAAGGTTTCAAAATAAGCAGATCTAAGACAGAATATCTGGAGTGCAAGTTTGGCGACGAGCCGAGCGAGGTAGGCATGGACGTGATGATTGGTTCTCAGGCTATCGCCAAGAGGGACAGTGTACGATATCTTGGATCTGTGATTCAGGGGGACGGAGAGATTGACGGGGACGTCACCCATCGAATAGGAGCGGGGTGGTCAAAGTGGAGGCTTGCTTCAGGGGTCCTGTGTGACAAGAAAATTCCACACAAACTCAAGGGGAAATTCTACAGAGCCGTGGTTAGACCTGCGATGTTGTATGGGGCGGAGTGCTGGCCCGTGAAGAACTCCCAGGTTCAGAGAATGAAGGTTACGGAGATGAGGATGCTTAGGTGGATGTGTGGACACACCAGGCTAGATAAGATTAAGAATGAAGTTATTCGACAGAAGGTAGGGGTGGCCCCGGTGGATGAGAAGATGCGGGAAGCGAGGCTGAGGTGGTTCGGGCATGTACGGAGGAGGGGTCCCGATGCCCCGGTGAGGAGCTGCGAGCGGCTGGAGATTGTTGGCGGTCGGCGAGGCAGAGGGAGGCCTAAGAAGCATTGGGAGAGGTGATTAGGCAGGACATGACTAGAATGCAGGTTTCCGAGGACATGACCCTTGATAGGGGAGTCTGGAGGTCTAGAATCAGTGTTGTAGGCTAGGGGCTCATAGAGTGCTTCATACGCCTCTCCCGGGGTTGGGTGTGGGACAACAGGGTTATCCATAGATGATTTGTGTTTTAGCTTATGTCCCCCTTATGGTTGTTAGTATGGTAGTTACTGTTTGTTATTATTGCATGCGATTGTATTTATGTTTCTTAAGTTTACATAATTATTTACGTTATTTCTGCGGATTTACTAATGCTTTATTGTTTTGTTTTGTTTTGTTTTTGTTTCTAATTTTGTCTTTGTTTTGTTTTAATGCTGCTTTCCATTTTATCCTATGCGCCGAGGGTCGACTGGAAACAGCCTCTCTGCCCTTTCGGGTAGGGGTAAGGCTCGTCTACATATTACCCTCCCCAGACCCCACCTGGTGGGAATAGACTGGGTAGTTGTTGTTGTTGTTGTTAGTATGATGATATGAGTTGAGCTTCTTCCACTGCAAGTCCGCAACTTGTTTGGGATTGAGGCATAGTTGTTGTATTGATTAAATATATAATTTTTTATATCCTTATCAAAAAATATTTTTTTAATATCATGAGAACATGCAAACCTCTGTTTGATGTTATTTGCTTATTTTAACATATGATTTACAACACTTTCTTGAATGCAATCAGAAAATACAATATATTATGAGTGTGTTTGGTATGAAGGAAAACATTTTTCGGAAAATGTTTTCCAATTTTCCCATGTTTGGTTGGCTTAAATGTTTTGAAAAACATTTTTCTTGTCAATTCATTTTCCTCCAATTGGAGGAAAATATTTTCCTTATCAAGAGAAGGGAAAACATTTTCCAAACCTCCTTCTCAACCTTCCCCATCTTCACTAACCCACCCCATCCCCTCTCCAAAAAATATTTTTTTTTTAAATTTCAGTTTTTCCGATACTACCCACCCTACAACCCGTCCACCCCACTCCTCCCCCTCACCCCCGCAAAAAATATATTTTTTTACCTTAATTTTTTTTTCCAATTTTAAATTTTTATTTTTTTTTATTTTTTGCACCACCCTCCCCCCCTCCCACCGAAAATTATTTTTACTTTTATTGTAATTTACTATTCTATTTTTTTGTTTTACTGCCCCCCCCCCCCCCCCCCCCCCCCTCCGGGAAAAAAATTTTAAGTATATTTTTTCAGTTGTTATTTTATTATTTATCGGTTTAAATGCTCAAAATTATACAAGTTCCAAAATTATGAGTTCGGAGGTGTATGTGTTTGAAAATTTACGGGTTCGAAATTTTGCGGTTTTGAATGGTTAGCGGTTCGAAAGTTTATGAAATTTGTGGGTCTAGAAGGTTGTTACTTTGAAAGTTTATGGCTGCATAGTTATTATATCTAAATTATTTATGGATACTCTTGAGAAGTCATTTTCCTTAATTTGCATACCAAACACCGGAAAATGAATAAGATTACTACTTGTTTTCCAAGAAAACATTTTCTTGGAAAACATTTTTCCTTATACCAAACACATCCTATATCATGTTAGGATATGCAAAAGACGTGTTTTTGCTTATTAAATGAATAGCATGGTCAAATTACTTATACGTTTCTCCTTGTGGAATCCTGTCATGACAAATATTTTGGACACAGTTTCATATAATGAAAACCTTGATACAAAGTAATTAAATCAATCTGCAGAGGTCTGACTATCATTAAAGATGTAGGTGCCAAGGAAAAAGAAGGGGGGGGGGGGGGGGATCTTCCTGAACCCTTTCCCCAAACTTATACACCTTGTGACAGTATCTGAACCGTGAAACTTTACAAAAATCAAGAAAACTGAAGTGAGATCAAGATAATGATTGCATCAATTGAGAAGAGAAGTTATTGTGAGAAGTCAAAACAATGGAGAAATGAGAATTGAAGTAAGAGAGGAAATGATTCCTTTAGCAGAAGGCTGACACTGCCTGAAGATGTCTTGTGAGAAATTACTAATTCTTTCTGTGCTTTTGATCCATAAATGAAAAATGAAAATCTGAATGATTTTGAATAGAAGGAATTGCATGTTGCATCAAACTTAGTACAGCTCTTGCAGAAGGGCATAGAAACAGTCAAATCTTACGGAATTGTATGTATTAAAATGATCCTCAAAACCAGTCTTTCTTTTCTACACCCAATTTCTGGATGCCATTGTTAATGTGTATCTTTTGAAGATGAAACAACAAAGTATTGTAGTTCTAGTGAAGTCCTTAAAATCGATATGTAATGCAATTGGTTTTCTATTTCTCTCAACTTAATATTAATCTAGTAGTCTGTCATGTGGAAGATTGTGGGAGTGTGTATACATGTGGTGTGTGCATTTTTGTCAGATTATGTGATCATCTTTTCCTTTCAGTGAATCCATGCTCACTTGCTTACACGTAGTTCTTGAATTTTAAACCTGTTTGTTTATTTCATCAAAGTTCACTCCCAGGGACCCATTCGTGGATTTCTTTGAGTTCTGATAGATCTGGTCCATATAATGCAGAGCCTAGACAAGATAAAATGCAGGCTTCTAGAAGGTACAAATGCTCAAGAAGTCCGGGCAATGGTGCTTGATATGCAAGCAAGATTGTTGCTAGATATGCTTGGCAAGGGGATTGAATCAGCTTTAACAAACCCATCAGCATTGGTTCCAGAGCCATGGCAAGCTTCCAGTGAGACTTTTTTTGGCATTGATCCTGAGGCGATGGCCGTTGAACCAGCACTGGTGCCAAATATCCAGGTATGTCTCAGTGATTGTCATCTTTCTGTATTTGTGACCAAATACTTCTATTTCTTCATTCAGTGTTTGAGTTTCTCAAGTATTGGGATGATTTAATTCAGGCATATGTAGATGCTATACTTGATCTGGCCTCCCATTTCATCACGCGTTTACGACGCTACGCAAGTTTCTGCCGTACATTGGCTAGTCATGCTGTTACTGCTGGTACAGGTGGGAGTAGGAGTATGGTGACTAGTCCAACTCCAAGTGTTACATCTCCTGCAACTTCTCAGGGTTAGTGTAATTTGCTCTATCATGTGCTGTTAAAGGATGTCCCTTTCTGGATACAAGAATTTCACTTCCTCTCTCTTAGTTAAACCACGGACCTATGCTTTTCAGGTGCTCAGGGTGGTAGTGCAAGCTCCACTGGGAGCACTCAGATGCAAGCTTGGGTACAAGGAGCTATTGCAAAAATTAGTAGTACGGCCGACAGTGTTCCTAGTTCAGCCCCAAACCCTATCACTGGTCCTTCTACTTTTATGCCCATAAGTATCAACACAGGCACTTTCCCTGGAACTCCAGCTGTTAGGCTTATAGGGGACTGCCATTTTCTGCATCGGCTATGTCAACTTTTGCATTTCTGTTTTTTCTTCCGTGGAACACAATTACCTCGTTTTATGGGGGCTGCTCAAAGGAATGCGGATTCTTCAATGCAAAAGCCTCAACCCAGTATTCCAGGCAAAGCAGAAGATTCCAACTCTGGTGCAAAACAAACACCAGGTGGTCAGGCTGGGACAGGAGCAAAGGGGTCCGAAGAAGGTCCATCTAAACGGTCTAGAATAGGTTCTGGCAATGCTGGTCAAGGATACACATATGAGGAGGTAAAGGGTTCTTTCCCAGCAGATTACCCCGCGGGGGGGGGGGGGGGGGGGGCACACACACACCTTCCCCACAAAAAAAACAAAGTCTATCTGAGTTTTTTTCTCTGTTACAACTTAACAAATAAGATTCTTCCCTGTTTGAAGTCGCGAACTTATTCGCTATGTAGATGAAATATTAATTAAATTGAAACCGTCATGCAGGTGAGGGTCCTCTTTCTTATTCTTATGGATCTTTGTCGTCGGACTGCTGGTTTGGTGCATCCATTGCCGGTTTCTCAGGTTGGGAGCAGCAACATTCAGGTCCGCCTTCATTACATTGATGGGAACTACACTGTTTTGCCAGAAGTAGTTGAAGCTTCCCTCGGACCTCACATGCAGGTAATTCTGCTGTCATTAGTTCTATTTGTTGAGGTACATGTGCAAAGCATGTAGGAGTGAATATGTCTTGCAATTTATTTTTTTAACATAACTCAACATTTTTAGCTGTAATGATTCCTGTTGAATGATTCCTGTTGTTCTGGGTGCTAGATATGTATTTGGAGCTTCCTTCCTAACATATTCATCAGTTTATTGCAAATTGTTGCAATAATATTCCTCCTTATGGTTCTAGTTCCATTCTCTTTCTATACCACTTGAAGTCCTTCAAAAGATACTATTATTGTTCTGCTCCAGTCCTCTATGCCATCTACTTTGACAGTGCAAGCGTATATATACATGCTTAGCATCAATAATATGTTACATCACTTGTTGAATTATAAAGAAATAAAAGTGTGCTCTTTCTAACTGTTTAAGTTTGAGATAAGGTGGTCACACACTCAATATGGTACGAAAGCAGGTGGAAGTTGTGAGTTTGAGTCTCACCGTCACCCATTATCAAAAGAATTTTCACATGCTTTGCCCATGAAAAAGAATCAGGCCCACACGTGAGGAGGCCTGTTGAAGACATAGTTTAATCAAAAGAAAATGTGGTCTATTTAAGCTTTTAAATGAGATGGTCACACACTTTAACAATATACATGTGTTTCTAAAGGATGGCTGGTAGAACTGCATGAATGAGTTGTGGAAAAAACAAAAACTAGTCCTGTATTTGGAGAAACGTTGATGACAAAGATATGAGAAAATTATTATGGATGAATGACTAAGGGACATGCTAACTTTTTAATCATGGTAAACGTTAATAAACGGCACCTTAGATTTCAAGATGTGAAAGAAAATATCAATCAATTACAATTCAATCCCAAATCTCATTTTAATATTTAAATAATTTGCCATTTAAAGCATTAGCAAATTTTTTTGGCCAAACCCATAAGTGGTCCCCTAAAGTTGGCTTCACTTTTCATTTTGACACTTTTACTTGGACCTTTTTCATTTTGACACTCCAACTCATCCTCTCATGTGTCACTTAAACTCAAAATGCTCATCAGCCGAAAATATAAAGAGAGTGTAATTCACATGCAGCTTATGTGGCAAAGTAACCAATGGAACATTAACATGTGGCTTTTCTTACCAAATAATTTCAAAATGAATTTTGAGCAAAAAAGAAAAGAAAAAGAACCATCTTCAATCAGCCCCTCTGTCATCTTCCCCGCCCACCCCACCCTTCCATCATTATTTTCACACAATCACCAGAGCTCTCACAACTAAATCTTCATTGGATTTAATACATTAAAATCTAGTATAGTATTAAGATGAGTTTAACTCTTTTAACCAAAGGAATGACTCACTACAAAGCTTTAATTAATTTCACCCACATAATTTTGCTCGCATAAGAGTTAACCAAAAATCAGTTTAACATGGAGATTTTAGTATTTGACGGCAAATCTCTGGGTCTGTTGCCGTTGACGGCTTTGAAAGTGTAGATTGCACAAGTGCACCGGTAGTGTTGGCGGCGGAATTGGTAGTGGAGGAAGCAGAAATTGGTGTTGGCAGCAGAATTGGTAGTGGTAGCGTTGGCGGCAGAATTGTTAGTGGTGGTGTTGGCGGCGGAATTGTAGAAGTGCAAGGCTTTGGAAGCATACACTCTCATATGTTTGCCTCTATTTCCTGGTACTTGCCTCCTTCGCAAGGGTTTGTAGAAGACCTTTTAAAGAATAATAAGAAAAAAGCAAGGACATACCAAACAACCATAACTTTTTCTTCTATGGAAAAGTGGTGTTGGTGATGTTAGCGGCGGAACTGGTTGTGGAGATGGAAGGAGGAAGAGAAAGATAAAAAAAATTAAAAAGCAAAAACTTTCAGCTTTCCACGCGCCCTAAAGAGGTGTAAGTCACACAATATGACAAATCAGCGTTTTGTATTTACGTGGCACATGAGATCATGAGTTAGAGTATCAAAATGAAAAAGATTCAAGTAAAAGTGTCAAAATGAAAAGTGAAGCCAACTTTAAGGGGCCGCTTATGGGTTTGGCCAATTTTTTTTTTTTAAATCTTAAACCCAACCATGTATGAATAACTAGTTTAATGCCAACTAGTTGTTAGTCTTTATAGATTATATTTGCTTCCGTTGTGTTCTGCTTAACTAAGTCCACGGATTCTGCAAAAATATTAAGTTTTTTTAAAGAAAAAAGTTTTCTCCCTTTTATCAATAACATGAGTGGCAAGTGCAACTAGAGAGCGGTCTACATTTATTTAACCAAATCCTCTTTAATCATTTCTAACTCTTGTCTAATCTTGTATAACCATATATCCATTTTCACATCCGGATTTTTATAACATTCATCTTCTTTTTAGGGATAAGGTTAGGCGATACTACTCAAATGAGTACCAAGAAGGTACTGTGAACAGTATAATAAGTTGGACTTGGTCAGACCTACAAAGCTAGGGATTCAAACAAGTCCATTCTATCTATCGCACCAGTTACAGAGTTATACTATTCATTTTGTAAATATCTTGGGCAGCATACACCCCTATGTAACATTTTTAGTGAATCAATCTGTAGATCTTGTCTCTCACTTTGTTAGGTATCTTTCTATAGCATAGCACTTCTGTAGAGCTTCTCTATTCCAGTCATCCTATTTTAATTATGTCTTATACAAGAAAATAAGACGTGAAAGAAAATAACAGGAAAATTTTGTTTTTTAAATATTTATCGGATGGGCTGGGAACAGCCGGTTATATTTGTCGACTCCAATTGGGCCACTGTAGTACTTCAAACCTCCTCTATTGGGACAAAAAACACCAAACATAGCAAAATGACTTATGTAGGCTTGGTAGGAATCCCCAGAATTCTTAGACTTCTACCGTTCTTCTCATCTCATTCCCTTTTCTTGCAGAATATGCCTCGCCCTAGAGGTGCAGATGCTGCTGGGCTGCTATTGCGTGAGTTAGAGCTCCATCCACCTGCTGAGGAATGGCACAGGAGAAATATGTTTGGTGGACCTTGGTCTGATTCAGAAGATATGGGGGGCGTGGACGATAATTCTAAGCTTAGCCCATCAAGGGACTTGACTGAGTGCAGCTCATCAGAAAATTGTGATGTATCTTATGGAGCTCATGGTTTGTGGCCAAGGAAACGTAGGATGTCAGAACGAGATGCTGCTTTTGGGTTGAATACTTCAGTGGGCCTGGGTGCATATCTTGGTATAATGGGGTCTCGACGAGATGTTGTGACAGCTGTTTGGAAGACTGGGCTTGAAGGAGTTTGGTATAAGGTTTGTCTAAACATTTGGATCTCTATTTATTCCTAGGTTCAATTTATTGCTATTATAGTTCAGTAGTATACGTACCCGCGCGATGCGCGGGTCGGTTAAAAGAAAAATATTTACTGAAGAGAGATAGTAAAAACATATGTATAACAACAACAACTACCCAGTATAGTCCCACAAAGTGGGTCTGGGGAGGGTAATATGTAGACGAGCCTTACCCCTACCCGAAAGGGCAGAGAGGCTGTTTCCAATCGACATTGCGGATTTAATTTAGTGATTGCAATAAAAACAATCCAGTCTATAACATAAGCTTTACATCACCTTGGTCTAATTGGAATAATAAAAACATGACGCAAATGATTACTTTAATAGAATTGCAAATAAGTAGGCAAGAGTGAGATTTGATCTGCTAATCCAGTGAAAATATATTATGATAGTGAAAATATGAGTCAGTACCTCCTTATTGACATAACATTCAAAGGAATTTCCAAATCTCTCGGTAACTACACTTCTTAGTTTGGCGTAACTTTAACGCATCGGCGAATCTTGCTGCTACAAAAATCAATGATGATACAACTTCTTTGCACTCCTCATGACATTCCCTATGAACAAAAATTACCAAAGATGAACTAACAGGTGGTAAATCATCTTATATTAAGAAGAAAAGAAAATTTAGTTGACATTTGTTATGAAAGTTTTGTGCATAATCTTTGTATAAAGCAACAATCATTGTAACGAAATTTAGCTAAGTAACATAGGTCATCTAGTTCTTCTATCTAATGGTTACAAAAGTGATGATACAAAATACAGAGTGACTAACCTTTATGTCAATATTTCAATCATAAGATAGTTGTTGAACTGTAATATTTAACCTTCCAATGCAAGCGATCCCACCCGACTGCCTCATTGGGTTGTACTATTGAGAAGAAATGCCAGCAATCCAGAAGAATTGCTAATTTATGGTCTATGAAACAGAAGACTGAGTAAGGAATTTTGTTGACCTAGGGGAAGGGTGTAAGGCACCCCTCGAGTCCCGTGATTCTAACACGGTCGCTTTTATTGACTAATGTAAGGTTTAAATCATTTTTTGACTATTCTTGTATTTTATTCGTTATGGCCTGTCTATTACCACTTTACTCAATCTTTATATTTTTATTAATTGTTTTGACCAAGATGCGGTACGCACACAAGGTATTTCTTTGAAGGTAGATATTAAACCAAGGTACGGAATGTACAACAACAACAACAACAACAACTACCCAGTGTACTCCCACCAGGTGGGGTCTGGGGAGGGTAATATGTAGACAGCCTTACCCCTACCCGAAAGGGCAGAGAGGCTGCTTCCAATCGACCCTCGGCGCATAGGATAGAATGAAAAGCTGCATTGAAACAAAGACAGAATTAGATACCAAAGCATGGCAAAACAAAATAATACAGCATAAGTAATCCCGCAGAGATAGCGTATATAATTATGTAAACATAAAAAACATAAATACAGTCGCATGCAATAATAACAAGCAGTAACTACCATACTAACAACCAAAATGGGACCTAAGCTAAAACACTAGTCATCTATGGTAACCCTACCATCCCACACCCAACCCCGGGTGAGGCGAACGAAGGACTCTATGAGCCCCTAGCCTGCAACCCTGATCCTAGACCTCCAGACTCCCCTATCGAGGGTCATGTCCTCGGTAACCTGCATCCTAGTCATGTCCTGCCTAATCACCTCTCCCCAATGCTTCCTAGGCCTCCCTCTACCTCGCCTACCACCAACAATCTCCAGCCGCTCGCAGCTCCTCACCGGGGCATCGGGACCCCTCCTCCGCACATGCCCGAACCACCTCATCCTCGCTTCCCGCATCTTCTCGTCCACGGAATGTACACATGACTAAAATATAATTATTTTAAATTTAAAAGCATCGAGACGCGGTAATGCGTACATGATCCTTTTATTATTTAAATGTATCAATCCAAGATTCGGGTATGAACACATGGACTAATATTCAAAGGATGTGGAAAGCTTTTCTAACATTTTTAGAATATTTCAATTATTTTGTCTCTTTCTGATTCAAGACATTTATTTTTATAATTTATTATTAGTTAGATTATTTGTTGCCATAGTTGTGCGAACGCATACCTTGGTTTTAAATCTGGAAATCATAATTATGTCACGTGAACATATACATAATCACAATAATAGATTTATTAATACATGTCTAAAGAATAACAGTGATTTTGATACAAGTTGGCGTTATTTATTAAAGAATGATGGACCACGCTTACAAATTTCAAAATTTTAGGCTGGTGAGTTCAAGTCAATTGCTCACTAAATATCTAAAGCCCAAATTATAAATTTGATCGGCAAACTAATGTTCTTTCCACTTTAGCCAAGAAATATGTGGTCCAATTAAATCTTAACTGTCAGTGCGGTCCAAAATCTATACTAACACAAAAAAAACAGGTCCTAAACAATAGTATCATAACATAAAGAAAACAGCAAAGCAATTTAACATAGAAACAAACTGCCAAGTAGTTTACATACGTGTCTCTCTTTTCTTCAATTATGTAGCTGAAGAGCTTCAATGATAGTATTTTCTTTGTAAAACGAAGATATGACAATTAGCATCAGTATGCTTTTCTTTATTTGTACAAAAGAGAACAAAAAGAAGTTATTACCTAAAGTCCACTTAAGTTTTAATATGCATAAACAGAATATTAGACTTTATATATATATGAAGAATACGGTGAGAATCATATTATTATTATTATTATTATTATTATTATTATTATTATTATTATTACTATTATTATTATTTTTATTATTATTTTTATTATTATTTATGATTTATAATTTAGCAAGCAAACCAAACTCTCAACATATATTTCAGAAGATTTATGCAAAGAAACAGTTAAAAGCTTTTAGTGATACCCATTAAAGTAACAATTAAAACAATAAAATAAAGAGAAGAAGACCTTTGTATAGATGGATAAAACTGAAAAATTTGCAATTCAATCGGGATAACAAAGCAACAATCGTCAGACTGAAATGCCGAAATTGCGAACCGGAATCTCGAACTTTTGAACTGCAGACCTCGACTTTTCAACCTCAAACCGATCTCAAACTAAAACCCATTTCTGCTTCACGTGCTTCTTTCCAATTCAAACTTAGACTAAAGAAAATTATCTTTGACGTGAGATCTATAAGCTAGAAAAATAGGGATTTCTTTTTGATTTTTCGTTTATGGATTAATGATGGGGTAGTTGTTGTTTCTTTTCTTGTGTATCTGCATGTGTGCGTGATTTTTCCTCCTTCTCCGTGAGTTCCTTCCCCTTTATTTATAAAGCCGAATAAGTAGTTATCTAGTCTTGTGCAAAAGATTTATAAGTGGGGATGTGGGAAAGTGAGTGGAGGAAAGTGGGGGAGTGGAGCGTGAGTGAAAAGGGATCTAGTCTTGTGCAAAAGATTTATAAGTGGGGAAGAGGGATATATATATATATATATATATATATATATATATATATATATATATATATATATATATATAAGAGAACCCAATATTTATAATATAGTTTAAATTATACTAAGAAAATACTACTAATCTAAGGAATGTTTAAAGCTAACAACATAGTAAAAACTTAATTTTTCTTTTTCAATCCTAAAACTTAGAAGCGATGTAACTGTTTCCTCCTTTGATATGTATAATTTGTTCCCCAATATTGATTTAGGGTAAGTGGTTATTCTATTTATAATATATTTTTTACTATATTTTGCCAACTTTTTAAGATCGGAATTACCTTTTTAAACATTATACGTATACATTTTTAATTTTTAAAATTTTTAGATTAGATTCTGCGGGTAGTGGGAACAACTACCTTTCGTAGGAGAAACCATAATTAGCAGTTGTAAGTAGTGGAATCTATTACTCTAGATAATAGGTTTGAAACTAATTTAAACTTCTACATTAACCAATTAATTTAAAATTTAAAATTGAGAAGTTTTTTTTAGTTAGAAAGTTGGTTTGTTTTGTCTTAACATTATATGTGGCAATCAAGTGTTATGCCATTTGGCTTAATGAGAATCTTTTGTCTTTTTGGCTTTTAAGTATATATAGATTTTTTATTGCATCTCTTTGCATGAAGGCATAAATAAAGTTATAATTAAGGAAGTTGGATTGTGTACTGGAGAGATAGTTAGGCCAGTGTCCCTAACTCGGGAAGAACAAAAGTCCACGCTAGCATTTAAACTTATGCACATATTTACTTGGATAAAGTTGACATAAATTTCTTGTAAGAATCCATTGTAAGGTAATGCTGACATTGCAATGTGGCTTTAGTTCCTTCTTCGAAAAGTCTAGTTGATTTAATGTTTTGGTATTTTAGTTTCCTGTACTACCGTATCATATGGATACTTGCATTAATTTCACCAAAATGTTTAGGGAAATTTTGTCTTTTTATTTTGCGTTGTGTTTGGAAGTATTTCTCTGTCTAGACTCTAATCCCGCTTACATTAGTTTCAATTATTTACTCTCTTCTATTTAGTAGCAAACGGTAAGCAAACATGGTCTTATTCCTATATATTTTGTTGAGACCTCATTGATATGAGTAGCGTAACAAGATAATTTGATTGTACTTAAGTTTAGTTTCTCAGTTTACGATGTTGACTGTTTCTTGCAGTGCATAAGATGTTTGAGACAGACTTCAGCTTTTACTTCACCTAGTGGCAACCCTTCCGCCACTCAAAATGAGAAGGAAGTATGGTGGATCAGCCGGTGGGCATATGGCTGTCCCATGTGTGGTGGGACTTGGGTTCGAGTTGTATAGAGCATTGAGAGTAGTTCACCAACAATGTGCTCCCAATTTTTGTGAACGGTAATGGTTCATCACATGGATACAAACACATTGGACTCTGCCAGCTTATTGCCTATTCATCGCTCTGGTCATGTACTATATCTTAAAGATCAGTGGGACTAGGCAGAGCCTGAAGTTGGGTAATTGGTATGTGGTCCGAGCTTACTATATGTGTTATACCATGAAAAGTTTTGGAAAGAAGTCAAGGTGATTGAAACCCCGTTTTCTGAAAATGGGGATACTCATTAATCAAAGACATCAAATTTTGGACCCAAGAATGAATCTCCACATATGTATGCAAAGGTCTTTTTGCCAGTGGGAGTTGAATATATTAGATTCTCTTCCCAAACCAGAGCATTTCCGGTGTTGTAGTTATGTATAATAACAGTCCATTTGTTGTTTGTATGGGGGCCATCCATTTGCTGTGAGTAGCTGTCGAGTAATCAAATTTTGTAAACTAAAATGCGTCTCTCTATCGTCTCTTTAACTATAGTTGTGGTCCTGTACAAATGTTTCGCTTTCCTTTTGTGGGGCATGGCATATGTCTCAACTAGCTTAGATATTCCTTTCTTTTCTGGTTTTCTTAGCCCCATATGGTATGAATAACGAGTGAATTTGAAATCATATGCTTCACTATTTTCTGTTACACAAACAAAGAAGTAACGCTCAATTTTAAGTTTGAACTTGTGATTGTGGTTTCTTGGACGCGGGCTGCTTGCTTAATTTTCTTCCAGTAGCAGGTCACTTTGTCGTTCAGCGCTTTGCTCCTGGTGTTTTCGTTTATTCATTTTTTTAATCGTTTTCCTTAATTAAAAACTATGTAGACGACACAGTTAAGCCCCGAGAGGAATATGCCAATCAATAAGGATATAGTGGGTAGTTACTGCTGAAATCTAATTTCTCTCTTTTGGACAAAAATCCATGTATTGGTTGTTAAAGTTATAGGAAACATTTCCTGAATACAGCGAATTTGTACTTTTGTAGTAGCAGAATTTAGTGACTACACTTTTTCGTTCTTTTCTATAATTAAGACAGTTAAGTCTTCAAGGAAACACATTTTATAATCTAAACCAGATGACTTCCCAAGGTTGAAGAACAGTTAAAAAGAAATGAGACAAATAATTGAAAACTTGTCTGGTTGTCATCTTCTTCATCCACATCCAAGAGGAACTTCAGGTTTCATATGCAATAACCTTTATGTCATAATAAATTATTTGAAGGGCAAAAAAGAGAGGAAAAGATAATGCTTCATATTCTGTCTTATCTCGTTCCTCATGTTTATTCAATCACTCCCTATATGCTGAACTTTTTATTATTAAATTTGTTATTTCCAAATTTCTTGTATAAGTGTATTCTGCCTCTTGAACATGCATGCAAATACTACTTCTCGGGTCTCATGGGCTTCACCTGTTATACTTCTCCATAGCAGCATTTTCTGCAATCCTTTCAATTCCACTCGATGCGAGTCTTTTCTTGTTTTTTTTTTTTTAAAAAATTCCTATGCTGTCAAAAGCAGATGGCATGCATGAACTTAAAAAATAAAATACTGGAATTAACTCCATATATATCCAGTTTCAGGTGTTCCGGAATCAACTCTGCTAGCTATTGTCCTGAATAAACTAGTGTTGTTTTTATATCGTAGCTACCAATTAAAAGTTTAGTAGCTCTAGCTCTTCATTCCAAGATATAATTTTTCGAGTAGTTGTAGTTTGATTAAGATAAAAGAAGTTCCTTTTTATTTTAATCCCAATGGGTATAGCAATGATCAAGTTGACTTTTATGAAGCCAACCCCAACTGTTCTCTATGGAATAAAGACCTTGAAATTTGTTGAACTGTGGAACGCCAGCAAGATCGTCTCTGTTTCATTTCCAGGTATTCTGCAATGTTCATTTCTTTCATAGTTTTGTGCAGCTTTTCTTTTCTTTTCTTGTTTAAGTTCCCGTTTGATTGTTATTGTCTTGTTGAGTATTTGTAGGCTTAGCTAATTGAGGTAAGAACAGGAAATTTCCCAGTTAACCAGACGATTATTAAGGGGAGGAAAGGATGATCTATGCTTCTCGAAATTCGGAGCTGCTGAATCAAGATTCATGTCTATTTCCTGAAAAGAGAGCAACATTTGAAGCTCTTCATTATGAGGTTATGGCTTTTATTCAACTACCTTCAGCAACAAAACCCGAGATGAGAATTTGGGAGAGGCTGATAAGAGATGTGGCTTATAAAGCCGAAGACGCTATTGAGTCATATCTATGCACAAGTCGTATTAATAGAAGTGGTGAGAATGAAGGAAATGCACCTATGATATCACAAGATGGATTGCAAGAATTACTCAGAGAAATTTCGTCTGTAAACAAGAAACTGAAGACCATTAATCCGTTTGCTCATGGCACCAAAGATTTCCAAGCAGGGGAGTCCTTACTTGGTAATTCATCAGAACAAGAAAACAAATTTTGGGACTTCAATGATCACTTGGAAAGAATCAGATGTCGGCTCTTTAGATTGTCATCTGAAGATTCTGAAAATATTGTCCCAATAGTAGGTATTGGTGAACTAGGCAAAACTGCTCTTGCCAGAGCCTCTTATAATGATCCTTGCTTGGTGAATCGTTTTGATATCCGTGCTTGGATTACTGTCTCCCAACAGTATCAGGTTAGGGAAATGCTATTAGGCATTTTGCGCCATATCACTGATCTCTCTGATGCCTACACAAAAACCAATGATGAATTAGCCGATCAGCTATACAAAAGCTTGAAATTTAAGTGTTTTCTTGTTGTCTTGGATGATGTTTGGAGTATTGAGGCTTGGGATGATTTGAGAAGATCTTTCCCAGATGACAAAAAGGGACATATGTTGATATCTGTTTAGTTAGGTGTACGATTAGGTCCATCATGTAGTGGATAGTCTGGAATGCAGCAAATTATTAGTGTATAGTCAGGATAGTAACATGTTGATACAAGTGGAGTTCATTTAACTGAAAGAATCTGCTTATTAGTGAAAACAGTTTTTGATTAATACGCTATAGGAAGCTACTGGATGCAGAACCATAAAGTTTCGAGCAGCGTCAAAACTTCTATGCTCTCCTTGTTGATGTTTCAGTGTCAACTTTCATCCAATCTTTCCAAAACATGATGTTACGTGGTTTATTTTTCTGTTGGATTCATAATCTTCGTTTACTCTGGCATCTGATTGGCTGCCCTTCCAACTTTGCAGGTATGCAATAGTTAGGGACATGACTGCTGCTGGTCTTGGTCTTAATAAATTCTGCTATGCTGGACTTATAGCTGCTCACAAGAATAAGGAACCTGTCACTGTCTCACTGATGATGTAGCTTCCAAGGTGAGTAGCAAGCGCATCCATGTGTATTAACTTATGTTTTTTGTTTGTTATTTTTTGGAGAAGATTCTTGAGCTAGTTGAGCAGTCCAAGGGTTGGTCAGCAGTTGAAGCACCTAGTGACATTCCAGTAAGATCCATGATGGACAGGCCCGAAGAAGAACTTTACAATATCCCAACTGCTGAGTTTGTTTTCCGGCCTGGTGGATTTTTAGATAGGGAATTCACCATTTATCATGTTGCATTTCACGCCTGTACAGACCTAAAAAATGTGGAGGTACCATATTTGACATCCACTAACAAAATTATTAGATGTTATTCAGTTATTTTAATATATATGGCCCGAATCTTTTGTTAGTTCTTCCTGTAAAGTATCCTGTCATATCTTGGCATTCATTTAATTTTGATGTTCCAATCCAACATATTATCACTAGGACACCCTAGGTTTCCAGAACGGATAAGATAGACCGAACGTTGCTTATTTGCTTAAACGTGAGTTAAGTTTATACTTTCAAAGCCTAGCACTCAGAATTTATCTAGTAGAATCTTTATATCAGCAAGTCCTTTACAGGTATTCTTTCTATGAGAGAAAAAAAGAAGTGGATTGAGCCTTGTTTGAATATTGAATTCAATCTTTTGAAGAAAACCTTAGTGTGGTGTCGGGTGTTGTGCACTTTTAAGTTATAATGACACCAATGAATCATAAATCTCTTAAAAGTATAAGCAAAGTCTCTTTGCTCAATAGTATTATGGATCATAAATCTCTTTGCTTAATAGTATAAGCAAAGTCAGTATTATGAATGTAATATTTTCCCTCCTACATAAAAGTCATTGAAAATTTTGATGAGATCATTTTGTCCTAAGTCTTTGACAAGTAAACAAACATTTTATTGAAACAAATAAATCACAAATGTTATGATGTGAGTTACATCATAGCCTTATGAAGGTGACAATTTCCCTTTCTATATCTTAAAGAGTGTAAGCCATAATGAATATCAATTGCCCGAGCCTTGTCCTTACAGTACTTGATATTGCATTTCCATATCATTTTGTGATAAAGGTCGTGTCGTTAAAATTGAAGGAATGCTAGAGGTGCAAGTGGTGCTTATAAGCTTCTTTTCTGAAAGGAAGATAATAATCCTTGATAAGTTGGTCTAATATTACTGTCAGGGGACTTTTAGTCAAAGCATTAAATTATTAAGTCACACATAATGTAATTGCACCATGAAGCTTGTCAGAGTTGATTGCCACAGATGCTGTCTTCAATCGAAAAGGTTGTTAATGTTGGATGAGACAGGTTGGTCCAAATATTATTAGGTTCTGTGATGATTGTATTGGGCAAATTTGGTTCCCTATATTCTTAGGTTATCTATGCACGCCTTCGACGTAAAGAACGGCCTAATTGAGGCCGACTCGAATAAGGTCGGCCCCAGTAAGCGGATGGACCAAGCGACATGACTCAAGATGACGTTGCTTAAAGTTCTAACTTTTCCGTACACTGAGACCACCAACCCCTTGTACTTTTCTTTGATTATTTCGAGGAAGGTCCCTTAATATATAAAGGGGACCTTCCCTTTGTAAAGGACTCGTGTGTATCTTATTATTAAGAATATACAACTCTCTCTCTATCTCTATCTCTGTGTTTCTTGTGAAAAGTTTATTACTTGCTTCATTGTTCTTACATTTTAAGTTACCTTCACTATTATCACAGATCTTAACAAAATGATTTGCTCTAGTTCATATTACCCTTGATTCCGATTGACCCCTACTATTGTTTGATTGTTCTTGAGCTTAAGTACTTAACTTTCTAGCCAAACAACGATAATTCTAAAGTCTTTCATAGTTTCCTTCAAGGAGGCATTAAGCTTCATACATTATGACTCTGATGGTGTTGTACAACTGACATTTGCACATAATTCTAAGAGCACATATTTTATTTCCACAAAAAGAGCGAACTATGCAAACAACCAGTATACAAAATTCAGAAATTGAGCTTTTGAACTAAGAATTTCAAGCCAATCAAGATGAAATGACAATGTTATATGTGGTAAGTTCCAAATACATTTAGGCATGGTGTGTTTGATTATGTTCCAAAAAAGACAATGTTAGCTCTAATAAAACACATCATACGAGTGTCTTCATTCTAGTCTTTAGTAACAGAGCTAACATTATCTTTTTCTTTTGCTCTAAAAATTTTGAATTTTGCATTTTCTTGATGCCTTCTATGAAATCCATTAACTTATCCGGAAATAAAATTAAAAAATTTTGCCCCATAAAGTTGGCGTTCTATCACAACATAACACCACCTGTTAAAGGACTTGGTACTCTAATGTATCTTCTTGCAGCTGTCATCTTAATTCAGTCATGCTCTCTTTTAGTGGTTTTTGCTATGATGCAGAAAGCCAATTTATATGAGCTTATAGAAGTAATTAGTTGAGTAGGCATCTTTTTCTCAATTCTAAACTTCTGTTTGACTGTAGACACTTGTTGAGGGAACAATGGTCGGTTACACTCCTGACGGGATGCAAGTCGCTCAAGAGACACTGGTATGGTGTGTTTGAACTCCAGGAACTTCTTCCTGAGTCCTAAAATGGGAAGTGATCTCCTTTCTTGTTGCTGCGGGTGAAAAGGTGGGAAAGCAGAAAAAGAAAAACTTTTAGCCCTTTCCTCTCTCTTACATTTCTCTTTTCTCATCACACTATCACATATGTCGAGTTATTCGATTTCTTAACTGTTTGCAGACTGGTGGATATACTACTCGTATGGGTCAAAATTAGATCAGAGAAATTCGGCACGAGATCGTGGTCGTGGACGTACACGCCAAGGTCGGACCGTCATCAACGGTCGTGGACGTACAGGCCATGAGCATCTGGTTTGCTTTGGAGAACTCAAAAGAAATATTCTACCGAATATTCCCTGTAAATTGTACTTTTTGATTATTTCGAGGTAAATCTCCTATCATATAAATGAGACATTCACATTGTAAAAAGGGGCTCTCTCTCTATCTCCCTCTCCTCTCTGTAAAAAATATGTAATCATACCTCTCCAAAGAAATGAGAGGATATGTGACTCAATACTTTGATCAGATCCAAAAAGGGTCATTAAGTTTTTGTACACATCTATTATTCATCTTTATGAATGAAAAGAAAGAAGATCCGTCTTACTGAAAACTGGTTGAATCTTTTCCTTTATCCATATTTTTGTTACTTAATGCATCTTTATTTATGCTATTACTGATCATAATCGCCATCAACATTTATGTTCGACTATATTTTTCTATTCCCCTTACTTATCTCGGATCTAAAACTTTAACTAGAATTTACCCCTTCATCTTTTTGATTGATTTGCTTAAAAAGTATTTTATTACTTTTGAGTCAAACACTACTGCCAATCTGATATAAAATTATACCAGCATTTCCTGCTGTTCAAGCATATTAAGACGGCTTGAAGGTGAGTTTTCGTTACTTGATGACAAACCCATTGGTTCTTCCATTACGTTGGCAATTATTAAATAATGGACAAGTGTGACTTGCTCAGTTGGTAAAGCACCTCCACCTACAACTGTTAGGTCCTGGGTTCGAGTCACCAGGAAGGGGAAGTGTGAAAGCACTATAGATCCTCCTAATTTGGGAGGAAAAAAAAATTCAGCTCTTAGATGCTGTAGACAAAGTCCATAATTTGCTGTTCTTATTATTGACAACCAAAAATTCCAAGTATCTTTTTTTTACAAGTCTACCAGATAACTAAACCGATTATTCATCCCAAAGTATATTCACATCTTATGGTTTGTCTGGATCAGCTTTTGTAAACTGCACGTACTTGCATTCTTTCAATTTGATTTTGTTGAAAGCTTGAAATACAATAATGCAAAACCATTGAGCTATACTCCACTATTATTTTGTGACTATTCAAAATTAATAACCGGTGTACCGATGCTACAATCTCCAGTATATTATGCTGGAATTCCAATATAATATACTGGAACTCTAGTACAATATACTGGAGTTCCAGTATACTTATGATGGTATACTGGAGTTTCAATATATTATACTGGAGTATTTTTCCGGATTTTGAACAGTATCTTCGTTCAGATTTATCTTTACATAAAAAATAACTAAATGTCTATTACTTTTGAAAATGTAATTATCTTTGAATGACCACTTGTAAATATATTAATTTTTTAATTTCCTCCACTTTCTCTTGACTACGTAATGCTTAGAGAATGTATAAACACCAAGCTGTGGGACGTGGTCTGTGTAGTGCCAATGTCTTAGAAGTGAGTTTGGTTTATTATACGTCTAGGTTTCGCATAAGAAAGTACTGCAAGAGTATTTATATAAAGAAGATAAATGGTTTTTGTTCTTAATTGATTTGCACAACTGTTAATCTCGTTGACATCTATCAAAAGTTACTTCTTAAAATGATTGCATTAAATTCATTAAACTTTTCTAAGTCCTTCAAGGTTCATGTTGCAACATAAAATCTATTTCTATGCACGTGTTGTGAGTTCGAGTCTCCCCAAGAGCAAGGTGAGAAGTTCTTGGAGGTAAGGATGCCGGAGGTCTATTTGGAAACAGCCTCTCTACAGGGATAAAGTCTATGTACATACTACCCTCCCCAGACCCCACTAAGTGGGATTATACTGGGTTGTTATTGTTGTTGTTCCCAATAAAGGTATAAATTAAAGAGAAGTTTCTACTGTTCGAGTTCCTGTATAAAAGTCTGAGTTGGAAAGTTTAAATTTGCAAAAATTACAATGTTGTTATAAATAGTATTAGTTTTAGCGTGCACTCTATTTTAATAACTAATAAGTACTATATAATTTTAAAAACTTACATAAATATTAGTATTAAAACAGTATGTTTAAATTTTTTATAAAATAATAAATTAAATAAGAAAATGTAAGTTTCTGAAAGTCATGATGTTGATCTATTTAGCTACCTCATACACTTGTAAATATCTTATGAAATTATTGTTATTTTGCAATTTAATACGGTAAACAAACAAGTAATACAAACATACTTTTTTATCATAATTCTTCAATGACTTGTCAAAATAATAAAATTAAAAATTAAATCTTTTGGTTTGTGAAGGTTTGCGAACGAAGAGATTGACCCTTTAACTTATAGAAAAATATTGACAAGTGACAATATAATGTATACGAATAACTAATGTTGAGTTAATCTTTTATAATAAAATGAATGGAAAAAGAAAAAAAATTTATGACAACTTATATAGATTAACATTTGTCTTCTACTAATTTATCCTTATTGCTGAAAGTTTGCATTTAGAATATATTTGTCCTCTACTAATTCATCCTTGTTGCTATAGGTTTGCATGTTTTCAATTTGACTCTAATACTATATGATAACCGATTTTTTCCTAACCAATTCCCCCCCCCCCCCCCCCCCCCCTCCCCCCGAAAATATTATAATTCTTACATGAACAAACACTTAATATTAACCCAAACTTTAGTTAAATATAAAATATTAAATATTTTAAATTAATTAAATAAAAATTATCTAATGTAAAATTAATTATATTACCCTCTAGAAATAAAATTCTTATTGAACAAAATTATAACTACGTACAGCTAAATATTTAGAACTTGGATTGGTCTAGCTACGTACAGTTAGAATTCATATTTAGAGCTTTGGATCCACTCTTAAAATTCTTCATCTTGTTTGCTTCCATTGATTAATAATATCAAATAAGTTCTTATTTATCATCTTTTTAGCTTTATTCTTCTGTCTTTTAATTAGTTCTTCTCGTGGTAGCAAGTTTTAGGTGAGGATTTATGCTATTCATTTTTTTTTTCACTTGTTGCTAGAAAGTATCCTTTTTTTTGTTCTGGCTGATTGTATTATTTATTCAGTTGGATGGCCATAACTCGGAAGCTTGGAAACAAAAATAGTTCCTTAAAGAAAAAATTAACAACAATGAATAATTTGTAAACATTGAAGATAACAATTTGGGAGAAAAATAGCCAGATTTAAAAACTTCAGCATGCTGAAGTTCAACAAATATGAAACACACTTTAGCCCTGAAGTTCATCACAAACATAACAAAGCTTCAACTAAAATATGCTGAAGATCAGTAAATATAGAATAAAGCTTCAGCTACTAGAATATTAAAGTTCAGCAATTACAAACAAAAGCTTCAGCTAAAACATGCTGAAGTTCAGCAAACACATAATAAAGTTTCAGCTAATAGAATGCTTAAGTTCAGCAATTACAAATAAAAACTTCGGCCAACACGTGTTGTTATTTTATTGAACTGAAGTTTGTGGTAAAAATTGCACGGGGCGCCCTATTAGGGTGTCCCCTTTTAAAATGTGCCCGCTTTGTCTTTCTGTTTGCACCCGTAACCACTTTTTAAAAAACTTCACCTTCCCTTTCTCCTCTCCTTCTCCTCCTCCTCTTCTTCTTACAGTTCTAGGGCTGAAGTTTTCTAATTATAATATTAAAACTTCAGCCCTAGAGCTTAAGTTTTATTTTATAACTGAAAAACTTAAGCTCTATAGCTTAAGTTATTATTTTATAACTGGAAAACTGCTTAAGTTTTTATTTTATAAATGAAAAACTGCTTAAGTTTTTATTTTATAACTGGAAAATTTAAGCTCTACAGCTTAAATTTTTATTTTATAACTGGAAAACTGCTTACGTTTTTATTTTATAACTGGAAAACTTAAGCTGAAAAACTGATTAAGTTTTTATTTTATAACTGGAAAACTTAAGCTCTAGAACTTAAGTTTTTATTTCATAATTGAACTTAAGTTTTTATTTTATAACTGAAAAACTGGTTATGTGCTTGTTTTTTACACATTTTTTAGGGGAAACACCAACTAATCATACGGTGGCCAAAAGATTGCCTTCTATTACAACTATACTAATGTGGATTTGCTGCTTTTTCCATTTGTCTTAACATTATCCTTGTTTATGTTCTTCATATCAGCTTTCAACTTCTGCTTTTCTTGTATTTTCAGTGGCCATAAAATGTTATTTTCTTTACTGCCAAATTTTCTGCTCCTATAGGTGGAAGGAAGAGATCAACATTCTATTATGACATTTGGAATATCAAGTACTTGTCTAAAATTAAATGGGATGATATTACTGATGAAATTGGTATGGTGCTGTTTTTAATTTGTTTGGTAATGCTGCATCCTCTAATCTCTTTTCACAACTTAGCTGATGTGTTTCAAATATTTTTGCAGCAAAAAGGCATGCAGTTCACGAGCAGAAACTAGCTTTGGAGCTTTCTGCTGCTAAAAGGGAGCGTGATTTCTACCTTACACAAGTTGATAAGTCCCGTGCTTTAAGTTCTATTGAAGAACGAATAAAGAAGGTCAGTGAGTCATTTTAATGAATTCATTTGGAGTGGGGTTTTGAACTCCCTTGATTGAATTTCATATTTATCATCTCAGTCTGCTTCCTATTGAGTTTCATTCTTAATGTTTTCATTGTATGTTTAACTTTAAAGTTAAAATAGTTGCTAGAACTTGAGGCAATCACGCTGTGGGTCCATTTTTCTAAACCTTTTTCGGTCCTTTTGTTCTGTAAGGTTTTCATCAACAGCTTATAGTTTAGATTGCTAAGATACCAATAGGTCATTAGAAGTTTCTTTTGTCAAAACAAAAGATAATAAGGATATGTATTAGTGGGCGAAAAAGAGAGGGAATGGAGAAGCAACTGTTACCATCTTCTCCACGCTCCGAATAGTATTCAGTAATTTGCTTTTAGGCTTGTGCTCTGTTTTAGTACAGGTATTCGGCCACTCAGTTTCATGTACCTTATCCTATTTGTCTTTCATGGTTGAGTAATATGATCCTATACTTTCAACTATGCATCTTTTCAGAGGCAAAAGGTCCAACAAGAATCTGGGGAAATTTCTAATCTCCCAAGTGAACAGTTTGAGCCAAAGGTGATACGGCAGTTTCCACAGAGAAAACCTGTGGCAGATGAAGCTGGGAAAATCAGGCCAAGGCTGTGTAAGGACATTTTGGCCGGAGTAAGTCCCCTTCCCACCTTTCTACCCCGATCACCACTTGCTACCTTAACCCCCCCCCCCCCCCCCCAAAAAAAAACCCAAATCACCTCTTGCTGAAAACTTGCTTACTTTTTGATGGAATTTGCTCTTCACCTTTTACAGGAATTTGCTCTTCACCTGCGATATTGTATGGGGCGGAGTGCTGGCCCGTGAAGAACTCGTATGTTCAGAGGATGAAGGTTGCGGAGATGAGGATGCTTAGGTAGATGTGTGGGCACACCAGGCTGGATAAGATCAAGAATGAAGTTATTCGACAGAAGGTAGGGGTGGCCTCGGTGGACGAGAAGATGCGGGAAGCGAGGCTGAGGTGGTTCGGGCATGTTCGGAGAAGGGGCCCCGATGCTCGGTGAGGAGCTGCGAGCGGCTGGAGATTGTTGGTGGTCGGCGAGGGAGAGGGAGGCCTAAGAAGCATTGGGGAGAGGTGATTAGACAGGACATGACCAGTATGCAGGTTACCGAGGACATGACCCTTGGTAGGGGAGTCTGGAGGTCTAGAATCAGGATTGTAGGCTAGGGGCTCATAGAGTTCTCCGTACGCCTTTCCCGGGGTTGGGTGTGGGATAGTAGGGTTACCCATAGGTGATTAGTGTTTTAGCTTATGTCCCCAAAGGGTTGTTAGTATGGTAGTTACTGCCTGTTATTATTGCATGCGACTGTATTTATGTTGCTTATGTTTTCATAATTATTTATGTTATTTCTGCGGGAGTACTTGTGCTTTATTATTTTGTTTTGTCTTGTTTGTGTTTCTAATTTTACCTTTGTTTCTTAATGCAGCTTTCCCTTTTTTATCCTATACGCCGAGGGTCGACTGGAAACAGCCTCTCTGCCCTTTCGGGCAGGGGTAAGGCTCGTCTACGTATTACCCTTCCCAGACCCCACCTGGTGGGAATATACTGGGTAGTTGTTGTTGTTGGTGGTCAATGATTAGAGCGATAGCGTGCAAACAGATTCAGAAAGTTTCGCTCATTAATTTTTTCGAGGGCACATTAATCTTCCAGGTTTTCTAAGAATTTCACCTAGGCTGTTATTAGATGTTGGAAGGATAGTTGAACCTTGGACAAAATGTTGTCTTTATGTGCGGTTAATTTTAGATGTCATATTAAATATATTTGTTTATATATGTAGAACCACTGATCTAATTAAAATCAATTATTGTATTTCTCATGGATCATTTCGTGTATGGATCATTGCAGTTAGCTCTAACTGGTAACGACTGATTCGATGTGTTGCCTGAGAGAGAAGTATTTGGTTCATCTATGCTTTTCTTTTACCTGGTCAACAACTATTGTTCTTATTCATGTATTACATAGCAGCTGTTCGGAGTTTTTCAGTAGTGGTGCATGCTCATAATCAAGATGTAGTAGATTATTCACTTGGCTGAGAAATGAACAATGCTGTCAAAACTCGGTGGAAATCTATCCAAAAGTATTAAACAGTCATCATATTCTTCCTAATTCTATAGCAAAATGTTGCCCCTGGGGCTTTTGACTTTACCTAATTTGGTGCCTTGTGCCATTCCTCTTTTTTGGTCAGGGTCCTCAGGGAGAATGCTAAAATTTCTTTTTCTACTTGTGAATCTCCTAATTTTCTCTGCATTATTGGTCCACTCATACAGTTTTATATTTTGACGTTATTCTAATTGTAAGTAATAGCAGAGTGATACATTTTTGTTACCCAGTAGTTTTCCACGAGTGAGAAGGTAGAAATGTTATTCCCGATAGACCCTCAGCTAGTTGATTGTATATACAATCAACTAATATTCTTGTGTTAAAGGACTCATATAAGTTGGAATTACATGCTAACTATAATTTATACACATAAATTGAATTTTTTATGTTGGTAACTATTAAGTATCTTGTAACTAGTACTTTTTTGTAAGCATATACCATGAAATCGACCATGATCTATTAGTCATCCTAATGAAGACATGTTGATATTCCTCATATTCAAATTGAAGCTATATGTTTTTAAATACCAAACTGTTAAGTTGAATATTTGATATATTCAGTTTGAGCCTGGCCTTTCTCCTCTGTAATTTTTTATAACTCATTGCACACTTATTTTAAGATTATTTATATAATTAATAATTTTAAGAAAGTTATAGTTATAGCATGGAATACACGTGTGATACACGTAAAGAAAACTTACATCTCATAATTAATGTGGACAATGTTAAACATAGAGTCAATTAAAACTTAACGAAAAATATAGGGAACGTGCATAAATCATTTTCTTCTTCTGAAAATAAAGTACTTATAAATAATCGAATCAAACAAGCGGGGTTGCTCTGATGGTAAGCAACCCTCACTTCCAACCGAAAGGTTGTGAGTTTGAGTCTCCCCAAGAGCGAGGTGAGAAGTTCTTGGAGGGAAGAATGCCGGGGGTCTATTTGGAAATAGTCTCTGTTAGAATAATGATTCCGACTAAAACACAATAGCCTTCATATCGAATAATTTGGAATGAACAACATAAGCGGAAGCGTACCTGAATCCATATGTGGAAAACCTTAATCCTCTTGTTGAAGATTGTCCTAAGTGTGCCTTAGAAAGTTCCTTAGTCCTTCCTTCAAGATTGTCTCCTTGATCCTTCTTGAAGTATTGGTTTCACAACAACAACAATATCACAATAACCAAAATTGGAGTATGGCTTTCCACAAAGATATGCAAGACAACAAAATGGCTCTCTTGATTCAATGGGAAGAAGAAGAGAATGTCTTGCTATAATGTGGGAACCATAACCCCCCACTTATAACATATGAGTTATGAAACTCAAGAGTCATAAGCATGTAACCATGGTTACATATATGTAACCTTAGTTAGCCCATCATTAACTAAGGTTACCCTTTTGGGTATCTACACATTAGTCCTACACTTTATATGACAATACATTGGCCCCCTTAACATATTGTCCATAAGACCACTTATTTAGGCCAAACCAAAAGATAGCACATAACATATAATTTATCCATGTATTGTTCATATGTATGTAGATATAAGTCCATATATCTTACAATCTCCCACTTGGACGAGATATTCATACATATGTACAAACCTTAGCATTATATGTTACAATATAACCTTATGAGCTCAGAATTGCTATCATAATAAAATTGTCATGAACAATCCGGTCCATCAATCATACCAACATAGGACCTAAGAGCTCTTAGTTACTCATTCGTAACTAGAACCAACATAGATCACGTATATCAATATAACCAACGACATGGATCAAGTGTAGGTGTGTAGCATGAAAATAACATAAAGTGTGGTCAATAGAATGTCTATTTCCAACTGGTTCTCTTTATTGAGATCAATCATAAACTTTAAGAGTACATAAAACTTTAAAACTGAATATTTGCAGATTGAAACTGAATGTAATGAACAATACATAAATGTATAATACAAACTCCCACTAAAATACATAATCCTCAAATGATTTGACACCCATACAAGCAATATGCTCAAGAAATACTTTTGGTGTCAATCTCTTAGTGAGCGGATCCGCAAGCATGGAGTTTGTACTGATGTGCTCAATGCACAACTGTCCATTCTGTACTCTTTCTTTAACAACCCGAAATTTGACGTACATATGTTTTTCTTTCGTCAAACTACTGTTGTTATTAGCAGCAGAATCAAAATCGGTGTACCCGATGATCTCAATCTGTTCCAATTTCCGATATGTAAACATGTAATCCTTTGTTCTCTGTAAGTACCTCATGATCCTTTTGGCTGCCTTCCAATGGTCCATTCCCAGATTGCTTAGATATCTTCCTAACATCCCAACAATGTATGCTATATCAGGTCGTGTACATACCTGAGCATACATCAGACTACCTTCAACCGAAGCATAAGGCGTCTTCTGCATTTTCGAGATTTCATAATTATTATTTGGGCACTGTTTGAGACTAAACTTGTCTCCCTCAGCAACAGGGGTGTTACCTGGTTTACAATCCTGCATGCCAAATTTTTTCAGAACCTTATCGATATAGCCCTTTTGTGACAGACCGAGAACACCTTTTGAGCGATCTCGATGTATCTGAATTCCTAATAAAAGAAGCTTCACCAAGATCTTTCATTTCAAATTTCTTTGAAAGAAATTTCTTAGTTTCATGCAATAATGCTATATCGTTACAGGCAAGCAGTATGTCATCGACATATAAAACCAGAAAAATATACTTACTCCCACTGAACTTATGGTATATACAGTCATCAGCAACATTTGGTTCAAAACCAAAAGATGTAATGACTGCATGAAACTTATAATACCATTGACGGGAAGCCTGCTTGAGCCCATAGATGGATTTCTTTAATTTGCAAACCCTTTTCTCTGATTCATCCGAAACAAAGTTTTCAGGTTGCACCATATAAATTGTTTCCTCAATGTCACCATTGAGAAACGTTGTCTTAACATCCATCTGATGAAGCTCAAGATCAAAATGTGCTACTAGTGCCATTATAGTCCTGAAAGAGTCTTTCGATGAAACTGGAGAGAAAGTCTCTTTATAATCAATGCCTTCCTTTTGAGTGTAGCCTTTTGCGACAAGACGAGCTTTATACTTAATAACATTGCCCCCTGAATCCCTTTTGGTTTTAAAAATCCATTTACAACCAATAGGTTTAATACCTTCGGGTAATGTAACAAGCTCCCAAACGTCATTATCGCTCATAGACTTCATCTCATCATTCATGGCATCAATCCACTTTTGAGAGTTAGAACCCTTAATGACTTGACGGAAGTTGATTGGATCATCTTCCTCAAGTCCAATATCACTTTCTTGTTCTTGGAGAAATACAACATAATCATCCGAAATTGCATTTCTCCTCTCTCTAGTGGATCTCCTTAATGGCACTTCAGTTTCTTGAGGTTGTTGAGTTTGACTTTCATTAGTAATTTCAGGATCCTGATTGGGGATTTTCGAGATTGTCTTGAACTGAAGTTGTGTGATCCGTGTCAGGAATGAGAACACCCTGACCAAGATCAACAACTTGAGGGAAAGACACATGTTCTTCCTCAAAGACAAAATCTCTAACAACTTTATCTCCCCACCCCCCAAACTCAATCCTCAAAAAACCTAGCATTACCCGTCTCAAAAGTAGTTCTTGAAGTGGGATCCTAAAACTTAAAACCCCTGGATCTTTCAGAGTATCCAACAAAATAGCTACTAACCGTCTTAGCATCCAATTTCTTTTCATTCGGCCTATAAGGCCTTGCCTCAGCTGGACAACCCCAAATGTGTAAATGCCTAATACTGGGTTTATGCCCAGTCCAAAGTTCATATGGGATTTTGATTGTAGCTTTAATTGGAAATCAATTAAGAATATAAGCTGCGATTTTTAATGCTTCACCCCAGAGTGAGTCTGGTAAAGTAGTACGACAAATCATACTTCTTACCATATCCTTAAGGGTCCGATTTCGTCTCTCAGCTACACCATTCATCGTAGGACTTCCTGGCATAGTATACTGAGGGACGATCCCACACTCATCTAGGAATTTAGCAAATGGCCCTGGACGTTGTTCACCTGAACCATCATATCGACCATAGTATTCACCACCACGGTCAGATCTAACGGATTTAATTCATTTGCTTAGTTGATTTTCAGCTTCAGCCTTAAATGATTTGAACACGTCTATAGATTGGCACTTTTCATGAATAAGATAGAGGTACCCATAACGAGAGTAATCGTCTATGAATGTGATAAAGTATTGTGGACCATTCCTACAAGGAGTAGGGAATGGCCCACAAATAACCGTATGTATCAATTCTAAGACGTCCGAAGCTCTCTTAGCACCTAATCTCATCTTGTTTGTTTGTTTACCCTTGATACACTCAACACAAATATCCGAATTTGAGGAATCAAGAGAATCAAGAATTCCATCTGACACGAGTTTCTGAATTCTTTGAATGGATATGTGACCCAAACGTTTGTGCCAGAGTGATATAGAATTCTCATTAGTTAATTTTCTTTTGGTACCACTTAAACTTGTATGCAAGGTTTCATTATGTGAGGTTATTGTGTTAACCAAATATAGGCTATCAAATGTTGATAAAAGACCAGTACCAATAAGATTTGAATTCTGAAAGAGACTAACTTTATTGTCACCAAAAGAACATGAATAACCGGATATGTCCAATTTGGGAACAGAAATTAAATTCCGTCTAAAAGACGGTACAACAAAAGTCTCATCCAAATCTAAATGAAAACCGGTCTTAAACAACAGCCTAAACTTTCCAATAGCCTCAACTGGCACCTTCTTGCCGTCACCCACATAGATGTATCTTTCACCATCATTTGGTTTTCGACAGTTCAGGCAACCCTGCATAGATATACTTATGTGAGTAGTAGCAGCAGAATCTACCCACAAAGTATCCTTAGGTACCGAAATTAAATTAACTTCAGAACAAACAAGAGAAAGAAATGTACCTTTTTTCGCACGCCAAGCGTGGTACTTGGTACAATCCTTCTTCACATGATTAGTCCCCTTACAGAAAAAGCAACCTAATTCAGTAATTTCAACCTTAGGTTCCTTATGTTGCTTATTCTTGGGCCTTGCAACCGCAACTTCCTTACCTTTCCTCTTCTTCATATCCTTAGAAGAGGATGCCAAATGAGCACTTTCAGTCTTATCTTGCTTTATCCTTTCCTCCTCTTGCACACAATGTGAAATGAGCTTGTTAAGAGTCCATTTCTCCTTCAGGCAGTTGTAATTGACCTTAAACTGATTAAAGTGTGCAGGAAGAGATATCAAAACTAGGTACACAAGCAGTTCCTCAGGTAATACTAGCTTAAGTGACTTAAGTTTCGAAGCAAGATGAGACATTTCCAAAATGTACTCCCTAATGTTTCCCTTGCCCTTATACCTCATGGAAACAAGTTTACTCAAAAGAGTACTTGTCTCCGCCTTTTCGTTTTGTTCAAAACGCTTTTCAAGGTTTTCAAGGAAAACTTCGGCATTAGCTTCATCATTCATAGTGCCCCTGAATGATTCTGGAATTGCACGTTTCATGATCATTAGACTCATGCGATTCGAGCGTTCCCACTTCTCCATCTCCCTCCTTTCATCAGGAGAGGATGTATCCTCAAGAGAAGCAGGTTGCTCATTCCGAAGTGCAAGGTCAAGATCCATGCAACCGAGAACGATCATAATGTTCTCTTTCCATTCCTTAAAGTTTGTGCCGTTAAGCACAGGGATGCTGTTTATATTAGCAGATATCGAAGCAGCTGAAGAATTCATTGAAAATAGAACAAAGGATTACTTAATACATGCTTACAATAACTTGAACTTTAACTTTAGTTTTCAGATTCAAAATAGGCAAATCCCATTACAAGATACCTAGCGCAACACTGATTTTAGTCTTTGGACAAAATCAACTTGTAAGTGGTACTCTTGGTGTAGTGATCAAATATTGACAATAAACTCCTATCAAATATCAAGCCTGCCTTTGGGCCGACTTAATATTCACATGGAAAACCAAATAATTGTCACATATTTATCACCACAAGCATGTTCGAATTCCTGCCAAATAACAACCTTCCTTTGGGCCGGTGTTAAACGCATGGAAGACTAACATCCACAGTCATCTTATATTTCAAGATTAATCAATCTACACAATAGAGGTTACTTTGGCAACATAATGCTTCAATTGACTAATTTAAAATATTAGATGCTAAATACTTTAGTTTCTTAAGCCATATTATGAATCTTAACTTAATATGTTACATGTTTTGATATGCAACATTTGAATATTAATTGTTATAGACTTAATTGGACAATTCCAAAATCTGAAGTTTGATGGACTAAAACAATTAATATTAAAATTGAATATTAATGTATAAAACATTAATAATTATAATAACTTAAAATTAATTGACATATTATAAATATTCAATTAAAATCTGAAACTTAAAAGACTTAAAACGTTTCATTAATTATGAAAAATATTTCTTACATTATGTCCTCATTAAACAGCCAGAAAACAAAACGTTTCTGCAATTTATGGCCAGATAATCGATTATATGAGCCTGATAATCGATTATCTGGGCCTTCTGGAATCTCAAATTTTGCTGAAAAACTAAGATAATCGATTATCCTAATAGGATAATCGACTATCTTAGCTCTCTGGAATTTCCAATTTTGCTGAAAAAACTCCAGATAATCGATTATTTTAAAAAAAATCGATTATCCTCAGATTCTGTTTCAAAAATTTTGATGAACAAATTGCATAATCGATTATTTTCAATGAATAATCGATTATGTGATGCTTCTGTTTTGCAAATTTTTGGTAAACTTTAAAAATTATTCCAGGACCTTTTGCGGCGACTGAAAGTCGCCACTAACCCATAGAAGTCGCCGCTAAATGTATTAGTGGCGACTATGTATTGAAACTGGAAACTGGAGTTGCCGTCACTGAAGGTTATTTGTAGCAACAATTCCTTGTTTAAGTTTCTTGTTGTTCAACAACCAAAATTTTGCAAACTTCAATATTTCAATTCATATAGAGATAACAAAGTGTTGAATCACTAAAGTTCATCAACTACATAATATTCATGAAATCATGTTATATCATGGTACTAGAATTTCATAATCAAAATTCTATCATAATTTAAACATAAACTTTATATAACATGCAATTTCATGAACTTCCAAATTACCCAAATATGAAGGAGGCTCTGATACCAATTGTTAGAATAATGATTCCGACTAAAACACAATAGCCTTCATATCGAATAATTTGGAATGAACAACATAAGCGGAAGCGTACCTGAATCCATATGTGGAAAACCTTAATCCTCTTGTTGAAGATTGTCCTAAGTGTGCCTTAGAAAGTTCCTTAGTCCTTCCTTCAAGATTGTCTCCTTGATCCTTCTTGAAGTATTGGTTTCACAACAACAATAATATCACAATAACCAAAATTGGAGTATGGCTTTCCACAAAGATATGCAAGACAACAAAATGGCTCTCTTGATTCAATGGGAAGAAGAAGAGAATGTCTTGCTATAATGTGGGAACCATAACCCCCCACTTATAACATATGAGTTATGAAACTCAAGAGTCATAAGCATGTAACCATGGCTACATATATGTAACCTTAGTTAGCCCGTCGTTAACTAAGGTTACCCTTTTGGGTATCTACACATTAGTCCTACACTTTATATGACAATACATTGGCCCCCTTAACATAATGTCCAAAAGACCACTTATTTAGGCCAAACCAAAAGATAGCACATAACATATAATTTATCCATATATAGTTCATATGTATGTAGATATAAGTCCATATATCTTACAGTCTCTCTACTTCAGGGTAGGGGTAAGGTCTGCGTATATACTAACCTCCCTAGACCTTACTAAAGTGAAATTATACTGGGTTGTAAATAAAATAAAATAAAAAATAATCGAATCATACTTAGAACTAATACTGATCAAACAATTGGAATAATTTGGAAAAGATTAATTTTTCATTATACCCCATGAATGATAAAAAATTAGTTTGGTACAACACTTTCTAAAAGTACACTATCGAATAGAACCTCACCCCTAATGTTAAGTCACTTTAAAGCAAATATATTTCATCCAAACAATGAATTAATAAACTACTTTACTAACCTTATTAAAATTCTTCCAGCCCACGTGGAAGCCACCCATTATGACCAAAAGTGTGTAAGTTCTAGAACATCTCAATTCTCAGCAGCCAGTCTTCTCTTCTGCCTATAGTTTAATCATATCTTTTTTGGTCAAAAATGCTTTTGTTAAAAAAATTTGGTCAAGTTTCTAAAAGAAAAAAAAAACTGCTTTCCAGAAGAAGCAAAAATATTTTTTGAGAAGTAAAAAAAATATAGATTTTTAAAAGTATTTTTCTGCGAAGTATTTTGAGAAAAATATACTTAAAAACAGTTTTCAAAAGCTTGGTCAAATATTAATTATTGTTTAAAAATATTTTCAAATTAATTAATATTTATTTGAAAAACACTTCTAAAAAACCAAAGTGTTACAAAACTTAGCTCAAAGTAATAAACAAAAAGATAGACAACAAAGTAGAGAGAAAATAGAGAAGAGAATATATTTCTTCTATGTATCCAAGTGTATTATAAAATGATTTCTCATCCTCTATTTATAGTACTACTTAGAGGTATACTAAAAGAATTCCATAAATATGTCATTAAGCTTTGGAGATCATGGAGGAAGATCATGGGGGAGATCATGGAGGTGTGAGAGTTACAACCATAAGTATTGGAGTAGTGGGAGTTATGGAGATAATGGATGAAGTAGTGGGTGTTATAAGAGTTATGGACATCCACCATAATCTAATATTTCATAACACTCCCCTTCGGATGTCCAAAGATAATGTGCCTCGTTAAAACCTTAACTAAAATAAAACCCAATGGGAAAAAAAAATTCTAGAAAAGGGGGGAGATCATGGAGGTGTGAGAGTTACAACCATAAGATTTGGAGTAGTGGGAGTTATGGAGATAATGGATGAAGTAGTGGGTGTTATAGGAGTTATGGACATCCACCATAATCTAATATTTCATAACACTCCCCCTTGGATGTCCAAAGATAATGTGCCTCGTTAAAACCTTAACTAAAATAAAACCCAATGGGAAAAAAAATTCTAGAAAAGGAAAAAGAGTACACATATCTAACAAAATGCATTTTTGTTGCCTCGTTAAAAACCTTGCAAGGAAAACCCAGTGGGACAAAACCTTGTAAGGGAAAAAGAGTGCAACGCGCATTAACTCCCCCTGAAAAGAGCATCAATTCACATCCTTGAGCCTTCGCATTCCAATCTTGTGTACCAGCTTCTTGAAGGTTGACGTTGGTAGAGATTTTGTGAACAAATCGGCCATATTATCACTTGAACGAATCTGTTGCACATTGATATCACCATTCTTTTGAAGATCATGTGTGAAAAATAACTTTGGTGAAATATGCTTTGTTCTATCTCCTTTTATGAATCCTCCCTTCAATTGGGCTATGCATGCTGCATTGTCTTCATACAAAATCGTGGGTAGTTTGTCACATTTCAAACCACATTTGTCTCGAATATGATGTATTATAGACCTCAACCACACACACTCTCGACTTGCTTCATGAATAGGGATTATCTCAGCATGATTAGATGAAGTAGCCACAATTGATTGCTTAGTTGATCGCCAAGATATGGCAGTGCCTCCACAGATAAACACATAACATGTTTGAGATCGATCCTTGTGTGGGTCAGATAAATATCCAGCATCGGCATAACCAACAAGATCAGGACTGCAATTATTGCTATAAAATAAGCCCATATCGGTAGTCCCCTTTAGATACCGCAATATATGTTTGATTCCATTCCAATGTCTCCTTGTGGGAGCAGAGCTATATCTTGCTAAGACATTAACTGAAAAAGTTATGTCAGGCCTTGTAGTATTTGCAAGATACATTAGTGCGCCAATTGCACTAAGATATAGTACTTCAGGACCAAGTAGCTCTTCATTCTTTTCTTGCGGTCGGAATGGATCCTTATTCACATCAAGTGATCGAACAACCATCGGAGTACTTAAAGGATATGCTCCATCCATGTAAAACCGTTATTTACCCGGTGAGGGTGGCGCGTGTGAGTCAACGTTGACACTTTCAATGTGTGGATCATACCTTTGGCATCCTGGGACAGTAGCCCCAGGTACTGATGAAGTGACTCCCGGGTAGAGAAAGTGCTGGCAGAAAGGAACTCTCAAAGCATGGGGTTTCGACGCCCGCCCTCTATATTCCTTCTGTATCGAGACCTAGCCCAGAAGTTAAGACCTACCAACCAATGGAACCAGAAAGACCGAGTCCAGGCGTCCCAATTCTGATATTCCTTCGAGAAAACCGGATCAATTGGCTTTTTTCCCAGCGATGCCTCCAACTCGAGATTTTTCTTCATAGAACTGGCCATCAAATGTATATTCATCCATCTATCAGCTGCGTCTTCTTTAGTGAATGAAAGAGGGACTCGTTTCATAGGTAGCAAGGATAGGAAGAAGGGGTTCAATGAAGGCTGCTGTTGAGGTTTTTATTCCAACTAGCGAGGAAAGGCCTCTCAATACCTTTTCTATATAGGCAGATTGATGAACAAAAATTCCGTTTGCCAAATATTCAATTTGCAAACCAAGACATAATTTTGTCTTTCCGAGATCTTTTATCTCTAATTCCTTCTTTAAATAATCAATTGCCTTTTGGAGTTCTATGGGAGTTCCAATAAGGTTTATGTCATCGACATATACGGCAAGTGCAACAAATTCCGATGTTGTTTTCTTTATAAAAACACATGGGCAAATGACATCATTTATATAGCCTTTCCTTTAATAAATACTCACTAAGACGATTATACCACATTCGTCCTGATTGCTTTAGACCATACAAAGATCTTTGCAATTTGATTGAAAACATTTCCCGGGACTTTGAATTATGAGTGTTTGGCATTTTGAATCCATCGGAAATTTTCATGTATATCTCATTATCAAGTGAGCCATAAAGATAGGCAGTAACCACATCCATTTAATGCATGTCAAGCTTTTCAAGGACAGCAAAACTAATGAGATAACGGAAAGTTATAGCATCTATTACGGGTGAATATGTCTCTTCATAATCGACACCAGGCCTTTGAGAAAATCCTTGTGCAACAAGGCGTGCCTTATATCTTTGTACCTTGTTTTTCTCATTTCTCTAGCGTACAAAGACCCATCTATAGCCAACAGGCTTAACACCATTAGGTGTTTCAACTATAGGCCCAAAAACTTCACGTTTTGCAAGTGAATTCAATTCTGATTGGATTGCTTCTTGCCATTTTGGCCAATCAAGTCTTTGTCGACATTCTCCAACAGATTGAGGTTCAAGATCCTCACTTTCTTGCATAATTCTAGATGCAACATTATATGCAAAGACATAATCCACCACTATATCCACTCGATTAAAATTTGTCTCAATATCGATTGGATTTATTGATAGTTCCTTATTTTCCTGAGTCTCGGGCTCAATGGATTCTTCATGAATCTCAAAATTTATTAAATCGTGAATTTCCTCATGAGATTCTTTCGTAGTATCATTTTGATCATTTGCTTTCCTTTTTCTAGGATTTCGATCTTTGGAACCTAATGGCCTGCCACGTTTTAGGCGTGCTTTCGACTCATTAGATATGACACTAGAAGATTGTCCAATAGGGACATCAATACGGATTGAAACATTCTCTGCGGGGATGTGAGATTTTGTTATACTTTTCAAGTCCGTGAATGCGTCAGGCATTTGATTTGCTATTCTTTGCAAATGGATTATATTTTGCACATCTTTTTCACAAATAGAGGTATGTGGATCAAGATGAGATAATGATGGATTTTTCCACAAAATTTTCCGTTTGGTTTCACCAACTTCTCCCCTAATTTTGGGAAAAGTGTCTCATCGAATCGACAGTCTGCAAATCGTGCAGTGAACAAATCCCCTGTCAATGTTTCGAGGTAGCGAATAATGGAGGGCGATTCAAACCCAACATATATTCCTAACCTTCTTTGCGGACCCATTGTGGTGCGGTATGGCGGTGCTACAGGCACATATACTGCGCATCCAAAAATTCTTAAATGGGATATATTAGGTTCATGACCCAAAACTAATTGCAACGGGAAATATTTGTGATAATTCGTCGGTCTGAGACGAACTAGCATTGCTGCATGCAAAATGGAGTGACCCCAATCAATTTACTACTATCACAAATTGTAGTAACATCTGCCTTACACATACCTAAATGAGAGAAATATTTCTTCTCTTTGAATATCGTATGTGTGGTACATGAATCAATTAAACAAATATTTTCAAAATCTGCTGAGGTTAGTCGATTAACCAAATAGATAATCGACTAACCTGTTTCAACGTTTAAAAAACTAGTCGATGAACAGGCAACGGACATAAGGTTAATCGATTAACTAAAGTGATAATCGATTAACTTAGGCAACGGTCATTAGGTTGGTCGATTAACTAAATCGGATAGTCGACTAACATGCCTTGCGGAAAAGGTCCAGTTTAATAGAATATATTGGTTAATTGATTATCTGTTATGTTAATCGATTAACTTACTGAAAAATCATTACAAATAAAGCATAAGATGAATGTGTAATCTAAAGTTATATATTTTAAAACCATAATACAGATTATTTGTCAAGCTGATAAAACTCTTAAGGTACGTAAAAGATTTTATTTTATTTTATTTGAAGCATATTATAATTTTAACGAATACTTGCTTGATACTTAGCTTTACTAGCTTAAGCAGAAAATATAAAATTTGAACCATATCACAATAATAGATAACTTATGTAAACTATGATAATTGTTTATTCATTAACTACTACGAATAAGTAAAAATAAAAATATCAAACTGCTCTACGAATAAGTAAAAATAAAAATATCAAACTGCTCAATCTTCTTTAACCATGGATCCATCACCGATCAAGCGATCTATTTTCCCCTCAGGGTGCTCAAAGAAGTCTGCCACATCCAAGTGGGTGATGTCAAAATTATTGTCAGAGACAAAATTGGTTTCAGGGCCTTTACTCTTTAGAGATGCTTGATAAAGCTCAACCAAATGTCTTGGTACACGGCAAATTTTTGCCCAGTGCCCTTTTCCACCGCAACGATAACATATAGTTTCTGAACTATTTGCTTTTGGATTCTCATAATTCCATTTTCGCTTTTGGTGGTTATATCTCTTTGGGGGGTGACTAACACCAGGAAAATTTCTTCCTTTAAGCCATTCCACAAAATAAGTGGATCTTTGACTGTGAGATATTCAATTTTCAAACCTTCATCAAGGTGATGGCGCAAGAAAATCAAGGCCTTAGCACAGTCTTGGGTGGATGCATTATTTCTGTCTTTAATGGCGTCTCCAAGACCCATTGCATCCAAATGGATTTCAGCATCCAACACCCATGTCATGTAGTTCTTGCCCGAAATTTCAAGGGCAACAAACTTTCTTTTCATAATGTCAGACATAATTAAAACAAAATTAGGAGGAGAAAAAATACCTTAATTTTCTCAAAGAGATTCTTGAGATAGTAGAGCTTCATGCTGATAACGTGTTACAAAACTTAGTTCAAAGTAATAAACAAAAAGATAGACAACAAAGTAGAGAGAAAATAGAGAAGAGAATATATTTCTTCTATGTATCCAAGTGTATTACAAAATGATTTCTCATCCTCTATTTATAGTACTACTTAGAGGTATACTAAAAGAATTCCATAAATATGTCATTAAGCTTTTGAGATCATGGAGTAAGATCATGGGGGAGATCATGGAGGTGTGGGAGTTACAACCATAAGTATTGGAGTAATGGGAGTTATGGAGATAATGAATGTAGTAGTGGGTGTTATAGGAGTTATGTATATCCACCATAATCTAATATTTCATAACAAAAAGTAAATTTTAGAAGCTTGGCCAGTGATTAATTAAGATCAACCGAATAGAAGCTGCCTTGTAATCCCTTTCGTAAAAGTCAAACTTTCTTTTCCTTGTTCAAATAATACAACTGAATTTTCCACATCAATTAGAAGTCTTTTTTTCCATCTCTCTCAGTCGATTTATATATAAACCCAAAATAATTTTAACTCCCTAAAGTTCATTATATCGCCTTCTCCACCCGACTGAAAAACAGAGGGAAGGAAATTTTACATTGAATTGCATTATATGAGCCATGTTTAGCTTTAAAAGTGAAGATGGGCTCGTCAATATTCATCTCCTGATCCTCCTATTAGTATTATCATGTCCAATGATTCCAAATGCGGCGGCGCAGCCATCAGATTCTTCTTCTGGATCGGACAATCGGTTCCGGTATCCAACTGTCAGCCCAGCAATGGCCGTTATTATAGTGGTTCTTATAGCTGCACTGTTTTTCATTGCATTTTTCTCAATTTACATCCGCAACCGCAGCGCCGCTAACGGTAACACACCATCCGTCAAACACTTTCCATGCGCCGCCGTAGTGCTGCTGCCGCACGTGGACTCGATAATTTGGTCATAGAGACTTTCCCCACTTTTACCTACGCCGAAGTAAAGGATCATCATATTGGTAAAGGAGCTTTGGAATGTGCTGTGTTTGAACGAGTTTGAAGACAATGAAACGCTGCGTTTGATCCCAAAGTGTGATCACGTTTTCCGCCCTGAATGTATCGATGCTTGGCTCAAGTCTCATGTTACTTGCCCGGTTTGCCGAGCTGACCTTAGTACTCCTCAACCTGATGAACCGCCGGTTCAAGCCGCTGAGGCACCAAACCCTGATCAAGTAGGAACAGAGAATTTGCAGCAAAATAACGAGGTTACAATATAGAGAGTGATGAAAATTGTATGCTACAGCAAGAGGAGACCTCTACTGTAAAACCGAAAACTAATCAAACTTTAAGTTTCAACGTGCGCTGAGGTCTTTTTCTATAAAGAGGCCAAGGATGTTTAACAAGTTCAGGTCACATTCGACCGACCACGCGTTAGTGGTACCGGGGGAGAAGTTGGACCGGTACCCTCTCAGATTACCGGAGAATGTTAGGAAAGAGGTGATGAGCCGGGCACTACTGAGCCGGACAGAGTTGTGCAGTCACAATACCAAGATATGGGAGCACTAGAACAGGGAACAGAACCGGAGAGGGAAGCAATATTGGTGCGAGGTCTTTCGGGAGAATTGACCGGTTCGACCACGAAGCAAAGTCAGACCGGTGGGTTTTCAAGATTGCACCACCGTTCTTTTCTAGAGGTCCATCGATTAAGTCACCAAAAGTAAGGCTTGATATTGAAGAGGCTCCACATCACGCAGTGTGAAAATGGGAGTCAAAATGCCGTCGTTCAAGTGCTTAGAGCCAAAAGGTGATGAACCCGGTTTGCTGATAGATGACTCGGCTCGGCCTCCGGTTTAAAAAATTCAAGCCTGTTTACTTTTCGAGTTAAATAAATCCGTATTAGATCCTTTAATCAGCACATGTTTAATGCTTGACTTCAATGGCGTGGCGGAAAGGAAAATCTTTTGTGCGCTGGCTGCTGAGGAGAAAGAGTGATCAATGCTAATTTGGCACCCCAAATTTGAAACTTTTTTGGCATAGACTTTATTGCAAAGTATAATGCCAAAAGTATATCACTTTCTAGAAATTCATTGAAATGTTGATTTATTTTATAAGCATATAATGTTCAACTTGAGGGGGTTTTCAGGGTTAGAAGGGGCTCAAGTGTGCTTATCTAGTAGGTGGTTTTAGTAATTAAGACACCTTCATGATGTAATTATGTTTTGAGAATAGAAAATCTGAAAGGAAATAGACTTGTTGATACTTGTTTTATTTCCTTGGTCAAGATGATGGTGCCGATTTTGATTTTCTCTTTGTCTGCAAATTGTAAGGTCAGACTAGATTGGGTGATGCGACCCTTTACCCATTTCTGCCATGTGAAGCGACTCGGATAGAAAAAAGCGTTCGCTTCTACTAAAAAGCGAGAAGTGATGTGTTTTCCACTAGGGTTTCAAGTTTTTCTACACTTTTCATCTTCACAATGCAACAAGTTTGGCCCAGTTACCTCGTCCTCCTCCTCCTCTCTTTTTTACGGTTTCAACGTCTAAATAGCAATGAAATGCTGACGAATTTTTTTTCCCTTCAGTTCTTCGTTCTCAGTCTTCTCTTTGTTGAAATGCTGCCAAGTTCTTCTTTTACTGCTTTTTCATTTGAAATGTTGGCCAATTTTTAGCAGAATGGTATACTACCCTTTGTTGAAAAGTAGTTACGTTGTCCCTAGTTGATAATGAAAATGACCGAGCAATATAATAATAATAGTGGAATACAAAAATTTGACAATCTTGTAGAAGAATAGAATACTTATTTTGTGCTTTAATTAATGCTACTCTTTAGTTTTTACGAGGAGTGTACATATGTCGGATTGGTTCGGATTTTTCAATTACCAAATCAAACCAATTGTGTCGGGTTATTAAATCTAAAGACCAAACCAAACCAATAAACTCGGATTTTTTACTCTCGAATTTTTTCCGGTAAAATCTTCGTAGAACAAAATATATAAAAACTGCTCAAAATATTTCTTTAATCCTAGTAAGATACAACTATATAAAGTATTTTCCAAAAAATAATACAAAATATGAAATGTGTCATGACATTATCCTAAAATATTCAACAATAAAGACAATAAACTTATGTAATATAAATATTGCTAATTAAAAAGTCATAATAAAAATAATCTAAAAGTACTAAGCCATGTTAAAATAAATAAACTAACAAGGGATTATTAATTACATAACTAAACGCTAATGAACCAATAAAAATAGGTTAGTATTTTTATATTAATTATTGCAAAACAAAAAATAAATATTCAATACATTCTAAAAAATTTTAAAAAGATATTTATATATTACATCACAATAAGTATATTTATATATTAAATATATCTAAAATTTCCATAGATGTAACGTCGGGTTAGTTTGGTTTCGCTACGGCTTTCTTTAGTTAAAACCAAACCAAACCAATTGTGGTCAGATTTTTTTTCCAACACCAAACTAAATCAAACCAAACCATTATCGGATTTTTTTCTTGGTTTGACTCGGATTATCGGTTTCCTTTGTACACCCCTAGTTTTTACATTGAAGTATTAAACATTTGCTTTCAATTACATGTGTTGTCTATGCAGTATTTATTTTAATTTTAAAAATTCCGCTTCACTACAAAAAAAGCTAGCGCTTTGCTTATCACTTCTTGCTTTAAGCGAAAAGGTGGTTGTCGTTTTTCCTCGCTTCACGCTCTTCACAACACTGGTCTCAAAATTACCCTTTTGATTTCAATAAAGAAATAAAAGAAGGAAGAATGCACCAAAAGATGCCAAGGCATGACTTTATTACCTTTACTTTCTTATTTATTTTCACTACCATCTCTTTCTGCAGTGTCAGCCCCATCTATATCAAAGAACACCTAAAATGGGGAAAAAGGACTTTGAACTAGCTGAAACCCCCATCAATATATGATTCAGCAAAAATTACGGACGTCAGTTAATGAGAAGGGTAATTCAATGTGTCGGATTCATAAGAATCCTCACTCAAGCTAGAAATGGTGAGTATTCTGAGACTACCTTCAAGCAACTAATGGTTGCATCGCAGTTGCGAAGATTGAAACATGTGGAGATACTCCTGAAGGCAGTAAACTGAGATGACTGCTTCTCCGTAATGCAAAATACACAGTGAAGGGACAACATGAAGTTCGATTTTTATTCACCCAAATTTCAAGATAAGACACCTTCTTTTCTTGTCAAATCTTCCAAATTTATATCCAAGTTCAAGCCCATATTTGGCAATGCACTGAGCATTGCAGGAATATCATGTTGTAGCGTTGCAGCCAACTCCTTGGAAAGGTAACACCAAAGACGACATTGAATAAGCATCACAACAAATACAGTGGCCCTATATGTGCTCAAAATAAAATGCATAAACAGCTCACCTTTCTCTTCTCATCCTTTTGACGCTTTATCACCTCCAAAGGCCAGTCTGCGACTAGCTTCTGAAGTTCAATCATGAGATTTTGCCTTCTCGAATCGGGTATTGTCTGCAATGAACATCAGTACTTTCAAGCGTGGTCAAGAATAAATATGCATGAAATGCAATGAGGACCAAATATTGCAGGATGTGTTAAGTGCAAGAACATGACAATAATAGGTAAAAATAACAATCCACGTCATTTGTTCAGTACTATTACACAAAAATCTTAATCACAATGACAAGCAGAAAGGGATAAAGTAATTTCATTTATCTTGTTCGGTTAAGAAACAAAAGAGGATAAGCAAAGATGGAAATGCATGTCAACCTTCTCCCTTAGTTTTCCAAGCACCGCTAATTAGGATGGAATGCACCAAAATCTGGGACCTATAAACCTTCAACAAGGAGAACTAAAGCATTCAAAATTTCAAACCCCTCTTTCTTCCCTTTCCCTCCCCTTCATTGAACCAAGCATTGTAACAACAGCAGTCTATAATCACAGATCACAAGACCCCCCCCCCCCCTCAAAGACCAGAACAGTAAAGAAGATTGGATGAACTTTAAAGAATATAATATCTGACAAAACATATAGAATTGGATGATTTGCTCTGTGACATCAGTCGGTCAATTTATGAACATTCAAGAAATCAATATTTGAGTAGGAAAAAAAAAAAAGAAATCACCATCTGATGCTGCCGATAATTGAGATGGTCACCGATATTAAAAAGCCTATTCCAATGGGGATACATGATCAATTATCCCAAAAGGAGAAAAATTGGGGGGGGGGGGGGAGGGGGGTATACATGATACTGAATTCTCACAAAGCTCCGGTTCCAACCTAATATCCTACCATTGCACAAGCTATGCCATACTTAATGGCACCCTCTCCATAGAACAATAAAACAGAGACTTCAAAACAAGCAAAAAACTGGCAGGCACCTGATTGAGTGATTGAATGATGGCAGCAGCATCTCCAGGTTTGTGGTCAATTAGGAAAGCCTACAAACGAAATCAAAATTTGTTAATATCGACAGAAAAAGACACAATTGTGAGACCACATCTGCCACTCTTCAGTGCTTGGATATACATTTGCCAAAAGAAGATGTTAAATAGTAGGTGCACTTGCAACTTGTAAGCAACTAGAAAGATGAGGAGACATGAGTTTCAAAATCATCATCAAGAAATAGAAACCAATCAGCTAGTCGATTTCACAACCAATGTTAAAGGAGTTTCCAAATCAGCTTTCATAACAATGATGCTGCATTTTACCATTATCCAGACTGCTCTAAGGCTGTCAAAAGCTACTGGGGCTGTGGGAAAATACTTGCCTAGCACTATATATCAACCGTGTGTTGAACTTGATAGCTTGCCCTTATATCAATAAGACTCGTCACATAGCTATGGCTGCCTACTTCAGTTGAATATAATCTGATGGGAAAGAGGAGGTGTTACTATTCAGAGCAATCCAAATGCACATTCTTTCGACAGGTAAGTTACAGTGGTGTTAAATGCAAGAAAGCACCAAAAGATGTGTCAACAAGTCTACTATCGAGAAATCAAACATTTTTTGGATACTTCTCCAATTGGATATATGATACAAATTGGGATCCCCATTTAGGTCATTCATTTCTGTGCTGAAACAAGAAAGAGAGGGAGGTAAAGGAAATGTAAAATAAATCAAAACTAAGAAAATGAATTACCTTAGCACATGAAAGTCCACTTGCAAGAGTATGTTCCTTCATGGATTCTGATCGTATCTTCTCGATTTTCCACAAAGCATCCACGTCTCCTTCAGAGAAAACATGCAGTAACAGCCGAGTATCAAAGCCACCGCAGTAAGCTTTAGTGTTCATCAGGAAACTATAACCCCATAACAGAAGCCACTAAGATATTCACTCTATTACTTGGTGCACTTTTAAAAACTAACCACCAACCGCCACCGTACTCGTGCATAAAATGAGAGGATTCTGATATAAATTTCTATTTTGAAGGTTTTAATAGGAGAAAAGGAAGAGCAAGTACCTATTTTTGAGGCAAACTCCATCCAAGTGTCCAAGGAAGTCTTTCGTAGCTTCACTCCTGCTTTGACAAACCTTTTACCATACTTACACATCAAGTCCCAGTTGTCAGTTTGGGAGCAAATGCTGCAGTAAATCAATCCAACAAGTAAAAAGATCTCTTTAGAAAGAACAAAGTGTATAAGGAAGCAACAGATTATAGTTCAGCCAAGACAAAACAATAATATAGATAATTGCTGTTACTTGCATTAAGATACATATTATTATGTTAACACTAGCACAGCTAAGTGGCATTTTGCGTACATGCCTCTTCAAAATAAGTACAATATCTATCATCCTATCGGCACAAACCTCTAGGATGTAAGCTAGGGCCCTAGGCTGAAGTATCCAAAAATTAAGGAAGGACTACACAACTTGATCTCAAAAAGCACATCACTACTCAATTGTGTTCTCATAATTTTTATTGAACTAGAGCAGGTCATTGTCTTTAGTGCGACATGATGTGACAATGGGTGCAATCCAGCTGGAAAAAATGCAACGTAATGTGCAATTCTCGAAATTGGTCTTGACCTCAAAATAAAGGTATTAATGTGTATAAAACTATGAAAGTAACAACAAAGTTTAACAAATAGACCATTGGAATGGAGAAAGCAAGCTTGAAAAGCCCACCAACTCAAATAGTTATCAATCTTCTTATCCAAAGCAGTAGAAAATCCCTATTCGTCCAAAAGGTTCCTATTTCCGAAAAGAGTGCTCAAAGCATGATTAATTATGTCTATTGTCAGTAAAAGAAATGAACATTGACGATTTCATGGATATAATGATCCTCATATTACAGAAATATAGAAGTGTCATGCTTGTAAAGAACAATAGGATCGCCAGGGATTTAGTTAGACAACAGAAAATAAAAAATAAAAAGCAAAGAGGGAAGAGATATTGGGTAACAGTTTATACTGGATCGGTACCTGAAGACAATTTCTGCAGTTCCAGACTGCAGGTTCAAATCGTTCTTCTTCACCAGTTTCATAATTTCTACCAACAGTTTAACATCATTATGCTGTTTAGCAAACAACTGCAGTCATACAACACCAAAGTTTTACACGGCTTAGTCATCACACACATATCATACATCATGAAGCCAAAGTATAACTCCAAATTACCAGTAAATGGTGAGCAGATCCAATATTAGGAGTCAATCCGTACACATTATGCTTCCACAACACCTTCTTACCTGTATACAAGGTGAAGCTTTAACATTCTCAACAAGCTCTTAGTAAGCAGAAATACTTGAAGATTCAGTTTAACAATCTATTCAGATATCACCGAAAGAAATCAATTGCATATGATATTTGCAATTTTTCTTTCACCTCATTTATTGACTACTCAAATTATTCGTCTTTTAGAAAGCTTTAAACATTAGAAAATCCATAAAGACAACCAAAAGCATATTCGGCGTGTCATCCCAGCAAGAATTCCAATCCTAAGATTGTCAATCTTTCCCTCTTAAAAGTTCGTAACCACAAAAATTTCTTTAAAACTCAAATATTTCAAGTATATTCCTACTTAGGATTTTTCCCTCAGAAGAATAATGGAGATTTTAACTAGAATTTTTACAAAAATTAATTTTACTTAGGTTGGGTGAACAAGTGTACAGAGTCAAAGCAACGTGATGAGATGCACTTCCGATTTCAGTCTAAAAGTCTAGCTTCCTTACTGATACTAACAAGTTTGCACTACAAATGATGGGAACAAGCAACTAAGCTTAATACTGAAGAATAGCTAAGAGAACTCCGAAATTTACCCAAGTCAAGTTATTCGTCTTTTAGAAAGCTTTAACTTACACATCAGAAAATCCAGAAGCATATCCTGTGTGTCATTCCCAACAGGAATCCCAATCCCAAGATGGTCAATCTTTCCCTTCTAAAAGTTTGCAACCACAAAATTTTCTTTAAAACCTCAAATGTTTCAAGTATATTCCTACTTGAGATTTTTCACTCAGGAGAACAATGGAGATTTTAACTAGAATTTACAAAAAATAATTTTAATTAGCTTGGATGAATAAGTGTACGGAGTCAAAGCAACGTGATGAGATGCACTTCCGCTTTCAGTCTAAAAGTCTAGCTTCCTAATTGATGCTAACAAGTTTGCACTACAAATGATGGGAACAAGTAACTAAGGTTAAATACTGTGGAATAGCAAAGAGAACTCAGAAACTTACCCAAGTCAATGGCGCCAACACGTACACAAGCCTTTGTAATGTCCTGGCAGAGGGCACAATTGAAGTTCTCATGGATACGGAGATTTGAAAGTCTCTGCACTCAAACATACACCACATGCTACTTACCATTAGACGAACAAATTAACAAGGACCTCATATTAATTCAACGAGATAACGAAACTAACAAATATCCGAAGTCTCTGCAAAATGTCGTGTAAAAAATTAACATCTTCACGGTTTGCACAACTTTGTATTAGGGACCACAACCAAGCATTTGGCGGAGCAGATCTTTGTTCCACGACAGATTTCAGCATCTTATCATACAATTCCTTCACAGACTCTGCTATAAAACTACGATTCAGAAATAAATATAAAGATCAAAACCATACGAGAAAACAAACTATCACCTGTTGCCACACTACTTTCAACTGTCCCTGCTTCTGTAGAAAATGATGCCTTGAGCATCATAGAGCATTTTTCACATTGACATACATTTCTCTGAATATTGTGTTTTGTTTGAATATAATTTCCACAAATTGCAGTACCTGTTTATTCAGAATAGCTATCTTAGGATACCGATATATCAAATCTGTCATTTAGCTGGAAAAATCACAGCAATTTACTAGCATTCCAGTACAGCCTTGTCGAAGTTCAAAATCAAGTTAATTAGAAAATCTTAAAATAGCAATCATAATTTCTATAAATCAAAATTTTCGCAATTTTTGACCTAGTAAAATCCAGATTAAAAAAAAATTATCTTACTCAAATCGAAAATGAATAAGTACCAGAGGTAAAGTAACCACGCCGTAAAGAAAAATTGAGGCATGATTCAGTAGATTCATAGGTACAATGAGATTGAATTCGTGACACTGAGTTGAGCAGAATAGGAGATGACGAGTTTCTCAAAACCCTAACGAGCTGGCGAGCCTTCAAAACCCTTTGCATTTTTGCTTTGCCTAATCGAATCAGGTGTTCCCAATTTTTTTGGGGAACGCCGTCGGATCAAACCGTGCCAATTTTTGAGGTGTGCACTTATCAACTGGTCCAAACAAGGAAGTCCAATTACCTGATCCATATCCAAAAAAACATAGTCATACCGTGATTATTTGAAAGAAAATACTAAAAAGGAGAGAGAAAAATATTATTTAGCATATATAATGTCTTAAATATAGCATATAATTATAATTAGAATTTTTGTTATAAAGGATAAAAGGTATTTATAAGATGTAATATTTTAAAATGATATTTATTTAATATAACGATTTTTAATAGGGTATAAGCTGATACTTATTTTGTTCTGAAATTTTAAATTAAAATATTTAACTTCAGGACAACTAAAAATATTCTTTTCTTGAAAAATTGAATTAAAAAACTAAAATTCAGAATACACTGGCTATTGTCTTGCTTGTGTTTCTAATTTTACCTTTGTTTTTTAATGCAGCTTTCCCTTTTTTATCCTATACGCCGAGGGTCGACTGGAAACAGCCTCTCTACCCTTTCGGGCAGGGGTAAGGCTCGTCTACATATTACCCTCCCCAGACCCCACCTGGTAGGAATATACTGGGTAGTAGTTGTTGTTGTTGTTGTTGTTGTAGAATGCACTGGCTAATTTCTAAATAGCAATCTCTTAAAGTGGCTACCTAGTGTCATTTCTACTAATATGTGTTTTTCCTATGGGATCTTTATAGAAATAGTTTGTCTGATTTAATATTTATTTTTTTAAACCAGTATACATAGAGTTCATACTAATTATTTATGGTTACACTCATATTCCCTCCATCCCAATTTATATGAAGGTGGTATTTGATTGGGCGTGTATTTAAGAAATAAAGAAAGACTTTTGAAATTTGTGGTCTAAAATAAATCATAAAATTAGTATGACTATAAATTATTTCACTACCAGTAAAAAAAAGAAAATTTAACGTTGGATTGTTACTAAATATAAAAAAGTATCATTTTTTTTGGACAAATTAAAAAGAAATGAGTATCACATAAATTGAGGCATAATGAGTAGTATATGATTTATACATTATATTATACATCGTTCGATTATTTTTAGTTTAAGCGATTGGACGACATGTATTTAAGTTTATTATTCTTGTCTTATTAAGCGGCTAAGTTCAAGAATATTCAAGCAGTTGAATTTGATATTGTAAAGCTAAAGAAGAAGAATGCTTATTTCATCAATTCTTCGAGAAAAGAGAATTTTATCTCTATATCTACACAGAATAATCGGACTGGTAATCATCGTCGTCAGGGTCTAGGCTTTTCATTTCTTTCGTCGATAACGGTGTCACCACCCTCCTCCCTCTGCAGGTTTGATTCCACCATTTCTGATTTATGGTGGATTATGAAATTCTAACATCGTGTACAACATATGGATTAAAATAATTTATTACGTTCTTTTAGTGTTTTTAACATAATTCATTGGTCGGCCAAAAAAACGTATAAGTTTTAATTTTTTCCCTATTTTTTTCTTTTAAAATACTATAATTCTTGGCCATTAGAGTAAGAATTGTTTCTGATTATTTGAAGAACTGTGAAGGAACATCTAAATCGGTAAGCTTACTATTCAAAATTCTTTATCCTCCTCTCTTTGGCACCTTGTTTTACCAAATTCAAATTCCGGTCAATTCTTGCCGATTTCTTGGATGACCTAAATTTTAGAAAAATACAAAATATTAAAAATTTCTTCTCTCTATTTTAACGAGAAATACATAGAGTATTCCTTTCTTGTCTTGCTATTTTAGTAGTTTGATATTTTAGCGTAATTGTATCTCCTTGTCTGCATATTTTTATTCTTGGATCTTTATTTAGTATTTTCCATAGTATTTAAACTATATACATGTGTGATTGCTTTTGACTGCTTGTTTATATTGTAATCTACATGTTTACATTTTTAATTTATATCTTTATTTTAAATATCCATAGTGGTTTTGTTATAGTTTTACACATTTTTTAATGACCTTTTATTGTAGATTACAATTCCTTTATTTTATTTCTTCACCTGTTTATCTAACCTTTCGTTGTAGATTATAATTCCCGCTAGTTCTTTTATTTTATTTCTTCACCTGCTTTGCGACCTTTAGTGTAGATTATATTTTGGTAATTTATTTTATTTTTGTCACTTGTTTTTGGGATAGTACTTGCGTAGTGAATCCTAGATTATAGTAGCATGGGTAATGATGGTAGGGTAAGGTTTGTCCTTAGGGGTGTCAGCATGGGGAGGGGAGAAGGGGGTAAGAGGGCTAATGGAGCTACTAGATTGAGAGTGGGGTCTTGGAACATATGAACTTTGACTAAAAAATCTGTAGAGTTAGAGTAGACTCACTAGAAAAGAAAGATTACTATAGCTTGTGTACATGAGACTAAGCGGGCAGGAGATAGGGTGCGGGATGTGGGCAGTTTCAAACTTTGGTATTCTAGGATGGTGGGGGCAGGAACAAGGTAGGTATTTGGTCGATAAGCACCTCTATGATGTAGTGGTAGACGTTATGAGGGTGAATAACAGGCTGATGACTAGTAAGCTAGTTGTTGGAGGTTTTACTTGGAACATAATTGTTGTATGCGCACCCCAAGAAAGCTACGACGAGGAAGTCAAGAGGCATTTTGGGAGGATTCGAATGAGATGGTGTGGGTTATCTCGCTCACCGAGAAGATTTTCATAGGAGGAGATTTCAACGGCCAAATTGTAACGGTGTCTGATGGTTATGATAATGTGCATGGTGGCTTCGGTTTTAGAGATAGAAATGGGGGAGAAATGTCTTTGTTGGACTTTGCTAGAGCATTTGATTTGGTGATAGCAAACTCTAGTTTTTCCGAAGAAGATGGAGCACTTGATAACTTCTGGAGCTCAGTACACGAGACTCAAATTGATTATTTACTCTACAAGAAGTCCGATAAGTCTTTGCATGGATTGCAAGGTCATCCCGAGTGGGAATATCACGATCCTTCATAGGCTCTTGGTCATGGACCTTGAGATCACGAGGAAGAGGAAAGAGAGGGTGATGTATAGCCAACATAGGATTAATTGGGGAGCCTTGAAGGAAGTTAAAGAGCAAGAGTTGATCATGCTGGTGACTATAGGGGCTTGGAGGAGTAGTGGGGATACAAGCACTATATGGACTACGGCTGCGTAGTACATTAGGGATGCCGCGAGAGAGGTATTAGGGGTATCAAAGGGTTACTCTAGTGGGCACAGTGGAGACTGGTGGTGGAAAGAGGAGGTGCAAGGAAAAGTAAAAAGCAAGAAAATAACATATTTGAAGCTAGTGGAAAGTGTAAATAAGGAGGAGAAGAGGGCGAATAGGGAGAATTATTAGCTGGCTAAGAAAGAGGCAAAGCTGGCTAAGAAAGAGGCAAAGCTGGCAGTTACAGCGTCCAAGACAACAACTTTTAGTCATTTGTATGAGGGACTCGAGGGCCGAGGTGGGGATAGGAGGTTGTTATGGTTAGCCAAGTTACGAGAAAGGAAAGAGGGTGACTTGGACCAATTGAAGTGCATCAAGGACGAAGAATGTAGAGTTTTGCTGGATGAGGAGCTTATCCGTCAGAGATGGTAGACCTACTTCTACAATCTTTTGAACGAAAAGGGGACAGGAACATTGTACTGGGTGATTTGGAAATCTCTAGGAGTCATTGTGACTTCGGGTATTATAGGCGGATTAGAGTTGATGAAGTTGAGGGGGTTATACGTTAGATGAGTAGGGGCAAAGCAATCGGCCCAGATGAAATTCCGGTGGAGTTTTGGAAGAGGACGGGCAAAGGAGGCTTGGAGTGGCTTACTAGGTTATTTAATGTTATTTTTAGAATGAAGAATATGCCCAAAGATTAAAGGTGGAGCACGATGGTTCCTGTATACAAGAACAAGGGTGATATCCAAAATTCTAATACATATCGGGGTATCAAGCTACTTAGCCAAACTATGAAAGTCTGGGAGATAGTGGTATAGCTAACGGTGAGAAGGATGTGTCTAATTTCGAGAACCAGTCTGGGTTTATGCCGGGGGATTTGAAAACAGAAGCCTTGTTTAGGATATTGATGGAGCAGTATAGGGAGAGAAAGAAGGACTTGCATATAGTATTAATCGACTTAGAAAAGTTTATGATAAAGTTTTGAGAGTTGTTTTGTGGAGATGTTTGGAGGCTAGATGTGTGCCTATTACCTACGTAAGGTTGATTAAGGACATGTATGATGGATTAAAGACCTGAGTGAGGATGGTGAGTGAGGACTCGGACCATTTTCCTTTCATGATAGGGTTGCATCAGGGGTCGGCACTCAACTATTTTTTGTTTGCTTTGACAATGGACGTGCCACATCCAAGCGGAGGTGCCGTGGTGCATGCTATTTGTAGATGATATTATGTTGATTCAGAAGATGGGGGATGATGTCAACACACAATTAAAGGTATGGAGGTAGACCCTAGAATCTAAAGGTTTTAAGTTGAGCAGGACCAAGACATGATACTAGTGTACGTTCAGTAGCGAGACTCAGGGATGGGAAGTGGAGATGAGGCTGGACTCGCAGGTCCTTCCTAGGAGATGAAGTGTTAGGTACCTTGCGTCTATTATTCAAGGGGAGTAGATTGATGAAAATGTTATACATTGTATTGGGGAGAGATAGATGAAATGTAGACTTGCTTCTGATGTTTTGTGTGACAAAAAGGTGCCATCAAAACTTAAGGATAAATTCTACAGAGTGATGGACAAAACAACGATGTTGTATGGGGTTGAGTGTTGGTCAGTCAATAGCTCATTTCCAGAAGATGAAGGTAGCAGAGATAAGGATATTGAGATGGATGTGTAGGCACATCAGGTTAGATAGGATCAGAAATAAGGTTATTCGCGACAAGGTGAGTGTGGCCCCTATTGAGGACAAGATGCGGGAAGCGCGACTTAGGTGGTTTGGTCATGTGGGGAGGAGGAGCACAGACGCCCCAGTGAATGAGGTGTGAGAGGTTGATATTGGAGGGCCTAAAAAGAGGTAGAGGTTGGCCAAAGAAGAGGTGGGGAGAGGTGATTAGGCAAGAGACGTCGCAACTTCAGGTGACCGAGGACATGACCTTTGATATGAAGGTATGGTGGTCGAGGATTAGGATAGTAGAGTAGGTACTCTAGAATGTTCATAAAAGTAGTATTGGCACGTAGTCTCACTTTCTGTTGTTATTAGGTTTTGATGACTACTCGTTGTTTTCCTTCATTGTTGATCACCTTACTATTTTGTTATTTTATTATGCTTTTATATGGCTTTTTGGTATTGTCCCTTCTTGGATATATTTTTATAATGTGGTGCTTATGCTTTCCTGAGCCGAGGGTCTATTGGAAACAACCCCTCTATCCTCACAAAGTAGGGGTAAGATATGGGTACATATTTGTCACGACCCAATTTCTCCTATGGCCCGTGATGGCGCCCAACATTATCGCTAGGCAAGCCGACAGTGAACCAACTCTATGATCCCTTATTTTAAGGATTTGAAGTTGTTGATTTTTAAGTTGTGCGTAAATAAGAAGTAAGATTTTAATAAACATCATAGATCAAATTTTATAAGCAAGTGAGACAAGTTAAATAACCCCAAAATCGTCAAGTATCTACTAGCTTAAGCCTCCAAAACTTGATGTCACAAGTGTATGAGCAACTATTAAAATATACAAAAGAGTTCTACGTTACTGTCTGAAATGAAGTAGACAAAAAATACAAGCAAAAGAAAGACTCTGGTTGCTGCATGGGTTTGGAAGGCAGCTCACCGTGAAGTCTCGTTGTAGTAGCCAAGTGTGCGTGCCAAACTGATATCCATATGCACCTGCTTCAGATCTTGCACGTTTGTGTAGAAGTGTAGCGTGAGTACATAAACAACATGTACCCAGTAAGTATCCAATCTAACCTCGAAGAAGTAGTAACGAGGGGCTTTGACACTTACTATGGGCTAACAATAAAATGTCAAAATAATAACTAAGCATGGATTATAGAAATGTAGCTGAAAACTCAATACCAGGAATAATAAACAATCCTTTTGCTAATAGTAAATCCCAGGTTCATTTCCATCATTTAACAAACTATCTCAAGCAAATGAAACAATATCAATTATAAATGGTTCCAAAGATTTATTACGCTCAATTTATGTTGAGGTCGTACGGCCCGATCTAACATAAAAATATTTAAATTGTGCACCGTCGAGGGTCGAATGACACGAACCATAGATGCATCTATTAACCTGTCGAGGCAAGCGGCCCTCTCGCATGAGAGTATTGGAAGTTTAACCAGATCGCAAAATATATTTGCGACGCGGTTGCACATAGATTTTTTAAGTTATTATAATATTCTTTGAAATTCAAATAAAAACTTTCAAGTCTCGAAATCATCAATTTCAACTCTTTTCAAGGCATTTAATAAGCATACTCGATCTCAATTCTTTTCAAGGCAAATAATAAATGTAATTAAAAAATGGTATCAATAAGGCATAGTGTAAACCTAAAACTACCCGGATATAGGAATAATTGGTAGCTACGTACGGACTCTCGTCACCTCGTGTGTACATAGCCCCCATAAATAGAAGCACATATCAATTCAATTCACATGTGGGGTTAATTCCCTCTTACAAGGTTAGAAAATATACTTACCTCGCTCCGAAGTTCTATAGCCGGCTCCCAAGCCTTTCAAACAACTCAAACCAATGCCTGACGCTCCAAAACTAGTCAATAAATGTGCAAATTCATAAATATATACTCTAATACTCATTTATAATCCAATTTACAACAATTTTGTACTTCATCGAAAAGTCGATAAAAATTACCCTCTGGGCCACTATCCGGGTTCCGAAAAATTTTGAAGATAAACTTTACTCATAACCCCACGAATCCAAATATATAATTTTCCCAATTCCATGCCGAAATTCATGTCAAAATCTAAAAATACCAATTTCTAGGCTTTCTATCAAAATCCCAATTTATACAAGTTTTTCATGAATTTTCATGTTAAAATCCATATATAATCCAAGTATTTAACTTGTAACAGGGGGAATCACTTACCTCATAATAGATGATGAAATTTCTTCTTTCAAAGCTCCAAAAATACCTAACCAAAATGAAATATGAAGGAAAATGGCCAAATCCTGTCTTTAAAATAACACTGCCAACACTGCCTTCTTTGCGAACGCAGCAATCCCTTCGCATTCACAAAGCTCAGCAAGCCTAGGTCTAGAAAACCTTCTTCGCGTTCGCGTTCTCACGACGCGTTCGTGAAGCCTTCTGCCCTCATTGCTTCGTGTTCGCATACCCAGTCTCGCATTCGCGTAGGCCAAATGGCCTCAGGCCCAGTCTTTACTTCCTTTTACGCCTTCGAGACTTCCCACTTGTGTTCGCGTAGGTCCCTCAAGTTCTTCACCGTGTTCACATCTATCCCATCGCGTTCGCGAAGACCAAATCTCAACAGCCCCAAAATTCCTCTTCGTGAATGCGGGACTTCCTTCGTGTTCGTGAAGAAGGAAATAAGACACTAGCAATAAAAGTTCCAAAACAACTCCAATTGGTCTGAAACCACCCCGAAACACACCCAAGGGCTCCGGGACCACGTCCAAGCACACAAACCAGTCCCATAACATAACAAGAACTTGCTCGAGGCCTCGAATCACATCAAACAACATCAAATTTATGGTACTCCAATTCAAGCTTAATGAACTTTAGAATTCCAAACTTCTACATTCGATGCTGAAACCTATCAAATCACGACCGATTGACCTCAAATTTTGCACACAATTCACATTTGACTCACATTTGACCTTACAGACCTACTCCAACTTCTGGAATCGGATTCTTACCCCAATATCAAAATGTCTACTCCCGGTTAAACTTCTGAAAAACCTTCAAATTTCTAAATTTCGCCAAATGACCCCGAAATGACCTATGCCCTTCCAAATCCACATCCGGGCGCGCTCCCAGTACTAGAATCACCATATTGAGCTATTCTGAGACTCAGAATCCCAAGCGGACATCAATAATCATTAAAATACACATTTACCCCAAATTTATGAAATCCTTCCAAATGCCAACTTTTCACAATAACTGTCGAACAGCTTCCAGGTCATCCAAAACCTGATCCGGATATATGCCCATGATCCAAAATCATCATACGAACCTGTTGGAACTTTCAAATCCTGATTTCAAGGCTGTTTACACAAAAGTCCAACATTAGTCAATTCCTCGTATTTAAAGCTTCAAATACTAAGATATTCCGAGACTCGGAATCCCAAAGGATATCGATAATTATTAAAATACACTTCTATCCCAAATTTATTAAATCCTTCCAAATGCCAAATTTTCACAATAGGTGCCGAAACGCTCCCTGGTCATCCAAAACCTGATCCGGACATATGCCCAAGTCCAAAATCATCAAACAAACCCGTTGGAACTTTCAAATCTCGATTCCAAGGTCGTTTACTCAAAAGTCCAACATTAGTCAATTCCTCATATTTAAAGCTTAAAAAATTAGAATTTTCTTCCGAACCAACAAAATTCAATTCCAACCATACGTACAAGTCAGAATACCCAAAATGAAGCTACCCATGACCTCAAACCGCTGAAGGACACGCTAGAGCTCAAAATGACTGGTCGAGTCATTACATTCTATCCCACTTAAACATACGTTCGTCCTCGAACGTGCTAAGGCCTGCTGAGTTGTCTGAAATTACTGTTTAACCCCCTGAGCACCTACATGTGCTACCACAACCCAGTTGAGCACATTAGCTCGAGAAAAAATTAATATTCTCCCTTTTGTTTAGTCAGATAAGCCTTAGAGTGAATTTCCAACATCCGCAAATTCTTTGCCAGTCTTGTTTCCATCATATGGACACTGTATCAATCACTACGCGATGCATCAATACATGATTGCATACCTTTGCTGAATCCACATTATGCATTACATAATTTACATGGCCATAATAACACCCTCAGATAACAATAGCCAAAATTTCACAAATCTGATGCTCACAAAATATCTCATGACACATATAAGTCTTGTTCCAACTCTTGCAATACCACCATGATGGAAGATATGTGTAGAAATTCATAATCAACTGTCGAGTCGACAAATCATTTAGTCTCTCCTCTTGACAAAAGCCATTACCTCATTCTGACCTACATAACGATATTTGCTCTTTAATATGCCTTCTGTAAATCAGATCACACTGATCCTAAGTCCAATAATCGCGGAACCCCATTACAAGCTACTCAAGCAATAAGCCACCCCAGACACTGCCAAAAGTCCCCTATTATGCCACAATGTGCCAACAACTACAAACTCGAAGGTGATACATAAGGAAACAAACTTTGGAAAGAACTACTCAACCCACGTAGGATTTGAGACAGCATTATTGGTGGTGCAGAATGAAGAAAGACATTGTTGCATATGTGGCTCGTTGTCTGAAATGTCAGCAGGTTAAGTACAAGAATCGATGGTTCAGGATCGAATCAAAATTTCTAATGTTGACGGATCGATAAAGATAACCTTCGAAAAGGCTTAAAGATTAGCAGTTATTGTGGGTTCAAGTGCCACAAAGATAGGTTTTATTTGAGGAAACAATTGAGCATCAAAGTATGAGGAATGACATGTGGGAGGCGTCAGGCGACATTTAAAAATTTCTAAAAAGCCGAGTACGAGAAGCAAGGTCGTGTGACCGATTAAGGAGATGAGTTCTGCCAAAGTGTGAGAGTGGAGGGGGTTGCATATAGGCTTGGTAGTAAGAAGACTACGCGCCTTAAGGATAGTTTGGACATAGGATTTGCAAAATAGTGATAGACAAGGTTTATCAGAAATAGAAAGCCTGTTGGAGTAAAGGAAGTCCCAGAAATGTATGCAGTAGTAGAAGGCGTGAAATAATGATCTTCCTAGAGTGATGAAGAAGTGGGAATGGTGTTAATACATGAGGAATAAGAAGATTGTTCTATCGCCAATGAATGACTACTTATAATAGCCAAAAATATGTTATGAACCTTCCTCGGAGATAAGGCAGCCAAATACACAAGAATAGATAAGGGAAACTGTACTCAATCTCACATTGTTACGGTGTGCAACCCAATGCACACATGATACCATCACGACGTGCAACTTGATCCAACCATGATACTCGTAGCGGTGTGCCACATCGATCCAAACAACATACATATGGCAGCGTGCCAATCGATCCACACATAACAATCTATAAGGAAATACTTACCGAGTTAGAATGCTCATACCTGCGAAATACCTTGATGTCAACCACAAGCACACGAAGTGTATCATACAAATCCTGGGGAGACGGATAGCGCCATATGCTTCAAAACGCAAGCAAAAATAAGGTGCAATAAATGACCTGCATCGTGTGAGCCATCCTGCCCTTACAACACCACAAGCTACACCGATCTCAATACAAGTGCGATTAATCAAAATGTCTCACAACCCACATGGAACAATAGAGATTACACGGAATGGCTGATGACAAAAATAACATCCAAGGCCCAAAGACTCCTCCGTAAGTAACACTATGCTGAAATGAACATATCCAGCCTGACATAAAGCACGCATTCACATTTAAATCCATCCAAGGACCTCAAGCCAATTCTAATTGTACTGCAATACGCTAATAACCTTTCACGTATCCATAATAACCCCTTTTTCCATGACACGCAAGAACAACCGTCAAATCCGGAACAAACTTCCACAGTCCTCAACCAAATGAACCGAGCGCCCTTCAGGCATAATTTCTCAAATTAGCGATAGTACCACAATCTCAATACTTGGTTTCAATCTTCAAACAATCAAGTGACTATATTTCACACTTATAATCCCGTGGGACACGCTCCCACGACCTTCCGCACCAGGTAATAAGTCTGCACATCCATACCATCGTCCACACAAATACTGTAAAACCAATCAAAAATCTGCAATGAGTATGCCAAGCCTCTTACACAGAATACCGATCTGAGGTGATGCTAAAGACACTACCAGCTTACTCTAATCACATGAAATATTTCCTGCTCACCCGAGCTCGTGATATTCTTGCCAGTACCAAATGGCAACCTTTATCCTCAACATCCAATTCTCATGCTGCACATTGCACCTAACGTGCCAATACACGATAGTACAAGAATTTCACCATAACTCCTGAACCACTAATAGAATAAACATGTTATCATATAAAAACCTTTTACTTAGCTCATCTCAGAAGAACCATTGCAACACGTGACTGAATTCCTATAACCGCCGAAAATACAAACCTCAAGTGGTGGTCTAAACCACCATAACTTCTCCTGGATCCATCTACACATAACATGCTATAATACTCGAATGCCTCCAAATAAAATCAATTATGGTGACTGCCTAGCCTCGCACGACCGCCACAAAGCACATGTATAACTTAGCACACTAAAAGAATTGATCACTACCACCATCTTGTCAAGTCAACCATTGCTAACTGATCCGACTCCTTCTATTTTACTTTAGACTTGCCTTACGAATAATAATTGCTCCATTCGAAACATATCGAACCCAAACCCGCACTCATCCTGAGTGACCTTATTTCACAAGACCACACAAAAACAAAGAACCATCGTATACCCTCCTTATGCGCATATTCGCATTTTCAACTGGTACACCTATTCTGGAAATTCCTTTGTGAATCCGAAGTTATTTCCTCCCATTCTTCCAATGCTACACCGATGACTAAAGATAATATAGGACACTCCAAGCCCATTTCACAATCTACTGCAAAAGCCCGATACTTAACCATACTATGACTCAAAATCCTTAGGTACCACAATTTAATTTTTGAATCCATGAGGACCTTGTTCAGAGTCACTCACAAAATTGGTCCCAAATATAATCAAACGCCAAGGCCCTGCTAGCACATGCACACTCTCTCAAAGAAGCACCCATTTGGATCACTTTCCTTGTACATCGCATCTACCAGAGGCATAAACTCCGAGTCTTCTCAAAGCCTGAACATGAATCGATAATGCCATTATAGCATACATTTCTCAAATCCTTTACTCAAATTACCACTAATGTTTTATTTCCTTTGTCATAATAAACCACTAATATGCCGATAACCAGAAATCTCACAAGTAGATAACCATGCAATCCGATCATAGGCGGTGGAGCTCCCCCACTTAGCTTGAAGCTACAATTGCATGATCTTACACAATCAACCCGCCAAATTCCACAAAATATTTTTGTTATCATTTCATAAACACTCTGAATCACTAGCCACATTTACATACTTGGCCTTTTACCAGATAGCCAATATAATTCTTCATAGAGGCTTTTTCAACACCAAGAAACCTCTAGCGTGCTCACAGTAGATAACCCACCTGTGGAAATTACATGCTGACATCTTCCAACATCACTAAACTGAGTACATTTACTATGAAATACTTAAACTCTCCTGAGCCTGTGCTCATTCACCAGTTGTAAAAGTCTGTTCACTCATCATTGACATAGATTAAAGATGCGACAATACATTTCAATCCAAAGTCATATTGTATCATTTTTCATACCATGCAAATTCTTTCCGTCGTATCTAACCTTCCTCCATATAGTGGCCAATATCCCAAATTAACCCTATGGGCCTAGTCGCTGTTCACCATGAATCCCAAATCACTCTTAAGTCTAAACATTCCTCAATGCGTGTAGTCATCCTACCACATAACTCATATGCTACTCTGCCACTCTCCCACTTCGGTCAAACCCTTTCTTTTAAGCAACTAATTGACTGTTGTTTCCCACCCTTGGCCTTCTAGAAATTTAACCACCGCAAGACACCTCCTACACGTCCTTCCTCATTCTTTGCTGCCTAGTTGTTGCCTTAAATCAAAATCCATCTCTGTAGTGCCTGAACCAACAGATCGCCACCAGCTCTAAACCTCCCCGAAGATCATCTCCCTTGATTCAATCCTGAACCATCGCACACCGCGATCTCTAACAACCGCTTCCCCGGTACTATTTTACAATACTCTACCCGAAAGGCGAATTGAAGAAGACTATAACACCGGCAAACTTAATGCATTTAACAAGGACTATCACACCACATCATAGATGAAAATTCCACTATGCTCAAAAATACTAAGTCTTGTTACTCCATCAACCCAACCTGAACACTCATAGTCCGGTTGCCTTTCCTCCACTGAAAATAAAATATTAAGTCTCTGAGTCAAGCATTGAGTAAAACCTCTTTTCAAGTCATTCATTGCCTTGACGCATAAACAAGCATCCTACCATTATACAAACACTATGTGATAGCAACGCACGAATCGTCATATCAATCATTGCCAAATATCAAAACCTTAGATAACACTGATACTGAGATGAAACGATAGAACGACCTTCTGCAAGGCGACTACAATACCCCAATCAAATAGGCAGGGAGAAACATTTTGCACCAAATCTGTAGTATCATTACAATTCCTTGATTCCCAATTTATAACTAGCGGTTCACATTGCATAAGATTGAATATGATGGAAATGAAGGCATAAGAGCCAAAGAAATTAAATTGCACGATGAGGTTTCAAGAAGGAAAGTGCTCCTAATAGCCATGTAGCCTCTCGAAGATAAGTAAAGACGTCTTCGTATCGATCCACAAGACTCTACTAGACTCGCTCATGACTTGTGAGATCTAATTGAACTTAGTACTCTGATATCATGTTGTCACGACCCAAAATCTTTTAAAGGTCGTGATGGCGTCTAACGCCATTGTAAGGCAAGCCAGCAATACTTGATTAACTTAATTACTCATTTTAGTATTTTTGAAATCATAATTTCCTTCAATTTAATAGCAAATGATGGAATTTACAAAGTAAATAAAATATTTTAATACCATTTCTATAATAAACAACCCATAATCACCCCCCAAAACCCGGTGTCATGAGTGCATAAGCATAAACAAGGAATGTAAAATAAAATTCAACATCTATCCGGAATACAAATTTGGATAGAAAAAATATAAATACTCTAAAGAAGACTCTGCTAGCTGTAGGTCGTAATATGGAATGCAACTCACCTAAGTCCCCACGTTAACCACGTCTCTACTCTCACAAAGCCACTAGACATATATGTACATGCGCAAAGATGTGCAGCAAGATTATTCCCACTTTTTCACACGAGCTCTCCCCTAATCCTCTCCATAGACAATATTCAACCATTCCTTCTTCATAGTTCTTTGGGTAAGTAATCCTAATTTCATTTCCTCTTAATTCCTTCATCTAGTTACTATGTTTCTAGCCTAAAATCATGAATTCAAAGTAGAAAATGGGGGATTTGGGTAGAATTAGGGCTTTTGGCATTTTGGGCAATTCAACCTCAATTTGAGGTTGAATCTTAAAATAAGTTATATATTTGAACTAGCGGGGTTATGGGTGGTTGGAATTTGGTCCGAGCCTTGAGTTTGGACCATGTGGGCCCGGTGTCGAATTTTGGTATTTTTGGAAGAATAATAGGAAATCCATTTCTAAGCTATGGAATTGTGTCATTGAGCTATTATTGATAATATATAATCTAATTATGCCTAGATATCATTTTTTCGGAGTTGGATTCTAGAGAAAAGGTGATTTTAGAGCTTTGATTGCTATTTTTGGATTGAAGTAAATGTTTGATCTAACTTTGGGTTGAGGTAATAGGATTAGGATATTATTTTCTATGTGCTATGTGCGAGTCGGTGTATAGGCATGGTGACGGTTATCTATACGCCCGAGTCTAGCATGACCGTGGGTCTTAAATTGCTTTAATTCGAATAATGTGGTATGACTTGCACATGATATGATCGGCTGAGGACAAATATAGACTTGTATAGATTATTGGAGCATTGGTTTGACTTAGAGTTGTTGGTAGTTAAGTGTTAGAAGTGGAGGATCTATGATTATTTCCATTACCGGGATTTTTTGTATAAATTGAACCCTCCCTTGCCGAGATGCTTGAGCTGTTAGTTATATTCCCTCGCCGGGACTCTTATATTATGATGTTAATCCCCTCGCACTTGAGTTTCGAATGATGTTGGGTGAGTTTTGTTGGTAAATATCGAGGATCGGGCTGCACGCCACAACAGTACTAAATATTGAGGATCGGGTTGCACGCCGCAACAGATTAATGGTCAAAGATCGGGCTGCACACCGCAACGGTATTAAATGTTGAGGAATGGGTTGCACGCCACAACGAGAAGATGGATTGAGTAAATTGTTCTGTGCGTTGAGCTTTCCGGTATTTCTTGATCGGTTGTTATCTGCTCAGTTTTCATTCTTGTTAGCTGATTTCTGTATTTGAACTGTTGTACCCCACAACATGCTTACCTCCCCTTCTAATTGTTTAGATTAGTGTATTCTCCTATTATTGCATATATTTGTACAAGTTATTTCTGTAAGGTCTTGTCTAGACTCGCCACTACCTCGCCGGGGTTAGGCCAGACAATTACCAGTACATGGGGTCATTTGTGCTGATGCTACACTTCTGTGTCTTTTTGTGCTCAGATCAGGGAGCAGCATAAGGACCGCCGCAACAGTTCTAGACCAGGAGCCGACCTTTAGTCCAGAGACTTTTAGGTAGATTAGCTGACGCCCGCGAGCCCGGAGTCTCTTCCATGCTATTTCAGCTTGTTATATTTTGCCGAGATAGACTTAATGTGTATTTTCTTCCAGACTCATGTTTTTGGTACTTCTTAGTGGTCCGTGAGTGGTGACACCAGATACTGGGTAGAAATGTAATTTGAGAACTTCTTATCCTATGTTTTCAATTCTTAAGTATTTAAAAGACTTCCATATATTTATGTATTTACTTCAGTTTATTATATTGTTTCAAATGATAACGTATGAAATGTTTAAATAGATGGCTTGCCTAGCTCCGATAGTATACGTCATCACGACTCCCCTTGTTGGGAAATTTGGGTCGTGACAAGTTGGTATCAGAGCACTAGGTTACTTGGGTCTCACAACTCACGAACAAGCTCGGTAGAGTCTGAGGGATCGGTACAGAGACATTTGTATTTAACAGTAGAGGCTACAGAGTTAGGAAAATTTTACTTTGTTCATTCTTGTCGTGCGATTTTGTTTCTCAAATATTGATTGTCGTTCTACTCTATACTTTCGCGGATGGAGAGAACACATGCGTCTTCTTCTACTACCAGCAGCCCGAGCCTCCAGCAGCAGCTCCTGCGAGGGGCAGAGGTCGAGGTCATGCCAGAGGCCATTGTAGGGGCAGAGATCAGCCCCAGGCAGTAGTTCCATAGGTGGAGCCTCATATTGATTTTGATGAGGAGGTTCCAGCCCCAGCAACTCCAGTAGGCCTAGCTCAGGTCCCGGGAGGGGTTATGTTTCCCCCGGATCTCCGGGATGCTCTAGTCAGACTGGCAGGCTTTATGGACAGTGTCACTAGAGCGGGTTTGCTACCAGTAGCACCAGCCACTTCTCAGGCTGAAGGAGGGGTTCAGACTCCTACTATTCATACTCCGGAGCAGGTAGCTCCCAGACTCAGGTTCTAGTGGTTCAGCCCCCAGTGGCAGCTCAGACAGGTATTACAGCACATGCCGGTGATGGAGCGGCCATGTCTTTGGATGCTTTGTGGAGACTTGATAAGTTCTCCAAGCTTTTCACCACCACTTTCAGCGGTGCTTCATCAGAGGATCCCCAAGATTTTCTAATCAGTTATCATGAGATCCTTAGGACTATGGGTATAGTGGAGACCAACGGGGTCGATTTTTGCATCTTCAGGCTTGTAGGATCCGCCAAGACTTGGTGGAGAGATTATTGTCTATCTAGACCAGCAGGGTCTCTAGCTTTGACTTAGGATCAGTTTGCAGAGTTGTTCTTGGAGAAGTTTCTCCTAGCGATTGAGCAGGATGCTCTACGCAGGCAGTTAAGTGTCTTTATCAGGGTACTATGACAGTCATGCAGTATGCGACTCACTTTATTGACTTGGCATGCAATGCTATTGTTATACTCCCTACTGAGAGGGAGAGGGTACGGAGATTTGTTGATGGGTTGATCCAGCCGATCCGGCTTCAGATAGCCATGGGGGCCGGTAATGATATGTCTTTTTTGAAGGCAGCCAATGCAGCCCACCGGATAGAGATAGAACTTGCGCGAGGAGGTGGTCAGGGGTCAGACAAAAGGCCTCGTCATTCTAGTAGGTTCAGTGTTAACTCATCTGGAGTTAGGGATTCATATGGTAGGGGCCACCCTCAGAGGCCCTTCCAGTCAGCACTTCAGGTTTCACACGGTACCATGGGAGGTAGCGATTCTGAGCAACACTACTCTGATCAGCATCCCATTAGCGCACTACTGCTTCAGAGCCTTCAAGGAGGTCATTCAGTGTATTAGGGTCAGCCCCAGTCTTCTTATTTGCCATATTCTGCTAGGTGTTATGAGTGTGGAGATCTTAGTCACATGAATATATATTGCCCGAGGTTTAGAGGTGCTCGGTCACAACAGCAGGGTGCTCGTTCTATGATTCAGGCAGCAGGCGATCCACTAGCCGCCCAACCAGCTAGAGGCGGGGGTTGAGGCCATAGAGGTGGAGGTAGACAACATAGAGGTAGAGCTTAGACCACCAGAGGCAGGGGTAAGCCAATAGCAGATCGTTCCAGAGACATAGTTCAGGGTGGTGGGGGCCAGCCCCGTTGTTATGCTTTTCCTGCCAGGCCAGAGGCCGAGTCATGAGATGATGTGATTACAGGTACTATTCTGGTCTGTGATAGGGGTGCTTCTATGTTATTTGATCTGGGATCTACGTATTCATATGTGTCATCCTATTTTGCACCCTATTTGGTTATGCCTAGTGAAGCTTTGGGTATTCCTGTATATGTGTCTACACCGGTTGGTGATTCTATAGTGGTCGACTGAGTGCATCGTTCATGTGTGGTAGTATTTGAGGGTCTTGAGACCTGTGTCGAATTATTGCTCTTAGATATGGTGGACTTTGACGTTATATTGGGGATGGATTGGTTGTCCCTGTATCATGCTATTTTGGATTGTCACGCCAAGAGACCTTGGCTTTGCCAGATTTGCCCCGACTTGAGTGGAGAGGGACCCCAGGTCATGCCACCCCCAGTGTTATTTCGTATGTCAAGGCTCGACGTATGGTCGAGAAGGGGTGTCTAGCATATCTGGCGTATGTTCGCGACTCCAGCGCAGAGGTTCCATCTATTGACTATGTTCCTATTGTTCGGGAGTTCCCCGATGTTTTCCCTTCAGACCTGCCGGATATGATGCCTGACAGGGATATCGATTTTTGTATTGATCTGGCTCCGGGCACTAGCCTATTTCCATTCCGCTGTATCGCATGGCCCCACTGGAGTTGAAGGAGTTGAAGGAGCAACTTTAGGACATGCTTGATAAGGGTTTCACTAGACCAATGTATCACCTTGGGGTGCACTAGTGTTATTTGTGAAGAAAAAGGATGGGTCGATGAGGATGTGCATTTATTACCGGCATTTGAACAAGGTGACGATAAAGAATAAGTATCCACTGCCGAGGATTGACGATTTATTCGACCAGCTTCAGGGTGCTAGGGTGTTCTCAAAAATAGATTTGAGGTCTGGTTATCATCAACTAAGGATTAGGGCGTCTGATGTCCGTAAGACAACATTTCGCACTCGGTATAGGCATTATGAGTTTTTGGTCTTGTCGTTTGGGTAGACCAATGCCACCGAAACATTCATGGAGTTGATGAACCGAGTGTTCATACCCTATTTAGATTTTTTTGTGATTGTATTCATTGACGACATTTTATATACTCCTGCAGCCAGGAGGAGCACGAGCAACACCTCAGAGTGGTTCTTTAGACTCTGAAGGATAGCCAGTTGTACGCCATGTTCTCGAAGTGTGAGTTTTGGTTGAGTTAAGTTGCATTCCCGGGTCATGTCATATCAGCAGAGGGTATTCAGGTGGACCCGAAAAAGATAGAGGCAGTCAAAAACTGGCCTCGACCAGCTTCAGCTACAGAGATCCGGAGCTTCTTGGGGTTAGATGGTTACTACCGACATTTCGTGGATTGGTTTTCCTCCATTGCAGCCCCGATGACTAGATTGAACTAGAAGGGTGCCTAGTTCAGGTGGTCTGATGAATGCGAGGCAAGCTTCCAGAAGCTCAAGACAGCTCTGACTACGACACCTGTATTGGTTTTGCCTACGTGTTCAGGGCCTTATACTGTTTATTGTGATGCTTCCAATATCGGGCTTGGCGCGATGTTGATGCAGAGTGGTAGAGTCATAGCATATGCTTCAAGACAGTTGAATATCCACGAGAAGAATTATCCAGTTCATAACCTAGAGTTGGCATCCATTGTTCATGCCTTGAAGATCTGGAGACATTATTTATATGGTGTGACGTATGAGGTGTACACGGATCACAAGTGCCTTCAGTACTTGTTCAACTAGAGGGAGTTGAATTTGAGGCAGCGGAGGTGGTTGGAGTTGTTGAAAGACTATGATATTTCTATCTTATACCACCGTAGGAAGGCCAATGTGGTGGCAGATGCATTGAGTAGGAAGTCCGCCAGCATGGGTAGTCTTGCCTATATTCCGGTCAGCCAGAGACTACTTGCTTTGGATGTTCAGGCCTTGGCCAATCGATTTGTGAGATTGGATATTTCTGAGCCCTGCAGGGTGTTAGATTGCATGGCTGCTCGTTCGTTGTTGATGGAGCGCATTCAGGAGCGGCAATTTTATAACCCCCATTTGTGTCCTGAGAGACACGGTACAACGGGGAGGTTCCAAGAAAATGACCTTGGGATATGATGGTGTATTGAGATTGCAGGGGCGAGTTCGTGTGCCAAATGTTGATGGTATTCAGGAGTCGATCTTTGCGGAGGCCCACATTTCTCGGTATTCTATTTACCCGGGCGGCACGAAGATGTATCAGGATTTGAGGCAGCATTATTGGTGGCGCAGAATGAAGGAAGACATTGTTGCATATGTGGCTCATTTTCTGAATTGTCAGCAGGTTAAGTATGAGCATCAGAAGCCCAATTGTTTATTTCAGAGGATTGAGCTTCCTGAGTGAAAGTGGGAGAGAATTAACATGGATTTCATTATTGGCCTTCTGATGACTCGGAAGAAGTTTGATGCTATATGGGTTACTGTTGATAGGTTGACCAAGTCAGCGTATTTTATTCCAGTTGTCACCACCTATTCATCCGAAAGGTATGCTGAGATTTATATCAGAGAGATCGTTCACCTTCATGGGGTGCCTATATCTATTATTTCAGAACGGGCTCCACAGTTTACCTCGCATTTCTGGAGAGCGGTACAGAAAGAGTTGGGCACTCAGGTTCAGTTGAGTACAATATTTCACCCCCAGATGGACGGTCAGTCCGAGAGGACTATTCAGATTCTTGAGGATATGCTTCGAGCCTGCGTTATTGATTTTGGAGGCTCGTGGGACAAGTTCTTGCCTTTAGTAGAGTTTGCCTATTACAACAGCTACCAGTCCAACATTCAGATGGCTCCGTATGAGGCGTTGTAGGTCCCCAGTCGGATGGTTTGAGCTGGGATAGGCACGGTAATTGGGTATAGATCTATTACATGAGGCCATAGATAAGGTCAAGATCATTTAGGACAAACTTCGGTCAGCTTAGTCTAGGCAGAAGAGTTATGCAGATCGCAAGGTCAGGGATGTTACTTTCATGGTTGGTGAGTGAGTATTGCTTCGTGTATCGCCTATGAAGGGCGTGATGAGATTCGGGAAGAAGGGCAAGCATAGCCCTAGGTTCATTGGCCCATTTGAGATTATCGATTGCATGGGAAAGGTGGCTTATAGACTTGCCTTGCCGCCTAGCTTGTCAGTCGTGCATCCGGTTTTTCATTTGTCCATGCTTCGTAGGTATCACGATGATCCTGCCCACGTGTTAGATTTCAGCACTGTCCAATTGTACAAGGATCTGTCATATGAGGAGGAGCCGGTGGCTATTTTAGACCGGCAAGTTTGACAGTTGAGGTCGAGGAGTTTTTCTTCAGTGCATGTTCAGTGGAGAGGTCAACCTCGTGAGGCATCGTCCTGGGAGTCTGAGTCTGATATGCGGACCGTTATCCCCATCTATTCCTTGACTCAGGTACTTCTTTCTTTTGTACGTTCGAGGACGAACGGTTGTTTTAGAGGTGGAGGATGTGACGAACCAAAGGGTCATCACCGTAATTCTCCTTTTCTTTGTACTTTCAAGACCTTAAAAACCTCTTAGTTGGGGGTTGATTCTTTGATTTTGATGTTATTTTAGCGATTTGATCGCTCGAACAATTTCGTAGGATGATATTGAGGTAATGTGTGTGTTTGGTTGGGAGCCCCGAGGGCTCGGGAGTGATTTCGGGGGTGGTTTGGAGTGTTTTTAGACTTACAATGCATCAGAATTTCTGCAATTTTTGCACAGACCCATTGGCCTACACGAATGCATAGGAGCTTCGCGTTCGCGTAGCTTTAGTTCACCCTGGAAAAATTCTCTTCTATGCGTTCGCACCCAGTTTTCGCGAATGCAATGCCTTGCACCCCCCTCCTTTGCGTTCGCGTGTCTACCACGCGTTCGCACATAACGACCCAGGCCCCCAGAAAACTCAATCCCCCGCGTTCGCGTTGCAGCATCGCGAATGTGATGCCCATCTGTTCCCAACTCAATGCGAACGCGACCTTGAGAACGTGATAAACGTTTTTCTCCAGTGATTTTAAAAGCCTAAGTAGTGTTCATTACGGGATTATTCCCACTTTTTCACACGAGCTCTCCCCTAAGACTCTCCATAGACAATTTTCAACCATTCCTTCTTCATAGTTCTTTGGGTAAGTAATCCTAACTTCATTTCCTCTTAATTCCTTCATCTAATTACTAAGTTTCTAGTCTAAAATCATGAATTCAAAGTAGAAAATGGGGGATTTGGGTAGAATTAGGGCTTTTGGGATTTTGGGCAATTCAACCTCAATTTGAGGTCGAATCTTAAAATAAATTATATATTTGAACTCGTGGGGTTATGGATGATTGGAATTTGGTCTGAGCCTCGAGTTTGGACCATGTGGGCTCGGTGTCGGATTTTGGTATTTTTGGAAGAATGATAGGAAATCCATTTCTAAGCTATGGAATTGTGTCCTTGAGCTATTATTGATAATATTGAATCTAATTATGCCTAGATATCGTTGTTTTGGAATTGGATTCTAGAGGAAAGGCGATTTTAGAGCTTTGATTGCTATTTTCGGATCGAGGTAAGTGTTTGATCTAACTTTGGCTTGAGGGAATATGATTAGTACATCATTTGTTATGTGCTATGTAAGTCGGTGTATGGTCATGGTGACAGTTATCTATACACCCGAGTCTAGCATGACTGTGGTTCTTAAATTTCTTTAATTCAAATAATGTGGTATGACTTGTTGCTTAAACTGATTGAGTTCACATGATATGATCCGTTGAGGACAAATAGAGACTTGTATAGATTATTGGAGCATTGGCTCGACTTAGATTTGTTGGTAGTTAAGTGTTAGAAGTGGAAGTTCTGTGATTATTTCCCTTGCCGAGATTTTTGGTATAAATTGAACACTCCCTTGCCGAGATAATTGAGCTGTTAGTTATATTCCCTCGCCGAGACTCATGTATTTTGATGTTACTCCCCTCACACTTGAGTTGCGAATGATGTTGGGTAAGTTTTGTTGGTAAATATCGAGGATCGCACGCCGCAACTGTACTAAATATTGAGGATCGGGTTTAACATCGCAGTGGATTAATTGTCAAGGATCGTGTTGCATGCCGCAACGGTATTAAAGGTTGAGGATCGGGTTGCACGCCGCAACGTGAATATGGACTGAGTATATTGTTCTATGTGTTGAGCTTTCCAGTATTTCTTTATCAGTTGTTATCTGCTCAGTTTTCATTCTTGTTAGCGGATTTCTTTATTTGCACTGTTGTACCTCACAACATGCTTCCCCTTTAAACTATTTAGATTAGTGTATTCTCCTATTATTACATATATCTGTACAGGTTATTTGTGGTAGGTCATGTCTAGCCTTGTCACTACCTCGCCGGGGTTAGGCCAGGCGCTTACTAGCATATAAGGTCGGTTGTGTTGATGCTACACTTCTGTGCCTTTTTGTGCACATATCAGGGAGCAGCATACGAACCTCCGCAGCAGTTCTAGATCAGAAGCCGATCTTCAGTCCAGAGACTTTTAGGTAGCTTAGCTGACGCCCGCGAGCCCGGAGTCTCTTCCATGCTATTTCGGTTTGTTTTATTGTACCGAGATAGACTTAACGTGTATTTCCTTCCAAACTCATGTTTTTAGTTTGTATTACTGGTCTGTGAGTGGTGACACCAGATACTGGGTAGAAATGTAATTTGAGAACTTCTTATCCTATGTTTTCAATTCTTATGTATTTAAAAGCCTTCCGCATGTTTAAGTATTTACTTTAGTTTATTATATTGTTTCAAATGATAACATGTGAAATTTTTAAATAGTTGGATTGCCTAGCTCCGATAGTAGGCGCCATCACGACTCCTGACGGTGGAAAATTCGGGTCGTGACACATATGGCCCGATCCAACCTATAAATATAAACTATGCAATGCTGAAGATCGAACGGTACGAACCATAGATGCATCTATTAACTTGTCGAGGCGAATGGCCCGCTCCACGAGAGTAGTGGAAATTTACCCTTCTCGCGAAATATATTTGCAACGCAGTTGCACATAGAGTTCTTAAGTTATTATAATATTCTTAACTTATTTGTTTTTTCAAAAATACGAAATTCAAATTAAAACTTTCAAGTCTAGAAATCCCCAATCTCAATTCTTTTCGAGGCAAATATTAAACATAATAAAAAAATACAACAAAAAAACAGTATCAACAAAGCATGGTGTACACCTAAAACTACCCGTACATAAGCATAATTAGTAACTATGTACGGATTCTCGTTACCTTGTGCGTACATAGCCTCCACAAATAGAAGCAAATATCAATTCAATTCGCCTAAGGGGTTAATTCCCTCTTACAAGGTTAGAAATGAGACTCACCTCGCTCCAAAGTTCGATAGCTGGCTCCCAAGTCTTTCAAACAAATCCATAAATGTATACTCTAATACTCATTATAATCCAATTTACAACAATTTCCAACTCCGTTTGAAAAGTCGATAAAAATCAACCTCGGGCTTACCCGGATTTCGAATGTTTTTGAAGATAAACTTTGCCCATAACCTCACGAACCCAAATATATAATTTATTCACAATTTCATGACCAAATTCATGGTCAAAATCCAAAAATACCAATTTCTAGGTTTTCTATCAAAAATCCCAATTTCTAAAAATTTTCCATGAATTTCCATGTTAAAGTCCATATATATTCAAAGTATTTAACTTACAATAGGTGTGAATCACTTATCTCATAATAGATGATGAAATTTGCTCTTTCAAAGCTCCATAAATCGCCCAACCAAAATATAATATGAAGGAAAATGGCCAAATCCCATCTTTAAAATGGCACTACCTAGCACTGCCCTTTTTCGTGAATGCGGCAATCCCCTCGTGTTCGTGAAGCTCAGCAAGACCAGGTTAAAAAAATCTTCTTCGTGGTCGCGTTCCTCACGACATGTTCGCAAAGTCTTCCGCCCTCAGTGCTTCACGTTCACATACCTAGCCCCGCGTTCACGTAGGCCAAATGGCCTCAGGCCCAGTCCTCACTTCCTTTTACGCGTTCACGACTTCCCACAAGCGTTCGCGTAGGTCCCTCAAGTTCTTTACTGCGTTCGCATCTCTCCCATAACTTTCACGAAGGCCAAATCTCAAAATCCCCAAAATTCCTCTTCACGAACATGGGACTTCCTTCGCATTTGAGAAGAAGGAAACCAAACACTAGCAACAGTTCCAATACAACTCCAATTGACCTGGAACCACCCAGAAACATACCCAAGGCCCCTCGGATCCCGTCCAATCACACAAACATGATCGAGGCCTCAAATCACATAAAAATATCAAAATCAGGTATCGTACCCCAATTCAAGCTTAGCGAAACTTAGAACTTCAAACTTCTTCATTCGATCCCGAAACCTACCAAATCACATCCGATTGACCTCAAATTTTGCACACAAGTCATATTCAACATTACAGACCTAATCAAACTTCTGGAATTGGATTTTGATCCTAATATTAAGAAGTTCACTCCCGGTCAAACTTCGCAAGAACCTTCAAATTTCTAACTTTCGCCAAATGACCTTCAGACCTCCAAATCGACATCCAGGCGTGCTCCCAATACCAGAATTACCATACGGAGCTATTCCCAGACTTAGAATCCCAAAGGGATATCGATAGTCATTAAAATACACTTCCACCCCAAATTTATGAAATCCTTCCAAATTCCAACTTTCCACAATAGGTGCTGAAATGCTCCCGAGTAATCCAAAATTCGATCTGAACATACGAGCAAGTCCGAAATTATCACAAGAACCTGTTGGAATCTTCAAATCCCATTTTTGAGATATTTTATTCAAAAGTCTAAAATTAGTCAATTCCTCCTACTAGCTTCTAAAATTAGAATTTCTTAGCGAATCAATTTTGAACTTCCCGAAATTCAATTCCGACCACACGTACAAGTTAGAATACCCGAAGTGAAGCTACTCATGGCCTTAAACTACCGAACGATGTGCTAGAGCTCAAAACGACCGTTCGGGTCATTACAGTCAAGGTATGTGATTCCCACATGTTGCAAGTTAAATATTTGGATTATATATATATATATTTTAACATGAAAATTCATGGAAAATTAGTTAAAATTTGGGGTTTTGGTAGAAAATCTGAAAATTGGTATTTTTAAATTTTGACCACAGTTTGGGTATGAAATTGAGAATAAATTATATATTTGAGCTCGTAACGTTATGGGTAACGACTTTCTTCAAAAAAATTCGAAATCCGGTTACGTGCGGCCGAGGGTGACTTTATCGACTTTTCGTGCGAAGTTGGGAGTTGTTATAAATTAGATTACAACGACTATTAGAGTATATATTTATGAAATTTCACATTGATTGACCAGTTTGGAACGACATGCATCGATTTGAGTTGTTGGAAGAGCCTTAGAGCCGGTTATGGAACTTCGGAGCGAGGTAAGTCTCTATTTTAACCTTGTAAGAGGGAATAACCCCATAGACGAATCACTTAATTATATGCTTCTATTTGTAGGGGTTGCATATGCACGAGGTTACGAGAGTCCACACGTAGCTACTAATTATGGTTAAGTACGGGTAGTGTATGACCCAAATCATGTTATACTTGCATTGTTTGCACCCTACTTGTTAATTTAAATGCTTAAATCATATTGGAACTTGATAAAGAAATTGTAAAAGGTTAAACATCATTTACTTGAATTTTGGACGGGTCACTTGACCATTAATAAGAATTGGTATTTCTTTTGATATTATCCCTTAATAATCTTGAATCGGTTGTTCTAATATATCTTCTCTTCTTGTGGAGCTGGCTGAATGCTTCGGTAGCAGATAGATGCATCTATGGTTCGTGCCACTCGACCCTCGGTAGTGCACAGTTTGTATATTTGTATGTTGGATCGGGCCATACGACCTTAGCATAATTCATGCGTAAAAATTATTGGAGTCCAATTATAATTAATATTGTTTCTTTGACTTGAAAGATTAATTTGTTAAATAAAGGAAATTAATTTTTTGGATTCACTATGAGTGAAATAGTTGTTTGTTCATTTTTTCTTATTGAGTTTTCAGCTCTATTTATATAATCCATGCTTCATTTAAATATTGGTACATTATTGTTAGCCGTAGTAAGTGTCGAATCCGACCTCTTGTCACTACTTCTTCGAGGTTAGACTTGAGACTTACTGGGTGTGCATAGATTTACGTACTCATAAACACTTGTTGCACATTTTATGCAGGTAACTATACGTCTAGTGATCTTGTAAGCGCAGAGGCGCGACTATCACGGGGACTTAGGTGAGTTGCATCCCATGTTACGAGTCCACAGCACACAGAGTCTCTGTTAGAGTTATTTACATTTTTCTATCTAATTTGTATTCTGGATAGTTGTTGTATTTTATCATATTTCCTAGTTAATGCTCATGCACTTGTGACATCGAGTTTTGGGGGTTTCTATAAGTTGTTCATCATTGTAGTTCATGTAAGTATGATCATTCACTCTATAAATTCAAGTTTTATACTATATAATTCATGAAAATTTTGAATTAGAATTACTAAAATGAGTAAGTAAGTTGATAGATCATCGTTGACTTGCCTAACGACATGTTAGGCGTCATCACGACCTTTAACGGATTTTGGATCGTGACAGTTTCGAGCTCTAGCGTGTCCTTCAGTGGTTTGAGGCCTTGGGTAGCTTTACTTCGGTCTTTATGACTTGTACGTTTGGTCGGAATTAAATTTCGGGATGTTCGGATTTAATTTGGAAAGAGAATTCTCATTGCAATGACCCGACCGGTTGTTTTAAGCTTTAGCGCATCATTTAGCAGTTTGAGACCTTGAGTAGCTTTACTTCAGGTATTATGACTTTCCCGTGTGGTCATAATTTAATTTTGGAAAGTTCAGAGTTGATTCGTATGGAAATTTTTTATTTCGGAAGCTTTAAGTTGGAAGAATTGACTAAGGTTTGACTTTTGAGTAAATGACCTCGGAATCAGGATTTGAAAGTTCTAACATGCCTGTATGATGATTTTGAACTTGGGCATAGTGGTCCATTCTCCTCGGTAGTGTAATAGATGTATCCATGATTATATACCAGATTATGATGGGATCGGGCCGTACGACTCGACATTTCTATAAACACTCATATGGAATTGTGCGTATTATTTGTCCAAAAAGCTTGTGTATATGGGAATTTTACTGATTTGAATTATGATGACCTATCTAGTGAGGTCCATTATTTATTTACATACTCCGATAGATGAGGCAACTACTAATCGAGAGTTGAGCTTGTTATTGAGAGGAAGCTTGTTCCACATATTCATACTTGTTTATCTCGTTTATTTACTCTGCCCTATATCTGTTTACTTCTTACTGTATCTGTCTTATTGGACCACTAGTAAGTGTCGATGTCGACCCCTCGTCACTATTTCTCTAGGGTTAGGCTAGTATTTACTAGGTACGCGTTAATTTATGTACACATGATGCACTTGTTGCACTTATTGTGCAGGTATACATATATGTTTCTGGTGGTCCTCTAGGTGCAGAGGTGCAATTGTTGCGGAGATTTTATAGTGAGTTGCACTTTTTGATACAACCCGCAGTATGTAGAGTCTCCATCAGAGTTATTTATATTCCCCGTCTAACTTGTATTTAAGCTGGATGTAGTTTTACATATTAATAGATGCTCATGCACTTGTGACACCACGTTTTGGGGGTTCTTATGGAATTTTTTATTATTGTAGTTCGTGTAAATATTATCACTTACCCTATAAATTCTATTTCATACTCCTTAATTAATGAAAATTATGATTTCAAATACTAAAATGAGTAAATAAGTTAATCATTCATCGTTGTCTTGCTGATGGCGGTGTTAGGCACCATCACGACCTTTTAGTGGATTTTGGGTCGTGGCAACTTGGTATCAGAGCGTTAGGTTCACTTAGGTCTCACGATTCATGATCAAGTCTATTAGAGTCTTGCGGATCGGTACGAAGATGTCTTTACTTAACTTAGAGAGGCTACAGGTCTATTAGGAGAACTTCCCTTCTTGATTCCTCGTCGTGCAATTTGGTTTCTTTGAGGCTTATGCCTTTATTTCCTTTCTACTCAATCTTATGGGAAGTGAAGCACTTTTATCAATTGGGAATCAAGGAATTGCAATGGTACAACAAATGTGGTGCAGGAAGTTTCTCCCTGCGTATTTGATTGGGTTATTGTCGTCGCCTTGCGGAAGGATGTTCTGTCATTTTAGCTCAGTATCAGTATTGCCTATGGTTTTAAAGTTGGGGACCGATTGTTATAAATATTCGTGCATTACTATCGCACAGTGATGGTGTAAGGGTAGGGTATGGATCGCGGTAGTGAATGACTTGAAAGGAGGATTTCTTAGTTCACGACTTAGAGGTTCAATATTTAGTTCCGACGGAGGAAAGGTAATTAAACTATAGATGTTCAGGCCTTGATTGATGAAATTATGAGACTTGGTATTTTCGAGCATAGTGGAATTCTCATTTGTGATATGGTGTCGTTGTCCCTTTTTGAACGTATTAAGGTTCGCTAATGTTATAGACTCTTTGATTTGCCTGCGGGGCAGGGTGTTGCGAAATGGTTCTTGAAAAGCAGTTGTCATAGATAGAGGTATGTAGTGGTTTCGGGATAGAATAAATGTTTCTAATGTTGATGACTCGAGAAAGATGATCTTCGAAGAGTCTTAGAATTGGTAGAAATTGGTCATATCAAGTGCCATAGAGATGGATTTTTCTTTGAGGCAGTATTTGGGCAGCGAAGGATGAGGAAGGACATGGCAGAAGTCGAGAAGTTGCTTAATGGAGAGGGTTTACCCAAAGTGGGAGAGTAGCAGAGTAGCATATAGGTTCTGTGGTAGGATAGCCACATGCCTTGAGGGAAGTTTAGAGAAATTTAGGAATCGTGATTGACGGTGACTAGGACCACAAATTTTATTTGGATTAACATGACGACGAGTTTGGAATGTATTGTTGGACTTTCAATTAATGCCAATGGGTAAGAAGGAATCTTGGTAGGCTCCAGGGTTATGTAATTGTAGCTTCAAGCTATGTAGGGGAGCCCTACCATCTACTATTGGATGGCGTGGTTGTCTACTTGTAGGTTTCTCTCTATCAAAGTGTTGTCGGGCTATTACGACTAAGGAAAGCAAACTTCATTGGTAATTCAAGCAAATGATTTGAGGAACGTGTGCTATATTTTGCCTTATCAATTTATGTTCAGGTTTTGGTATGACTTAGAGTTATGCTTCTTGTGGGGTTTATGTACAAGGAAAAGAATTTGGTCAGGTTCTTCTTTGATAGGGTGTTCATGTGATAGCAGCGCACTAGAGTTTGGCTTATATTAAGAGCCAAGTAAGAGTGGGTGGCTCTTAACAGTAGTTCTAATAGGTTCAAGAACTTAAATGCAGTGCCTAAGAACTTGGAGTGTTCTATGTTATCATCGGGTATGTGCTGCAGTATTGGAGGAAAGGAAGAAATAGCTTCGGATTCATGTAATGTCTTGCAGAATGGGTGTACTAGTTGGAAATGCCATTGAGCGCATAAGAAAGACATAAGATGGTTCGTGGGTTTGAGACAACGGGGTCTCGTGAATTGGGACACTCAAGATGAGTGCAGATTGAGTTCGTTATATTTTGAATGGAGCTATTATTATTTCTAAGGCAAGTCCAGAGTAAATTAGAAGAAGATGGTCGGTTAGCAATGGTTGAATCGGCATGATGGTGGAAATGATTAGTTTCTTCAGAGTCTTAAGTTATACATGTGATTTGTGGCGGTACATATGAGGCTTTACAGTCACCATAATTTTATTGATCTGAGAGGTATTTGATTCTAATGGCCTTGTGGTGTAAATGGTTTCCGGAAGAGTTATGGCGGTATAGATCGTGACTTGAGGCTTGTATTTTTGGTGGCTGGGAGTTCAATTGTATGTTGCAATATTTCTTCTGAAATGAGTTAAATGAAAGGTTTCTATCCAATGAAGTGTTTATTCTACTAGTTGTTCAGGGGTTTTGATAAATTCTTGTACTTTCCCGTTGCGGCATGATCGGTTCAATGAGCGGCATTGGAATTGGAAGCTTAGGATCAATTTGCGGCTACGTGTTGATAAGAGTGTCACTAGCTCAGATGAGTAGGGAAGAATGCATATGTTCATAGTCAGCTGGCATATTCTTTAGTGTCACTTGGGAATGGTGTTCTGTGTAAGAGGCTTTGTGTATTGATTTGCAAACTCTTGGTTGGTCTTACCGAATAAGTACGGTTGGTGGTGAGGAGGTTCAGACTTTGCTGCCTTGTGCGAAAGGTCGTTGGAGCATATCCCACGGGGAAATTTGTATAAGTATGACATGTTAGTCACTTGATTGTTAAGTATGGAGACCAAGTATGGAAATTCGGGCACTGTCACCAATGTGAGAATTTATGCCTAAAGGACATTCTGTTCATTTCATCGTGGACTGTTGAAGTTTGTTCCGTAATTGACGGTTGTTCTTATGTGTCATAGGGAAAGGTTATTGTGGATCCTTGAATGATTATTAGCCCAGTACGGTACGATCAGAATCCTCTTGAGCTCTTTGGATGGATCTAAATGTGAATGTGTGCTCTATATCTGGCCGGATGTATTCATTTTAGCATAGCTTACGGAGGGGTCTTCAAGCATTGGATGTTATTTCCGTCGTCAAGCATTCCGTGTAATCTTTATTGTTCCATATGGGTTGTGAGGCAGTTTGATTATTCGCACATGTATTGAGATCTCATGAAGTTTGTGATGTTGTGAGAGAAAGATGGCTCTCAAGATGCATGTCATTTATTGTAATTTGTATTGTGCACTCGGCGTGCTTGTGGCCGATATTTGAGAAATTCGTAGGTATGGGCATTATGTTTTGATGGGTATTTTCTTACTTACTATTATGTGCGAATCAGGTGGCACGCTGCCACGGGTATGTTATTTGGATCGGGTTGCACGCCGCAATGGTTTCATGGTTGGATTGGGTTGCACGCTGCAACAGTATCATGTGTAGATCGGGTTGCACACTGTAACAATGAGATAATTAAGGACAACTCCTTATATTTTATTTTATGTGTCATGTTTCTTACCTCTGAGAAAGGCTCATATATTTTATGGGCATTTTATTCATTATGCGGGCTGGATAGTTCTTTTCCAAAGTTCGTTCTTCCTTATGTGTCATATCTGAGTTGTAGCTTATTGGTGCATTGATGGCGTCATATAAAATCTTAGATAGTGTTTGCGGTGGATTATTGCTAGAGTACCTTGTACTGGATAAGACGAGATTATTGGGCCTAGTATCAGTGAGATCGCATTTATATAAAGCTTATTAAATAGCAAATAACTTTATTCAGTTCATAACAAGGTAATGGTGTTTGTCAGGAGAGACTCCATAATTTGTGATTCAGCAGGTAGTTATGCGTTTCTACACATCTATTCCGTCGTGGCAGTATTGCAAGAGTTGGAATAGGGCTTATATATGTTATGAGGTATACTACGGGCTTCGGGTCAGTGAAAATATCAACTGTTGTACTTGGGGGAAGATTTCACCGGAGGAGCATGGTTACATTGGGTTCAGTGTCTGAGGATTGATACGGTGTTCCGGTGTGAGAATTGGAGAATTTCGGATGTTGGAATTTGGTTTTAAAGCTTGTTAGCTAAGGTAACGGGAATGATCTTCAGTCTGGTTCGAGCTAATGTGATCATCTGGGCTATGGTCATATGGGTAGGTGCATGAGGTGTTAAACAATGATTTTGGACAACTCCGAAGCAGTTCTTAGCACATTCGAGGACGAACATATATTTATGGAGGAGAGAATGTAACGACCCGACCGGTCGTTTTGAGCTCTAGGTCATCATTCAACGATTTTCAGCCTTGAGTAGCTTCACTTCAGGTATTATGACTTGCACATCTGTCAGAATTGAATTTCAGAAAGTTCAGAGTTGATTCAGATGGAAAATTCTCATTTCGAAAGCTTTAAGTTGGAAGAATTATCTAAGGTTGGAATCTTTAGTAAACGAACTCAGAATCAGGATTTGAAAGTTCCAATAGGTTTGTATAATAATTTCGGACTTGGGCGTATGTTCGTATCGGGTTTTTGGGCGACCGGGAGCATGTTGGCGCTCATTTTGGAAAGTTAGCATTTTGGAAGAATTTCACAAGTTTAGGTTGAAATGTATTTTAGTGTTATCGATGTCTGTATGGAATTCCGAGAGTGGAGATAGCTCAGCATGGTGATTCTGGTCCTAAGAGCGCGTCCGGATGTGGATTTGGAGGTCCGTAGGTATTTGTTGAAAGTTGGAAATTCAAAGGTTTTTGGGAACACCGGGAGTGGACTTTTTGATATCAGGTTCGAATTCCGATTTCGAAAGTTGGAGTAGGTCCGTAATGTCAAATATGACTTGTGTGCAAAATTTGAGGTCCATCAGATGTGATTTGACAGGTTTCGGCATCGAAGGTGGAAGTTTGAAGTTCTAAAGTTCATTAAGCTTGAATTGTGCAATTCATGATTTTGATGTGGTTTCATGTGAGTTGAGGCCTCGAGTAGGTCTATGTTATTTTATATAACTGGTTGGTGTGATTGGGTGGGGTCTCGGGGCCTCAGGTGTGTTTCGTATCATTTTTTCCACATTTTGCTACTGCTACTGCTAATGGTGATTCTGGTGTCCATCGTGAACGTGTGGAGGCGACAAAGTTCACAAAGAAGGATTTGTAGGGCTCGTGGAGATTTCTCATCGTGAACGCGATGCAAAGGTCATGAATGTGGAGGGGTGCCTAAGGAACCTACGTGAACGCAAAAGGCCAGTCGCTAACGCTTAGAAGGAAAAGGAGAAGTTGTGCCCGAGGTCATTTGGAATTCACGAATGCAGAGCATGGAATGCGAACGCGAAAGGGATAGAGTCAGTTGAACATTGCCAACGCGTTCAAGGGTCCGCGAACGTGATGAAGGTCAGGCCTAGGGAGATTTATTTTAAAGTGGGATTTAGCCCATTTCACTCATTTCTCTCTTGGTTTGGGTGATTTTGGAGAGACTTCAAGAGGAGATTTTCATCATCTATGTCAAGGTAAGTGATTCCCACCTATATCAAGTTAAATACTTGGATTATATATAGATTTTAACATAAAAATTCATGGAATATTAGTGAAAATTTAGGGTTTTAACATTCTCATATGTTGGTATTTTTAGATTTTGACCACGAATTTGGGCATAGAATTGAGAATAAATTATATATTTGAGTTCGTAGTATTATGGGTAACGATTTTAATCAGAAATTTTCAAAATCCGGGCACGTGGATCAGAGGGTGACTTTATTGACTTTTCGGGCAGAGCTGGGAATTGTTATAAATTGGACTGTACCGAGTATTAGAGTACATATTTATGAAATTTCACATTAATTGACTCGTTTTGGAGCGATGGACATCAGTTTGAGTTATTGGAAGAGCTTTGAAGCCGCTTATGGAACTTTAAAGCGAGGTAAGTGTTTTTTTCTAACCTTGTAAGAGGGAATTAACCCCATAAATGAAATAATTTATTATGTGCTTCTATTTGTGGGGGCTACGTACACACGAGGCGATGAGAGTTTGTTCGTAACTACTAGTTATACTTAAATCCGAGTAGTCTAGGACACAAATCATGTTATACTTGTGTTGTTTGCACCCTACTTGTTAATTTAATTGATTAAATCATATTGGAACTTGATAAAGGAATTGAAAAAGATTAAACTTCATTTACTTGAGTTTTGGATGGGTCACTTGACCGTTAATGAGAATTGGTATTTTTTGAATATTAGCCCCTTAATAATCTTGAATAGGTTGTTTTAATATATTTTCTCTTCTTGTGGAGCGGGTCGAATGTCTCGGTAGCAGATAGATGCATCTGTGGTTCGTGTCGTTCGACCCTCGGCAGTGTACAATTTATATATTTGTATGTTGGATTCGGCCGTACGACCTTGGCATAATTCATGCGTAAAAATTCATGGAGTCCAATTATATTTGATATTGTTTCTTTAGCTTGAAAGATTAATTTGTTAAATCAAAAAGAAATTAAATTTTGGATTTTCTAGAATTGTTTATTTATTTCTTGTTATTGAGTTTTCAGGTATAATTGTATAATCTATGCTTAACTAAAATTTTGGTACATTATTATTAGTCTTAGTAAGTGTCAAATCCGACCTCTCATCACGACTTTTCGTGGTTAGACTAGATACTTGCTGAGTACGCATTGATTTACGTATTCATGCTAGTGATCTTATGGGCACAGAGGTGCGGCTATCATGCAGACTTAGGTTAGTTGCATCCCGTGCTACGAGTCTGAAACACACAGAGTCTCCATCAGTGTTATTTAGATTTTCCTATCTAATTTGTATTCTAGATAGACATTGTATTTTATCATATTTCCTAGTAAATGCTAATGCATTTGACATCGGGTTTTAGGGATTTCTACAGGTTGTTAATCATTGTAGTTTGTCTAAGTATGATCATGCACTCTGTAAATTCTAGTTTTATGATGTATAATTAATGAAAATTATGAATTCAAATTACTAAAATGAGTAAGTAAGTTGATAGATCACTGTTGGCTTGCCTGATAGTGCTGTTTGGCGCCACCACAATTTTTAGCGGATTTTGGGTCGTAGCGGCTTGGTATAATAATTAGGTTTACTTGGGTCTCACGAGTCATCAGCAAGTCTAGTAGAGTCTTGCGGATCCGTCAAGACATCTGTACTTATCTTTGAGAGGCTACAGGGCTATTAGGAGTATCTCCCTTCTTGATTCCACATCGATTTGATCCCTTATAGGCTTATGCCTTTATTTCCTTTCTATTCATTCTTGTACGGTGTTGAGCACTTGTGTAAATTGGGCATCGAGGAGTTGTAGTGGTACTACAGCCATTGAGCAGGATGTTTCTCCCTACGCATTTGAGCAAGTTATTATTGTCTTCTTGCGAAAGGATGTTCTGTCATTCCAGCTACATTTTTTATGGAATCGAGGCTATGCGTAGATTGCTATGATGTTAAGATGTTGTTATCTCACAGTGTTGGTGTAATAGTAGAGTGTTTGTTTATGTGTTGAGGCAGTGAACTTGAAAGGAGGATTTCTCAGCACATGATTTGGAGGTTCAACATTTATTCACAGCAAAGGAAAGGCAATCGGATTATGAATATTCAAGTTTGGGTTGGTGGAGTAACGAGACTTGGCATTTTCGAGCATGGTGGAATTTTCATATGCGATGTGGTGTTGTTGTCCTTGTTTGAATGTATTAAGTTCGCTGGTGCTATGATATTCTTTAATTCACCTTTTGGTGCAGAGTAATGTGAAAGGACGCCAGAGAAGTGGTCGTCAGAGAATAGCGGTGTGCAGCGGTTCAGAATTGAATCGGTGTTTCTAATGTTGATGGATCGAGAAATATGATCTTCTAGGAGGTTTAGAGATGACATCAATTCACTGGTTCCGGTGCTATAGGTATGGATTTGATTTGAGGCAACATTTGGGCAGCGAAGAATGAGGAAGGGCATGGCGGGCGGTGTCTCGAGGTGGTTGAATTACTAACAAGTCAAGTATGAAAAGCAGAGGTCAAGCAGAAGATGGTATAGCCGAAGTGGGAGTGATAGAGTAGCCTATGGATTCTATGGTAGGATAGCCACATGACTTGAGAAAAGTTTGGAGTGATTTGGGATCATGGTGGACAGTAACAAGGTCTACAAACTTAATTTGGAATGTTGGCTACTGTGCTGAGGAAGATGGGATACGACAGAAAGGAGTTTGCTTGATACGAAGGGGAATTCAACATGACTTTAGATTGGAAGGCATTGTCGCACTTTTGGTTGATGTCAATGGGGAGTGAAGAGACTTGTATAACTGGTGAATGAGCACGGGCTCAGGAGGGTTTACTGATTTCATAGTAAAGGCAGCCAGTGTAGTGTCGTTGGAAGATGTTGGTATGGAATTTCCACAAGTGGGTTATTTCCTGTGAGTAGGTTAGCGGCTGCGTGGTGTTGATGAAGCTTTTACGAAGGATTCTACTTGCTATCCGGTAAGACGTCGAATATATGAATGTGGATAGTGGTTCAAAATATTTATGAAATGTTTAACAGAAAGATTTTGAGAGACTTGGCGAGTTGATTGTGCCAGATCATGGTAATTTGGAAGGTGGAATCTTGGTGGTTTCTAGGGTTATGAAATTGTAGCATCAATTTAAGTGGGGGAGCCCCACCGTCTATGGTTGGATTATGTGGTTGTCTGCTTGTGCGATTTCTGGTCAACGGTGTATTGATGGGTCTATATGACTAAGGAAAGAAAACATCAGTGGTAATCAAGCAAATGATTTAAGGAATGCGTGTTATATTTAGGCCTTATTGATTCTTGTTCAAGTTTGGGAAGATTCAGAGTTTATGCTTCTTGTGGATGTAATGTACAAGAAAAAGAATTCAGTCGGATACTTCTTTGATAAGGTGTTCACGTGCTAGCAGAGCAATAGAGTTTGGCTTCTATTCGAGGCCACGTCAAAGTGGGTGACTCTCAACAGTGGTCCTATTGGGTTCAAGAATTTAAGTAGTGCCTAAGGACTTAGGATGTTCTATGGTATCATTAGATATGCGGAACTGCATTGGAGGAAGGGAGGAAATAGTTTCGAATTTGCAAAAGGTCTTGCAGAACGGGTGTACCAGCTGGTGATCTTATAGTGCCATAAGTAGAATATGAGATGGTTCATGGGTATTGCGACAATGTAGTCTCGTGGATTAGGTCACTCAGGACGAGTGTAGTTGGTTTCATTATGTTTGAAATGGAACTACTATCATTTATAGGGAAAGTACCGAGTAAATTGGAAGAAGTGGTTCAGTTGGAAATGGTTGAATCAACATGATAGTGGCAGCGATCAGTTTCTTCAACACGAAGTCATACATGTAGTTTATGGTTATACACTTGGGATTGAGCGCCACCACAACTTGGTTGATTTGGGAGGTATTTGATTCAAATGGCTTTATTGTGTGAATGGATTTTGGAAGAGTTATGGCAATTTAGATCACAACTTTAGGTTTGTGTTTTTTCTACAGCTTGAGAATGTTGTTGCATGTTGCATTGGTTCTTCTGAAATAAGCTGAATGAAAAGTTCAGGAATTATGATGAGTTCTTGTAAAGATCACTGCTAAAAACATAGCAATTGAGTTCAGCCATGTCTGCCATGGCAGGTGAAGAAGCTTCTAGAGTTGAACGAAGTAAAAGGAGAAGAAGAAGAACGGGAAAATGATGAAAAGAAACTTGAGGGGTTTTTCTGATACCTCATAGAGTATATATACACGTGTACTTGTACAGCTGGCAACAACTAATTCCAACAATGAATTAACTAACTCTAACAGTAACATTAACTAACTTTAATTGATTACTTGAACAATACAATAAATATCTCAATATGCCTCTCAAGTTGGAGGTGGTGAAAACACTACCAACTTGGCTAAAACACCTGAATGTTTGACGCATGTTAAAGATTCGGTAAGAATATCCGCAAGTTATTGATCAATTGCGATGTGATGCAATGAAATAAGGCCATCTTGCAGCTATTTTCTCACAAAATGCCAGTCAACCTCGATGTGTTTGGTACGCTCGTGGAACACATGATTTTTAGCTATGTGCAAGGCTAACAAACTATCACAGAATACTGGAATAACGTGTATAGAGGGAACTCTCAGTTCAACCAAAGTCTGCTTAGCCACACCAGTTCACCAACTACCTTTCTAAGTAACATGTACTCTGCCTCTGCTGAAGATAAAGAAACAACTTTCTGCTTCTTGGACTTCCAACTGAGTGGACTGTTTCCTAGCAAAATAATGTACCCACTTACAGATCTTCTTGTGTCTGGAAAGGAAGCCCAATTAAGGCTCTAATAGTCCAATCTTACGATTTGGACATAAAGACTCCTAATGTAGGATCACCCTTGAGATACCTCAATAGATGGTAAGTAGCCTTCAAGTGAGGCTCTCTAGGATCTTGCATGAACTGGCTTAAATGTTGAACCCCAAAAGCTATGTCCAATCTAGTAGTAGTTAGAAAGTTTAACTTCCCTATTAGTTTCATGTAAAGTTGGATCATCCAAAAGTTTACCCTCATTGGCATTAAGTTTTTCATTAGGATCAAGTGGGGGGCTTAAAGCAGTATATTCCAAATAAGTGTACTCTTTCAATAAGTCCAGAAAAATTTTCTTTGGGAAATGAATCACACCATCAGACTTGTACAGTACTTTTAGGCCTAAGAAGTAGTGCAAATGACCTAAGTACTTTATCTTGAACTTATCATGAAGAAAGGTTTTCGATTGTAGTATTTCCTCAAGTTTGTCCCTATGACTAAGATGTCATCTACATAAACTGCCACATAAACCACTGAATCTCCATGTTTGTGAAATAATGAATAGTCATCTAATGAATGACTGAAACCTTTAAACCACAAGGCCTCGGTTAGTTTCTCCTCCATTGTCTACTAGCTTGTTTGAGGCCATATAAAGACTTATATAACTTGCAAAGCAGTGACTTATCCTCCACCATAAGGCCTGGTGGGATCTGCATATACACATCTTCATGTAAATCCCCGTGGAGAAAAGCATTATTTACATCCAATTGGAACATTGCCCAATAGTTCTTTACTGCTACTACAATCAAAGTTCTCACTGTCTTCAACATAGGAGAAAATATTTCTCTGAAATCTACACCTTCTTGTTGAGTATAGATCTTTACAACTAGACTGGCCTTATACCTCTCTATTGTACCATCACACCAGTGTTTGTTTTTTGTAGAACCATCTACAATATATTGTTTTCTTATCAGATGGAAGAGGTACTACATTCCAGGTATAGTTTGCAGAAAGAACCTCAAATTCTTGAATCATGGCTGCTTGGCAAGCAGGGATGACAACAGCTTCCTCAAAAGAAGATGGCTCACTAACATTGCAAATACTGTTTACCAACGCCTGACTATTAGGATTCATTGATCCATTTGCTATTTGGTGGCATTTAGAAAACAGAGCACTGAGAGAAAAAGAGTGTTTATCAGTGTTGCGGAATTTCTGGACATAATCTTATAGATATACATGAGTTTTGCGTTCCCTCTGTGATCTTCTCAAGAGTGTGGGAGGATGATGTACTGGTGAAGAATCAATGAGTGGAGGTGAATGTGGTTGAGGTAGTGCTAAGGTGCTAGGAAGAGAAGTTGGAACTGGAGAGGTAGAAGGTGAATGAGGTGAAAGAGGAGGAGTAGGTACTGGATCATCTAAACTAGGTGAATTCACGCAGGAGCCATCAGATGGGGAATCATCAATGTACATTTCTGTGATATTATTGTGACTAGCTGGTTCATTAGATGGGACAATATCAAAGTATATAGGAAATGATTCAGATTTGGACTTGAAATGAATTTCAAAAGGAAAAATGAACTCATGAAATATAACATCTCTGGTGATGTGTATTTTCTTGGTTGATAGGTCTAGGACTTTGTAGCCTTTGACACCAAAAGGATAGCCTAGAAATACATATGGGACGTATCTTGGTTCAAATTTGTTTAAGTGAACCTTGGGTGTTGTAGGAAAGCACGGACAACCAAAGCTTCTCAGTTGTGTGTAATCTAGCTTCTTGACATATAGGACTTCGAAGGGAGATTTGCTTTAGAGATATGTAATAGGTAGTCTATTTATAATGCGGAGTTGCTATAAGTACATATTCCCAATACATCAAAGCAATTTGTATTGGAAAAGTAAGACTCTAGTTGTCTCAAGAAGATATATGTGTTTCCTCTCTACCACTCTATATTATTGTGGTATTAAGGACAACTCCGTTGGTGTACAATTCCTTTTGACTTGAATAAAGTATTGGTTTTTAGGTTGTTAAATTCTAATCCATTATCAAACCTAATGGGGTAGAATTTGGTTTCGAACTGATTTTCAATTAGGGAAATGAATGCTTTGAGTATCTGTAGAGCATTACTCTTGCAGGTTAGTAGTTGAGTCCAAGTAGTTCTACTGTTGTCATCCACTATAATGATAAAGTACATGTATTTTTCATGAGTATGTTCATGATAGGGTCCCCGAAGATCCACATGAAGCAATTCAAAGATTTTGGAAGAAGTACTGACTTTCTGAGGAAAGGGAAATTTTGTTTGTCTGGCCATGGGACAAATTGTGCATATAAATTGTTGCTTTGAAAAAAATCAGCATATATGGTAGAGATGTGTTTCATCTTTACAAATGGTACATGCCCAAGTCTATTATACCACAATATATTTACATTGTTGGAAAAGCATGAAACAAATTTAGACATACCATCATTCAAAGTAAAAGTACTAGCAGTTGAAGTAGGAATGCTCTGCATTTGATTCAGAGATGACTATTTACAAATGAAAGTGGATGACACTGTAGATTATTCAAAGAAGAAATATTTACATCACATGAATAATTAAGGGTCATAGAAGAGTTATTGTCTCTCAATCACTTGGAGAAAAGCAAGTACAAGTCATTCCTCACTTTACCAATCTCTAAAGGCCTATTCACTGAAGGGGTCTGCAGAAAACAAGTATTGTCAATGAGTGATGTCATCCCTTTGATATGTTTGGTCAACCAATAGACAGACACCAGATTGAACTTAAAAGAGGGAACAAAAAGGACTTTCTATAATACTATTTTGGATGTAAGAACAACATCACCAATTTCAAACATTTTAACTTTATATCCATTGGCCTCTCTGCCCTTTCGGGTAGGGTAAGGCCTGTCTACATATTATCCTTCCCATACCCCACTTTGTGGGACTATACTGGGTAGTTGTTGTTATTGTTGTTGTTGTTAACTTTATATCCATTGGGTAAGACTACTAGAAAGGGATAAGGTAGGAAATTGATATTATACATTAGAGATTTGTTAAAGGTCATCTGATTGGAGGCCCCTGAATCTAATATCCATGTGTCAGTTTTGGACTCAAAGCATTTGCACGAAAGTTTACCAAACTCAATGGAAGAGGTGCACACTATCATACCTGCAAAGTTGGCAGCATTGATACTAGATGAGTATGAGCTTCCTGATGATTTCCCAGCATCTCCATTCCTACCGTGAAATTGTTGAAGTAAGCTTACAAGTTGTCCATATTGTTCTTCAGTAAGGTTCATATTTGTGTCATCATCTTGTGCCTTGCTTTCAATTTCCTTGCCAGCAATATTTTCATCAGTAACTCCTTGCATACTTGCAACTACTCCTTTCCCTCTACTGTTGTCTCTAGGACCTTAACCTTGACCATAGTTGTGGTTATTTGAGAAACTAAGGGAATGTTCTGAGTAGAGTTTGGTTGTCCGTGGATAACCATGTAGCTTGTAACGTCTATCTTTACTATATCCTGGTCTTTTGCAGTAATCACATATGAGTCTGCCTCTAGAAATCCCACGATAATTGTTATCTGTTGGGAAGTTTGTCTTAAAGGAACTCTGTTCTAATGTACTCACATTCAGTGAAATCGAATGAGCAATTAAATGGTCATTTGGCCTAATCTCTCTATGCTTTTCATCCTGAACTAGAAGTGAAAAGGCTTGCGCTAAATTTGGCAATGGATTCATCATAAGTATGCTTCCTCGAACTACTGTGTATATTTTCATTCAGTCCCATAAGAAATTGTATTAGTCTCCTATCTTGTTCAACCTTGTAAATACTCTCTTTTGCCCAGAATAATAGATACAATTGCATTGACTCCTCTTATTCAAAGTGGCAACTTCTTCCCACAGTTTTTTCAACTTAGTATAATATGTAGTAATGTCAATAGTACCTTGAGAAAGGTCATTGATCTCTTTCTGAATTTGATACAGTCTAGCTCCATTAGTTTGTTCATAGCGATCCTCCAATTCCTTCCAAAGCTCAACAACATCATTTGCATATTCTACACTATCTGCGATTTCTTTAGAAAGAGAGTTTAGAATCCAAGATGTCAGCATATTGTCACAACGTTCCATTGTCGAAATTATGGTGATGAAATATCTGGTTGTCTACAAACTCCACTTATGAAACCAAAGAAGTTAAATTCACACACTCAAATATATTTTAAGTTCTCACATATATTAAAAAAATCGCTCACTCTCCCAGAAGAAGTCACATGCATGTAACTCAACACAATCCTCCTCCAAGACCTGTACCCTATTCTGTCAAATGCAGTTGAAACTAGCATAGCTCCTGGATTATCAAACGGGTGGAGGTACGTAGGATCACTAGGATCAAATCATGTGCCCATCAGAGTGACGGTGGCGGTAGTTTCCACTCTGGTTGAATCGTCTTAATCAGTGACAGCCATAACAAAATTTAATTGAGGGAGAGAACAGATGGATTTTCAATTCCCAACTATTACAGATTTCGACAGCAAGTATATAAGTCAAAAAATCAAAATTAGGGCTAAACTCAAAATATCTGATGAAATAAAAAACAAAAGAAATGGAACAAGAAGCCAGAAATGAAGACGATATACGAGATTAATCTCGCTCTGATATCATGTAAAGATCGTCGCTGAAAATAGAGCAATTGAGCTCAGCCATGTCTGCCATGGCAGGTGAAGAAGCTTCTACAGCTGAACGAAGAAAATGGAGAAGAAGAAGAACAGGAAAATGATGAAAAGAATCTCGAGGGATTTTTTTGATACCACATAGAGTATATATACACATGTACTTGTACAACTGGAAACAACTAATTCTAACACTGAATTAACTAACTCTAACAGTGACATTAACTAACTCTAACTGATTATATGAACAAGACAATAAATATCTCAATAGTTCTGATAATCTCGTATAGCGGCATGATAGGTGCAAGGAGTGGCATGGGAACTGGGAGTTGAAGGTCAAAATTGCGGTTCGGTGTTGATAGAATGTTACGAGCTCGGATGAGCAGTAGTTTATTTACATGTTCAGAGTAAGCTGGCATTTTCTTCTCTTGTTCCTCTTATTTGTTCAATCACCCCTATATGCTGAACGTTTTATTATTAAATTTGTTACTTCCAAATTCCTTATATAAGTGTATTCTGCTTCTTGAAAATGCATGCAAATACTTCTTCTCGTGGTCTCTTGGGCTTCACCTGTTATACATTTCTCCAAAGCAGCATTTTCTGCAATACTTTCAATTCTGCTCCATGCGAGTATTTTCTTGTTTTTCTTTTTCTTTGTTTAACTTCCCATGCAAAAGCAGATGGCATGCATCAATTTCAAAAACAAACTACTGCAATTAACTCAATATATATCCAATTTCAGGTCAGTATTTCTGGAACAACTTCTGCTAGCTGTTATCTTTATTTTGAAATGCATGTCTCGAACGAACTATTATTTTTATATCCTAGCTACCAATTAATAGTTTAATATTATAGTTTGATTAAGATACAAAAAATCTTTTTAATTTTAATTTCGGTAGGCATAGAAATGATCAAGTTGACTCTTATAAAGCAAACCCCAACTGTTCTCTATGGAATAAGAACCTTGAAATTCGTATAACTGTGGAACACCAGCAAGATCGCTTCTTTTCATTTCCTGGTATTCTGGAATGTTCATTTCTTTCATAGTTTTGTGTAGTTTTCTTTATTTTCTTTTTTGTTTATTTTTTCCGTTTGATAGTTATTGTCTTGTTTAACTTCCCAGTTAACCAGAAGATCTTTAAGGAGAGGAAAGGATGGCCTACGCTGCTCTAAATCTGTTAGGCTGACAATGGAGGAGCTGCTGAATCAAGATTCATGTCTATTTCCTCGAAAGAGAGCAACATTTGAAGCTCTTCATAATGAGGTTAGTTCTTTGCAGGCTGTTATTCAACTACCTTCAGCAACAAAACCCGAGATGAGAATTTGGGAGGGGCTGATAAGAGATGTAGCTTATAAAGCCGAAGATGCTGTTGAGTTATATCTATGCACAAGTCAGATTAATAGAAATGGTGAGAATGAAGGAAATGCACACATGATATCACAAGATGGATTACAGGAATTACTCGGAGAAATATCGACTGTAAACAAGAAACTGAGGACCATTAATCTGTATGATCATGGCACCAAAGATTTCCAAGCAGGGGAGTTCTTACTTGGTAATTCATCAGAACAAGTTTCACATCAAGAAAACATATTTTGGGACTTCAATGATCACTTCGGAAGAATCAGATGTCGACTCATTGGATTTTCATCTGAACTCAATATTGTCCCAATAGTAGGTATGGGTGGAATAGGAAAAACTGCTCTTTCCAGAGCCTCTTATAATGATCCTTGCTTGGTGAATCATTTTGACATCCGTGCTTGGATTACTGTCTCCCAACAGTATCAGGTTAGGAAAAGCTATTGGGCTTTTGCGCTGTGTCATTGATCTGTCTGATGCCAATGCAAAAACAATGATGAAATAGCTGAAAGGTTATACAAAAGCCTAAAAAATTTAAGCGTTTTCTTATTCACTTGGATGATGTTTGGAGTATTGAGGCTTGGGATGATGTGAAGAGATCTTTTCCAGATGACAATAATGGAAGTGGAGTTGTTTTAACCAGTAGACTTGATCTTTTTGCTAGCTCCGAGAGCCCTCCTCATTTGATGAGTTTACTTAGCATGGATCAAGCTTTGAAGCTACTCAACCTAAAGGTGTTTGGCAAAGAGTCTATGTTGAATATGGCAGATATACCACATCGGTTGGGAAGCAAAAGTGGTTGGGATTTTTCCCTATAAAAGGAGGCCTAATGCTTAGGATTTAAACACACCTCTCATTTGCCTTCTCATCTATTTAAGGCATTTGTATCTTCTCTCTTTAGTGTTATTTCACTTGTGTAAATTTGGAGTGGAATAAAATATTGGTTGTGTCCGAGGAGTAGGCAAAGTTGGCCGAACCTCGTAAATTCTGGTGCTCCTTTTATTATTGCTTTATTGTCTTATTTATTATTTAGTGGCTGGCATAATTTTTAGTATAGTAGTTGTGACTCATTCACACTATATATATTTTGCTTTCGCAATAATTGGTATAAGAGCTAAAGTACTTTCTAAGTATGCTCTGTGGATTGCAGCTAGTCTAATCTTCCACATCAGAAAAGATTTATCTTGGTAACTGAGCCAAGGTTCTGTTTGAGTATACTCAGTGGTTGCAGCCTGGTCTGATCTTCTACATCAGAAAGGAAATAATCTTGATTTGTGTCAAAATGGGAGACAATAAATAAGAAGAATCTACATCAAGTGTCAGCAACACATCAGCATTGGCATCTTCGCTTATGACAAGCACGTGCGAAATTTGTGGTAAAATTTTTTGACGTGTCTGGACATATTGGGATGTGGCAAGGAGAGGTTCTAGATGTAATTTTTCAACAAGGGTTAGATCTGGCCATTGAAGAAAAGAAACCAGATGTAATTGGAGAAGAATAATGGAAGATTCTCAACCATATTGCTTGCGTTACCATTCGATCCTACCTTGCTAGAGAGCAGAAATATTTTTACACAAAGGAAACTTCTGTAAGTAAATTATGGAAAGTACTGGAGGATAAATTTTTGAAGAAAAACAGTCAAAATAAATTGTACATGAAGAAGAGACTGTTTCACTTCACATATGTTCTTTGTACCACGATGAATGAACATATCACCAGTTTCAATAAGTTGGTCACAGATTCGCAAAATATGGATACAACTTATGACGATGGTGACTTGGCCTTAATGTTGTTGGCATCATTTCCTAATGAGTACGAGCACCTTGAAACTACTCTACTCCATGGAAATAACAAAGTTTCTCTCAGAGAAGTTTGTTCGGCTTTGTACAGCTATGAACAAAGAAAGCGAGAAAGACAGAAGGGCGGAGAAGAAGAAGCACTATTTGTGAGGGGTCGTCCTCAAAATCAAACGAGGACAAAGAAGGGGAGATCCAAGTCAAGATCTAGACTCATAAGAAATGAATGTTCCTTTTGTCGAGAAAGGGGGCACTGGAAGAAAGACTATCCGAAGTTGAAGAATAAGGCGAAACACAACAATGGAAAGGCCGTTATGGATTCAAATGTAGCTGATTGTGATGATTCAGACTTCTCATTAGTTATAACAAAGTCATCAACATCAACATACATATGGTTGCTATCATATGTGTCCCAATAGGGACTGGTTCGTGGAATTTCAAGAAGGAGAATATGGAATCACCCACATAGCGGACAACAACCCTCTTACCTCATATGGCATTGGTTCAATACGATTAAGGAACCATGATGGAATGATCAGAACATTAACAGATGTTTGATATGTACCAGATTTGAAGAAGAATCTCATCTCTGTGGGAGCCGTGAAATCAAAAGGGTTCAAAATCGTTGCAGAAAATGGAGTGATGAGAGTATGCTCTGGTGCACTAGTGGTAATGAAGGCTAATCGGAAGAACAATAACATGTTACCGCTATCGTGGTAGTACAGTTATTGGGACATCAATAGTGATGTCCAGTGACGAGAAAGAGGAAAAAGCAACCAGCTATGGCACATGCGCTTGGGACATGCTTGAGGAAAATCCTTGAAGACTCTATCGGATGAAGGATTGTTGAAAAGAGTAAAGACTTGCAACTTGGAGTTTTGCGAGCATTGTGTCAAAGGAAAACAGACAAGGGTTAAATTTGGTACAGCGATCCATAATATGAAAGGCATTTCGGATTATGTATACTCTGATGTTTGGGATCCTTCCAAAACACCTTCATTGGGTGGGAAGCACTATTTTGTAACCTTTGTTGATGATTTTTCCTGAAGAGTATGGGTGTATACAATGAAGAGCAAAGATGAAGTGTTGGGAATTTTTCTCAAATGGAAGACGATAGTGGAGAATCAAACAGGCAAGAGGATCAAGTGTAATCGCACAGACAATGGAGGTGAATACAAAAATGATCATTTCAACAAGGTCTATGAAAATGATGGCATCGTCCGACACTTCACTGTCATACATACACCACAACAGAATGGAGTGGCAGAACGCATGAACCGGACATTGCTGGAGAAGGTACGATGCATGTTGTCCAATGCTGGCTTGGGCAAAGAATTTTGGGTTGAGGCGATTATATATGCATGTCACCTTATTAATTGTCTACCATCTGCTGCCATTGATGGCAAGACACCGTTTAAAAAATGGTATGGAAAGCCTGCTGTAGATTATGACTCTTTGCACGTGTTTGGGTCAATTGCATATTATCATGTGACAGAGTCAAAATTAGATCCAAGGGCAAAGAAGGCTATTTTTATGGGGATTACTTCTAGAGTCAAAGGATATCGCTTATGGTGTCTTATGACAAAGAAAGTAATATTCAGCAAGGATGTTACCTTTGATGAATCTGCTATGGTAAATAAGGTAACAAGTGAAGACACCAAACAAGATGATGGTGCTTCTAAGCAGGTGGAGTTTGAGGGAAAATTTATTTTTCCTACACAAGAAGCACAGGAGGAAACAAATGAAGATTACCCTCTGGATGGAGAGCCAGTAGAGGAGATTCCAACTCAAGAACATCAACAACAACTTGAATCAATAGCAATCAGTGGGCCAAAAAGTACAATAACCAAACCTGTTCGTCTCATAGAGACAGTTGCTTGTGCAACTGCAATTGTAGCTGATGATGTTCCTACCACTTATAAAGATGCAGTCCAAAGTTCAGAAGTAGATAAGTGGAGGATTGCCATGAATGATGAAATACAGTCCCTTCATCAGAATCATACATGGATATTGGCCAATCTCCCGAAGGGAAAGAAAGCAATTGGGTGCAAATGGGTATTTACAAAGAAGGAAGGATTTCCTAACTAAGTAGACGTTCGCTACAATGCAAAATTAGTGGCCAAAGGATATGGTCAAAAGGAGGGAATTGATTACAATGAAGTATGTTCTCCAGTTGTAAAACATTCCTCCATTCGAATTATGTTGGCTTTGGCAGCAGAGTTAGATTTGGAACTAGTTCAGATGGATGTAAAAGTTGCGTTTTTACATGGAAACTTGGAGGACAAAATCTATATGACTCAGCCAGAAGGATTTAAAGTTGCTGGAAAGGAAAATACGGTGTGAAAACTTGAAAATCATTGTACGGATTGAAACAATCTTCTAGACAATGGTACTAGCGATTTGACAAGTTTATGTTGCAGCAGGGTACAAGAGAAGCAAATACGAGCATTGTGTGTATTTGCGCGAGCTTAAAGATGGTTCCTTTATATATCTTCTCCTATATGTTGATGATATGTTGATCGCTTCCAAGAACTCGGAAGAAATTGATAAGTTGAAGATTCAATTGAAGAAGGAGTTCGAGATGAAGGATCTGGGTGAGGCAAAGAAAATTCTTGGCATGGAGATAATAAGAGATAGGCATTCAAAAAACTCTGTTTATCTCATAAAGAATATGTGAAGAGATTACTACAACGTTTTGGCATAGATGACAAGACTAAGCCAGTTAGTACTCCACTTGCTCCCCATTTTAAGCTAAGTACTACTATGTCGCCAAAGAATAAGCTGAACAAGAGTATATGTCAAAGGTACCATACGCAAATGGTGTTGGTAGCTTGATGTATGTAATGGTCTGTACGAGACCTGACATTTCACAAGTTGTTGGGGTTATTAGCAAATATATGCATAATCCAGGGAAGGAACATTGGCAAGCTGTGAAGTGGATTCTACGGTATATTCATAATATTGTAGATGTTGGGTTAGTTTTTGAGCAGGAAAGCAATCAGTCTGTAGTTGGATATTGTGACTCAGATGTTGCGAGTGATCTGGACAAAGGAAGATCAACTATTGGTTATGTGTTTACTTTTGCAAAGGCACTAGTTAGTTGAAAGTCTACTTTGCAGTCAACAGTTGCTTTGTCTACAACAGAGGCAGAGTACATGGCTATTACAGAGGCTGTGAGGGAGGAAATTTGGCTTCAAGGATTGCTAAAGGAGCTTGGTGTTGAAAAAAAAGGTATCACAATTTTTTGTGATTGTCAAAGTACTATTCAATTAGCGAAGAACCAAGTTTATCATGCAAGGACGAAGCACATTGATGTTCGCTATCATTTTGTACGAGGAATCATAGAAGAAGGTGGAGTCACGGTGAAGAAAATTCATACTATAGAGAATCTTGCTGTTATGCTGACAAAGGTAGTGACTGCGGTCAAGTTTCAACATTGTTTGGATTTGATCAGCAATATTGAACACTGAAGATTGAAGATGAAGACACAACCAAAATTTGTTACCGAGAGAAAATTGAGGATGTGGAATTTTGCCAAGGTGGAGATTTGTTGAATATGGCAGATATCCCACATCGGTTGGGAAGCAAAAGTGGTTGGGATTTTTCCCTATAGAAGGAGCCATAATACTTAGGATTTAAACACACCTCTCATTTGCTTTCTCATCTGTTTAAGGCATTTGCATCTTCTCTCTTTAGTATTATTTCACTTGTATTTTTGGGGTGAAATAAAATATTGGTTGTGTCCGAGGAGTAGGCAAAGTTGGCCAAACCTCGTAAATTCTGGTGTTCCTTTTATTGTTGCTTTATTGTCTTATTTATTATTTAGTGGCTGCCATAATTTTTGGTATAGTAGTTGGGACTCATTCACACTATATACATTTGGCTTCCCCAACAGTCTAGCCCTCGTGAACTCGAGAAAGTTGGAACGGGGATTGTCTCAAGATGTCAAGGACTTCCACTAGGGATTGTTGTGGTAGCTGGTCTTCTCTCTAAGATCAACAAGACATTAAACAACTGGAAGAATGTATCAAATGATGCTCATTCAGTTATAACTGGAGAATCAGATCAGTTCCTAAGCTTGTTTTCTCTGAGTTATAACTACTTGCCTCATCCCTTGAAGCCTTGCTTTCTTTATATGTGCGCATTTCCTAAAGGCAGTATGATTGTTGTATCGAAGTTGATTAACATATGGGTTGCAGATTCATAGAAGGGACAAAGTCAAAGAACTTAGAAGAGATTGCTGAGGAGTATTTAGAAGATCTAGTGAGTCGAAATTTAGTAATGGTGATTAAGAGGAGGTTCAATGGAAGAGTAAAAACATGTTGTATCCATGATCTCTTGGGAGATTCAGTATGAAGAGAAGCTGAGAAAGAGAAGTTCTCGTACGTTGTGAGAGATCATGTACAAGTCTTGCCAGAGGAAGCATATTCCAACAGATGCCTTATTTTGCATTCAGAGATGGTGGCCAATGCCGAGCACAAGCCTTCTGTTCCTTTTACTTATTCCTTTCTCTGTTCTATTGGAGCTGGAGTTCCTCCATCTACTTCTCAGCTAAGGTCTATTATTGGTTTTCCGGGCTTCAAACTACTGAGAGTTCTGGACCTACGTTCGAGTATGTTCTTCACATTCCCTCTGGAAATAGCACAATTTGTTAATCTGAGGTATCTCGCGCTAACCTGTTATGATGAGCCGCCTTCATCTATTTCTGAACTCTGTCATTTGAAGATTCTGATTATCTCTTCTCACCTAGAAGGTCTAGCTCTACCAGCAGATTTATGGAATATGACACGACTAAGGCATGTCCGTTTAACGAGGGGTTGCATAATGCCTGATCCTATGGCTGTATCAGCACTAGTTGCTGGAAAAAGCTCCAAAGTCCTACTAAACCTACAAACACTTTTGGTTGTTGTTCTAGGAAGTATTTGCTTGCATTCCCAAGTTAAAAAAACTTGGAATTCATGAAACCTTAAAGGAATCTATGACTGATGAGCAGATGTCATATTATCTTAACAATCTCAACTGCATAGAGGAGTTGGAGACACTCAAGTGCAGATTTGACAACCCAATGCGAATACCGCTTCAGAATTTCTTCCCATCAACCCTCGAGAAATTAACTTTGAGTGGGAGCCATCGTCCCTGGGGAGAAATATCAGTTCTTAGTTCATTACCAGAACTTCAAGTGCTCAAACTGAAGAAATTTGCTTTCCAAGGAGCTAAATGGGATACAAATGAAATGGTTTTTCCTAAGCTGAAATTCTTGCCTCTTGGTAAAACAGATCTAATGTATTGGGAAGCCAGTAACATAAATTTCCCAAATCTTGAGTGCCACATGCTTTATAATTGCAAGAATCTAATTGAAGTACCTGTTGGTATTGGTGATATACCAACTTTGAAACTGATTGAGTTGTATGGATGTGGATCATCAGCTAATGATTCTGCCAAAAGAATTCAGCAAGAACAACAGCAGTATATGGCAAATGAGGGACTCGATATGAAGATTCACAACTCTCACATCATAAATGGTAACTTAGCAATAATATCGTAGAACAACTTACCACATGTATATCACCTACATATACCCTTTTCTTTTCTTCAATTTATATACTCGTGCGATTTAAGCATTGGAGGTTTCAGCAACTGTATGACAAATTATCAGCAAACTAAAACAGATCCATGTTTTCTTGAAGAGGCTATTGAAACACTAGATTGGCTTGAAGATTGCAATATCATGTAATTCACTGAGATGATGTGGGTGGCTGAATTTTCTTATTCTTCATTCCATTTATTCCTTGTTTGTGTCATTATCAAAGGATAAGCATAGGAAAGACTTGATGAAGATGAAGAAGCAGAGCAAAGAAGGATATAACAATAGGAATGAGGATTGTTAGGAGGTTAAAAGGGATAAGCCAGTCTGGAGAAATAAATATAAACTCTGAGATTGATTTTGAATGATCTGTTAATTTTGAGAGGAGATATAAAGAAACTATGACTTTAGTTTGGTATTGTTGAACAAAATGCAGAAATTCTGTGGCAGATTCTCTCTTGTGGTGAAATTAGCTTATTAAACTCCTGGGAATGGTCATAAGCCTATATTTGTCAAAGGAAGGTGATATTCTTATTAAGTACTTGGAATGTAAAGGTACCCTAGACTAACAAGTACTGATTCACATGTAGAAATGAGAAGATACAAATCATCTATTTCTGCTCTATTCAGTTGCATTACATATATGAAATGATTCTTTGCATTTTTACTTGAAGGGTCATACCTAAGACTGACAAGGATGCAGTACTGCATGACGAAGCGGAGGACTAAGTAGCAGTTCAGATATGGGATTGCAGGACTTCTTGGTGGGAAGCATTCTACTCTCTTAGTAGGGCTACCAGCATAAGTCCGGATTAATCAGGTTTGTGGGTTTTGAATACCGGATGCTTAAAGTGAAACAAGGTAACAGCTCAAAGTGATGTAGACACTATCACAGCTTGTGTCTGGTAGATGATTTGGAATGAGAGAAACCAAAGATGTTTTGAAGCCAACTACAGTCTAGCTCAAAGTTTAAGTTCAAAGCAGTTCCTTTGTTAGCTTTTTGGTGTAAAAAGGAAATGTTTTATGATGCTGAAACTGATAGATCTCTTCAAGTTCTGGCAAGAGTAGTTAAGGAGTATGAGTTTCTTGTAATGCTATATTGTACATATCCCAACAGCACTATCTTAGTGCTGTTTCTAAATAGAATTTTATTTACTGATAAATAAGAATGAAATTTGGTAACATGCCCCAAAAAAAATTAGAGAAGAATCTCAGATGTAGCCAAGCAGATGAAGGAATACAGCTAAAATGGGCACAAAAATTGCCAAGCTCATGCCTGGATTTTCTATGACAAAATCTTTGGTAATCTTGAGAAGTTGTATCCCTGTTTGAATCCTTGCTGCCCATCTCACCATTCGTTCCAACTCATCCGGCGACATAGATGAGATGACCTGTTCTGCTCTCTGTGCATCCTCCTTTGTAAGCTTCAAATTCAAATTGTTCACTCATATTAGTGACTAGTCATCTATCTATCTCTTGATAGTTTTATAGGTGTCTGAAATGGTTTGAGGGTGGGGCTAATATACACAGAAACTAAAACAGGTTTAGCACAAATATGGTGAAGGAAATAACAACATGGTCATTCCATCTTGATTGTCATTACAAACAACATAAAATATGTGCTAATAGCTCATTACTTTTTGAACACTTAAACTGAACAAACAAACAGAAAGGGAAACTCAACAATCTTCTCATGTTGTATCCTCAAGAGAAATTTACAAAGTTGAGGCTCTTATGGAAGATGCAGGAAGCTTATTGAAAAATACAATGGGAAATCAGAAAATAACAACAGGAATGAAGACAAAGATAAAGTACTTCTCCTTCTTTCTTCTTTATATAGTAGTTAGTTAAAATGAGATAATCTAAGCCTGCTGGCCCCAAGTAGCCCAGTTGGCAGAACTTCCAACTCTTGGCATGCTATTCACCTTTGAGTAGACATCAACTTTGAAATAAGCTCCACACATTGCTCCTTCACTATCCACTCTTGGCATTGATTTCATCTTGTAACTTGGATGCTCAAAGCTCTTTAATCCACTTTCACTGTGGTACATGCACCCTGCCAAAAAAGTCCCTCCCATCAAAAATCAAATTTTGTTTGGACAACTCATGTGCTTTCTCATTTATAAAGAGAAATTTTCAGTCTTCTGGGAGAGGCGGAGCCAAGATTTCAACTTTGTGGGTTCTGGATTTTAAAATGATGACTTCAAATGCTAATAATTGGATTCTAAATTTAATATCTATAGATATTTAGTAGAACAAAAACTATTGGGTTCGACCGAACACATAATCTGGCTTCTAGCTCTGTCCCTGCTTGTGGCAAGCGCAACACTTGTAAAAGAATAAAGCCATTGTCTTTAAATATCTTCTAAATATGAACTACATACCAGTTGGGAAGGGAGCAAATGATTTGAGACAACTTGCTTTGATATGATCCACATTATCAGAGATCATGACAGATCCATCAGATGCTATTCCCCAGAACAGCTTCATTGTTTCATCAGCACCCTATACATAGACACCATTCGTGATATTGAGTTAACGAAAAGGAGGAAAAAAAGTACAATTATATCTTAATAGAATAAAATGAATTTATCTTTTGTACTTGCTTCCTTTCCAAGATTAATATCACCACCATCATCCCATCTCCAATCACTTAAGAAGATAGTGTTTACATTCATTTATAGAAAATATATACACTTTCTTTAGATGCATAATGTATGTTTATGGGGATTGTGTGGCCTAACAATCAATGAAGTTGGATGAAAATCATGGAAGACCAGAGTTCAAATACGAGTACAGACAAAAAATGCTTGGTAATTTATAACTATCTACCTAAGCCGTGGGGGACAAATCTGTCGGATACTCCACGAAATAACCGAGGTACGCGCAAACGGACCCAAATACATAAAATTTAGAATTAGAGAAGAACTTACAAGGGCAACAAAGGCATTACCCGCCTTGTGATCATAGATCACAAAGCCAAAGCTTCCTTCAAGACCCTTGAGGACTTCATGAGCTGGGAATGGACCTCTGTCCCAAAGTGTTCGATATGCTTCGCTCACAAGCATTGCCTCATTGGCTCCCTTTGATAGCCCATACTGCTTGTTTAGTGCCCATAAATTGTCCAAACTTCCCAAGAATATGCAGTATATGTCATTCAACCCACAGAACAACCTGGAAAAAACAAAAAAGTTCACACCTTTGTCACATTATTACCAATAAGAAGCTGCAAAATGACAAATTTTGGAAAATTCAACAACAAAAAGCCATATATGTAACACCCCACTTTATGTTTTTCTAATGACTAATGAAAAATTGAATCTTTATGATTATTCTTAGGGAAAATAAGACAGCCGCTCTCAAAATAATAGTCGAAAAAATATACTCCCTCCGTTTCAATTTATGTGAAATTATTTCCTTTTTGGCTCATTCCAAAAAAGAATGACACATTTCTAAATTTGGAAACAATTTAGCTTAAACTTACAATTCTACCTTGGGCTTGACATGACAGCACCTCGCGGCTCCCTTTCAAGATGAACAATGCGGCTAAGCATGCATCTAGGGCGGATGTGAAGCTTTTATAACCACACAAATATTCTGGGCTCTTTTTGACTTGTTTAGGAGCACAAATTACAAAATCTTCATTTTTTTCTTGTATAAAAAATTATACGAATTTTATATACTTTTACCGCTACCAAATGTAAATAGTTTCTTACGCGAGCTAAAAGTGAAAAAGTCATTCATTGTCACATCTAAAGAAAGAATGTAATACCTTTGTTTAGGATTTGATGAAGGTGGAGGCTTGGAATAGGCCAAGAATGCCTTGTCCATGAATCCGATGGAAAACCCATTGTTGGAATTTGAAGCTAAGAAATTCTTCATTGTCTCTTCAGGTGATGCAGCCTTGTTTGATATTTGCAAAGAGGCTGGACTCTGCAGTTCCTTTGGTGGATCAACCACACTTTTCTTGAAAATTGCCAACATTTTTTGTTTTCTTGTTGCTCAAATAAAATCAAGAATAAAAGCAAATGGTATTGAGAAAGCACACAAAGATGATATAATTTGGTAGAAAAGATGATATTTTTTGTTAGAGATTTGATGAGTATTTATAGGTAAGGGGGTTGGAGGAGACAAAGGTGTCAACATTATCCATTAATAATCTTGAGATGGGGAGAAAGTTATTGTTATTCTATGATGAAATGGATAAGTGGGACCATTGATTGTTTTTTGAGGATTTTAGTGCCTAGCAATTCTTGGATTAACAAAATTTGTTCTTTTTTCTCTTTTAATTTGAGGTGAATAACCTAGAAAGTTATGATAATCTAATCAAATGGACAAGTGGGACACTGGCTATTTTTAAGAAATTACTACCTAACAATTATCCTCCCCAGACCCCACCTGGTGGGAGTATACTGGATAGTTGTTGTTATTGTTGTACTACCTAACAATTCTTAGATTTTAAAAAAAATCTTTTATTTTCTCTCTTAATTTGGGGTTGATAACATGAATGTTATGTTAATCTTATGAAATAGACAAGTGAGGCCATTGGCTGCGTTCAGGATTTTAGTGCCTAAGAATTCTTGGATGAAAAAAAATTATATTTTTTTCCTTTTGTTTATCTTTTGTTCATTGTTTTAGATTTGGTCACTGTTTTTCTTTACATGATTTCTTGAGCCGAAGGTATATCTAAAATAAAAATTTTATTTGTACACATTACTCTTTTTATACTTCACTTGTGGGAACTAATTGGTATTATGTTGTTTAATTTGAGGTGAATAATATAGTAGAGAGGGATGTTACAGTGATTGTAGGAAAGTAAAAAATTGATTATCGGTGAAAAAGAGTAAATTTAATACACGAGGAATAGGAGAATTGGTCAAAGCTTATCTATAACCAATTAACCATAACCAAGAATTGAGTGACACAAATCCTAGTCAGCGAATCCTCCTTTTTGGGTCTCATTGGATAGAACTTTACTACTATGTTTCCCTTCTGAGTTCTGACCTTCCTACACGTTGTTGAGTTTACTTTTATTTTGTTTTGCTCATTTTTATAATTGTTCCGTTTCAATTTAAATGATATATTTTTCTTATTAGTTAGTTTCAAAAAGAAAGATATATTTTTATAATTGAAATTAATTCAACTTTAAATTTTTTATTTTACTTAGTTTATCCTTAATGAAAAACTTTTATAACCACATAATCTCTATAAAGCTTTTACCACTTAACTTTTTATATTCACAAATTTCAAAGGTCTTTTTTGGTCTTAAACTCCGTGTGAAGTTAAATATCTCATCTAAATTGAAGAGGGAATAATTTTCTTATTTATTATTATCTCAAATGGAAGGAAATAAAAAGATTTATTAAAACGAATTTTATTTGGCATCGATTAATATTAAACAATTGGTTCGACGGTATCACACAAAGACAAGTCTCTTGCTGGCAGATTTGGCCTAATTTATGTGCTTGGTCATTTTCACTTTTTCTTTTTGGTATAAAAGATAACGTGCATAAATTAAAAGTTGCGTCAGGGGATTGGTGCTCGTGCACCATAGTACATAGACTATCACTAAAGATAACGTGCATAAATTAAAAGTTGCGTACAGGGGATTGATGCTCGTGCACCATAGTACATATACTATCACTAAAGATTACATGCATAAATTAAAAGTTGCGCACAGGGGATTGGTGCTCGGGCACCATAGTACATATATCACTAGATGTATTATCACTGATAGAAGCTGTTGTTGTCCTATTTATTGGCAACAACCTCATTAGCTACACGGTTACTAAGAAAACATGTTTTCCTATTGTGAGAAGCAGCTTGTTATGCATATTGTATTGATATTAGACGTTGAGGTGTTGCTACCATTTGAGCTGATAGAAAAAATGGTGGTTCAACAAAAATATGCAGCATAGCCTGATCTTGCATCCTACTTCCTAGCTTTGCAAGTTGGACTGCTATTCCATTTTGAGTATGAGGTGCATGCAGTCACAAATTAAGTTAGTATACTTAGAATTATCTATTTCTAAAAGTGTGATTATTTCCTGCGCATCCATTTGTACTTCCAGCAGAATTAGTTGCATTTGCAAAGCGAGACTTAGTCCCTTTATGAGTGCAGCTCTGCAGTGATACAATTTACATGTGGGACCTGGCCTGCAAAGCCCACCGTCCAAGTGCCTAAGTGGTTCCTAATTACTCCAATTTACATTGGTCATATTTCACTTGATCTTCGTTATAGCTTACCTTTTTACATAGAAAAGATTGAGCCTCTAAAACTTAACAAACTACAAGATAAATATGGTAGAATCACAGATATTTAGAATTTTAGATGGATGCACAATTATATAAAATTTTTAATAAAATTAAAAATGATCATATGTGACACAAGGTGCAAGTAGCACACAAAAGATCAAGGAGGAAAAATGACAAGAAAAGATTGATCATGTGTGAACTTCCATATGCACCAATCTATGACGTGATGTATGATGATCGACTACGCCAACGATTGAGGAAGACCTAAAATTATTGAGGAGATTCAGCCCAAAAAAAAAAAAAAAAGATTTGGCTAATCTGTCCTTCACCTATAGTAAGTAAAACATATTTAAAGAAATATTTTCTTAACGTCAAATTTAGCAACTCTAAGAAAGGTATATTTGAAATAATAAAAATTTTAATTGCCATATGCGCAAAGTTCATCCTTGTAGTCAATCCATTCCAAATGAAATTTATTCTATCTAGTTTGTTGCCTAACCTAACTACCCCTTAAGTCTTAATATTAAATATTAATACACAGCATTACAAGGTGCTGGAAATAAAAAAAAAATTAAAAATCTAGTAATTTCAGTAGTTTGAACGGGGTAGTGAAAAACTACTCCTACTTGACCATTATCGAACAGCCCAGACTGTAGCAAACTGACAATTACAAACACTAAGCATATACAAAGACTATCAACATGGAAAATTTTCAGAAACCTAAGCGGCATAATCCTTGTCATAGTATTTGTCTTCAGGATAATAAATGGCAATGACAGTATTTCCTCCAAATTTCCTGCCACCAAGTGCAGCCTTTGCATTGCTACAACCAGTAATGTCCGAGTACTCGAGAAATACCTGCAATTTGGAACACAACACCCAAGTGAAACAGTGAGAATGAAATTCAAGATCGACAGTCTCTTATAATTGCAGTTTGTTATCCTCGACAATTGCTTTCATGGCTAGCACCTATATCTGGTGAGCTTTCAAGATACCACATACACGTAGAGTTATCCCGAATGATAATGCTTCATTGTGTGTGCTTAATGAGGATTAAATAACGAGTATTCTCCGTGCAGCAAAAAACACAAACACATACTTTCAACATTTTCAGAGTCTACTCTACACTACCTTCATTTACCAATATCTGTAGGAGAGAAGAAGAAAGAATGCTTATGCATCATTTTCTCCTTCACAAATTGAGTAAGGTAAGTAGATATTCTATGATGATTATCTCAGATCTAGAACCAAACAAGTACAGAAGAAAAGAAAGACAGACTCCAAGTAACAGAACACCTTATTTTCCCATTTTCAACCAGGAAATGACCACGGGCTTTTTGCTTTTCATGGCAGCAAACTTGTACAGGTTTTATTGCTCAGTTTTACAACACTATGAAGTATTTGTAGAGCAAAAAGCAAAGACACGAGAAATGCTCGAAATAACATTGAGTCGATTCCTAAAGCTTGGACACAAAATGGACAACGTTATTACCTTACCATGACCTTCGATAATTTGATGATCAGGTTCTGGTCGAGGTATAACAACATCAATCAAGTCACCTATAATTCAGCCAAACAAAATCCTTTAATGACTCAGCAATACCTAACAACAACAACAACAACTATCCAGTATAGTCCCACAAAGTGGGGTCTGGGGAGGGTAATATGTAGACGAGCCTTACCCCTACCCAAAAGGGCAGAGAGGTTGTTTCCAATTGACCCTCGGCTCAGTGAAGGAAAGGAAAAACAAAAACAAAAACAAAAGAGCATTAGTAACTCCAGCAGAAATATCGTAAAGAATTATCTAAACATAAGCAATACCTAATCCTACAAATTAAAGGGCACACATAAGAGGGAAAACTCAAGATAAAAAATATACAATACAGTAGGAATTTTAATCAGTTGAATCTTTTATCATCTATTCAAAGAAGTTTTAGTAGCAAGAACTTCTCAGAGAACAGAAACTCTTTTCTGTTTTTTGTTTTGAAGTGGCAATAATTGTATTCATAAACAGCACCAAGGTAGGGTTTTTCTGTACAAATGAGCAAAAAACCAAAAAAATAGCCCTCTTCTAGTATAGATATCTTTTTCTTTTAATTTCTTCTTCATTCAGATCTTAAAATTTCTTCTTCATTCAATTATGGAGGTAGGCATCAACCATCATACGACAACTTTTTGTTGTTTCTAAGGTATCAAAAAGAAGAGTCCACAGGCAAGTAACTCCCTGTGTACTGTTGCAGTTATTTAAAATAGTCCATAATTAATCAATCTGAAAGTGGCTCCCGTTCAATCATCTTTTTCTTAATAGAAGCATTTTCTATGCGAATATGGCAAGCAGATTGAAACATAAACAACACATTCTAAAGCAACAAAAAAAAGAGAACAAAAGATATGTTTTTTTTTATTTGCACCGGGTGTCAAGTCTCTAAGAGCCCCGACTAATTCCGGGGGTGCACAGGCCCTCGGCAAGGAGTTTCCCGCAAGTGCACCACGGTTAATTCAGGTTTTACCCAATCAGATAGCCCTCAGAAATTGTTTGCACATAGCAGGTTTTGAACTTGAGACCTTGAAAGGGAGCAAATCCCCAAGAGAACAAAAGATATGTTAATGAATGAGAAGCTGTAGTCACCAAATTTTCGGCCTTCTTCTTTCATGTCTTCCAAAATTTCTCCATACTCTACATCATCAAACAATTCTTGAGGGGTAATTACCTTCAATACATCCAGAGGAAGATAACCTATTAGAATTACTTCGATATTTTTATCATTACCTTTAAATATAAGTTATATAACAAATATCCTTATCTCTAAGACGTGTAAATACCTCAGTTAAGCATAAAACCTTGGTTGGAATCTCAGCAGTCACAACAGGCCCTATCTCAGTACCAGGAATAGTCATACCACCAGCTTCAAAAGCCATTTTCTGCAAGCAAGCAGCAGTCCTTAAGCGAGTAAAAGTCGAGAAAAATGCTCACTCTGTCCCAATCACTTATTTGACCAATTTTAAGCGTTAGATTGGATCAGTTATATTTATTAGATCGAATTAAAATTTAGACATCCAGAAATTTCACCATAAGTTCTACAAATTGCTGATATTGAAATATTAGTCAAAGTTCACTTAGCTCAAAACTCGGGAAGTGAAAAAGGTTAAAGCATTTGGGTGAGAGGAGTATTTAGAAAAAAAGGGCAGCCCGGTGCACAAAGTATCCCATATTCACGTAGGGTCCGGGGGAAGGGCCACACCTACGGGGTGTGATGTAGACAGCCTACATAATGTAAGGCTGCTTCCACAGCTCGAACCCGTGACCGCACGGAGACAACTTTACTGATGCTCCAAGGCAGCTCAGAAGAGTATTTAGAATAATAAGCTAATACTGTAGATAACATTCAACCTGCATAGCTATATGTTGCCTTGCCTGAGCTAATATACACTCCTGTTCTGATTTCACCTGCCCACTGCTGTTAAACATGATTGGAAAAAGTCATATAAAAGAACATAGTAAAATTACCATCGAGCGGTTAAATATAGAATAGCCCTTTCCTAATCGCAAGTGGGTTCCCAGCAACAAAACATGAAAGACATGCCATGAATTCCCAGTGCCCTTCAACAAAATAACATATGGAAGGCATAGACCATGTATGGAAGGAAGTTGATCATCATTCAGAAGTAAACTCTTCTGCTTGAACATAAGTCAAGCTCAGGGCAATTTACAAATTCTACTTTTTGAGCTAAAAAAGCAAGCATGCAAGACACTTGTTTCTGAAAGCAAATGACTGCTTACTGAACAATTCAACCTACTCAGTACTCTGACTCTGAATTATCAGTAGCTACACCGTTCCCAAGGACTAACAAAATCGAAATAACAAAATTCTCAGACTATCTAAATGGGTAGAGACCACACGTTTCTTGGGTCGCATAATGTATTTCTGCATATCTTCTCAAAGGAAGGTCATCTCTTATACATGAACCTCGAAGACATAATCTGTTAATATACAATGTAGATACGGATGATGACACCAAACGTAAACAATCAAAATAGTTCAGTTTAGAAAATTTAATCTGTTATCATAATGACGAGACCATGCTTTTGAGTTTTGATACTAAACAGAATTAGATGTACGACAAAGAAGCCATGACGAACCCATCAAACTAAAACACAAACACAGAGGTGATATGGGATTTAGAAAAGATCCCAAAAAGAAATATCGCATGCCTCACAAATTTCCAGTCTTCAGTCATTAATGACTTCCTAAACGCTGGATGAAAACATACCTAGAGGTAGCACGTCGAACCGTCAGTGTCTTGTCACCCGTCTTTAAGCCGTTTAACGCAGCACAAGCAATGTCTGTAACTAATGGATCCTGAAGCAAGTAATATTTGGTTAGCTACCCAATATAAGGTAAAACCTTCTTCAGCATTAACAAGAAGCAATCGGAATTTCATCCAAAGGAGGTGAAAAGTCGAGATCTAGAAGAAATAGAGGACAATTCAGTGTGGACTCAGTGAAAAATCTGGAACTTTGGTATATTTTTTAGCATTTCACTTAACTGGCAGGAGGTTATTCCGGGAGAGTCCCTTTCGACTCTCCATAGACTCCTAGTGATGGACGTCGGTCTCTGGGTGAAGAGGAAGAGGAAGGGTGCCCGGGGCCGGCCGCAAATTAGATGGGGAGCTTTGTCTAAGGAGAAAGCCCAGGAGCTGGAGAGGAGGTTAGCTGATGGTGGAGCTTGGAGGAGTTCTGGCGAAGCAGATGCGATGTGGTCAAATCTGGTTAGGGAGGCAGCTCGGAATGTGCTCGGGGTAGCCAAGGGTTATTCAGGCAGACATCTAGGTGACTGGTGGTGGAACGATGTTGTTCAAGGAAAAGCGGAGGCGAAGAAAGCGGCATTCGCTATGTTGGCAGGGAGCACAAGCAAGGAGGAAAGGAGAGCGAATAGGGAGAGCTACAAGGTGGCGAGGAAGGAAGCGAAGATGGCGGTCTCGGAAGCTAAAAATGCGGCGTTTGGTCGCATGTACGAGAAATTGGGGGAGAAAGGCGGGGACAAAAAGCTATTCAGGTTGGCTAAAGTGAGGGAGAGGAAGGTGCGGGACCTAGACCAAGTGAGGTGCATCAAGGATGAGGATGGTAGAGTCCTGATGGGGGGTCCCAATTCAAGAAGAGGTGGCAGACATACTTTCGTGATCTGCTTAACGAGGACGGGGATCGAGACTTAGAGTTAGGGGAGTTAGGGTACTCAGAGTGTCATAGAGACCTAGGGTACTGCAGGCGCATCAGGGTGGGGGAGGTAGTGGAGGCTTTGCGTAGGATGAGTAGGGATCGTGCGTCCGGGCCAGACGAAATCCCGGTGGAGTTCTGGAAAAGCATAGGTAGGGCAGGAGTGGAGTGGTTGTCCAGGCTGTTCAATGTGATCTTCCGGACTAAGAGGATGCCGGAGGATTGCAGGTGGAGCACAGTGGTGCCCGTGTATAAGAACAAAGGGGATATCCAGTGTTCTAACAACTATAGGGGTATCAAATTATTAAGCCACACCATGAAAGTCCGGGAGCGGGTGGTGGAGGCGAGTGTGAGGGAGATGTCGTCTATCTCCGTGAACCAGTTCGGCTTCATGCCGAGCCATTCCACTACAGAAGCTATCCACCTTGTCAGAAGACTGGTGGAACAGTTCAGGGATAAAAAGAAGGATCTACATATGGTGTTCATCGACTTGGAGAAGGCGTACGACAAGGTCCCAAGGGAGGTGCTATGGAGGTGCCTAGAGGCGAAGAGTGTACCGGAAGTCTACATCAGAGTGATCAAGGACATGTACGATGGAGCTAAGACTAGGGGTAGGATGGTGGGTTGCGACTCAGATCATTTTCCGGTGGTTATGGGGCTCCATCAAGGATCTGCGCTTATCCCTCTCCTTTTTGCTTTGGTAATGGATGCTCTGACTCGCCATATTCAAGGGGATGTGCCATGGTGTATGCAATTTGCTGATGACATAATCTTGATAGACGAGACAAGTGTCGGTGTCAACGAGAGGTTGGAGGTTTGGAGACAGAATCTCGAGTCCAAGGGTTTCAAACTAAGTAGATCTAAGACAGAATACCTGGAGCGTAAGTTTAGTGCAGAGTCGAGCGAAGAAGAAGTAGGCAGGGTCGTGAGGCTTGGATCTCAGGCCATCGCCAAGAGGGACAATTTCAAATATCTGGGTTCGGCGATCCAAGGGGATGGAGAGATCGACGGGGATGTCACTCATCGTATAGGGGCAGGGTGGTCGAAATGGAGGCTTGCATCAGGAGTCTTGCGTGACAAGAAAGTGCCACAGAAACTCAAGGGGAAGTTTTATAGAGCTGTGGTTAGACCTGCCATGTTGTATGGGGCGAAGTGCTGGCCGGTGAAGAAATCTCATGTTCAGTGAATGAAGGTTGCGGAGATGAGAATGCTAAGGTGGATGTGCGGGCTCACCAAGTTAGATAAGATTAGGAATGAACAATGAAGTTATTCGGGAAAAAGGTGGGTGTGGCCCCAGTGGATGAGAAGTTGCGGGAGGCGAGGGTCGATTGGAAACAGCCTCTCCATCCTTTCGGATGGGGGTAAGGTCTGCGTACATATTACCCTCCCCAGACCCCACCCAGTGGGACTATACTGGATTGTTGTTATTGTTGTTGTTAACCGGCAGGAGGATGAAACCTTATCCCTGCTTATTAAAATAGGAAGAGGCTGGACGGAGAGAAGTGTTGGCAAGGAGAACTAGAAAAATCCACCTATGCTTGGATTTGTAAATCTAAATACGTCGGGAGGACTTCATTTGTAACTAAATGGACATTGGGCCTAACTCAACCCCAAAAGCCAACTTATGAGATGAGGGTTGCCCAAGCCATATAAGGAGACCAAGGACCTCGAATCCCTATTATGTGGGACAACTCAACACCCCCCTCACGCCCAGACGTCTGGAGCATGGACAACATAAATGGGAGCCCAACATCGGTAATAATAATTGGGATGGGTCTGGCTATGATACCATGATAAGAATAGACATTGGGAGTCAGTTTATAGATTCTCCCTGTGATAGTCATTGGGATGCAGTTGTCTGCATTCTTCGGTATATAAAATTAGCTCCAAGCAAAGGCTTATTGTTTGAAGATCGAGGCCATGAGCAGATCGTTGGGTACTCAGATGCTAATTGGGCAGGATCACCTTCTGATAGACATTCTACGTCTGGATATAGTGTCTTAGTATGAGGAAATTTGGTGTCTTGGAAGAGCAAGAAACAGAATGTGGTTGCTCGGTCTAGTGCAGAAGCAGAATATCGACCAATGGTTATGGCTACATGTGAGCTCACAGTTGCTCAAAGAGTTGAAATTTGGTGCAGATTGTCCAAGCCATATAAGAAGACCAAGGACCTCAAATCGCTCCGATGTGGGACAACTCAACATCCCCCACCACGTCCAGACCTCTGGAGCGTGGACAACATAAATGGAGGCCCAACATCGGTAATAATAATTAGGATGGATCTGGCTCTGATACCATGATAAGAATGGACATTGGGTCTAACTCAACCCCAAAAGCTAGTAATGAGGTGAGGATTGCCCAAGCCATATAAGGAGACCAAGAACCTCAAATCCCTCCGATGTGGGACAACTCAACAGTAACTAACGAGATTGACATCTTCAGTGAACTATGACAGAGGCATAAGGAAAATAATCAGCATAGGAACAATGGAGAGACAACAACAACAACAACAACTACACACTCCCACCAGGTGGGGTCTGGGGAGGGTAATATGTAGACGAGCCTTACCCCTACCCGAAAGGGCAGAGAGGCTGTTTCCAAGAACAATGGAGAGAGATTAGGTAAATTATCTGCAAACAGCAAATATGCTGCAGTGAAGAAGCTGAGTTGGGCTGTAGGATCAGCACAGGTATCTATGAGAGCCCATAATGTGGAAATGAAATGGAGGCAGCTGCAGAGGAAGTAATACTGACGATTGAGAAACTGAGTATATCGCGTTAGCTGATAAGAAGCAGAAGTTTGCTGGTGGGAGATTGTTTATAAAGATAATTCACTTGGGCAAAATGGACCAAGGAAAGTAGGAAGAAATGAAAAATCCATATAGACACACACAGGATTCAAGGTTATTCTCTTTATTGTGTCTCTAGATAAAGTAGGCGATCCAGCATTAGATTGGTTTTTAGTGGTCCTCTGTGCTGCCTTGTCGTATATCGACAATGCTTGGTGCAGTATTAAGCAATTGCTTTGAAGTGTCAACAAGAAAAAAAAGAAAAAAAAATTGAGCCTGAAAGGCAACACTATAAACCCAAGACATCAATCAGCAAGCTCTCAATCTCAAACCATAGGATCAAGTAACTGAGAGAAAAGAGTATGCAATCCTGCTACTACAAGAACAAAAAATGGATCCTGAAATGCGGATAAACTATAAAGCCAAGACTTCAATATAGCAGACATTCAGTGTAAACTGTAAAGGGCATGGGATTACATTAACTGAAGGATAACGAGTAAATAATCAAATTACGGAATGATAATTATTAAACAAAAAATGAAGATCCGCAGAAGAAAAATACCTAATTAATCGGCTCGAAAAAGGAATTTGGAAAGGGAAAGAGATGGAAGTCATGGAACATTTTCTACATTCCAAAAGTATTAAGACAAGAATGAACTTAGATATCAGCTTAATTACCTGATATGTGCAGAAACCATAACCTTTAGAGTTTCCTGTCTCTCTATCCTTCACCACCTCAAATCTGCGCAAAGGTCTACAAGACGAATTCAATACGTCAGAACTCCATAATATTCTGAAACATAGTGACAATTGCCATCTAATAAGATTTTTGTACCCAAAAGACTCCAGTAGTTCTTTTATCTGCACTTCAGTAAAAAGGTATGGCAATCCACCAACAAAAATACGATCAGGTTCCTCTGCATCCCCAGTTGCTCTGGAAAATGATGAGAAAAAACGTACCATGATTTGTTAGAGCAGAGATCATACACAAGAATAGCCGCCCAAAAGAGAAGAAAGCATTGTAACTGTTACACTGACAGGCGGAGGAGAATGTAAGCACCACCAATTTTCTCAGTGTAAGTGCTTGGCATGCATCTGTACATTCCCATCTCGAATATATTCCCTCCCCACCCCCTACCCCCCACCCCCCACCCCCAAAAAAAAGGCCCCAGAAAAGGGACAGGAGAAATCAAACACTAACAGGGAACAGTTTTAAAAATTAAGGTTAATATTCTGTTCCTTATTTTGAGATAAGTGACTCGCATCCAGTTGGAGCATCTCACGATATGTGCACATTAAACCAGTCCAAACATCTAAATTCTCCAAATTCACCTGGCTTTCACCAATCAAGAAGAGGTTCAACACCCTGAATTACTCTCCAAAATATACTGGTAAGCTCATTAATTACGAGGAAAATGCTTCAAATTAAGTCTCATTTTCCACAAAGAGGTGTCACCTTTTATGCAGTCTATTTATCCATGTAATTTTATAAAAAATCACACTTGTACTTTCCATGTACATACGTGCGTTTTCCTGACATCTACAATACTATAAGCAATTTATCTTTAAAGTTCATTAAAAAGAATTTGCGGGACACAAAATACAAAATCTAGATTTAGAGATTCCTAACAGAGGATTCATATGACAGTTTGAAATTAAAGTGAAGTAACTGACTGATTGGGAAAATACAAAGTCCCAGATAGGAGCAACTCAATCAATACAAATCAGACCAAGATTACATATTTGAAATGTCTCATGCCAACCAATAACAACTACTACGCCTAAACTCAAGCAACTTAAGGTCACCTATATGAATCTTCACCGACCATGAGACCCATATAGTAATAATAATAATGATAATGATAATATTCATAATAACGATAACAAAGTTTTCTATATTTTCACTGGCATATAAATCTCAGATATGACTAAAAAACTAATGTGAACAATTGAACATACTAACGCGACTAAGGCATAGTCCCAGCTAATCGGTATCACCTATTATGTCTTTTTCCTCCATTATATTCTACCTTGAGGCTAGATTTCCATGAACGCCAAATGATTTTAGGTGTTTCGAGACTACTTCCTTCTATGTTATAATAGGCCTACCTCGTCCCCTTTTAACACCTTTGCATGTACAGACTAGTGCATCTAAAGGTAGACACAGACACAGGACATGACCGAACCATCTCAAGCGCCCTTGCCTCATTTTATTCTCGATGTCTGCTAATTGCACCTTCTTACGAATGTGGTCATTTTTAATCTTGTCTAATCTTATATGACCGCACATGCATCTTAGCAACACTCGTCTTGTGGATATGTTGAACTTTGGCAGTGAAAAATTCATTCACATAATAATGTAGGTCTTATAATTGGCTTACCTTTCTCGTATCAATCAAGTTCTAACGATTTCCAGAGCAAATTTTGGACAGAGGCACCATTTTCTGCAGCAACAACAATAAAGGAAAATAGACAGCGCCTTCAACTTACCCAGGCGTAAGCCCAGCAGCAGTTAAGTTAAGGTGAGGGCTTGGATGGCCAGGACCAAGTGCAGCAGCCAAAGAAGGATTGTAATCAGTAGGCCGTCGAACCCTGACAGAAACACCCTGTTTACAGTAAAGCATAGACAATAACAAATAGTTAAACCAACAAAATTCACCAGGCAAAACGAAAAACTAATGGCATGGGTAGCAAATCAAGAAGAAGAGTATTAATTTATACAAGTCATTGTCAGTGGGGAAGAATATTTAGAAGATCTGACTTTCATTTGTCTGCAGAGGATATTTCAGAGGAACAAGTATTATTATTATGGAGAACTAGTCCTGACAAGAAGATTGTAAACTTCCTTTAAAGCCAATAGGTGTCTTCTAAACCATTCCACTTGAAACACCCATGCAGAACAAACATCCATGCAGAACATTTATGAAGATCCCCGAATTATTGAACACTACAGAGAGAGATGGGTATGACAGACACAGTTCTATTCATGAAACTGCTTTTCCATCTCAAGTATTATAATAGATATCCACACCCACAAAACAAAAAAGCAAGAAGAAAGAGGAAAGCAATAAAAAATGAATCATTTTTTTCAGTTAATAAGTTAGAATATATCTCTACAACCATAGATATAAATTATCTCAAGCCCCTTGGGTTCCCATTTCTCTTTCTTCGCCTATCAAAACCAATAACCATCTTAGATTAACCTCAACAAGATGATTTATGAAGATCCTCGAATTCTTGAACATTATAGGAAATGGATGGATCTCATTATACAGAATCACAGGTACGGTTCTATTCATGAAGAATCAGGAGTGCTTCCATCTCATGTATCATAACAGAACCCTCACTCACAACAAAAAACAAGAAGAGAGAAGAAGAACAATAAAAATTGAATCGTTTTTTTTTCCAATTACTAAGTATTACATATCTTTCCAGCCATAGACATAAAATTATATTAATTCCCGAGGGTTTTCATTGCTCTTTCTTTACGCTCCAGCAGTCCCGCCACCTTACTCTTTCCACCCAAATTAACAATAAATAAAAGAAGGGCTAGAACTTTAAGACACTTCTCATTGGGCCAAAAGAGAGATTAGAATAGATGAACCCCCAACATTAATACGGCATATAGAAAGAAAAGGCTATAGTGATACATACCTCAAAAACAACTCCATCTAACGCCATTGCATTACTAGCTTCTTCAACTGTCCTCATCTCCACAAATGCAAACTTCTTTTCATGATTAATGTACACATTGACAACTGCATCGCCTGAAATTTAGGAATAGGTTATACTCACAAGAGGTGTGACAGTGGAAATGTATAAAAATCTTACATTTGAAATTCGAACACACCTGGACCAGCAGAATTTCCACCAACTGCACTCATAACATGACTAAAAAATGCCGAGATTGTCTGTTTCAGATGCAGCAAAAGAAGAAGAAATAAGAAATCTGAAGAGAAGCAAAACTCGATCTGACAAAAATAAGATACTACCATAAAACAAATTTTTCTTACATAGGACACTATATTTGAGGCTTGGAGCACTCTCAATTTCATCTCACTCTTACGAGTACAGGAGAGGGACAATTTGGCCTCTTTACAGTCTTATAGTTGAGTTAGAATGTCAGTTTGTTTTAATGAAACAATTCAAGCATAAGGAGAATCTTCATGGACATACCTTTGTTTTTTTGGTTTTCTCTTTTTTTTTTTTTTTTGGGGGGGGGGGGGGGGGGGGTGTAGGGAATCTTTCATAAAGCAAGAAGAGGACATCTTTCCTATGGACGCATTCACGCAGGCTATGCCCTCAATAAATCAGTCAACTACACCTCAATTCCAAATTAGCATAGCAGCCCTATTATAATAAAGCCATCTGTAAGAGCCATTACCATTCCTTTTTTCTAATAACAAAGAAATCCATGAGGGCCAATTGGCGCACGGTTCGAACATCCAAGGATAATGTGCACGCCCATCTACACTTCTCCACTTAAATACCAAACTTTTGGACCGCAGCACAGTTCAAACTCTTGACATGAAGAGCCATATCTATCTATAATTAAAAGCCAAAGACAAAAGTCCTTGGTGAAGCCTAGTGGCAGAACAATATAATGACACATGTCACATTAAGACAATTCTCCTACATATTAGGAATCACACTTTTTTTCCAAAATTCAAAATTTCAAAATTTTAAAAAATTTAAAACAATAACTGATTTCAAGGTTCAAATTGAGCCCACGTTTTTGGGCAGTTTTTTTTTTAAAAACTGAAAAAATATAGTTACTCTGATTTATTTATAAATCTATTTAAAGAAAAGTAAAGTCACGTTCTTTTTTTTTTCAAAAATCAAATTTTCAGAATTTTTAAATTTTAAAAAAATAGCTGCTCATATACATGGCACAAATAAAGAACACGTTTTCTTCTATCTGGTGAAGTGGTGATGTTACTCCCCATAATTTGAGTCGGTCCAATGGTGATGGTGCCGCGAGATTCTCCGAGACAAAAATGTAAACTGAGCCTTTTAACATCACTGATTAATCTAGCTGTTAATTATTTTATAGAGATTCCCTAAAATTGCATGCAAGGTTATGTTTACATATTAAAGTAAGCAATACTAATAAGTAATAACATTATCATGTGACAATTCAATCTTTACAAAAACTAAAACTATTTCCGTTGATGTCATTTGTAATTATGTAGCCAACTCTAAAGTCAAACATCATAACGAATCTAAGGTTACAGAAGCTTTCGACACTTTTAATAGGCATAGCATTGCAAGTGTTATTGGTGCTATAAAGCAAGTGCGCTTAATCATTCTTTATTTTATTTTTAAAATCATATTTGTTTTTACATATTTTGAAATAAAAGTGTATTTATTCATTAAAATTCAAACAATATTATTTAGAAAATATAATAAAATTTATTTTTACAAAATATTTTCAAGAGTAATAAAATGTGTATCTTCTGTTATATTACCAAAGAAATTAGCAGACAAAAGTAATAAACAAGTAATATGCTAATAATTTCTATTAACAATATATTATACTAAACATTTGATATTATAATAAATAAAAATACATAACAAAAAAGTTATTTGATAACTATACAAGTCCCTTTAAGACAAGAGGGGTTGCTCTGATGGTAAGCAACCCCCACTTCCAACCGAGAGGTTGTGAGTTCGAGTCTCCCCAAGAGCAAGGTGGGAAGTTCTTGGAGGGAAGGATGTTGGGGGTCTAATTGGAAACAGCCTCTCTACCCAAGGGTAGGGGTAAGGTCTGCGTACATACTACCCTCCCCAAACCCTACTAAGTGGGATTATACTGGGTTGTTGTTGTTGTTGTATATAAGTCCCTTTACTTTAATAGAGATTATTCAATAAAATTCAGACAATATCTACTCCTATTTTTTATATAGAATATGAGAAGCAAATCATTGTGATGTTTCCAATGTAACATCAAAAAATTAACAAAGTGTCAAAATTTAGGATAAAACTCCAATAAATTTGGAGATTCAAAAATTATGTACAAAAATATGATAAAAACAACAATTTAAAAGCCTAAAATTAATTACTCAAACATGGGTGATATAATAAAGATAAATACATAACAAAACAATTATTCGATGATATAATAAAGAAAAATACATTTAAAAAATTATTCAATGTTGTATAAGTCTCTTTAGTTTAATAGAGATTTTATTCATTAAAATTTAGATAATATTATTGAGAACAACAGAATAAAATTTAACATAACAACTATTTCAATAGTAATAAATAATATATCTTCTCTTATGTTACAAAAAAACGAGCAGATGAAAATATTAAACAAAGTAATATATTAATAAAAATTGCCATTAACAATGTAATAATACTAAACATTGGATAATATAATAAAAATATAGAACAAAAAAGTTATTCACGGGCTATATAAGTACCTTTAATTTAATACGATTTTATTATTGGGTATATTGTATTGACAAATAAGATGACAATTGAAACTTATTAAAGCGATAAGATCTAATAAGATCAAACAAGCCCGACCAAAATTTAATATAGTTATTATTATTTTTTAAATTCACTGCGCATCGCGCGGGTACGAGTATTAGTTCAATCTTAAAACCCATGTAATAGAATTCAGCCTGTACAGTGTGCAAGATTGAAATCTAAAAAAACGATGTTAAAGTAAAGCATCGACCATTAACTCATGACAACCATTTCAAAGAGAAGCCGGGACCCTAGGTACAATGTGGATGAAAGATGACGGAAATGGACCATTAAAACCAATATTTGCCTTACCTGTTCATTAGCCAGTGGAGGGAGGCCACCAACATAGACACGTCGTGCATGTCTTGTAGCCTATGAGCAAAATAGGGAAAAGGTGAAATACTTGTCGTAAATACAGAAGAGGATGGAGCTTCAGCATAACATATTTACTTGCTGACTCATGGCTTGAACTGGCAAGAAAGGGAAAGAACCCAACTGATTAACCTGTTGAAAACGGCTTCATCAGAGAAATAACTAAATAGAATCTATTAAAAAGTTTACATCTAAGTAAGCAAAAAATAAATTAAAAAAAAATATCCAATCCTACAAATTAAATTATTTGTACCTGAATTGTATCAGTTGGAAATACATTTTGTAACATTCCAGGAATTGATTGAGGAACATTGGAAGAACCCAGAACTTGCTCTACATAACAAGGAAAAAGTAAAAAGAGAAGCAAAAGTGATGAAAATCAAAATGTAAAATCTGAGAAATTATGCAACCAACAAACAACAGATTTAAATGCTGAATTCAACAGATTACCTAAAACATTTTTAGCAAACATTTTAGCTTTTGAGTAAAAGTTATCATGGTAGTAGTTATTCACCAGAGAGAGCATAAAAGGAAAAGCACCTATTCCTTACCTATATATTGTACACCATTCAGATATTAAAACAAGAATTATATTCCACCACTGCAGGTTCCTGGATAACAATTGCGAGCCTATCAAATTACAACAGTTGCTGTTGATGATGGAAAAGTTCCAGCTAACCGAAGCACTGATTCCTCCTTGAATTAAATCTACAGTCCTCACGCCCATGAGTAGCATGGTGGGATATAAAGTCCATTATTGCCTTCTTAGCCATATGTAACAAAATCAAAAACAAAGAACCAACACAACAACAAACAACACAACAATGATTCTCAGTTCCAAGGAGAAACTATCAGCACGAAAACAAATTAAAGCTTATCATATTGAACATAACCATAAATCTCTAAATGTAGACTGATATCATTTTAGGTAGGAGAGAGCTACCATTATCTGTGCAGATTAGGTTCTAAATGCTAACCTGCCCCACTAGAAAAAGCTGCTGCTACTGGTGGAGCCATATCAAATCCACTTTTCCGCTTGCTGTCAAAAAGGAAAACATAGATTATGGCACTTTTCAAGTTTGTGGATGCCTCGAAGAGAACAAAAGAGTGAATCGAGACTTTTTCTCTATGATTTTGAGTAAAATACATTCATATTTTAAAAGAACAAAAACAAAAGAATCCCTCGTGGAAAACTGAAATAGAGCATTGAGAAAGACGTATGAATCTAGCTTTCTCATAAGGAGTTATTAACATGGAAATTCATATTATTAACAAAAATAATAAAGGAACCTCTTTGGAGGTAGGGGAGAATTTGATCTTGATCTAGCTTTCTCATAAGAACGATCCTTTGACCTTGAACGGGATCTACGTGTCTCATCCTTTTCTCTACCTCCACGATGTTGACACCTATAAAATCACAATAGTGAATAAATGACCAACTAACAAAATAACGATTTATCCAAGATACTATTTTTAATTCATAAACAACAGTCACGCAAGCCATATATATGATTTATCATCAAGCAAAAAGTTACAGCTACAATTTGGCTTTGTGTTTCTCTTAAATACTTTAGTACAGAGAGAGAGGATATAGTAAGCATCTTCCTTTTTCTTTCTTTTGGCACTTTACCCTAGCTGTCCAGCTGTGGAATTGTTTTAAGCACATTTTGGAGGTAAAGTATGTGAGGCCAAAGACTGTCAAAGAACTTGTTGGGTGTTGGAGCGGATTATGGAGAGCCATTCCAGCTCCTGTGTGTCTGGTGGTATGAAAAGAAGGAATCAAAGATGTTTCAAAGGCAGAGCTACAGCTGTTTATGTCTTGAAAGTAGATGCTTAGTTCGTAACTCTTTAGCTTTCAGTGAATTTATAATATGCATATGAAGAGGACACTGTATAGTATTCCTTAGCTTGTTACCAAGTTAAAAGATTCTGTAATTAGTACATCCTATTGTAGCGTCCATAACTGCCTTACTGATAGTTTTGCTCATTGATGAACTTTTTAGTTATCAAAAGTTTTACAAATAAAAAATTGAACCAAACTAAATTTTTTTTTTTTTTTTTTTGGCTTGGTGAAACCAAAGAACAGATCCTATGACTCAGCTAATACCTCTAACTATTTAATTCTTCCCATTGCTTGCACCATGACGGGGTATTATCTATTTGCTATTCTCTTCAGCCTCTCTCCCTCTCAACTCCATTTTTCTTTTACTTTTTAGCTTTAATTCTTGAATTTCATTTGCTTCCGATCTGCCCAGCTCTTTCGCCGGCGAAGTTTAGCAACATCCCGTGTTTTAGAGCTTTCGGTCTTCCTTTGCTTTGTTTGCTTCATCTGATCTCTTCTTCTTCTTTTTTCCATTCTCGATCTTTTTCCCATACATCTGTTTTTTTCAAGTTTTTTCTAAAGATTGTTCTTTTTCCAAGTTTTTCTAAGATCTGTTCTTTTGGAACTGATTTTCCTCTATTGATTAATTTTTTCGTTTTTAGATCTGAATTTAGATTCCAAACTTTTGTTGACTGGTAACCTTAGATTTAATATTTTAAAATTTCGATCTGCTGGCCTTAAACAGCTTTAATTTCTTACTTTAACTAATAATCTAATTCTCATGTGTAATAATACCCTCTGATTTTTTCTTCCTAATTTCGGGTCGATATTAAACTGAGCTCGATTTTGCCTTTCGTCTGCGTTCTCTTTTATCTTAAGGGTTCATATGTGTGTTATGTTCTTTATGGTTAATCAGCCTTTGAGGCATTAATTATGCATATAATTAATCTCCTTGTATCACTCTTCAAGCTCTCGCCAGTTTTAGGATTTGAGTGTGGATTTCTCGAACTCGTATTAGCTTTTACGGTCTGGACCAATTTTCTCTGTTGTACTTTGCGCGTTCCTATTAGTAATCCAGAATGTTCCTATTTGGCTGGCAATAAAATTTGAAGTTGGGAATAATACTTGTTGATTTTTTTTTTGACTACGACTTCTCCTTTCTTTCTTTGCTTTATAGTACCACTTCCCGCCAGATTATAGTCAAGTCTTAGCTTGTTGTAAAGAAAGAAACTACTTTTATTTTTGTATTTTTCTTTTTCTTGGCAAGCACCATTATCTTTTTGGCTACTTTTTATTGTGTAACTATATTGTATTATTGTACTAGTTTATTTTCTCCTAATTGGGGTTTGCCCTTTTTTAATATATTGTGCTTTTATCACCATTATCTTTTCCTCGCTCGCTTTTTTTTTCTTTTCTTCCTATTCTCTCTTCAGATTTTTGAGGGTAGGGAGGGTGTGTTCTGTTTTCTTGGACAGGTGCCTTATTTTCCGGGGGAGAATTTCCGGCAAGCTACAGTACTTCCGGCGACTCCCGTTCAGATTTTCGGCAGGACGCAGCAGAACTACCCGTTCCGATAAGCTTCAGGAGAACTTGCCCCAGGTACTAGTAGCAACAGCGAGGCCAGTTTGCGACGTTTGGGAGTGAGGAGCTAAGCAACACCGGCCGGGACGTGCAAGAGTTGGTAGCAGTTGACCTCAGGCGCATCAAAGCCTACTTTCAGGTTTTTCCACCGGGAGTTGGTACCTCCCGCTCTCTTGTTACCTCTGTACACCTTTTTATGTATACTAGCTATCATTCCGTGTGAGTTTTACTCTGTTGCTATCTAGTTTGCATCTTTTTGCGTATTCCGCTATAGTGCGTGTGTGCGTCACTATTCTCCATAGTCAGTTGGAGAGATAGTGGCCGCGGCGGGGATGATAGTGTAAGGTCATGTCCTCGGGAGTGGGGGCGGTGGCGGGGGTGAGTAGGGGGGCAGGGAGTGGTCCTGCGGGTAGGGCGGGAGGTAAGGGTGGGAAGAGGGTAGCGGACGCTCATAGATTAAGGATTGGGTCGTGGAACATGAGCACTCTGACGGGTAAGTCCATTGAGTTGGCGAAGGTTCTTCAGAAGAGAAGGGTTAACATAGCCTGTGTCCATGAGACTAGGTGGAAAGGGTCGAAGGCGAGGAATGCAGACGGGTTTAAGCTATGGTATTCTGGGGTAGTGAGAGGTAAGAATGGAGTGGGCATCTTGGTAGATAGGGATCTAAGGGAGTCCGTGGTCGAGGTTAGGCGAATGAATGATAGGTTAATGTCTATTAAGTAGGTTATTAGGGGTTGCGTCCTCAACGTCATCAGCACTTACGCGTCGCAAGCGGGCTTAGACGAGGAGGTTAGGAGGCGCTTTTGGGAGGGCTTGGATGATCTGGTGAGTAGTATTCCCCAATCTGAGAAGTTAGTTACTGGAGGGGACTTTAATGATCATATTGGGGCTGATGCTGGTGGTTATGGTGAGGAGCACGGTGGCTTCGGCTTTGGGGTTAGGAACGGAGGAGGCACGTCACTGCTTGATTTCGCCAGGGCTTCCGAGCTTCTGATTGCGAACTCGACATTTCAGAAGAGGGAGGAGCATTTGGTCACCTTCAAGAGTTCGGCGGCGAGGACTCAGATTGATTACCTCCTCCTCATAAGGAGCGATAGGGGTATGTGCAACGACTGCAAGGTTATTCCGCGAGAGTCCCTTTCGACTCTTCATAGACTCCTAGTTATGGATGTCGGTCTCTGGGTGAAGAGGAAGAGGAGGGGTGCTCGGGGACAACCTCGGATTAGATGGGATGTTTTGACTAAGGAGAAAGCACAGGAGTTGGAGAGGAGGTTAGCTGAGGGCGGAGCTTGGAGAAGTTCTGGGGAAGCGGACGCTATGTGGTCAGAGACGGCGAACTTGGTTAGGGAGGTAGCACGGGATGTGCTCGGGGTAGCCAAGGGCTATTCAGGCAGAGGGTGACTGGTGGTGGAACGATGTAGTCGAAGGAAAAGTGGAGGTGATGAAGGCGGCGTTTGCTAAGTTGGCAGGGAGCACAAGCGAGGAAGAACGAAGAGCGAACAGGGAGATCTACAAGGTGGCGAGGAAAGAAGCAAAGCTGGCGGTTACGGAAGCTAAAAACGCGGCGTTTGGTCGCATGTACGAGGAATTACGGGAGAAAGGCGGGGACAGGAAGTTATTCCGGTTAGCTAAAGCAAGGGAAAGGAAGGCGTGTGATCTTGACCAAGCTAGGTGCATCAAGGGCGAGGATGGTAGAGTTCTGATGGGGGAGTCTCAAGTCAAGCAGAGGTGGCAGGCGTACTTTCGAGACTTACTTAACGGGGAAGGGGATCGTAATATAGAGCTAGGGGAGTTGGGGCATTCAGAGCAACATAGAGACCTTGGGTACTGCAGGCGTATTAGGGCAGAGGAGGTCATGGGGGCTTTGCGTAGGATGAGTAGGGGTCGAGCGACCGGGCCTGACGAGATCCCGGTGGAGTTCTGGAAATGCATGGGTAGGTCCGGAGTGGAGTGGCTCTCCAGATTGTTCAATGCGATCTTCAGGACCAAAAGGATGCCGGAGGAGTGGAGGTGGAGTACAGTGGTGCCCTTGTACAAGAACAAAGGGGACATCCAGTGCTGCAACAACTATAGGGGTATCAATTAATAAGTCACACCATGAAGGTTTGGGAGCGGGTGATCGAGGCGAGGGTGAGGGAGATGACATTTATATCTGTGAACCAGTTCGGTTTCATGACGGGTCGCTCCACTACAGAAGCTATCCACCTTGTCAGGAGGCTGGTGGAGCAGTTCAGGGATAAGAAGGACCTGCACATGGTGCTTATCGACTTGGAGAAGGCGTATGACAAGGTCCCAAAGGAGGTGCCATGGAGGTGCTTGGAGGCGAAGAGCGTGCCGGAAGCATACATAAGAGTAATCAAGGACATGCACGATGGAGCTAAGACTAGAGTTAGGACGGTGGGTGGCGACTCAGACCATTTTCCAGTGGTTATGGGGCCTCCATCAAGGATCGGCGCTTAGCCCTCTCTTGTTTGCCTTGGTGATGGATGCTCTAACCCGACATATTCAAGGGAATGTGCCTTGCTGTATGTTATTTGATGATGACATAGTCTTGATAGACGAGACGAGGGTTGGTGTTATTGAGAGGTTAGAGGTATGGAGACAGACTCTCGAGTCTAAGGGTTTCAAAATAAGCAGATCTAAGACAAAATACCTAGAGTGCAAGTTTAGCATCGAGCCGAGCGAAGTAGGCAGGGACGTGATGATTGGATCTCAAGTCATCGCCAAGAGGGACAGTGTCGGATATCCTGGGTCGGTGATTCAGGGGGACGGAGAGATTGACGGGGACGTCACTCATCGTATAGGAGCGGGGTGGTCAAAGTGGAGGCTTGCATCAAGAGTCCTGTGTGACAAGAAAGTTCCACAGAAACTCAAGGGGAAATTTTATAGAGCTGTGGTTAGACCTGCCATGTTGTATGGGGAAGAGTGCTGGCCAGTGAAGAACTTTCATGTTCAGAGGATGAAGGTTGCGGAGATGAGGATGCTAAGGTGGATGTGCGGGCTCACCAGGTTAGATAAGATTAAGAATGAAGTTATTCGAGAAAAGGTGGGGGTGGCCCCGGTGGATGAGAAGATGCGAGAAGCGAGGCTGAGATGGTTCGGGCATGTGTGGAGGAGAAGTCCTGATGCCCCGGTGAGGAGTTGTGAGCGGCTGGCGATGGTCGGCGTACGGCGAGGCAGAGGGAGGCCTAAGAGGTATTGGGAAGAGGTGATTAGGCATGACATGGCTAGAATGCGGGTTTCCGAAGACATGGCCCTTAATAGGAAAGTCTGAAGGTCTAGTATCAAGGTTGTAGGATAGGAGCTCCTAGAGTTTTTCGTACTCCTCACCCGGGGTTGGGTGAGGTTTGGCAGGGCTATCCATAGATGATTTGTGTATTGAATTGTGTCTCCCTTATGGTAGTTATTTATGGTAGTTACTGTCTGATATTATTAAGACAATAGGGGTTGCTCTGATGGTAAGCAACCCCCACTTCCAACCGAGAGGTTGTGAGTTCGAGTCTCTCCAAGAGCAAGGTGGGAAGTTCTTGGAGGGAAGGATGACGGGGGTCTATTTGGAAACAGCCTCTCTACCCAAGGGTAGGGGTAAGGTCTGGGCACATACTACCCTCCCCAGACCCCACTAAGTGGGATTATACTGGGTTGTTGTTGTTGTTGTACTGTCTGATATTATTGCATGCTATTTTATTTATGGTTCTTTGTTTAGATAATTATGTACACTATTTCTGCTGGAGTTACTAATGCTCTTTTGTTTTTGTTTTTGTTTTTCCTTTCCTTCACTGAGCCGAGGGTCGATTGGAAACAGCCTCTCTGCCCTTTCGGGTAGGAGTAAGGCCCGTCTAGATATTACCCTCCCCAGACCCCACTTTGTGGGACTATACTGGGTAGTTGTTATTGTTGTTGTTTGCTTGCACCATGACGGAATGCACCGTGACGGAAGTATGACATACCAATTCAAATTAAAAGACTTTATCCCCAAAAAAAGGACCAGTAAACGAATGGAAAGATCTCAAAGCTTATGCGTACAAACACTCTTTCTAAAATGACCTGTCAAATTTATGATTCCTGGAACGGCTGTAATCATCATTGTCATCATTTCTTCTGTAGCCCCTACTGCTTTTATCCTTGTATTCCCCACGATAACGGTCTTGATCTCTGGAATATTTATCCCTCAATCTATCGTGCTGAGATCCATTAGATTGGCTCTGCAAAAGTTGAATTAGACAATATTCTGAAATTAGCCCAAACCAACAAGCAGTGAATTATATGCTTAAAGAATTCACAGGATCACATATAGACTAAAATGGTTTTACTGATCAAATTTTGGCAATCAAAAGCTTCCCCATCGGGGATGATGTAGTCAGGAGGAAAACAAAGGACAGCTTACTTTCAGTGAGAAGGCTTGAAATTCAATCAAATTTTATGGATATAACAAACATTTTTTTATGATTAAACTTCATTATCCTATTGAACTTCTGAACTATGCCATTTCAAGTTTCCTAATACTTGAGTGATATCCAGCAGCATTCTAAATGGTTCCAACATATGTTTAGCCAAGTACTTTAATTGGCATATTAGAGAACAAGAATGGAACTTTTACTTGCACAGGGATTATGATTTTTACTTTTTTATTATCCCACTAATTTATTTTGATACTAATATTTTCTCCTATTGTTCTTTTATTTTCTTGAGTCGAGGGTCTTTCAGAAACAACCTCTCTACTCCTTCGGAGTAGGGGTACGATTTGCGTACACATTACCCTTGTCAGACCTTATTAGTGGGATTTTACTGGTTGGTGGTTATTGTTGTTGTTAAACTATAGCGCCGGGTCAAGTTACGGCACCTCAACTAATCTATCAAGTACCTGCTACTTCTCGCCAGCACATACACCAGGTAACTATTACCATCAAGGCTTAGACAGATTGAAAGGAAATAACCAAACTTTTTCAGTCAACTTTGGTCTTCCATGGTTCATTCCAACTTCCAGGTCACGCCCTTCCGTGCTACTTTTACTTTTTCTAGAAACAGATAAAAATAAAACTAATGAGCTCATACATTTTTGCTTTTTCATACTTGAAAGTTCTTAAAATGATAATCTCAATTCTCAAACAATTTGGGATTGCATTTTCCCTTTAGCCACAACCATGAGTGGAATTTCAGCCAGTGCGACAAAGTAATTACAAAAGTCTCACTCACACGAACCGTTTCCCATCCTACTAATTTGGTTATAACTTCAAATTTATCGCATTTGTTGCTTCGCTAAGATGATCTGCAAAATACCTTAAAATGGCCTCGTGGAGCTTCAAGTCATAATCTTTATTCAACTAATTGCTCATTGCAATTAAAAATATCATTCCTTTTATCTCTAGTTACATTGCTTCAGCTCATATTCAAAATTACAGTACATCACAAATTTGTTTATACATCTGATGTCACTTCGTTAAATAAATTAGTAAAGTTTCTTAATTTAGCAAAGCTTGAATCCAATTAGTCGAGCTAGACAGCTAGTTTAGAGCAATTTGAACCGATTAATCCTATGGCCAGCAAAAATTAAGAGAAAAAATGAACCTCGTGATGATGCGACTTTCGATCTTTGTAAGAATACGGAGACGATCTTCTGCGATCGTCATTTTTGCTCTCATAACGAGGCATAATCGGTAGATTTGAATCTTTGATCACCAGACCCTATTCCTAGTTCCCTGATTTTGTTGGAGACGAGAATTGAAGAGAAGTTACGATTGTTCCGATTCGGATTTTGAACTTCGGGTATAAATGTACTCCACTTAGTGGGCTGATTTCTCTCAAGGTTCATGGGCTGAATGTACTCCCCGTCTCCAAATAGTGGGTTGAATTTCCCTCCCACGATAAATGCCAAAAACAACCAATTCATGGATTAACGAGGCGAAAAATTAACCTAGATGGCCGTCCATTCAACTGCTTAAATTAAAAATAATTAGAAAAAAAAAATATATATATATATATATATAAATAAATTATTTAGGATATATGCATAGTCGTGCATAATTAATATGTAATTTATATATATCAGCTAGAAAAAATAAATAGAGTTGTATGCTGTGTTCGGGAATGATGAATCGCTCCCGAAAAGGAATCTATTGATTCTCTCCCAATTGGTTGGACCGCAGGTGCGATGATTTACTTCACGAGCGAGGTCTCTGGTTCAAGTCCAAGATGGCCCAGCTGCGCCAGAGAAAAGAATAGAAGAAGCATCTGACTACTTCATGCATGCTCCACTTGGCTCGGGGGATATAGCTTAGTTGGTAGAGCTCCGCTGAAATAAGAACAACCGCGTTGGTCGTAATAGATCGACTTTAATGTTAGTTCTTGCTCCAGCATAAACCTAGGTTGTGACGCTTCTTGTTGAGTATATAATGTTGACTTGAAGTTCGTTTACTCTCCTAATAGAAGTAGTAGAATTATTCCAAGTATTTCAGTAAAGTTGTCAAACAAGTTACATTCACGGAAAACCCTGCTGGTAATAGCAACATATAATACAAACAAACCTTACAAATTCCTATGCTTCTAGCCAGCATGCCGTTACTAGTGGATTTAGTGGTCGACCCAGCCTATGACTATCCAATTCATATTCTTCTTGCCAGAAGGACCACCACCATCGGAAAACCGTATCCACGCTCCGTGGCTATTCTGCGCTCTTTGAACTTTTCAAACTTAGCGAACTGAAACATCTTATTTACAAGTCCCAATGATGACCATATTTTGGAAACGATATGTGGAAATATTGAATTATTGGATCCTATGTAATCGTAAGGAGTAGTTGTGGATTTTCAGGAGGTGATCATCATTTTTGTGTTCGCTGCTTCATCCTTGTGTATTCTAATTAGACAATGTTAGAAATGTGATTAGTAAAAATTTAGAAACTTGTGTGAAAAAGTTGGACATTGATGCGGATATTCTCAGAATGGTCATTCCAAATCCTTATTTCATGCGATGATCGACTTATTTATACACAAGTATGACATATGCAAATATCTACTATGCATGTTGTATTTGTTTTCTCTAGTGTGATGTGGACTTTTAATAGTAGCTATTATGTAGCATATTTGCCTCTAGTTCGACAATTTCCTAAATTAGTGTCAAGGCACGTAACTCTTATCTCTGTCCATTGATTTACTAGCTTTATAACATTATAGAATAGATATTTGGTGGGGGGAGGGGTTGCTATTCACTCAAAATAAGAATGGGATAATTGCATTTTTTTATAACTTCTTGCTTGCTTCAAAATAGTTAATTAAATACATTTATCTCTAAATTTAAAGGATTAATCGTTTAAGTCACATATATATACTATTAATTCCATGGATAAAAAGTATCAAGAACACCTTCCCGTTTGGCATATGAATTCATCCTCAACTAATATCTCTCTATATCGAGTTGCTAGCTTCTTGTCTATCAGTCTTGGATATAGATTCTCGATGAATCAGCGGCATTTCCTTCGTCATTTGATTTGTTCTCCGATGCCAATCTCTAAAATTAAGGATTATGAGCTTCCACCAAATGAATGATCGTCTCAAAGTCTGAAAATTAAGAATTTGAATCTTGTTGGTATAACTCCTTCGTTAATTAATTAGTCATGTTATTGCATTCATCCCAAACTATGTCACGCAACACAATTTGTTGAGAGTTAAAATTATTCGTGATTCACACTCTACAACTACGAGGTAAAATCCATACTGCTCAAATTCGCCACCTCGCGTATCCCATCCTAATTTTTTTGGGCCGTCGAACGCCTACCCAAGCCAAGTGTTAGAATTTGTCGTGATTTTCTTTTCATATTAATATTTTTCTATTACTTGAAGGGAAGATAATGTGTTTAGTATAATTGATTTTTATTTTTTCCTAAAAAAATATATAAATCTCTTTCATATGATTTGACAAAAAAAATTTCTTGGAGAAAAAGATTGCGGACCTTTATAAATTGATGATCCATCTCCACGTAACAACACTATAGCATCCTAATGTAGTCGCTAAAAGAATCTTATTTAGGGGAAGAATTTATGCTCTTAATAATTTTTACTTTTCTATTTTATAATAAAATAATAGATTAATGTAGGCCAATTGATCAAAATCATAAAATTGCAGTTTCTTTGATATCTATCTTTTTGTTATCTGATTCATCATCATCATAATTTACTTTACTAGCTTCCGTATAGCGTCTCGTTATATTTTATTCCAACACCAAGTGCTAACCGAGAAGACCCATATAGAATATTAATAACTAATTGGTATTGACACAAACACATCGCCACAAGCTGGCGGAGCCATCCTTACCCGAGGGATGTCGATACCCCTTCGCCGGAAAATAACACTGTGTAGATAAGTATTTTAGGTATTTTTTTAAAAAATTATATATTTACAAGGGGTTGATAATCCTTGACACAAGATAAACTATTAGTGCAATAGGTAAAGGGTGTTAAAAATTACACAAGATTGTGAGTATATTTCCCATAATAGCAACTTTTTTTTTGACACCCATTTGGATAATATTATACGTGCATGGCGTCTGTTGTAACAACCATCGTTGTCGTACAGTCCTAACGTACGAATCTAGGGACTTGGTACTGATAAAGCAATTATTTTTATTATGCTCCTAGCAATTATTGGCAAAACATTTCAACATTATTTTTGGTCTTATCCGGCAGCGCCTCCAACCACCATACTCCTTCCAGATTCCCAAAATCCTTTTGTCAAACGCGATAGAACGAACGCGGAGTTCTCACGGGGTCATGTGCTTCTTATATTTTACCAGAGGCATGGTTTTTCTGTACATAATTGGATCTTCAGATTACTTGCATTCGCGAATTTCGAATATCAAATTATCAAAAAAATTAGGACTGGCTAATGTTGCCAATCTTGCGCAGTTCCACCTTTGTTTAATTTAATCTATAACTTTTAACGCAAAATATAATTTTATATGTAAAATTAATTAAAATTATAATAAATTCATAATATTTATTAACTCATAACTTTAAAGGTATAATAAATTTAATACTCTAAGGAGTCTTTTGATATGGGGTATAAGTAAAATTAACACTGGTATAAAAATTTAATACCAGCTTATACCTTGTTTGGTTACTAAATCTGGTATAAATTATTCGATGTTAATTTTAACAATGGGATAACTTATACTTTATAAAAGGTGGTGTAACTAACACTGGTATAACTTATACCTTCTTCTTAAAAATTATGCAATTGTTATCTTAATATAATATACCAAACAACAAATAAACAACAATTTCAACATAACTAATCTCAGTATAACTTATCCAAATATAACTTATACCGACATAACTTATACCGGTATAAGTCATATTCCAACTAAACGACCCCTAAAAGTTGAACGCATATAATTTAAATATTAAATTGCCCGCTCCGTCCAAAATTAGCTTTTACTATGTCCCTTCGAGAAAGCTACGGACCACATATTTAGACGGCATACATCATCCATTACGTGGATAACCCGATTATTCTTCGGTTTTGGGCATTTGTGCACATGGGTTTTGTTTCTTTAAATCCATCTCCGTCAGCGTGGGCCACTATTCCAGCCCAACTTCTCATCGAATTCCAATTTTTGTAGAAGAAAACAATAGAATACAACAATTATGCTGCTTGAAACACTATTGTCTCTTTCTTTCTTTCTTTCTTTTTTATTTTCCAATGAGCACTTTTATCTTTTTATTATGATAAATATCATATGATGTTAGATGTCTACTAATCTTTCATGATCTTCATCTCAAATGCTTAATGATATATTCCATGACATATTTTCCTCACTTTTTGTGCCTATATAAAGGCCTTGTAATAGATAGGAAAATACACACAATTGAAGAAGAAAATCTCTTCCTCCTCTCTATCTATATTTCTTGTTCTTATTTCGTTAAGTTGCTTATATTTCTTGTTAACATTTTACTGCTTTGCTTTCATTCTATAACACGTTATCAGCACGAAGCTCTACTATCTCAAGAATCTCTTTGAGAAAATTAAGGTATTTTTTCTCCTCCTAATTTTGTTTTAATTATGTCTGACATTATGAAAAGAAAGTTTGTTGCCCTTGAAATTTCGGGCAAGAACTACATGACATGGGTGTTGGATGCTGAAATTCATTTAGATGCAATGGGTCTTGGAGACGCCATTAAAGACAGAAATAAAGCATCCACCCAAGACTGTGCTAAGGCCTTGATTTTCTTGCGCCATCACCTTGATGCAGGTTTGAAAATTGAATATCTCACAGTCAAAGATCCACTTATTTTGTGGAACGGCTTAAAAGAGAGACATGACAACTTAAAGTTGGTCACTTTGCCACAAGCACGATATGATTGGGCTCATCCGAGGCTCCAAGACTTTAAGTCTGTTTCTGAATATAATTCTGTTATGTTTAGAATTACTTCTAAATTGAAACTATGTGGAGATACTATAACTGATTATGATATGCTTGAAAAAAACGTTTACAACGTTTCATGCCTCCAATATGGTTCTGCAACAGCAGTACAGAGAGAAAGGTTTCAAAAAGTACTCTGAGCTGATTTCTCTTCTCCTTGTGGCTGAGCGAAACAATGACTTGTTCATGAGAAATCACGAAAATCGACCTATTGGGTCTACACCATTGCCTGAAGTGGATAAGGTGTATTCCCATTATGCTAAGCGTGGAAAAGGCTATGGCTTTAATCATGGCCGTGGTCGTGGTCGTGGTCGGGGTCATGGCCGTGGCCATGGACAAGGAAGAAATTTTCCTGGTGTCAGTCACCCCCCAAAGAGATATAACCACAAAAAGCGGAAATGGAATTATGAGAATCCAAAAGCAAATAGTCCAGAAACTATATGTTATCGTTGCGGTGGAAAAGGGCATTGGGCAAAAATTTACCGTGTACCAAGACATTTGGTTGAGCTTTATCAAGCATCTCTAAAGAGTAAAGCCCCTGAAGCCAATTTTGTCTCTGACAATGATTTTGACATCACCCACTTGGATGTGGCAGGCTTCTTTGAGCACCCTGAGGGGAAAATAGACCACTTGATCGGTGATGGATCCATGGTTAAAGAAGATTGAGCATTTTGATATTTTTTATATTTTTACTTATTTTGTAGTAGTTAATGAATAAACAGTTATCATAGTTTACATGAGTTATCTATTATTGTGATATAGTTCAAATTTTATATTTTCTGCTTTAAGCTAGTAAAGCCAAGTATCAGGCAAGTATTCGTTTAAATTGTAATATGGTTGAAAAGGCTGATTGTGGATTTTGTACTCATGTGATCGTTGTTTCTATTTATCATATATTCTTATTTCATGCTATAATTTGTATTATGGTTTTAAAATATATAACTTTAGATTACACATTCATCTTACGCTTTATTTGTAGCACATTAAATATAGTAATAAAAGAAATATTGTGAAGACTCTTTATGCTACTACTAATTGTTAATACCTTGATATTAAAAGGAGAATAACTATGATAAAAGATTTTTTCTCGATTCATAATGACCGCACTGAAGCTATTATGTTGAATCATAGACTTAAATTTGTTTATTCTCTTCTCGATAAAAATACTAATATTTTTCGTATATTTCTTTTGTATGTCAAACCATGGGAAGCAAATATGGATATCTCACAAAGCAAACTTGGATCAACGTCCAATTGTAAAAATATTTGTTTAATCATGTACCACACATACGATATTCAAAAAGAAGAAATATTTCTCTCATTTAAGTATGTGTAAGGCAGATGTTACTACAATTTCTGGTAGTAGTAAATTGATTGAAGGCTCTGGAAGAGCAACTATAACTCTGCCTAAAGGAACAATATTTATCATAGAGAATGCAATGTTCTTTTCCAAGTCCAAGAGGAACTTGTTGAGTTTTAAAGATATCCGTCAAAATGGATATCAAATTGTGACAATAGATGAGAATAATCTTGAATACCTCATCATTACAAAGAATGTCTCTAGCCAAAAGAGGGTTATTGAGAAGTTACCATCTTTATCTTGTCGCATGTATTGGACAAAAAATTAGTGCAATTAAGGCACATTCTACAGTAAACCAAAAGGTTACTGATTCCAATACTTTCGTACTTTGACATGATCGATTGGGACATCCTGGATCAATTATGATGAGACGGATTATAGAAAACTCATATGGGCATCCATTAAAGAATTTAAAGATTCTTTTAAATAATGAATTTTCTTGCAATTCTTGTTATCAAGGCAAGTTAATTATTAGACCATCGCCAACAAAGGTTGGAACTGAGTCACCTGCGTTTTTGGAACGTATACAAGGGGATATTTGTGGACCTATTCACCCACCTAGTGGGTCCTTTAGATATTATATGGTCTTAATAGACGCATCCTCTAGATGATCTCATGTGTGCCTATTGTCATCACGCAACCTTGCGTTTGCAAAATTAATGGCACAAATAATTCGGTTACGGGCACAATTTCCCGATAATCCAATTAAGTCTATTAGACTAGATAATGCTGCTGAGTTTTCATCCCAAGCATTTAATGATTATTGCTTATCAATTGGGATAAAAGTGGAACATCATGTAGCTCATGTTCACACTCAGAATGGTCTTGCAGAGTCTTTAATTAAACGTCTGCAGTTGATTGCAAGACCATTACTCATGAAAACGAGGCTGCCCACTTTGGTTTGGGGTCACGCCATTTTGCATGCAGCAATGCTAGTTCGTCTCAGACCGACGAATTATTACAAATATTCCCCGTTGCAATTAGTTTTGGGTCATGAACCTAATATATCCCATTTAAGAATTTTTGGATGTGCAGTATATGTGCCTGTAGCACCGCCATATCGCACCAAAATGGGTCCGCAAAGAAGGTTAGGAATATATGTTGGGTTTGAATCGCCCTCCATTATTTGCTACCTCGAAACATTGACAGGGGATTCGTTCACTGCACGATTTGCAGACTGTCGATTCGATGAGGTACTTTTCCCAAAATTTAGGGGGAGAAGTTGGTGAAACCAAACGGGAAATTTTGTGGAAAAATCCATCATTATCTCATCTTGATCCACATGCCTCTATTTGTAAAAAAGAGGTGCAAAAGATTATCCATTTGCAAAGAATAGCAAATCAAATGCCTGACGCATTCACGGACTTGAAAAGGATAACAAAATCTCATATCCCCGCAGAGAATGTTCCAATCCGTATTGATGTCCCTATTGGACAATCTTCTAGTGTCATAGCTAATGAATCGAAAGCACGCCTAAAACGTGGCAGGCCATTAGGTTCCAAAGATCGAAATCCTAGAAAAGGAAAGCAAATGATCAAAATGACACTACGAAAGAATCTCATGAGGAAATTCACGATTTAATAAATTCTGAGATTCATGAAGAATCCATTGAGCCCGAGACTCAAGAAAATAAGGAACTATCAATAAATCCAATCGATATTGAGACAAATTTTAATCGAGTGGATATAGTGGTGGATTATGTCTTTGCATATAATGTTGCATCTAGCATTATGCAAGAAAGTGAGGATCTTGAACCTCAATCTGTTGGAGAATGTCGTCAAAGACTTGATTGGCCAAAATGGCAAGAAGCAATCCAATCAGAATTGAATTCACTTACAAAACGTGAAGTTTTTGGGCCTATAGTTCAAACACCTAATGGTGTTAAGCCTGTTAGCTATAGATGGGTCTTTGTACGCAAGAGAAATGAGAAAAACGAGGTACAAAGATATAAGGCACGCCTTGTTGCACAAGGATTTTCTCAAAGGCCTGGTGTCGATTATGAAGAGACATATTCACCCGTAATGGATGCTATAACTTTCCGTTATCTCATTAGTTTTGCTGTCCTTGAAAAGCTTGACATGTATTTAATGGATGTGGTTACCGCCTATCTTTATGGTTCACTTGATAATGAGATATACATGAAAATTCCCGATGGATTCAAAATGCCAAACACTCATAATTCAAAGTCCCGGGAAATGTTTTCAATCAAATTGCAAAGATCTTTGTATGGTCTAAAGCAATCAGGACGAATGTGGTATAATCGTCTTAGTGAATATTTATTAAAGGAAGGCTATATAAATGATTCCATTTGCCCATGTGTTTTTATAAAGAAAACAACATCGGAATTTGTTGTACTTGCCGTATATGTCAATGACATAAACCTTATTGGAACTCCCATAGAACTCCAAAAGGCAATTGATTATTTAAAGAAGAAATTCGAGATGAAAGATCTTGGAAAGACAAAATTATGTCTTGGTTTGCAAATTGAACATTTGGCAAACGGAATTTTTGTTCATCAATCTGCCTATATAGAAAAGGTATTGAAACGATTTTGCATGAATGGAGCATAACCTTTAAGTACTCCGATGGTTGTTCGATCACTTGATGTGAATAAGGATCCATTCCGACCGCAAGAAAAGAATAAAGAGCTGCTTGGTCCTGAAGTACCATATCTTAGTGCAATTGGCGCACTAATGTATCTTGCAAATACTACAAGGCCTGACATAACTTTTTCAGTTAATGTCTTAGCAAGATATAGCTATGCTCCCACAAGGAGACATTGGAATGGAATCAAACATATATTGCGGTATCTAAAAGGAACTACCGATATGAGCTTATTTTATAGCAATAATTGCAGTCCTGATCTTGTTGGTTATGCTGATGTTGGATATTTATCTGACCCACACAAGGCTCGATCTCAAACAGGTTATGTGTTTATCTGTGGAGGCACTGCAATATCTTGGAGATCGACTAAGCAATTAATTTTGGCTACTTTATCTAATCATGCTGAGATAATCGCTATTCATGAAGCAAGTCGAGAGTGTGTGTGGTTGAGGTCTATAATACATCATATTCGAGACAAATGTGGTTTGAAATGTGACAAACTACCCACGATTTTGTATGAAGACAATGCAGCATGCATAGATCAATTGAAGGGAGGATTCATAAAAGGAGATAGAACAAAGCATATTTCACCAAAGTTATTTTTCACACATGATCTTCAAAAGAATGGTGATATCAATGTGCAACAGATTCGTTCAAGTGATAATATGGCTGATTTGTTCACAAAATCTCTACCAACGTCAACCTTCAAGAAGTTAGTACACAAGATTGGGATGTGAAGGCTCAAGGAGGTGAATTGATGCTCTCTTCAGGGGGAGTTAATGCGCATTGCACTCTTTTTCCCTTAAAAGGTTTTATCCCACTGGGTTTTCATTGCAAGATTTTTAACGAGGCAACAAAAGGGCATATTTCTATACATGTGTACTCTTTTTCCTTCACTAGAATTTTTTTTTTCCCATAGGATTTTTTTCCTAGTAAGGTTTTAACGAGGCACATTATCTGTGGACATCCAAAGGGGGGAGTATTATGGTAAATATCATATTATGTTGGATGTCTACTAATCTTCCATGATCTTCATCTCAAATGCTTAATGACATATTCAATGACATATTTTGTATGTTCAATGACATATTCCATGACATATTTTCCTCACTTTTTATGCCTATATAAAGGCCTTGTAATAGATAGGAAAATACACACAATTGAAGAAGAAAATCTCTTGCTTCTCTCTATCTATATTTCTTGTTCTTATTTCATTAAGTTGCTTATATTTTTTGTTAACATTTTACTGCTTTGCTTTCATTTTATAACACTTTTAAAGAATTTTGGAACAAATACGTAATTTTCATGAAATAGGATAATAAGCACGTAGCTATTATTCAAAGAAGTAATCCCTTTTTTGGGCTAGAGATAAGAATGCTTGAATTTATTTATTTTAATAAGTTAAGATAATATGATTATAACAATAGCAATAACAACTGACCTAGTATAATTCCACAAGTGGAATTTGAGGAAGATAGTATGTATTCAAACCTTAGCCCACATTCAAAAAGGCAAATGTATTGTTTATGAAAGACCCTCGACTTAAAAGATAATGCGATTATAAGAGAAACACAAATATTTTTAGTGCATTTGTTTATAAGATTTTTAAATTCCATTAATGCTTCTATACTTTAGTTATAATTACAAGGTTAAAATACAAAATTGACCAGTCGATCAAAATTAGTTATATTAGCTAGCCAAAAAATACGTAAAATATCTATATTGTATGTGTATAATACATATGTATACACAAAATATATGTATATTTATCCGGCCATTATTTTTCGGAGTAGCTAAATATATACATTTCTCTAATTATAATTATTAATGCTAGGTTCACGCCTTACATCTCTATTGTAAATCATCCCTGCTCAATAGTCAATACAATATTCCCACCTAAGTGTCCATCAATGGTTATTGAAAATAAATTTTAATCAGTGATCATAATATGTGTGCTATAAGATCATTATTTGTGTTTTGATTATTCCGTGCAATTTGTGTACCTTTTAGATGATAAACATTATAAATTAGGTTATGTATACCAACTAGTTTAAGAAACATAACCAAAGATTTTTAGAATTCCCAAAAGGAAAAAATCCCTCGTGATAATTTAAAGTAAAATATAATAAATTTGTCAAACATTATATTCAAGTCAAATTCAAAGTCCTCTACTTTTTTTGTATTTGTGTTTTTTTCTTTTGTCTTTTTGTTAGTGGTGAGGTAAAATTGTCATTTCCAAGTAGAACAAGTGATAGATATTTTAGGCTCCAACCATAGATTTAGGTAATGCTGTGACCGTGGCGACTAGCTTATTAGCATTAAGATATGTTTTGAGTAATCACGTCCACTTATTTGAATAATCACTTCTTTAACAGGATATTAGTTCCTAAAATTTTAAACATCAAGCAGCCCCACTAGTAAGCAGTAGGCACCGCCTTGTTTTGAAACTACTTCGGTTAATTCTATCGTTGCTATTTGTACATCATGTCCTTGATCTCTTATATATAAAAAATAATTTTTTTATATGTAAAAATAAATCTCTTATATGTAAAAAAAAAATAAGCAGGTTCATTAAACTAAAATAAATTTGTAAAGAGCTAAAAATTCAAATAATATTATTATTTTTCATCATTATATGTATCGAATAGTTCTATCTATCAATGCTATGAATTAAAATCACTTGCTAGCAATTTTACTTTTGTTGGAATTTAAAAGTAAGACTTCATGGTTCTTTATACACCACTAGTCCATACTCTTATAAGTGCGTTTTAAAAATGCAAATTATATTACTTTTTGTTAAATAGAATACTCTTCTATCGTTGTTTTAAGAGAAAATAATGATGATTATTTTTATAGTGGTAAAGTACAAAATGTACATCTTAATTAACATGTCTATCGGTCATTCATTGAGAATCGTTTAAGAGACAGAAAATGTATTAAACCGTTAATTTCTTTTTGTGATGTCAACGTTTGATTGGATATAGAGTTTAACTTTATTATCAACTGAAAACATTTGTTAATATATTTTTCTTTGAAGGACCAATGCCATCAGAAGTGTCTTAGCTCAGTGGTTCTATGGTGTAGTGGTTAGCACTCTGGACTTTGAATCCAGCGACCTGGGTTCGACTCCCGGTAGGACCTTTTTTTTTACACTATTTTAAGGTAAAATTTACTGCACCTTTTTGTATTTTCTGTTATATTTTTTTTAACGCATGTACTACGTAAAATTCGTGGCCTTCGGCCCTTCTTATTCAGGATAGCTCAAAAAGTTGATTGTAAAAGGGTGAACTTTGATTAATACATAAAAACATTGTTGCAGCCCAAACATGCTAAGATTAATCCAGTACCGACAAATATTTGGCTTATGATGTTGACATTATACTTTATTTTGATCTAATTACAATGAACTTCTGTAATCCTTTGATTCCATGGACGTTTCTAGAGCATCTTAACTTCATTGATAGGCCTCTAATTATTTTTCAGTTTAAATTTGCAAATATAATATTAGATCAGATAATCTTCTTAATCGAGCAGCTGCAATTAGCAAGCATAGTACTCTCAATCATCTCCTTATTTTCTTCAAATAATCGAGTAAAAAACTGCTAGAGGTGAAAGTTTGAAAATAGCTTGTTTGAGTTTAATTTAGGTGGAGGGAAGAATTTGTTTGTCAAGCCTCATTCTTCCAATTAGTTCCTTTATTATAGTTTTTGACTGGCTTAAATTCTAACAAGGGCACACGAATGACAAAGCCAACAAATAAAGTAACAAAGGGCCTTACTTTATAAATGAAAAACTCGCTCTAATGCCCGACAGTCCGATAGCCATCTTTGTCACGATCCAAGTCCATGATATGTATTGTCCGTTTTTAGCCTAGGTTTGCACACTTTCATCTTCGGGTTATGCCACATCGAGCCCCAAAAGCATGTATATCATATGAACTTGTGTTGTATCATATAAAGCTCTTCACTTTTATCTCCCAATTTCGATGTAAGATTCACCTAAGGTGACACATAGCCCTTCTTCACAAGTTTGCTAGCCTAAAAGCATGTCAGTCGTTCTTGATGCCCTCCATCATGGCCAGTGGCGGATGCACATAGAGAGTTATGGGTGCTCAAGCACCCATTAATTTTGATCATATTAAGGCAACAATACAAATATTTAGATAAATATTAAGGCACCCACAAATAAATTTATTTTTCCTCTTTTTTTGAAGTTTTTATCGGCAAGCACCCACAATTTAAAAATCCTGGATCCGCCACTGATCATGGCACATGTATGTGTGTGTGAGAAGTTGCTTTCAATAAAATGCTGTCTGTATTGTCACTTAGTGCAAAGTCCACCAAGCCCTAAGAAAAAATATCATAGTGGTGCAGCATATTCTCAATTATCCTTAGTTCAATTTATATCACTCGTAATGGATTGACTTGTCCTTGAGATAGTTCCACAAGTTGAATCCACAACGAATTTATCTTCATCCACTAAAAATGAAATTTAAGATTCCCCAGCTTGCTACTTTGTACTGCTATCGAAATGGACAAAGATCCCATTCCTTGGGAGTTCTCTTCGTAAAATTCTTTGCTCCACACATTTGGAATATAAAGTACTACTGTTCTCCTTTTGAAATACATGTATGATAATTCGATTTTACCATCAAAGGTTATGGTGGGATGAACAAAAAAATTTCACTGTTAATCGAAGATCTCGAGTTTGAGCTAGAGAATGAAAACGTTTATGATAAAAAGCAATTTCCTTTTAATGAGCTATTCGCAATGCAAATTCGAATTAATCAGGACCTTTTAGTGAATAACGAATACACGGCAAGAAACGAGAAAAGAATAATTCAAACATTTACTAGTATTGCAGCAATTTGTCCTTTAATGCTATATTCTTAGTAGCTATAAAAAAATCTAGTGAAATTTAGTCGTCTGTCCAATTATGTGGCTGGAATGAGCTCTTTTATCAGTTTGCCTTATGCTTCCCTCTTTTATCTTAGCAAAATTAGGTACAGGTCACACGTTTAAATTACGACAAAATAGGTTTTTGGATCATATCATTATCAAAGGAATAGTCAGTGACACTTTTACATTGTGCAAAACTTGTGTAATATCTAATACAATTAGAAGTTCCCGAACAATGTAAGAAATAATCCCCTGCCAAATGAAGATTAACTTAAAATACACTGCTTTAGAATGCTAACATGAGAATTTGCGGAAGCTAAAGGAGAATTTCCATGGTGGAAATTCCCAAAATTTCAGAGAACGAGAGAAAGAATCATAAGAAAATATCTGATCTTTTATTTTGAGCCCAAAAGTCTGTCTCTCTAGAATATTCCATCGTATATATACTTACATAAAATGGTTATGTAAAAGTAAAATATAAATGGGGCTATCTATATCACTAAGAATTACAAAGCTGAAATGTACAAAGCTGAAATGCTAGCTATTGGGCTTAGTTGGGCCTGTGTGTATGTCAACACCCCTCCCCATCAAGCTTGGGAGTGACAACACACCAAGTTTTCCAAGCAAAGAATGATTAAGAGGCCCAGGCAATCGCTTGGTCATAACATCAGCAAGTTGGGCAAACTAGAAACAAAATGCAGAGATACCAGGCCAGAATTGAGACTCTCACGTATATAGTGGCAGTCAATTTCGATATGATTTGTCCTTTGATGGAAGACTGGATTCTTGGTATTGTGTAAAGCAGCAAGACTGTCGCAAAAGATGGGAACAGGAGCAGAAACATGTAAATCAAGATCATCTAGTAACTTGACCAACCAAGACAATTCAGCAGCCAACTTTCTGAGAGCCCAGTATTCTGCTTCAGCGGAAGATAGTGAAACAATAGGTTGCTTCTTGCTCTTCCAAGAGATTGGTGAAACACCAAGTGTAATGTAAAAACCAGAAATAAACCTCCTTGACTCAGCACAACCAGCCCAATCAGAGTCAGAGTATGCTTTGATAGAGGTATCAGAAGAGGAAGAGAGAAGAATCCCTAAAGAAGGAGCATTGGACAAATACCTCAAAGCATGGAGTGCAGCAAGCATATAAGGAAGTTGAGGAGCTTGAAGAAACTGACTTAAATTTTGATCACAAAAGATATAACCGGCCTTGTGTGTTAGAGAAAGTTGTGTTTTCCAATAATTCTCTGATAGGTGCTAGGATCAATTAATGGGACACCCATATCAGCAGTCAACTTGACAGAAGTATCAAGAGGAGTTACAACAGGGGAAAAGTTATGAGATTGGAATTCTACCAGCAAGTCATGTGTGAACTTCTGTTGGCTAATGATGTATCCTTCAGAACATTTAGTGACTTCCAAACCAAGAAAATAAATGGATTGTCCCCAAGTCCTTTATTTTGAATTGTTGATCAAGAAATAGCTTAACACTATCCAATTCAACAACATCATTCCCAGCTAGTAGGATGTCATCAACATAAACAGCAAGGACAGTAAGAGAAGTAGAAGTAGACTTAGTAAACAAGGAGTAGTCATTCATGCTAGAAATCTATCCTCTTGTAGACAAAACTTCAGACAATTTAGAAAACCATTGTCAGAATGCTTGCATACCAAAGGGGAAGAAGAATAATAATAGAAGAAACCTACAACCCTGGTGGGATCTTCATGTAAACTTCCTCATGAAGATTACCATAGAGGAAGGCATTATTTACATCAAGTTAATAGACAGTCCAGTTCCTCTTTATAGCAAGGTAAAGAAGGCACTTGATAGTAGTAAATTTGACAATAGGTGATGTTAATAAATGTCAATACCACACAAGAGCGGGAGGGGAGGGGGGATGATTTGTGTGGTACCTAATTTTAGCGTTAGAAGAACGTGGTTCTTCTAAGTGTTCTTAACTACAGCAGTTTGCGGAATAATAAGAACTGAAAGTAAAGTGCACAGAGATTTTTACGTGGAAAACACCTGGCTCAAAAGGTGAAAAAACCACGACCTACTACTCAGTAGGATTTTTCCAAACTCCACTAAAAACAATGAGCCAAAACAGCATTTACAAAGACTCTTTGTAAACCTAAGGATTAAACTCTAATCCCAGTGTGGCACAGAGCCTCAGCTGCTGCGACACTATCAAGTCAACTGTAACTTGATGACACAAGGTACCTAATACAATTGCCTCTAATAAAGCTAAAAGGTACAATTTGAAAACCTACTACAATTGAACTAAACAGATGGAACAAGTTCTTCTCTCTTAGTTCATGTAGCTTCAGGCGTACACACTTGTATCTTGCATATATAGTTCGCAAAACAGACTCGCTTTATTTGCTCTCAAATATGCTTTACTTCTGCTTGTGTGTGTTACCTGTAAAACAGAACCAACACAATAATATATTGAGTTAGTAGTTAGAGTTTGATTATAACTCCACTTTTTATCCGTAGTCCATTTAAGTCCTTAGCCAATACAAACTCTAACTCTTATGCTAACTTCAGATCAAGTTCTCTTCACATAAGGAGAATGTCCTCCATATCCCAAATGCAAACTTTTCGATTACGTTCAGAAGATATTGATGCGTGATATTTAGTGCATATCTTCCTTACGTGCTTCACACGTGCCCTGGTTAATTCAGACTGTGTAGTACAAGATGGACCAGGTCCTTCCATATGTTCATTTGTCAATCTTCAAAACTCCATCTGAAACTTGGGCCAACAATTTTCCCTTTTTGATGATAACAAACTATGTGCTTATTGTGATCAGAAACCTGTAACTCAGCTGAAAATCAACACTTAAAAATTTAACTTATCATCAATGAGGTCAGATTCAGGTCATAAATATCACTAGAATTTTAAGCACAATATTTTTCCCCTTTTGACATCATCGAAAAGTTGCATTAATACAGTGAATCATCGAAGTTAATTAATACTTATGGCCGCTGGGGCAACTGCAAGTGAACATATAGTCAAGTTAATCACAAATCAGCTTAAAAAATAACTATTTAGAACAAATTCAACAAAAACAAGACAAGCTGCATTCATTGATTAAAGAGGTGTTTCTACAGTGCAGTCCACAAAAATAAAAACAGAGCATCCAACCATGAGCAAAAAAAACAAAAGAACATACGAGAATTTCCTAGACTGGAAACTGGAAACTGAAGGGTTACTAAACTGGGCACTAAGGACAGGACACCTAAGGCTTGGAAGTGCTGGAGGGTTGGGCTTGTAGCAGATTTAATATTTGATGGAGCATGCTTTCATTTTTCTCCTTTTCTTTGGCGAGTTCAGCTCTCAGCCCATTTCTTTCTCCCTCCAAATCAACAATTTTGGCATTTAGCCTAGCAATTTCAGCATCCTTTGTCCCAACTTCTTGAACCAAGACGCTGACCTTGCTGTTCACAGGAGTCTTGGCAGATGAACCAGGTTCAACATGGGCATCATTGAGCAGATAGTCACGGGCTTGATGGGTCTTGACACCAAAGTGCTCATTGCTGGAGGCCATTTCCCACTTTTATAGAGGAACATTTAAGCGTTCAAGCACAGTTGTCAGGATAAAACCATAGGGAATGGCATGAGCCTTTGAACTAGTTATCACCTTTTCAAGAAGCTTCACCATAAAGACAGGCCAGTTGATCTGTTTCGCTTCATTCATACACTGTATGAGCACCAGATCCATATAATTAGTTGTATGCCTTCTTTCCTGTCTGGGCAGAAGGCACTTGTTGACTAATTCAAAAAGCACTTTGTGCTCTGGCCTCATTTCACTCTTCTGGACTGCTCTGGCCTCATGAACCTCTTCATCTGTGTTGGTGTCACAAAAATTCCTTGTTATTTGCGGCTCATAAGGCAACCCATCCAAGCAAGGTCACCTCTGCCTGGTATAATTATCATACCCTTCACAAGGAATACCTAGAATTTTTCCCAATTTTTCAGCATTGAATTTCACTTTGACACCCCTTACTTTACTGGTTACCTGACCATTCTTCACCTTTCCATTTGCCATGAACTCCACTAGATCCTTCCTTGCCAATTTTCCATCAATCTGAAGGACCATGTCCTTCCTTCCAGCCTTGTGCCTCCGATGCAATGACAAGCCTTATCATGCCTGGCTCCTCAGGGTCTTTCAACAATCTCCCCTTCAATATCTTTCTTTTGTCAAAGTTTGCATACATATCTTGTTCTTGTTCAGACTCACTTTCATCTTCTTCTATGGCTGCTTTCACTTGTTTTCCCTTAGACGCTGATCTTGTTCTCTTGGCAAGAGAGGATTCAGTGGGAACTGGTTTTGAGGGCTTCTTTGAAGAAGTCCTAGTCTCTTTTGGTTTTGCAAGTGGAACCTGTTAGAAAATACGCTTAACGCTAGAGGGGGGTGAATAGCGTTATAATAAAAATTAGCGTAAACTTGCGGAATTTAAAAATTGCAGGAAAGAAATAAGTGCGATAAGTAAATAAATAAGAACGAACGCACCGATGTATCCTGGTTCACCACAACCCGTGGCTAGTCCAGTCCCGAGAGACTCTCTCGAGATTTCCACTAATACTGTTAAGCTTACGGGTGCTCAACAAACCGTTACAGTTGCTCAAGGATACCACACCTTAAGACTTCACTTGCTTGAGGATACCTCACCCCAAGACTTCAACCACTAAGACTTTGGGTACTTAGCAAACCCGACAAATGAGAAGATATGTTCTTCTCAAACAACTCTCTTTTACAACAAATACTCTCTCAATAGAGTGGATAAAGAGAAACAAAATAAGCTCTATGAACAACACAAAGTTGTCTATCAAATGGCTCAACAAAAGCTCTAAAATGATGCTTGAAAATGATCAATATGTATATCAATATATGCAGGAGTTGTGTGTTTAAAATCAGCTCAAAAGACCTCTTTTTATAGGTGAAAAAGTGGTGCTGACCGTTGCTTAATTGATAAATAAAATCCCTGATTCTGTGCTCAGACAATCGATTGTTTGGAGTAGACAATCGATTGTTTGACCAACGTTCAAAAAATAGATTCCTGATTTTAGGCTAAACAATCGATTGTATGGACTAAATAATCGATAGTTTTCAACGTTCAAAAATCAATTTAGGATTCTGTGGGAACGGTCAAAATATAATCGATTGTATGAAAATGACAATCGATTGTTTATGAATATAATCGATTGTATGACAAAAACAATCGATTGTTTAGATGTTTAAAAACTTCGGTTGCACACTGTCTCAAAATAATCGATTGTTAAAAGTAGACAATCGATTGTTTGCTATTTTGAAAAACTTCAGATCACACTGTCTTAATACAATCGATTGTTAAAACTGTATAATTGATTGTTTGCTATTTTGAAAAACACAATCGATTGTAAGGAGCATATAATCGATTGTTTAGGTCCAGATTTAAAAGACATGTTTAAAAACCATTTTGACTAAAATACAAATCATTTTGGTTTAACACAAAGATGCATGTTTATGATAAATATGATTTAATAAAATATTTTATGCATGTTTATGATGACCTAATGTTGAGCCAAAGGATAAGATAACTTAAACGTTGTCCTTACATTGGTTCTACCAAACGACCTACGTCTTGGGTCTTCGGTCTTGAACTCTTTGGCTCGTTCATGCAGTTCCGTCATCAGTATGCTTCTCGCCATTTGATTGATTGTCATATTATATCGTTGTTTGACACTTGACTTCATTGTTTGTCATTCATCAAAACCTATACCTGAAAATCATGCTCATACAACCAAAGCGCACATATCATAGATATACATGATTTCCAACAATTTCCCCCTTTTTGATAATGACAAACAACGGAAGATATGCATATTGAATTCCCCCTAAGTAGATGCTATATCTCAACATTTATGCAACACACAATTTATGCAACCAATTCAATTCAATGTAATTCCCGCTTAATTGAATATTCCCCCTCAATTAAAGCATGCATATCGCCCATATTCTTCCCCCTTTTGGCATTAGCAAAAAGAGTATACCAAAATCTATTTAAACCATTGACGATACCAATCGTTATACACAAGATCATATAAAAAGTTAGTAAATGGCATACTAATAATAACGATCATTTTTCTCAACTATGCCAATTGTTATTAAACAAAAAAAATATTCATCAAAACATGAATCAATCAATTATTATAAAACCAATTGATACTAATTGTTATTCAAAAAAGAAGCTTATTAAAGCATGTATCAACCAAAACTGATATAGATTATTTGCACATATCAACTCATTGCGTTTTTATTCAAAATACGATAACTAACCGACGTTCCCCCTTAATGCATTAAGGTTTCGTGCTTGGTGCATCCACTACAATATTGTAGTCTTCAAGCACACCTGCAAAAAGAACCTAAAAATAGGTTTTTGGTACCCAACTTCTTTTGGGTCCTTGGGGGTTAGGATAATAACAATTATAATCAACACATAAATCTCTATGTTTAGCAAAACAAACGGGTGCAATGTGTCCTACCCGATTACAATAGTGACATATAACATTAGGATTATGCATATTTCTAGGTTGAGCCAACTTCGTTCTAGGTGATCTAAAGTTGTTTCCCCTAGAACCGTTGAATTTCCTATAGTCATGTCTAGGTGGTCTAAAATTATTCATTCTAGACCCATTTACAAAAGTCCTAGAGTTGTTTCTAGGTTGTCTATAATAATTAATCTTAGACTCATTTGTGAGGTTCCTAGAATTCTTTCTAGATGGACCAACCTCATTACTTATATCCTTTTTATTCTCTTCAATTTTAGGACTATCAACACTACGTTTTTCTAGTGCGTTCCTAAGTTCTATGTTCTCTAATTTTAAAAAACTACAAGAGGAACAATTAGAACATTTATCAATAGAAGTGGCTTCATTCAATTCCTTGATTTTATTTTTGAAATCAACAATGTCTTTTCTAAAAATTTATTTTCTTTTTCTAAAACTTCAATTTTATTTATAAGAACACCATTTTCGTTAGTCAATTTTTCAAAATCTATTTCTTTCAAAGAAGAGGATTTTTCAAAATCTTTTTCTTGTAAAGAAAATGTTTTCTGAAAATCTGTTTCTTGCAAAGAAAGTGTTTTCTGCAAAGAAAGTGTTTTGTTCAAATCTTTTATCATTTTGGAAGCATTAACAAATTCACCATACAATTCATCATAGGCATTTTGTTATTCTTCAAACGAGTGAAAGTTAGATGTACTTACCTCTTCTTCGTTTGCCAAAAGACACAATGCGGCGGTTCCATCGCCTGAGCTGTCCGAATACAAATCATTTTGAAGAATAACAAAATGCCTATCATTTTGAAGAATAACAAAATGCCTATGATTAAAAACCATTTTGACTAAAATACAAATCATTTTGGTTTAACACAAAGATGCATGTTTATGATAAATATGATTTAATAAAATATTTTATGCATGTTTATGATGACCTAATGTTGAGCCAAAGGATAAGATAACTTAAACGTTGTCCTTACATTGGTTCTACCAAACGACCTACGTCTTGGGTCTTCAGTCTTGAACTCTTTGGCTCGTTCATGCAATTCCATCATCAGTATGCTTCTCGCCATTTGATTGATTGTCATATTATATCGTTGTTTGACACTTGACTTCATTGTTTGTCATTCATCAAAACCTATACCTGAAAATCATGCTCATACACCCAAAGCGCACATATCATAGATATACATTATTTCCAACAGAACCTGCACAGTAGTATTTCTTTCTTGATGGACCAGTTCCATCTCCTCTTCATTCTTTCAGCTGGAACTTCTGAACTCTCACCTATCTTCCCTTTTTCTTTTCTTTTTCCCTTACTCTCCTCTAAAGTTTTCTGCAACCCAGCTTCACTCTCCCTAACCTTGCTTCTAGTTGCTAACCCTAGGAACAGACTTGGGTGTTGAAGGTTTGGATTTCTTGGTTGGTTTGGACCTAACAAGGGTCCTTTGTGAGGAAGCCTGCATTTCTTGGGATCATAAATGGCCCCAACCTTCTTCATCATCTCAAATAGAGTTTCCTCTGCAGATAGACCAGGTTCAACAGTTTGTTTGCACAAACCAACTAACCCTTCAGCAGCCTCTCTAGACTCACTTCCCCTGATTTCGAGGCCCCTTCTTCCCCACTCCCACATATAGCTAGCACCTTCTTCCTATTATTTTTCTTCAATTTCACATAATCACCCATATCAACATCTTTAGCAGCCCCCTATCAGGACATACCTATTTTCTACCATTTTCCCCTAAGTCATCAGAAACAATACTTGGATTTACCTCTTTTGGGGTTTCTTGTTGAGTGACATTGTCATAAGGCCCAGGTTCATCTCCTTCACTAGTATAGATGTAATCATCAAACTCAGAACTGGAATCAGTTTCTTTTGCTGTAGTTTCTTTCTTTTGACTTGACTTCAATCTTTCGTTTAGAGCCTTCCTCAAGGGACTAGTCGCAACAACTTTTCTTGCTATCATTTTTGTACGACGGAATCTGGGCTTTGGGGTCTCACTAGGAGGTGTGGATGATGATGTGGTTTTAGGTGACACTGGTAGTGGGGTTCCAGGATTATCTTCGGGATTCGACATTTTTGGTGAAGAATTTCTGTAAGGCTTGAGAGAATTTTGGACAATTTTTGAGGGTTTGGAGAAGAGAGTGGATGATCAGGGTTTTGAGATGACGGTTAAGAATGATTACTGGGGTTTCTAAAGAGTGGTCATTATAGCTCTAGGAACGGCAGCTTTTAGGTGTCAGCAAAGGTCTAATCAACTTATAGTTCTGGTCTCCCTAGTTATCTATTAGGATTAATTAGAATGGCTAAGGTTTAGCAGATAGAGTTCCGTTACACTTAGAATTCTAACTTCAATGAAACTGGTTCAATTAGCCCAAATGGATAGAATTTTTGAGATGATTGGGTTTTCTAGGACTCTTGCTCATGATTGAAAATTAAAATTTTCTATTTTGCAAAGTATAGAAACATACCTTACCTTTCTCATGAGCATGCATTGATGAACCAGGTTCTTCAAATGAAACTTCTCTTGATTATGCCTCAAATGTAAGAATAGAGAATTTGTAAGAGATGAGTGAGTCACATAAACACATGTACATGAGTGTACTATTTACAGTATGAGACTGAGTAGAAATTAATCTAATATTCACAAGAATTAATAACTCCCGACCAAAAAAAATCATTTTTTTTCATTGTGCATTCTGAACATGACCTCTTAGGTGATCTTAATCATCCCTAATTCTAACTTGTTCCTCTCAAAGTTTTCTCTACTTAGTGCCTTGGTGAAGATGTCAGCTATTTGTTTATTAGTGGCACAAAATTCTATGGAAATTAGCCCTTTTTCATAGTTGTCCCTTAAGAAGTGGTGTCTAACATCTATGTACTTAGTCCTTTTAGAACATGGTTCTTTGTCATACTGACTGCACTAGTGTTATCACAAAATATAGGTATGCATCCCACTTCAATTCCAAAATCTACCAATTGTTGCTTGATCCAAAGCAGCTGAGCACAACATGAAGCAGCAGCGACATACTCATCTTCAGCAGTAGAGAGGGCCATTGAATTCTTCTTTTTGGTAGCCCATGATACAAGACAAGATCCTAGGAAGTGTCTATTACCTGAAGTACTCTTCCTATCCACTATATAACCTGCATAATCAGCATCAACATATCCAATTAAGTCAAAATTACTACCTTTGGTTGTGCCTTTTAGGTATCTTAATATTCTTTTGACTGCAGTCAAATGTGACTCTTTGGATTTGCTTGGGAACGAGCATAAAGTCCTACACTGAAAACAATGTCAAGTCTGCTGGCAGTAAGATACAAAAGTGAACCAATCATACCCCTGTACAACTTTTGATCAAATGATGAACAAGGTTCATCAGCATCTAACTTTGTGGCAGTTACAATAGGAGTATCTATTTCTTTGGATTCTTCCATTTTAATTTTCTTGATTAGTTCTTTTGTGTACTTCTGTTGATGAATCATTTTACCGTTTGGACTTTGTTTGATTTGCAACCCTAAGAAGAAATTGAGTTCTCCCATCATACTCATTTCAAATTCACTACCCGTTAGTTTTGCAAAGTCCTTGCTCAACCTCTCTGTAGTAGCCCCAAATATTATTGCATCGACATAAATTTGTACAACAAGAAGGTCTTTACCTTTTTCCCTTAGGAACAAGGTACTATCAATTTTACCTCTTTTGTACCCATGCTCCAGAAAATTTTTTGACAATCTTTCATACCAAGCTCTTGGAGCTTACTTGAGACCATAAAGAGCCTTATCGAGCTTGTATACATGGTCAGGACATTCTTTGCTTTCGGATCTAGGAGCTTGCTTCACAAACATTTCTTCTTTGAGATAGCCATTTAGCAAGGCACTTTTCACATCCATTTGATAAATAGTGAATTCCATATGTGCTGCAAAGGCTACAAGAAGTCTAATTGCTTCAAGTCTAGCAACTGGAGCAAAAGTCTCATCATAATCGATGCTTTCCTCTTTACTATAACCTTGAACCACCCACCTTGCCTTATTTCTTGTAACTGTTCCATCTTCATCTAGCTTGTTTCTGAAGACCCATTTTGTCCCGATGACTGACATGTCCTTAGGTCTTGGAACCAAGTGCCAGACTTGGCTTCTTTTAAATTGATTGAGTTCTTCTTGTATAGCATTGATCCAATCCGCATCTTGTAGAGCTTCACTCACATTCTTAGGTCCAATCAGGGACAAAAGGCATCAAATGCACACACGTTTTTCAGTTGTGATCTAGTCTTGACTCTAGATGTGGGATCATTGATTATGTTCTCAATGGGGTGAGAACTCAGGTACCTATAATATTTCCCCACCAGCTGGTTTCTGCTAGCTTCTCCTTCATTATTATGTTGTAGAGGAACAGGTTCAGTTACAGGATCCTTCAGAGAATTTTGTACAATTTCTCTCAGATTGGTTCCCCTTGTCGGGTTTCCCAGGGTGAAAGGACCTGTTCCATCACCTACTCCTTCCTCGGATGCCTCCTTGACTTGTGATGTAACTTTAGTCAGTTGTCTCACCAGTCCAATGGCTTCATCTTCATGTTCCTGTCTCTCAGAAATAGTGCTAGATTCATCAAACACAACATGTACACTTTCTTCAACACATAGAGTTCTTTTGTTAAACACTTTATATGCTTTGCTATGTGAGGAATATCCCAAGAATACTCCCTCATCACTTCTGGGATCAAACTTGCCCAGGGAGTCTTTGCCATTATTGTGCACATAGCACTTGCAACCAAAATCCCTAAGATGGGATATGTTTGGTTTTCTCCCTTTAAGTAGCTCATAGGGAGTTTTCTCTATAAGAGGTCTTGTCATGCATCTATTTATTATGTAGCATGCTGTATTTATTGCCTCAGCCCAAAAGTTATGAGGTAGTTTACTGGAAAGTAACATGGTCCTTGCCATATCCTCAAGGGTCATGTTCTTCCTTTCAACTACCCCATTTTGTTGAGGAGTCCTAGGGGCAGAGAAATTATGATCTATTCCATTTTCATCACAAAATTCAACAAACTTTGCATTTTCAAATTCAGTTCAATGATCAGACCTAATGGATGCAAGTTGATTTCCTAATTGTTTCTGGATTTTTCTAACAAAAGCTGTGAACATTTCAAATGCTTCATCTTTAGAAATTAGAAACAGCACCCAGGTAAATCTAGAGTAATCATCAACAAGCACCATAACATATCTTTTACCACCTCTGCTCATGGCTCTCATTGGATCACGGAGATCCATATGAACCAGTTCCAACGTCTTGGACGAGCATACCATTTTCTTAGGTTTGAAGGATGACCTTACCTGCTTTCCCCTTGTACATGCCTCACAAACTTTGTCTTTCTTGAACTTGATATTAGGTAACCCTATCACCAAGTCCTTGGAAACTAATTTGTTTAATTGGTTTAGACTAGCATGACCAAGTCTTTTGTGCCAAAGGAGGGGATCATTAATTAACAGACTCAGACAAGTAAGTTCATTTTCAGAAAGAGTCGACAAATCTATAATGTAAATATTGTTAACTCTTCTTCCCTACAAAATAATCTTGTCAATAGTAAGGCTAATCACAAAACATTTTAAGGAAGTGAAGGCCAGAAGATTACCTATGTCACACAGTTGTGACACACTTATCAAGCTATGTTTCAAGCCATATATCAAATAGACATTCTCAATGGAATGAGAGTTTGTCTTTCCTACCTTTCAAACCCAATGATCTCACCTTTCTTCCCATTTCTAAATTAGACATTGCCTCCTTTTAGGTTCTCAAGTGAAAGAAACTGGTCCTTGTTACCAGTCATATGTTTTGAGCAGCCACTATTCATGTACCAAATTTGGCTACTTCCTTTCACTTGGACCTGCAAAATGAAATCAGGGGTTAGTCTTAGGAACCCAAACTAGTTTGGGTCCTTTTCTATGGGCAAAAGGATGAATTAAATTTTTCTTTGCCCAGCCAGGCAATTTTTGTTTGTCTTGAACAAAAGTTAAGTTCTTTTGACTGGCCTTTTCTTTTGCATTGTATTCATTTTTGTAATGGCTAGTCTTACCACAATGTGTGCAGATCTTATTCTCACGAAGAGTGAGATACTTGCTTTTGGGATCCCATTTTGGAGCTTGTGTGCCAAACCCAAGTCCTCTCTTGTTGCTTCTATGATGCTCTTGTAGCCATGAGAGTGCGTCAGAAGCCTTGTTCCATTTGCATGTTCTGACGAGTTCATACTTCACCTTTCCTTGTTCTTCTTTAAGGACCTTGATTGATTCATCTTTCTTATACAACTCATCATTCATTTTTCCTAAATTTTCTTCTAGTGTGAGAAATGATTGATCAGCCTTTTTCTTTCCTATCCCTATTTTCAATTTTTAATTTTTCAAACTTGAGTTCTAGGACACTGTTTTCCAGTTGAAGATAAGTGCTTGCTCATCTTCTGCTTCATTTTCTGAGTCTTCATCTGACGTATCTCCCCGTGCAGCAACCATGGCTTTGGTAGTACCTTTGTTTCTCCTTGGTTGAACCTGTTCCTTCTTTCTACCCTTTCTTTCTTCCACTCAATCTCCTATTGAGGGAAGTTCTTGACCATGTGATCTGTCTTTCCACATTTAAAGCAACCATCATTTATCTGCTTCTCAGGTGGCTTAGGTTTGTTGAATGTTGATCCTCTTGAAGAACCCTTGCCTCTCATAAGATATTTCTTGAAATCTCTGGTTATCATTGCCATTTCATCATCTTCAAGATCTGATCCTTCCGAGATTCTGAGAGCCAGACTTCTTTCTTTATTTGGAGCATCCATCTTCATAGTTTTCCTTCTCAATTCATAAGCTATCAAATTTCCAATCAGTTCATCCAATTTCAGAGTAGCAATATTTTTGGATTCTTGAATGGAAGTGATTTTGCTTTCCCATGAGATTGGCAAAACTCTAGTTAGAATCTTCTCTACCTTGTCTTCTTGCAGGATAACCCTTCCAAGAGACTCAAGTTCATTTGTTAGTGTAGTTAACCTAGTATACATCTCTTGGATAGTTTCACCATCCTTCATAGTAAAATTCTCATATTTAGAATACAGTAGAGTTCCTCTTGACCTCTTCACATGGGGTGTTCCTTCATGAGCCACTTGTAAAGTGTCCCAAATCTCCTTAGAAGTTGTACAACCTTGAATCCTACTGTACTCATCAGGACCAAATCCACACACTAGCCATTTCTTAGTATTAGCATTTTTCTCCCACTTGCTTAGGTCTTCAGCAGTACAATCTGCTCTAGTCTTAGGCACATCCAATCCTTCAGCAGTCTTCTTGGTTATGGCTAAAGGACCATCAGTGATGATATCCCAAATCTCATAGTCTTCATCCATGATGTGGTCTCTCATTCTGTTTTTTCACCAAGAGTAGTAGAGCCCATTGAAGAGTGGAGGCCTTGCAGTAGACTGTCCTTCCCAATTCCCAGGTGGTGCACTCATGTTGATCTTTTTCCTAAGGTTAACCTCTTCAAGGATAACCTGCACTGACACTAATTGATGTTAATAAACGTCAATACTACACAAGATGGGGTGATTTGTGTGGTACCTAATTTTCACGTTAGAAGAACCTGGTTCTTCTAAGTATTTTAACTACAGCAGTTTGCAGAATAATAAGAACTGAATGTAAAGTGCACAAATATTTTTACGTGGAAAACACCTGGCTTAAAAGGTGAAAAAAACATGACCTACTAATCATTAGGATTTTTCCAAACTCCACTAAAACCAATGAGCCAAGACGTCATTTACAAAGACTCTTTGTAAACCTAAGGATTAAACTCTAATCCCAGTGTGGCACACAGCCTCAGCTGCTGCGACACTATCATGTTAACTCTAACTTGATGACACAAGGTACCTAATAAAATTTCCTCTAATAAAGCGGAAAGGTACAATTTGAAAACCTACTACAATTGAACTAAACAGATGGAACTGGTTCTTCTCTCTTAGTTCATGTAGCTTCAGGAGTACACACTTGTATCTTGCATATATACTTCGCAAAACAGACTCAATTTATTTGCTCTCAAATATGCTTTACTTCTGCTTGTGTGTGTTATATGTAAAAGAGAGCCAACACAATAATATATTGAGTTAGTAGTTAGAGTTTGATTATAACTCCATTTCTTATCCGTAGTCCATTTAAGTTCTTAGCCAATACAAACTCTAACTCTTATCCTAACTTAGGATAAAGTTCTCTTCACATAAGGATATTGTCCTCCTTATCCCAAATGCAACCATTTCGATTACGTTCAGAAGATATTGATGCGTGATCTTTAGTGCATATCTTCCTTACGTGCTTCACATGTGCCCTGGTTAATTCAGACTATGTAGTACAAGATGGACCTTGTCCTTCCATAGGTTCATTTGTCAATCTTCAAAACTCCAACTGAAACTTGGGCCAACAACAGGGGAGAATGTTTCATTGTAGTCAATTCCCTCCTTCTGAGTATCACCCCTAATGACTAACCGGGCATTGTACCTCTCAACAGAACCATCAGATTTCTGCTTTATTTTCTACACCCATTTGCAAGGTATATAGCATGTTCGTTAAGGGGAAGAGGTACAATATCCTACGTGTTGTTAGCTTCTAATGCTTGAAATTCTTTTAGCATGGACTCCTGCCAAGAAGGATTAGAAACAACCTGTTGATAGTATTGAGGCTCATGCAAGTGCAATTCTGTGGAAGACATATGAGGAACAATAGATACAAGGGTAGAACAGACATTGTCTGCTAGGTACAGAGGTGGATGTGATACTCTAAGTGATCTTCTAAGAGGAGGATCAGGTGTAGGAGGATTGGAAGGAGATGGGGCAGAAATGGAAAATGGTAAAGGTTATGGAACAACAGTTGTGGGAGGAATAGAGGGATCATCAGGAGGAACAAAAATAGGGGAGGATTTAGAATTAGGAGGAATAGGAGGAAAAACAAAATGAGAAGGGACAGATGAAGTATGGTGATGAGGAACATCAACAAAACTGGAAGGTAAAGAAAGGGAAGTGGTAGAAGAATTAGTGGAGAAGGAAAAAACATGCTCATGAAAAACAACATCTCTAGAGTAGAAGATAGACTGGGAGGACATATTTAGTAATTTGTAACCTTTCTTCCCACAAGAATAGCCAAGGAAAATGAAAGGGATTGCTCTAGATTGAAATTTGTATCTACTATGTTTAGGAGATTAGCAAAACAAAGACATCCAAATGATCTAAGATGATCATAAGAAGGTGAATGTCCATGTAGTTTCTCAAAAGGGGATATGTTAGTACGGACAGTAGAAGGGAACCTATTAATGAGATATGTGGCTATAAGGACATATTCACCCTAAAATTTAATAGGCAAGTTGGATTGAAATAATAATTCTCTGGAAGTTTCTAAGAGGTGTTTATGTTTCTTTTCCACAACACCATTCTGTTGTGGTGTGTGGGGAATGGTGGTCTGGTGCAGAATTCCTTGAGAAGAAAAGAAGGATCTGGACTCTAGACTAGAGCATAGTTCAAAAGCATTATCATACCCGAAGGTCTGAACTAAAGTGTGGAAATGATTTTGTACCATAGAAGTGAAAGCTTTGAGTACAACAGAGCATTACTTTTGCTAGAAAGTACGTGGGTCCAACTGACCCTAGAGTAGCCATACACTAAGGTAATGAAATATCTAAAACCACTATATATAGTAGTGTTATAGGGTCCCTAAATGTCAATGTGGACCAATTGTAAGGGAGCAGTAGACTGAGTAGTGCTATCAGGGAACGACAATCTTTGTTGTCTAGCCATAGGGCATATAAGACATATGAATGATTGTTTAGAGGAGATTTGTGAAGAGATAAAAGGAATAGATTTCATTCTTTTGTAGGGAATGTGACCCATCCTTTGATGCCAAAACAAATATGTTTTATTAATATCAACTGATGAATTACATGAGGGACTAGTGGGAAGGCGATTGGCCGAATTCAAAACAGGAGAAACATTAGGAACAGAAGACGAAACAGTACATGAAACATCAATTGGGAAGGAGAATCCAAAGGGCTATCATCAAGATGAAGAAAATACAATCCATTGTCAGCTTTACCAATTCCTGGTGGTCTCTTCAGAGAAGGGCCATGTAAGAAGCAATGGGAAGTAGTTAGAACTGCAATGCAATGAAGTTGTAAAAGAAGCTGATATATTGAAATTAAGTTGAACTGAAATGATGGGACAAGCAGAACATTGTGTAACACAATATCAGATCTAAGTTGTAAAGATCCAGTAGATACAACTTTTACTTTGTAGCCATTTGGTAGAGTGATTAAGTAAGGTCTGGTTAATGGTTAAAGATTGTGAAGAAGATATTTGTAAGGTGTCATGTGATTAGTAGACCATGAGTCTAAAATCCAAGTATCAACAGTAAATTATGAAGATGCACAAACATGAAAATCCACATACCTAACTACAGAACTACAAAACAAATCTGCAAAATGGGCATATGCATGATTGTCTCCAGAATGAGAATAATTTGAGATACCAGAAGAAATATGTGATTGTTTCAGGAGATTGAGAAGGTGCTGATATTGTTCTGTAATGAATCCACGGTTGACAGGTGAAGGTTTTTCCATAAATAAGGTCAATGAAACAAAATTAGTACCCTCAACTTGAACAAAGGAAGTTGATCTCTTGTTTTTGGTGAACTTGAAATAAGAAGGAAAACCATGGAGTTTGTACATTTCTCAATGGTATGACCTGGTTTTTTGCAATATATGTACATCCTGGATTGTCCAGGCTTCTTTGACTCAAAATAAATCTTCTGATTGAAAATTCTTTGCCCACCATGATTTTGTGAATGGGCTGAAGAAGTGGAAGATGCAGAAAAGGACACTGAATCATTGGAGAAACTTGAAGCTGGGGATGTTTCCCTTTGTCTCTCATCATGTTGTACCATGGAATAGGCCTTACTAACTGATGAGAGGGGTTATATCATCAGAATGTTGCTTTTGACCGTACTATATGACTCATTTAGTCCAGCTAGGAACCAGAATAATTTCATTTCATCAAGGAACTTGGGCAAAGCACCACATGAACATGTATGACCTACATAAGCAGTCTGAAGCTCATCCCAAATACTACAAAACTTTGTGAAATAAGAGGCTATTTCCCTGGGAAATAGTTCCAATTTTCTTTTATATCTGAATGAATTTGGAACCGTTAGACTATATGAATCTTTCGTTTAAGTCCAACCAAATCTCTTTCGCAGTGTCATAACCTAGGACACTGGTTGCAATATCTCTAAAAGGAGAATTGGTGATCCAAGCGACCACTATATCGTTACACCTTTCCCAGTACGAATAATATGGTGAGTTATTGGGAGGTTTGAGCTGATGACCATCAATTAGTGCCAATTTATTTTTGGCAGAGAGGGAAACTAACATGCTTTTACGCCAGGCAACAAATCCAGTACCATCAAAAGGCGGAGATACTAAGTGAGTGTCGAGACTGTCTGAGGGATGAATATAGAGAGGATGTGAGGGATCCAACGTGAATACAGTGAATCCATCAGATTCGAACTGATTAGATGAATTCACATGATTATCAACCATTTTGTATCCAAAATACTAAAATATAGTAGAAATCTACCAGGAATTAAGGCATGCAATTTGAGATTAGAGCAGAAAATACCGTCCTTTTTCACTACCCGAAAAAAAACAAGGCCTTCAAATGAATCCTGAAGCAGAAGACGGAAACACTGATCGACATCAGAGGAAAATCACCAACAAACCATCATTATATCTTCGAAAAGCCATGGCTAAGGTTGAATTTCGTCTCAATCGAAGAAAATCCCAAATCAAAACCTAAGGTTTAGAAAACCTAGAATTGTGAAGATTGAACTGTACACGTACGAGTGAATAATATAAATCGAGTACAGGAAATCGTGTCCTGCTCTGATACCATGCTAACATGAGAATTTGCGGAAGCTAAATGAGAATTTTCATGGTGGAAATTCCCAGAATTTCAAAGAACGAGAGAGAGAGAGAGAGAGAAAGAGAGAGAGAGAGAGAGAGAGAGAGAGAGAGAGAGAGAGAGAGAGAGAGAGAGAGAGAGAGAGAGAATCATAAGAAAATATCTGATCTTTCATTTTGAGCCCAAAAGTCTGCCTCTCTAGAATATTCCACCGCATATATACTTACATAAAATGGCTATGTAAAAGCAAAATGTAAATGAGGCTATCTATGTCACTAAGAATTACAAACCTGAAATGTATAAAGCTGAAATGCTAGCTACTGGGCTTAGTTGGGCATGTGTGTATGTCCGGGCCTATGTGTACGTCAATATAGAAAGAGCTTAGGATTTGATATCTCAAATTTTTCCGTTGAGTAGAGATTTTTTGCTTTTGTTCTTTTAATAATTGCAATGTGTGTAGCGATAATAAATGACCATATAGGTTTTTGGCACAAAATAAAAGAAGGCATTGGCCATAGGTGCAAAGGTGGAACTAAGATTTCAACTTTATGGGCTATGAAATTTAGAATGAAGATCTCAAGTGGTAATAGCTGAGTTATAAATTTTAATTTAATAATTATATATATTTAATAAATTTATTAACAAAAATATACTCCCTTCCGGTTCACAATAAGTGACCAATTTGCTTTTAGCATGCCCATTAAGAAAATATAAAATTCTATACAAAAATACCTACTATGACTAAACTACCCCTAATTAAATATTTAATGTGAGGAGTAAAAAAACTTTTTAGAGATATATACATAGGGGTTATTTTGTAAAAACAAAGTGAATTCTTTCTTGATTACATAACTGAACACTTATTTTGAACCAAAATAAAAAAGCAAATTGTTCACTTATTGATTGAATTTTTACAAAACTTTAAGTATTAAAATCAAACTAGTATAGTACCCGCGTGATGCGCGAAAATTTATTAAAAAAATATAAAAAGTATTAACTTAGTTGCTTAACCACCTAATATTTTTATAACATGTTAAATTGTAAAATTTAAACAATTATATCGACGAAAGTTTAAAATAAGGCAAGTAAGGTAGGAAAAATTGAGTTTATTTTGCATAAAGTCCCATTAGAAATTGTGTTATGTGCAATGATAATTTAATTTAACTTACTATAAAAATGTGATTTAGTTATGTAAGCAGTAAAATGATGAGTAAGTAACATAAGTGCATGTATAATCACATATAATGTATTTAATAATTTATTATAAACACTTGGTGCTATTACCGTTATATACATGGAGTATAAAGTATATATTAAAATTTGATCCCTATTTGTTTTCGTAGAAAGAAAACATGCATTTAAGCATACAACCTATGCTAGGGAAGATGTTCATTGCAACACTTATATCAAAATGGTTTATTAACTTGTTATACACTTTGAAGAAGTGCATCATATTTTTAAAACACAAATTCCCTCCATACCTAAGCTTAACCGCTTACGTAATTATAGTAATTTTTATAATTATACCACATTTTTTTGTTCCTATAATTAATATATAAATATAGCTCTTTGAGGAGGTAAAAAAATAGTGGAATGACTTAGATACATTGGACCTTCCTTAGAGGCGTTCTTCTACGAGTCACAATTTTGTTTGGATCAACTTGGAGAGTTGTGTTTCATGAATCCTGAGGAATTAGTCCTTGCAATTATTTCTTTAAGACCATGAATTGTTTTGTTAATAACGATCAATTATTTTATTACGTGCCATTACGATATATAGAATAATGAAATATATATTAAATAAAAGGTACTTATGTAGTTATAGAATATTTTTTTGTTGAAAATAATAGTTATTATATTAACCAATATAAAAAATTTCTTAAAAAGTTATAATGGGAGTTTAACAGAGTGAGTATAATTAATGTGAATATTTCAATAATAACATAGTTGCTGCCATATTATTTTTCTATGTTATTTTCTTAACAATAGAGACGGCCAAGCAATATAAATATCTATTTATAGTTTATACTCAGAAAACAAACATAACTGAAGTTTTAATTTTTATTTATAAAGATACATTGTACTGCGAGGCTACTTTGGCGAATTCATATTAGTTTCTACATGAATATATATAGATTCTTCATTAATTTTAGATTCGAAAATACGCAAAAAAATTATAAAATATTACTATACATGAGAATTACATATAATCAAGTAAAGAACGTATAGTAATGTGTGTATTAATGTTTTTTCTATTTTAAGACATTATATAAGTCGTAAAATTTACATAATTTGAATGAATAAGTTAGTGTTATTACACGATGTAATTTATCTTATATAATTCTCATTAAAAAAAGAGTTAAATGACAGGTTAAGTTGCAAATAAATAAAAACTATCATTAATAATAAAATTTACAGGTAATCGTACAGACGGATCTCCCACTTTGCTTCAAATTTAACAATATAAACCCAAAAAGGTTCACTCGGCCAAACCTCGTGATAAATGTCCGTTAAAATACCACCTATAGATTTTGCAAGTGAATCTACTAAAATTACTAATGCTTCCCAATCATATAGTATAATATTGTCTATATCATCTATTAGTGCATCTCGGGTAAGCTTATAATTTGCAATATGTACATCTAGTGTAGGCCTAATCTCTTTATATTTCTTTTCCCTTTCCCTTCTTGCAGCCCTTCGATCTCTTAACATATTTTGTGTCGGCCGTGGGACAATGCGGATGATTTCATCCTTAAAGTCAGAATGATTAAAGGAATAGCTACTGCGACGACATACCCTTGAACGTTGTTTCATGCCTTGACTTTGAGAAGTTGGAGTTACAGTAATTTTAATGTCTCCTGTTTTAGCCATTTTTGAAATAGGAAAAGGAAAACTATAATTGTAGGTATAACATGTGATGTTATAATATTGCACATTCTTTTTTTGCAAGGAATATTAAAAAAATAGAAGAAATTAACTTTTGACCGTATAATTTAAAATAATTTTTGAACCCTCTTTAGCATTACGTCTAAAGTTTCCCTTATTCAACAAAATTTTGTTCTTCGGAGACACTGGCATATTTAACTTGCGCTGTGCTGCTCTTTTCATTCTGTCCTATGCGCCGAGGGTCGCTTGGAAGCAGCCTCTCTGCCCTTTTGGATAGGGGTAAGGCTGTCTACATATTACCTTTTCCAGACCCCACCTGGTGAGAATATACTGGGTAGTTGTTGTTGTTGTAAACCTAGTTAGACCATTAACGAGCAACATTTATCACTCGTACCTACCAACAGGATTAATATTTTTGGCTTTTATTTTCTAATAATAATTTTATTGCTGGTTCGACAAGTGTAAGTGGTAGGGGAAACTGGCACGGACAATAAATATCCTCCAATTAATTTAATTAAGTTTCAGTTTCTGCCCTTTAATTGCTTTTTGACCAATTTGGTCACAATTTAGATTTCAGCCTACCCATTACATGCATCTTACGTTACGCTATATACCAAAACTAAAATCTAATCAATGTGATTTCAATTCAAAGACAGAGGTGTCAATAAAAAATAGCTAAACATTAAAATCTTTTCAAACCCATAAATCACTTGGATCCATCGGGCCCATTATCTTGATATTTGAAAAATATCTACCTCAAACGATTTTTCTAGAGTAATTACTCTCATACTATAAAAGGATGGTGACGATTTTATAAATAATCCTTATATAAAATATATTTCCAAATGACGAAATTATATATGATTCTATGACTATTTCATCAATTTTTTATACAATTTCCCTATATAAAACATATAGGACGTAGTACTCATGTGATTGGTTTAGTTCGATTTGCCTCCAACTTTATTATATTTAATACAAAATAATTTATTTTGTACTTTTAACTTTAGCACCAATTAATTCTATATTATTTTCATGGTCGGTTTGATTTGCAAATGTGATTCATATTTTAGTGTTTCGAGAAAAAGAAAGGGAAAATATAACGCTTCAAAGATTTCTTGATATTATATAATATCTTATTTTATTTTTTATTGATTTTTTTATAGAATAAGTCATATAAGTAAAATTACGTTTGTGATAAAGTATACAAAATCAAATATGTTACTAACTATTCAGCTTCAATATCCCTACTAGAACCTTCTTTTCGTTATATACTGACCTCCTGGCTGCTAAAAAGTAAAAAGATAAAAAGAAAATTAAGCTTAAATAATAAAATAAACGAGTGGAGAATAGGTAACCTCTGACCGGCTATTGCCAGTATTCACCACCTATAAATACCTTGAGCTTCCCTTCTATCATCAATTTTTTATTCACACACAACTACCACCACCAAGTCTTCCATTGCTATTTTCCAGGAATATTCTCCGGCCAACATCTCCTTCTCTCTATTTTCAGCGGTTTTGAAAAATCCCGCATTTGTATGGCAGTAAGTTTTCTGAATCGGGAGGTATCAGACCTGTGCCTTGGTAAGCCGGCATTAAAGCCTATTCCGGCAAAAGCCACCGTATCGGAGGCGTTAACGGCGTTGAAAAAATCCGGCGAGACCCATGTAAGCGTTTGGAGCTGTGACCATTCCACGAAGGTTCTAGAAGAAGAAGGTGGGGCTGGGGCTGATTCTGTGTGCCGCTGTGTAGGGAAGATCTCTATGGTAGATGTGATTTGCTTTCTTTCTAAAGAAGAGAATTTGGTTAATCCTTCTAAGGCTCTTGAAACTCCCGTGGCTCAGATTTTGCCTAAAGAGGATTCCATTGTTAGGCATTTGGATCCCAATTCAAGGTTTGTGATTATTTTATTTTATTTTAATTAATTCACTAATTGATATGAGTTCTTAGATTCTTTAAGCGTATACTTAATGACATTTGAGGAAAACGATTAAAAGATAATATATGTGTGGATACTGCTAAAGAATATGCTGAAACAAAAAGGAACCTTTTTATAACGCAAAGTCAATATCCACTTTTTATAATCAATAGATTTGTCTTTTCTGGTTTAATTTATCCAGATTCTAGAATTTAGATCTACTTTTTAAGATCAAGTGGTGATGATTTGTTATTTCTCTTTTTGCCCTTTTCTGATTTTTAAGAGCCCGTTTGGCCATAAAAAATATTCACTTTTTTCTCCAAATAGTGTTTGGCCATATAATTTTCAATTTTAACTTTGAAGATGAATTTTGGTATTTTTCGAAAATTCACTTAGATCACTCACAGAAATTTAAAAACAACCGAAAATTATATTCCTGTCAAAACATAACTCCACTTTTCAAATACCATTTCACTTGAAAAAAAATTCAATTTTTTTTTGGAATTTTACTATTCTTATGTCCAAATGCCCACTTCGTTTTCTGTCTATGTGAATAACCTTTGGCACATTGTTAACCATCTGTTGAGGCCTTGATATATGTGTGGAGCTCATACAATTGATGCTTTATAATTTTGTTGTTGGTATTATTGGCTGGTCCCAAGTCCCCAACTATGTTGCTCGCATCCTCACAAATGGTGTCGCCCACGTGTCAGACACTCCAAGAAGACATAACTTTTGAAGGATCTAACGCGCATATGGTTACATTTTTAGGGATCTGAGCAACATCGGGTCTTGATTGGTTTGGGATGGAGACATAGTTGATTGATTGATTGATATTATTGGCAGACTTTCTCATATGTCTTTCTTGTTTTGTTACAGCTTGCTGGAGGCAATAGATTACATTCTTGAAGGAGCCCAGAACCTGGTTATACCAATTCAAAACTACAGGAGCACGCCTTCGAGGAAAAGGCTTTTGAGTAAAGCATCCTCACTGCTTCCCACAAATCATAACGGAGTTGAATACTGCTGGCTAACACAGGAAGACATTGTCCGGTTCCTTCTCAACTCCATTGGAGTCTTCTCTCCTATGCCCACCTTTTCAATCGACTCACTCAACATCATAAATCACGACATCATGACTGTTCGCTACCACGATCCTGCAATCTCTTCCTTGGATGCCATTACTCTTGCGCATATTGAGCAGAGCTCAGTTGCTGTTGTTGATGAAGATAACCGGTTGATTGGCGAAATCTCTCCTTTCACTCTGGCCTACTGTGATGAAACTGTTGCAGCTGCAATCGCGACCCTTTCAGCTGGTGATCTCATGGCATACATTGACTATGGTGGTCCTGCAGAGGATTTAGTCGAGTTAGTCAAGACGAGGCTTCAAGATAAGAAACTCGAGGCAATGGTGGAACTACTAGATGAAGAGTTTTCACTGTCTTCGTCATCATCTTCTGCTTCGAGTTGTTCATCAGACGATGAATCTGGCTCGAGTAGAAATAATGTGCTGGGGCGATTTTCTTCAGCTAGAAGGTCCGAGGCGATTACTTGTTATCCCTGGAGTTCGTTGGTGGCTGTGATGATTCAAGCTCTTGCACATCGTGCTAATTCGATTTGGGTCATGGATGCAGATCATAATTTGATTGGAGTTGTAACATTTAAAGGAATTCTGGAAGTTTTCAGGAGTATTGCTAATGCGAGGCGTAAACCAGAAAGGGAGAATACATCAAAGCAATAATAAACAACATATTGCCATATCAGTTGTGTTAAATTTCTTTTAAATGGGACTATGTTTTTGCATAAATTTTGCTTGAATGAACACAAGGCTTATTGGTGGTGATTGAAAATATTTTGTTTGAACTACTATCATTTGTCTCTTTTTTCCTTTTTGGGAAACATCTATCAGTATTAATCTCTATGATTTATTGTCGGAGTGAATATAGAAGGAAAAAAATCTAAATTTTGTGTGGACTGAAAATTTTCAACCAATTATACAGAAGCTCGCAGTATTTTTGGCAGAAATAATAATACTTCAAGAATCGAGAGACTAATGAATTGCCTTTGTCTGGATAGGATACCTACTTTCTGGCAAGGGAAACAATGATTCTTTCTGGAATATACTGCTGTAGAATTATACAGCCAATTGTGGATTTTTTTTTCCTCATCCTTCTGCTTGGAAATTCAGTTTCATGATTGAGTTTCATTTGATCATAATCAAGGACAGCGAAAATATTTTTATGTCACAATAATTCTTCAGTGCTAAAATCACCAAAATCTTCAAAAGTTAATGGACTCCAAGAAAAGTGTTCTGGACTACAATTTCGTAATGCTAAAACCATCAAACGTAGAACTTTTTTCTTATGTTGAATAAGCTATAGTGAATTTGAGCAAGCATAGTTTAGATAGGTGGTTCGTTTAATAAGATAAAACTTGGTAATAAAGCAATTCACTTAATGATAATTGGCTCTACCAGCCGGTCATAGGTTCAAATCTTGTGGTTTCCATAAAGATGAGAATAATAAAGGAGAAATTTGTAGATTGTCACGAAATGACAATATATGAATTGTTTTATTATTCGTTATATCAGAGTAAGATGATTTAGGAGGGAATAACGATAGCAGGTTGTTTACATAGCAGGTAACAGTTCATCGAGTTTCTCACTAAGAAAGGATTACAGATGTTAACAGAAAAAAATTCAAATTGAACATATTATGGTCATTCGATTGCAAGGGTAAATCAAAGTAAAATATGGAGCATATATATTAGTAGTAATTTCTAAATTACAACTGAACTTTATCATTACAGCTTTAACATAAATGAAAATTTACCGATTCCTAGTATATCATCACAAATTTTACATCCACAAAATAATCTATGTGGCAGTATAAACTCTGTTAATATATACGTAACTACTAACTATCAAAATGTAAAGTAATTAGGTAACCTATATAGGCTTTCTCAGATTAGAATCAAACCTGATGTGTATTGAAAGAGCATTTGCTAACTACTATAAAGTAGTTTATTTGAATTTCAATAGAAATCTTACTTTCTCAAGTTATGAATGAATCGGGCAAAAATAACAATGTCAGCAAAACGAAATACAAAAGAAAACTCCTTTCCAACTAAAGACAAGGACGAACAATCACCAGATTTAGCATATTCTGAATGATGTCAACTCACCAAATAATTCCAATTTCAGTTACATTTTGGTTTGGACAATAAGACATCCAATTGCTTGATGATGAAATGCCAGCTTTTATAATAACTAATATCAAGAAGTGAAAAGCCAAGACCAACAACCATGTTTTCAGCGCACTGTCTTTGTGTGTGGGGAGTGTATTGGCTTTTACTCAAAGGATTTTCCTTCTCTCAGACAATCCAAAACAAAATACTATTACAAGTTTCCCAATTTGATTCGAATCCTTCACGATATGTGAATATAAGTTAGTTTTGATTTTCCAATTTAGCTAGTAGTTACCTTTACTTATCAACCTCTAGTGATAGCGTGATACCACTAGTGCTATTAGTGATGATCAATGAGATAAAGGAGAACTGAAAAGAATTATGCACAATTCAAAAGAATAGCCATAAAAGCATTTAAATACAAATGCTAATGGCACTACTAAATATGTAGAATACACATTAAAATGAAGCTAGTAGTTATCATTGGGAGATATATGAAAAATGAAAAGCTTTAGCAGACTTACAAGCCTGATTGATAGGGTTTCCTTATCCAATTTTAGATATATAATTGGAGTAAATTACAAGGACATAAAATAGAATTGACTAAGTATAGCAGGTAGTAATTGACTGGTTTGCCAATCAAGAAGAATTTCCTTCTGATATTGTCAATCTTTTGATAGATGAGCAAGAACTTTGTTATTTAGCAAGCAATAATGCTTGCGGAAAAGAAATAGCTCAGTCCTTATTATCTCAACCACACGGTAATGCCAAATCTGTAAGCTTGGCTTATGCAAGGACTTAATATTATCAAATGGTGAAAAAGAAGGATAACTAACATTCATGATATGACTATCTATACCAGTGCTTGAGCTCAGATATGCAGGATGACAAGGCTTCTCGTGCTTGAAGGTTATCGGAGTCCATATGAAGGGCATCTTGATATAATCTTTGAGCCTGCTGCAATAACTTCACCTTCTCTCTACTAGTTCTAGGCCGTAGGCGAGATCTGTGCTGCAATGCTGTGGCCCATCTGAAAAGAGCTGTACAAAGAAAAATTTGTTTTAAGCCCGCATGTCAAGTAATCCAAAACAGAAATCTTCTATTCTCCTTCTCTTGGGAAATAACACAACGCTAATGATGCTGATGCTACCCGTCCATTAAAGCCGAGCTAAATAAAGACCATCTCAATACTTCATGAAAACAACAACTAGCAGCTCAAATGCGGGGAGGGGAATGATATTTGTTATGCCACACACTCGTTCTAGTTCATTTGTTATCTACAACTCCAAGTTCTCCAAATATATCACATATGTTTTACCATTTCAAGCTTTGCAAAGAAGAAAGCAGAAAGAGACTGTAAGAAAAGATTAAAAAAGAGTGTGCATAAGTTTATCCAGGATATCCGTCAAATGGTGTAATCAGCTGGCCCTGAGATGCACCAGTTTTCTTATTTCATAATAGTCAACACATTTTGGAACTTATGAAGAAAGAAGTGGGAGTAAAAGCTCCTTTATTATTGATAGATTTCATTAATTGTAAGCATGTTAAGTTCCACAGTGAAAGAGAGGAAGAAGAAGAGAAGAGTTAAAAAATGGTCATGGTTGGAAGTTGGAACGATTATAAGTCCAGAATTCTCAACAGTGATGGTAAATATTTTTTCCTACTTTTCTTATTAAATTTAAAAAAAAAAAAGAAAAGAAAGAAAGAAGACCATGGATTAGTATACTCAAAAGCATCAACTTATCAAGAAAGTACACATAAAAGCCATCAAATTATAGTATAACAGAATAGCTGTTTCTGATACCATCAGGTGCATATACATTGCCTCTAGACATCATAGCGTCAAACTTATCAATTGCAGCCAAGAAAACCTTGTCAGCATCACGTGCAGCACCCTGAAATTTTCCAGAAGAACTGTGAGTCTGTGACACTGAAAGCGGTAGCAAAAGTTCCCAAACAATGTGATTGCTTTAGAAAAAGAGCAATAAGCCTCTAAGCAATGCTATTAATTTGAAATTAGTCCAAAATATGAGATTTAACCTTTTTGACAATATATTTGGGTTCAAACCACCAGAACAAAGAAGTTTATTAAATTAAACCTAGTAATCTCAAGGAAGATGCTTACAGGTCCAATGTCTGCAATCAACTGTGCACGCAAAGAGAGAGCAATGCCCCAATTATACAAGGCTCTCACGTCAGTCCCATCAATCGACAAGGCCAACCTATACTGTCTTCCTGCCTTAATAAGTAATTCTTCACACTCTTCACAGACATTTACAAGATAAGATGTAAGTTTGTCTTTCCTAGGAACCATATCATCTAGCCCATCACGCATTTTAGTCTGTTTATATACTGATACAGTATCAGTTAGTAAAGCTCTCAAGTCTTTGCTGATCCTTAACTTTAGTTCACCATGAAGAAGGTAGGTATTTCCCAACTGTCCCACAGCCAATAAACTCATGGGTCGGATGTCTATGGCTTTTGAGAGTAATATGGCAGATTTGTAAAGCGCATCCTCCGCATGCCTGTCACTGGCTTGCCTCCTTAAACATTCCTTCACTTCTTTTACTAGAAAATTAGCCTCAGTAAGGTAATTATTAAATTGCAAATCAATGGAACCTACTGAAGATGGAGAGGAACCAAATTCACATTCATTTGAGGCCTCATCACTATCCATAAATGGTTCCTTTTCATGATTTCTCATCTCCTCACTAAAAAAATGTCTGTAATTCTCTTCATCATTTTCTTTTCCACCAAAATGGCTACTTATTCCTTCTAAATTCCCCACGTTCTGTTCATGCAAAGATGACGCTTCAGTTCTAGTTTGCTCCATATTGACGGTAAAATCCATAGAATCAACTAAACCATCATCAGATGCCCAAGATTCAAATTCACTAGGATGACTCATTCTGTGAGATACCCGTTGGTTCCTCATATACTGTACTCTGCTTGTCTGATAACTATATTCTTCTCTGTTGCATACTGGTTTAACAGTGTTACTATCCATCTCGGAAAAATTAACTTTTTCATCAGAATCTACATTTATTTTACTAGCCTTCCCAAATGTCTCACCAACTTTCTCTTGTCTAATGGCATCATCATCAAAAATGTGCCTTGAAGTGCCATAATTGCCGTCTAAATTCATATCAAACAATGAATTTGGACGTCTTTCTTTAGTAGCAGATGTCAAGATATTCCCTTGCTTAGAGCCATTCTTCTTCGCGTCCATCAACTCACTCTCACCAAAATCTTTCATTTTACTAGACTTCAAATCCGGTTTTGTTTGAAACAACCCCACTGCAATCTGAGAGAAGTCAAAGCCATTTTTACCTGGCTCCTCCTTCTTACTTGACTTTTGACTAAAGTTTCTTTCCATTTCTTGACTCTCAATTGACAAACTTTCAATACAACCTTCTGTAACCTCTCTAACACTGAGAGCAGAAAATTTCATAGATTCCAGAATTTTGTCAAAACTTCGCAAATCATCCACAGTAATTTGATTAAACTCAATACCTTTCCTAACATCCTTCTTCAAATTACCAATTTCCACATCAAAACCATTAAGAAAATTCACCAAATTCTTGATTTTCTCAGCAAAACTTTTAAGAATCTGATCTTGAGGCAATCTCTTATTACTATCTAAGCTCATTTTACCCCCATTAACAAACCCCATTGAAAACCCAAGTGCAAATACAATAACACAACCTGGAATTGCTATAATTGAGGAAACTTTCACCCTTGAAATTGCTAAAGCACAAACAAACCCCAAGAGGTAAACAAAGACATATTTTTTATCATTAATTCCTAGAGAATTAAGAAAATTGTGAAGCTGATTAGACTCACCAGGGTTAATTGGGTCACTAATTAATCTTGGATCATCCCAACCACCACAAGATAATGACTCAGAAGTTGTAACAGAGCAGAAAGTCAGAGTCTTGACAGTAAATTTTCTTGGAAATGGATGAATGTGATGTGGGGTTTTCTTGGAAAGTGGTGGAAAGTGAAAGAGAAAATTTTGAGGTGAAAATTGAGGGAAATTTTGAAGATTGAATCTTTTTGAAAGAAGGGTATTCATGTTAGCATTGATTTTAATGGAGATTTTAACGAAAAGAATCCAATATCTGTGGTTTTCTCAGCTGAAACCTGAAGGTCCTAAACTGAAGTTTCGGGGACAGATAGGCATTTTCGTGAATAAAATGCTGGCTAAGGGTAATTTTGTCTACATAATTACTTTTTCCCAGAAATCAGAATAGCCACATATACTTCTGCCATTTTATCATGCCGAACCACAAACTTAACAATTTGCCAATTGAACACTTAGCTATCGTTAGACCATAGATTCCCTAATTTATTTTGAAAAATCTGATTTGGATGAAGTTTGGTTCGAAGATAAAAATATTTTTGGACATACGTTTTAAAATATATTTCCCAACTTTATTTTACAAAAATATGTATATAATTCCCAATTTTTGAAATTTTGGCCCAAAATTACAATTGGGGTAATTTTGAAATTTGGGATTATGCCATTGAGCAAAATTCATGGCTAAACATGAGTTTGTCAAATAAATATGTAGAAGAGTGAATAAACAAGAGAGCATTGAAGAATTTTCTGCTTGCTTCTTTCATTGAATGTATACCTATTTATACAAATCAGGAGCTAAGAGAATAAAATAATAATCAATGAATCCTATACAAGTGTCTAACTAGTATTGGCTAAAAGAATAACAAAATAACTACCTAAGGAATCCTATACTACAAACTCATGTGGGAATAGAAGGATCCAGAATGGAATCCAATATTTTAACTCTATATAATTGATGTGTCTGTACAAATTGAGCAGACAACCCAATTGTCACTAAATGAACAGGTGACCCAATTGTCTTATTTGTCTGAGGCCCAAATGTTGAATTAAACAACTTTGAATATATTGAACCTTTACTTTTCCTTATTCTCCATTAGCGTCTTCTTCATCTTCTTCATTAATATTAGAGTTAACACTCCCCCTCAAGTTGGAGGGGAGAGAAGAGACCCCCGACAAAGGTTTTGTGAAGATATCAGCTAGCTGGGAAGCAGACGGAACAAATTTAGAGAGATCAATCCAGTGAGAAATTGTTGGCGTACAAAGTGACAATCAAGTTTCACATGTTTGGTGCGTCCGTGGAAAACGGGATTGCGAGCTATATGTAAATTTGCTTGACTATTAGAGTGAACAACAATTGGAAGAGTCGGAGGTGGCGATAGATCTTGAAGGAGACGGTTCAACCAGGTTAATTCAGCAACAAGGAGACGCATTCAGTGATACTCTGCTTTCGCTGAAGACAAAGAGACGAAAACTTGCTTTGTGGACTTCCATAAAATGGGTGAACCTCCAAGACTTATGAAATACCCACTGATGGATCTTCTGGAATCAACACATGAAGCCCAATCGACATCACAAAAAGCAAGAATGGAAAAAGAGAGATCTTTACTCATAAAAAGGTCTTGGGCAGGAGTAGTGCGCATATAATGAAGAACCCTAAGAGCAGCTAAAAATGGGGAACACGGGGAGTTTGCATAAACTGAGATAGGCGTTGAACTACAAATGAAAGATCTAGTCGGGTATGTGTCAAATAGTTGAGCTTGCCAATCAAGCGACGATAATAAGTAGGATCAGATAGTAAGTCACCAGTGTCAATGGAGATCTTGCAAGAAGGATCCATGGGTGAACTTGTGCTGACTAATGACGACACCTTGTGGTACTTGAAGTATTTCTAAACGTATGTAATAATGTAAGGTCCCCAAATCTTTGACTTTAAATTCATCATTCAATAAATCTTTTAATTTTGCGATCTCTGAAGGATCATTTCCAGTGAGTAAAATGTCGTCGACATAAATAGTTACAATAGAAATTGAGTCCCCTGACCTCTTAAAAGATAGTGAATAATTATTAAGCGATGAAGAATAACATTTAAAGTTTATGGAAGCCCCTAATCGAGCGTACCACTATCGTGAGGCTAGTCGAAAACCATATAATGATATTTGGAGTTTGCAAACAAGGTTAGGATTTGTGGAAGGCAGCCCATTAGGAAGCTTCATGTAAACTTCTTCTTGTAACTCACCATGTAAAAATGCAGTATTCACATCTAATTGAGAAATAGACCATCTCACTACCACAGCGAGAACGCATCTAATTGTGGTCATCTTGACCACGGGTGAATAGGTCACATTGAAATCTATACCTTCTCTCTGAATATCCCCTCGAATGACCAATCGTGCCTTTAATCTTTCAAGAGTTCCATTTGATTTGTACCGTGTAAACCCATTTACAAGGTAAAGCCTTCTTTCTGGGTGACAATTCAACTAACTCCCAAGTTTGGTTTTGCTCCAAAGCTGCAATCCATGGCTTTCTACCATCCAGGGTGCATAGCAGCTTGAGAATAGCTTAGTGGTTCAGTAATAGTAGAAATGGAGTTGAGTAGTTGTTGGTTTGAAATTGAAAGAGTTGCAAAGGGGGATATAGGGGGACTAAGGGGATGAGTGAAACATGCAGCAGTCAAGTTAGTGAGATAAATGGAGTCACAAACAAAATCATTCAAATATGCAGGCTTGTTGTGTTCCCTCGTGATCTTTTGGGAGCAGGAAGAGGAGAGTGAGATGTAGGCGGGGAGACAGTAGGTATAGAGGCAAGAGAAAGTGAGGAGATAGTAGAAGAGGGATCAAGAGAAGAGCGTATGAGAGAATCTGGTACAGTAGAAATAGAAGGAGTTTTAGCGAAGATGTAATTTGAGGAAGATGAAGAAGAAAATGGGAATTCAGTTTCATGGAAAAGTACATCTCTGGAAACAAACACCTTTCTAGTTTCTAGGTTCAAAAGTTTATACCCTTTCTTTCCTGGTGGATACCCTAGAAAAATACAAGGCATATCTCTATGTTCAAATTTGGCCCTATTGTGTGGTAAAGTAAAAGCATAGAAAAGACACCAAAAGCATCTAAGGAAGTTATAAATGGGAGGTTTTCCAAAAATAAGTTCATATGGTGTTTTTCCATTTAGGACAGAAAATGAGAATCTATTGATGAGAAAAGTATCAGTGAGTAAACATTCTCCCCAATAAATAATAGAAAGGTGAGATTGATACAGTAAAGCCCTAGAAGTTTCCAAGATATGTCTATTCTTTCTTTCAACGATGCCATTTTGTTGAAGAGTAGCAGTGCAAGAGGTTCGGTGAATGATTCCTTATGAAGCAAAGAAATTAGAAATAGCAGAGCCTCCTCCCAATTCCAAAGCATTGTCAGGCCTGATGACCTTAACTTTAGAATGAAATTGCCTTTCAATCATAGCTAAAAAATACTTTAACAATGGAAAAGCATTACTCTTAGTACGCAAAAGATAAGTCCAAGTTGCCCTACTATAATCATCAACTATAGTAAGGAAGTATTTGTATCCATCATAGGTAGGTGATTTATAGGGCCCCCAAGTATCAATGTGCACCAATTCAAACATAGTAGTAGATTTGATATAGCTAAGGGGAAAAGGTAATATGGACTGCTTGCTAAGGGGCAGATTTCACAAATGCAATTAGAGTTAGGAATAGAGGAAATGAAATTGAACTTTTCCATTGCAGAGAGTGGAATGTGGCCAATCTAATGTGCCACAAAGTTACATCTGAATTGCTGCCTTTAGGAATAGAAATAGAACTGCAAGTTGGAGTACAACTAGTATGAAAAACTTTAGACTTAGATACTACTAAAGTGCTGAAATATTTCTGAAGCTGACTAGAAGAAGAATTGAGCAGGTAAATCCCATTCCTTGCTTCACCAAGAACTAGAGGGATCTTCACTGAAAGTCCCTGTATAAGACAACAAGTAGGAGAAAACATAGAAGGAACAAGAAGCATATTATGTAGGATGAGATTAGGATAACGAGTGATTGTCCCCCCATGTGTGACCTTAAATCTAAATGAATTAGGCAAGTTAATAAACAAAGATGTGGACAAAGAGGTAAGAGAGGTGAAGAATTGAGAGTCAAAAGACATATGCGCCGAGGCCCCTGAATCTATGATCCAAGAGTTAGAGTTAGCATAGGTCAAGTATGCCACAGGATTGTGGAAAATGTTACCAGCACATTGAACCACATTAGCTAGCACATCTGAAGGCTCTGAAGGCGAGGTTCCAGAATCACTGATTTGGACATTCTGAAGAAGCTGAATCGGTTGAGAAAACTGAGCTTGTGAAAGAGAGCTTCCTCCCACTTGATTTGCAAAAGGGATTTGAACATTTGCTAGGGCAGTAGTCATGACATCATTGCTTCTTATTCCTCCTTGCATCTTTGTTGTTTTAGTGAACTTAAAATCCGATGGGAAACCAATTATTCGATAGTATTTGTCAACTAAATAACCTGATTTCTTGCAATGAGAACAAATCAAGTTATTCTTCCTCCCTTTAAAGTTTGATGATTGAGATTTCTAACCTAAAATATTTTGATGTGCGGCTAGGAAAGAAGAAGAGTCACCAGGAAACTGAGGATTCACTTATACTTCCCTCTGCCTCTCATCTTGAATTAAAAGAGAATAGGCAATGTTGATGTTGGAGAGAGGGGACATCATCGGGATGTTGCTCCTAACAGGAGAATATGTATCATTCAAGCCCATGAGAAATTTAATGAACCTTTCATCTTGAAGAGACTTAACCAATTTCACCTTGCCACCACAGGTGCAGGCACAAGAACATGTAACAGTAGCGTAAATAGCATCAAGTTCATCCCATAATAGCTTTAATTTAGTGAAATAGCCAGCAATATCACTTGATCCTTGCATTAAGTCACTTATTTCTTTTTGTAGGTGATAGAGTTTAGCCCTATTGGATTGGCCAAACCTATCCTCAAGATCTATCCAAAGAGCTTGAGGAGATTTGGAGTAAAGAATGCTGGCAGCAATGCCCTTGGAAAGGGAGTTGAGTAACTAAGAGGTTACCATATCATTACACCGAGTCCACAAGCTGAAAGAGGTGGAATTAGAGACAGGACCAGAGCAGCTCCCATCAATGAAGTCCAACTTATTTTTAGCGGAAAGGGCAATGAGAAGATACCTCTTCCAACCTCCATAGCCACGACCATCGAAAATAGAAGTGACGAGAGTCATACCGGGTGAATCTGATAGGTGAAGAAAATAAGGATGGCTAGAATCAATAGGATGAGAGGTGCTAGAACCACCATCCTTGGAAGGAGCATCAGATGAAGAAACAATTTGGATTTAATGGAGAAGAGAAATAGAGGGGAAAAAGAAAGAAAGCAGAAGAAGTCTAGAATCTAAGTGGCGAGTGATACTATGTAGAAGAGTCAATAAATGAGAGAGTATTGAAGAACTTTATGCTTGCTTCTTTCATTGAATGTATACCTATTTATATAATTCATGAGCTAAGAGAATAAAATAATAATCAATGAATCATATATAAGTGTCTAACTAGTATTAGCTAGAAGAATAACAAAATAACTACCTAAGGAATCCTATATAGCAAACTCACGTGAGAATAGAAGGATCCAGAATGGGATCCAATATTTTAACTCTATCTAATTGATGTGTCTGTATAAATTGAGGAGACGGCCAAATTGTCACTAAATGAGCAGGTGGCCCAATTGTCTTATTTGTCCGAGGCCCTAATGTTGAATTAAGCAACTTTGAATATATCGAACCTTTACCTTTTCCTTCTTCTCCATTAACCTCTTCTTCATCTGCTTCATTAATACCAGAGTTAACAAAATTCTAGATTTATTTTGGCAAAACGCATGGCCAAATGGGTCCTTACACTCCTTCAAAATAGTATATAATAAATTCTTATGACAGGAGGCTGCCAGAATACCAGTGCATGTAATACAATCTCCTCCATATTGGCTGCCACGTCAAAAAATAACAACGTTTAGATGCCATATCACATGGTAGATTAAAAATAATTAAAATCAAAAATTTAAAAATAAAAATAACATTCAAACATTAATCCCCTAATCCCCTCCCTCATTGATTTTTGTCTCTCCTCTCACGTTCTTGCCATCTCGCTTCTCTCTCTTCATGTTCTTTCTCCTCTCCTCTTCCAGTTCTTTCCTTTTTAAATCATAAAATTAAAATTAAAATGAATAAAGAAAAGATACATAGGTAAAATTAACTTTTCCCATATCGAAAAGCGGGAGAAGAAGTTCGGTGGTCCGTTGATGAGTGGTGATTTTACCACTCATTCTAGCCTCTTTACCTTAGATTTTATGTCGTTTTAACTATAAAATGAGGTTGTTTATAGTGGTTATTGTGAGATTTTCAGGTACATGATGCTATGAAGTGGTTTGCATTGAAGTAAAGTGGAATTGAGCAAAAATGAGGTGAAACCATGCAAAAATCCCCAGTCATTTATGCTTCTGCGGATCTTTTGTCGCAGGTGCGACCTCCGCTTCTGCGGTTATTTCACTGCCTATGCGGAACTGGAGGAACAGGAAGGGACCGCTTCAGCGGTTGAAAACTCGCTTCTGCAGGACCGCAGAAGCGGTCAGATGTCCTCTTATGCGACTACTGCTGTACAAGAATGTTTTCGCTTTTGCGGTTGTTTTTCCGCTTCTGCGGAACCACATCAGAAGTCACTTTGCCGCAGAAGCGGAAGTCGTGCATCAGCCTTGGGTAAATTGGATATTTCACGTTTTCTCACCCCAAATCATTTTTATACTCATCCAAGCAGACATTTAGAACATCTTTGGATTATTTTCAGTCTCTTAGACTAGAAAGAACAAGTTGGAAGCTAGGGTTTTGCACAAATACACTTGGGTTTTGTTGATTTCAAGCTTTTGGTTAAGGTTTTGTTACCCATTTATGTTTGTTTCTTCATCTCCTTGCTTTGTATTGAATATTTAAGTGTGTAGTATTTTATCCAACACTTGAATCTTGTTTATGGGAATATTCAAAATTAAAGTGTGAATTTTATACCTTGTTGTGCTTATGTATTAAATGATTTTTCTATATTAATGAAATGAGTTATTGTTTCTTTGATTATTCTTGTTCATTAATGTTTCCAAAGGGATTAGCTAACTCTAGGACTCATCCATTAACTGCGAATTAATTTTGGAAAAAATAGCTTGGGGTTGGGAAAGATTAATTAACAAGAACTTGAGGCGTTAACCCTCATTTTATAGATTCTACCTAGGGATATGATTGAACTACTTGTAGCCTTGCGGGTGTGCTTAATCTTCAAATTGTGATTAGGGATAATTCAATTAGGAAATCTTGTTAGTCTTCGGAAGAAGCTAATTAAGAATTATTATCCGTGGCTAATTAACATAATCTCGCTCATATTTGTAAAACGTGAAATACATTGGATCGTTACTTGAATGTAATTCCCGATGCTTTCATACTTGTAACCATTGCTCATTTTACTTGCTTTCTAGGTTAGTTTACATTTCCGCATTTTAGATATAAAAATAATTTTCAACCCAAAATTCTTATTGTTTGGCACTGCGTGACTTGCGATAATTCTCTTACATTCCTAATCGCCTACACATTGTTCTCTGTAGGATTTGACCCCGACTCGTAGTTGAGTAATTATATTTCTGCCACCGTATCTATTACTTTTTAGCAGTGGATTTGGACGTCACCAAAATTGGCGTCGTTACAGGGGAACAATTTGGCGTAATTTAGGTTGTTTGAGAAATAAGCGAAAGTCCTTTGATCCAAACTTTTGAATACTTGTGTAATTATTTTTCTTACCTTGGGTCTATTTTTCTTGTTATTTTCTTATTTATTTTATCATTCTTGAAAAATGGCATCATATAATGATAATTGGCCGGATGAGAGTTGTTCATATTTTGACGACCCTTGTCCTTATTGTGGTGGTCCACACTCATGGCAACATTGTTTAAATTCTCCCGGGGGTGGATTGTGCGCACAATCTCAACCCCAAGGTTGGAGTATTTGTGATAAGTGTGGTTGCCAAAAGGGTCATTGGGATTATAGTGCATATTTGACCTTCCCTTCTCCAAGCCCTTACTATGATGAGTTTGCTTCTTGTGATGAAAACTATAGGGCTATGGGAATTGAAGAAGTTGATCATGGCAAAAATGGAGAGTTCAAACTCATGTTGGAGTGTATACTTGAAGAAGGAAACAAAGAGCAAAATGCCTTGGAGCACTCCAACGATTGCACTAACAAATGGAGGAAATGATCGAAGCCTCAAGGGTTCAAAGAGCCTTGGAAGTGAAGGAAGACCAAACTCCTTCCTTGGAGATTGAAAGTGAGAACCTTTTCTTGGCACTTGATCAAAACCAAGAAGAACTCCCAAACGCTCAAGATGAGAAAACAATGCTCATGTTGGAGACCATTCTTCAAAATGAGGAGAAGCACAACTTTGCACTCGAGGACTTGAAACAAAGCTTAGAATACAATGATGAACACATCCGCACTTTGGAAGACCAAATGTAAAAAATTAGTTGAGGCTCACTATGCCCAACAACTTGAGTGTGTGGAAGAAATCCAAGAAGAGTCCAATTACGAGGAAGAAAGTGAGCTTTACTTTGACGAGTCAAGAATTGAACATCCACCAACCGACTCAATGAGTGTTATTGATGCCGACAAAAATATAGAATTGGAGTCAACCGGTAAAAATGCAATATTGGTTGATGTTGACTCTAATCCGAGGGAAAGAGAGGATGTCAAGTTAGAAGAATTGCAAAGTGAAGGCTTGAAGTCACAATCCAAGCATTTTTCAACGTTGGAATTGTGTGGTGACACGGAAGTTGAACCACATGAATCAATGAAAGAGTGCGAGGAGGAAAAACTCAGGCCATACATTTTACATTTTGAGGAAGAAAGAAATAAAAACGACATTCCTGACTTGAAAGCCAAGAAGTGCAAAATGAAGATTTTAAGCATTGGACCGAACATCAAATTACCACCCCCCATTGCTCGTGGTCACAAGCTTGATTCCAAGGTAGGTGTCCAATTCATATCATCAAAGTGAACGAGAAAAGTGGTAATGTTGTTTGCGTCGTGCTACGACGTTAAATGCAGCGCTTGGTGGGAGGCAACCCATCATTTTTCAAAATTTTCATCATTTTTAAAATTTTCTTTTGTAAAATAGCTTACAATATTATTTTTGACTAATCTGCCAAGTATTAGATTTTTTGGAGTTGATTTGAGCAGGTCGCGATGACCCTGTTGGAAAAATCCAGTAGCTGATGGATATGTGTGGGCAATCTCTGCTAAAACCGCTTCTGTGGTACTTTGACCGCATCTGCGGTACCGCAGAAGCGGCAATTTCAATGCAAGAGCTGAGCGAACCACAGAAGCGACCCTTTGGTCGCGTACGCGGAACCGCGGAAGCGGGTGAAAAGTCGCGGAAGCGAAAGTCGACCAAGTTTTAAAATCTTAAAAGAAAATTTGAACGATCAGTTGTTCAAAAACAAAGAATATTCCTCCCCGGTGCCCTAACTCCCCAAAGAACTAAAACTCTCCTAAAATCCAAGAGTCTCAATTTTAATTCTTTCCATTGCACAAACATCAGGTAATACCTTCCTTACCCTCTTCTCAATCTTCATCTCCCACTTCCTATTCTCTAAATTCAAATGATTTTTTTCATTTTTATTTTATGTTTTCTATATCTTTTTTTTTCCTTTTTGTTTTGAATTCTTATTGCTAAGTTTAGAAAGTGAGGATTTGGTTGAGTGTGAATGTGTGTGCTGAGTGAATTGAATGAAATTGGGGGAAGTCTTGAGTACCTCATTGTTGTGAAAAAAGGTTCATCTTCACTCGTGCGCAATGTGTTCGACACAATGTATGAGTGAAAATCTTGTACGAAGTGGCATAAATTTGGTCCTCATTGAATCGTATCCTATTGAATTGCAGTAGTCTATATTTTAGTGCCAAAAATTGTGATTGAAATTGAACAAGAACAAAAAAAAAGTGACTGGTAGTGCAATTTGGTGAAGAAGAGCACAGCTTCCGCAGAAGCGGAAGGCTCAACGCTGCAACGAGACCGCTTTCGCGGTAAAAAGCTCGTAGAACTGAAAATAAAAAAAATAAAAACCACAGAAGTGGTCAAATAACCGCAGAAGCGGAACCGCCTCCGCGGCTCAAGTTCCTCAGAAGCGAAAATTGCCCAGAATTTGCAGAGGCAGTGTGTTTGCTAACGATGCTTCCCGAGCCCATTCAGCCTAATTTTTTGGCTCAAATGCATTTTTTTGAATTGCTTAACATGGTTCAATTGTCCGACTAATTTTGTGATGATTCCTTGTAGGTGAATTAATTAAAAAATGGACCCAACCGCAAGCGGATCGCACCCGGAAATTCAAGAAGCGATTGATGAGCTCTTTGATGATACGCGCTTCATGTTTGCTTCAGCAGAGCACCAATATTTGGACGATTTGGTCCACAAAAAGATCTTGCTCGAAAGGGGGATAAATGAGGAGAAATTGGGCGAGAAGCTCCCGGACTTTCATGCCAGGGTGTATACGTCCGGGTGGTCCTGCTTTATTGCCACACCTTGCAAGGCCAATGAGATGTGGGTCCACGAGTTCTATGCCAATCTTCGACGTACGAACTTTCATGATCCACATATCATAATCAGAGGACAAATGGTGCGGTTTGGGGTGGAATACATCAATGATACTCTTGGAATCCCCAACTATCCCGTGGAGCCGGCAAGTGAGAAAGATCATTGTGACAATGGACAGTGGCTTGTGTCGAAGCTTATTCCCCCACAGTATAGAGAGAAATGGGGGAACAAACGAAAAGAGCTAAAATCAACAGACTTTACTGCAGAGGCAAAGAGATGGTTGCATATAATGAGCAACAAGGTATGTCCGTGTGGGAACGTCACTGATGTCTCCTACACCAGGGCTTTGATCATAGCATGCCTCCTGGATGGCATACAGGTTAATGTGGGGCACTACATTCTTTAGGAGATGAGGCAGTACGTGAGAGAATACTCTAGAGAGAAGGATGCAGTGTTTACGTTTCCCTCATTGATTACGAGGCTATGCACCCGAGCTGAGGTTGCCGTCCGTCCCACTGATCGTGGCTTCTAGTTGACAAACCTCTCCACCCTTTGAAAGTGACAGGAGAGGGCACAATTTTCAAGAGCAAGAAGAGGAAAGTTGTCACCACAGCTACCAGTTTTGAGCCGTCCTCCCAGGGGACATTCGAGATACTCAACTCCGAGCTTCAATCAATTAAGGAGTTAGTATCGTAGCTTCTGAGTGTTCCCTCCTCCTCACAGCCTGGCCCTTCTTACTTCTCTAGGGAAGACATGCAGGGTTACTTGGATGCTCAAAAGCGACAAAAAGAGAACATTAAGAAAATGACAGCATCGGTGACCAGACTGGAGGGAGCCTATGGTACTTTGGCCAAGGCCCATGCTGACCTCCAGGCGGACTTTCAGGAGGAGAAGAAGAAGAACAAAAAGAAGAAAAAATTTATGGTCAAAATGTAGAGGGGCATCAAAGCAATTTTCAAATGGGGACGACCAAATGCCAAGATTCCAGTGGCAGCTGAAGACGATAGTGAGGAGTATTCCTTTATCTCAGAGTCTGCTGGAGATGGTGGCAATGCTGATGATGATGATGATGAGGCCGATGATGGTGGAGCCATGAGTGCAGTCCAGCACTGATCAGCCGCCTTCCCACAGTCTCCTTGTGTGACGCAGACATCAGGGAGACCCTCAACTCTTTTATGCTTTATATTAGACTTTGTTCAGTGAGGACACTGCAAAGCTTTTAGTTGGGGGTGGCATTTGTAGCATTGTATTCATATTCTGGTATATTATGTGCCCTTGATGGGCCTATGTTTATGTATGGATATTCTGTGCCCTTGTCGGGCTTGTGATTACGCTTGTGATATATGGTGTGCCCTTGCCGGGCTTGGTATTTATTAGTCATGTTTATGTGTGTTCTAGTCTTTCTTTCGTTATTTATTTCTTAGTATAGCTTCTTTTATTTTTGTTACCTTTGTAGGAGTTTTCTTTTCTTTTATTTTTATTTCCTCAAATAAAATTTCCTTGTGTTTTCTTCATGCTACGGTTCTTTCCCAAGGAACACTTCTGAAGTGAACCGGGTGAATTTTCCCGATGATGGATAGATTGACAAAATTTCTTAAGGGAATTAGTCTTGTTTTTCTAGGATGAGGCTTTTGGATTATTTGGTACTAATAACATTAGTCTCTCGTGTGTCAGCTCAGCCCGATGATCCACAGCGTCGGACCAAGCAGGGTTTGACCCATAATTAGGGCCTATACGTCCATCGATCTTCTATGCAACCTCATGGAATAATTGCGTGTTATTCCCTTTATTAGTCTCATCATAGTCCATTCTCAAAACCTCCTATTGCATTGAAGCATTGCCATAACGATCAGCTATGAATAAAAGCCTCATAATTTTGTTTGTGCGCTATATAAGCGGCGTACAACTCAATACCCAACTGTTTGCCGCTGATAATCGGCCGGTAACGCTGCGAGTTCTTATCACCATTGGCATAGATCTCGTCACCTATTTTCCCTAAATCCTTGTCAAGTTACTTCGGAGATTAATTTCTTGAATGTTCGATCAGAGCTAGGGTTTTTACTCTCTCTTTTTATTCTCACCACTTCGAGGATCTAGTTCTTAATAGTAAATTTGTTAGATCATCAAAATATAAGTCAAAAAAATTTAAAACCTATCAATTTTCCTATTTTGATAATGACAAACTTAACATTTATATAGTGAATTTAGAGCACTAAGAACCAAATTAAGTATAAGAGAGCAATTAGTTCCCCCTGATTTTATGCTGCCTTTTGTATTAACAACTTTACACATACTTGTTTATTATTCCCCCTTTTGGCATAATTAAAAATGCACAAACAAGCAAACAACATAAAGAAGTCTGGCCGAGCTAATTCATGCCACATATGTGTACACAACATGATAGAGAAGAGAAATAAAGAAAATAAGCATTGAGATAATAAAAGATGATAGACTTGATATTGAAAAATATTTGATATGCTTTTGCTTAAAAAGCAAAAGGCAACATTGGACTTGTTTAAACAGGAGCAATAGTGTTTCATCCCAACCAATAAAAAATCTACCAAAACAACAAAAAAACTTAACAAACATTTCTAGAGGCTGGTCACTGAAGGGGTACTTATGGGGCACTAGGAGTAGAAGGCTTGGACGCTGCAGCAAGTGTTTGGGGAACAAGGTCTATTCGGTCATTGGCCGACTTTTTCTCATTGAGTAGTTCTGCTTTCAGGTTCTCTACTTGCGCCCTGAGATTAGCATTTTCCTTTTCCAAACGAGCTGCTTTATTATTTGACATCGGAACCCCTTGGGCTTGCTGACCTTCTAAGATAGCATTCTTGGCCTTCAACCGACGAATTTACTCAGCTGCACTATTTTGAGCATTAATAAGCTGTGAGATGGTTGATGTACTTCCTACCCCCCCCCCCCATTCTTTTCTACGCACTCGCATTCTTCCATAATGGTATATGAGAAATTCTGCTTCTTAGTCCCCACCATGCATGTCCCCAGTGGTACTTCAAAGAATTTAAACGCACAAGTAAGTAGGAACCCATAGGGAAGGCCATGATTACCATCTTTGAAGGTGGCAACTTTTTGCATGTGTTCAATCATAATAGCAACAGACTCATAGGAGTAAAACTATCCAGTTTCTCCATCAAGAAAAAGTCAGACTTAGAAGTCACTGACCTCCTCTCAGCTCGAGGCAATAAACTTTGTTAACCAATTGGAACAACAGTTGATAGATAGGGAGTAGCACTTTTTTATGGATCTGGTCCTTTTTCTGGTTTGAATTGTCTTTTACCACGACATTTATGAAGTTAAACTGACACACATCTTTTACATTGGATACACCAGCTGAACTTTAAGAATCTCTCTAAGCAACTTTACATTGAACACGTTGTCCACTCCATTGACCAAAGCATAATGTGGTCGGTCTCAACGGAAAAGAGGTTAGCAAAGAAGCTTTGTACCTCAGCCTCATATACCTTTGGTGCATATGTTTGGAATAGATGAGCCTAGCATTGAAACTCGACCATTTCTATAATTTAGCACATACCAGCCATCTTAGAGATTGGTAGGTCAAATGTATGACCCAGCAGAACTTTTTGATGCCTCAGGCGTTCAGAGCCAAGGCTGACTTCACTTCACATTCTCTTCACAGAACTTGGTTCTTCAAAAATTTCAGACTTACGTTTGACGGACTTCACACCACTGAATTTTCCTTTCCCTTTGATTTAAATAACACATCCTCATCAGACATCGAGAACTCACTCACCACCTCCTTCAACTTGGACCTAGAGGTTGACATTTTCTCTATTGAAACATGCTTCTCCTTTTTTGAAGACCGTCTAATAAGTGAACCAGGTTCATCTAGGGCTTTCTCTTCCACCTCTACTATAGGGACCGCCTCGTCACTTGCAGGTACATTGTCTTTTACCAACTTTTTCCTTTACTTCGTACTAGTTTTCTTGCTCTTTTGAAGGGCAGAATCGCATGCCACCTTAACTTTAAGCCTGGTAGCAGGTTGTTTGGTTTCAGACTCAGGAGTGGACACAATCCTCCACTTAACTATGAATGCATCAAGAGCCACATTATCTAGGTCCTCCTGATCACTGGATCTCATTTCAGGTGCTTGTATTTCCAAAGGCACGATGCAGGAACAGAACTGTCCTGGGAATGAGAGCCTGACCTGGGTCCTCTAGAGAGGGATCAGGTTCCTCATTTGATGGCCCAGTAGTATCTGCTAGTGTATCCCCTTCAACAGTTACAATGGCCCCTTCGTCCCCCACACACCTTATACCTCATTTTTCTGAGAGATGATCTCGTGCAGTACACTATCAGCCCACAAAGACGGTTACACCATTTTTCTTTCTTCAAATGGTATTACTGCCACCATGGAATTGGTAGCAACAATGGAAACACTCTCTGTGACCTCAAGGTTTTGACCTTGCTCTCCACTTGGTCTTGGACCAGTGGGAGCCTTGGAAGATGGAGAGAACGAAGCAATAATGTTACGGATTTCTGAAATAAAGAGAGTCGGGGAAGCTGGGAGAGGTATGACTTCAGCGGGAAAAGTAAGAGTGGGTAAGGAAGGCTCAGTAGGAGTGGAAGTCTCCATAAGTTTACCAGTAGTTGGTATGACTGAGACAGAGAGGTCGGAGTTTGTCTCAGCCATTGAAAAAGTGGTGTGAAGATGCTTTTGGGAAATTCTAATAGAGGACTTATAGTTAGGGAGAATAGAAAAAGAGTTTTTATTGGAGATGATAATTATGAAGAGAGAGGAATGGGAACCGATTTTGAAACAGCGGCTAGGCGTGAAGAAATGAAATATTTTAGAGGGAGATGGAGCGATTTAAAGCGAAGAGTCGTGACAACGAGATCTGAAAATTTAAATTGCACGGTAGTTGCGTATTGTACCCTTTTTAAGACGTATATTAAAGGATGCACAGAAGTACTAACCTTTGGTACAAGAACCAGATTCTTGACCTTTTATTTAAAAGAATCAATCCTCTTTTATCACTTAGCACTGCACCTACAGCTTCTATACTCATTATGCGTGTTTACCTGCAACGGTATTAAAGTGAGGTAGACATGTCCAAAAAACACTTTTGGCCAGTTATTTCTTGAAGGTGATTTTCATAGCCAGATAAAAAGGAATCATGTTCTCAATTAGTCTATAAAAGCCCCAACTTCACTCTGTTTCTTTCAATATGTTCCCTACTTAGTGCCTTGGTGAAAATGGCTGCAATTTGATCTTTTGTGCTGCAGAACTTCATACATATCAGCCCTTTATCCACATTGTCCGTTAGAAAGTGATGCTCACATCAATATGTTTTATCCTTTTGTGTTGAACTGGATATCTTGGCTATGTTGAGTGCACTGGTGTTTTCACATAGAAAACGAACACTCTCAGTGAGTACTCCCAAAGTCCTCTGATTACTGCTTGATCAATAAAAGTTGAGCGCACCAGGATGCTGTGGCTACATATTCAGCTTCAGCTGTTGAAAGAGCCACTGAATTTTTCTTCCTTGTGCCTCAAGAGATAAGACATGAGCCTAAGAAGTGATCTATTCCAGAAGTGTTTTTCCTGTCCATAAGATAACCTGCATAATCTGCATCATCATAACCAATGAGATTAGAACTGTCACCTGAGGGATAATGCAACACCAGGTCCTGTGTTCCTTTGAGATATCTCAGTATTCTGTTGGCTGCCTTCAAGTGAGATTCCTTGGGATTTGATTGAAACCTTTTACACAACCCCACACTAAAAACAATATCAGGTCTGCTGGCAGTGAGATAGAGGAGAGACCCAATAATGCCTTTATACATGGGTTGATTCACAAGAGATCTTGTTTCATCCATGGCCAGTTAAGTGGCAGTAGATTTGGGAGTGTCTATCATCTTTGATGTTCCATGTCAAACCTCTTCAAGAGATCCTTGATATATTTTCGCTAACAAATGGATATACCCTTTGGGGACTGTTTTACTTGAAGACTTAAGAAGAAGTTCATTTCCCCGATCATGCTCATTTCAAATTTACTTCCCATGATTTTTACAAATACTTCACACAGAGAATCAGCAGTTGCTCCAAAAGTGATATCATCATTATAGACCTGAACAATGAGCAAGTTCCTTCCTCGTTTCTTTAAGAAAAGAGTGTTTTCAATTTTCCCTCTTTTAAAGCCATTTTCCAAGAGGAACTTTGACAGCCTTTCATACCAAGCTAGATGAGCCTGCTTTAGTCTATATAAAGATTTGTCCAGTATAAAAACATTTTTAGGGTGCTCACGACATTCAAACCTAGAGGTTGATTCACATAGACTCCTTCCTTAAGAAGTCAATTAAAAAATGTACCCTCGACATCCATTTGGAACAAGGTGAATTCCATATGAGATGCTAAAGCGATTAGGATTCTAATAGCTTCCATGCAAGCCACTGGAGCAAATGCTTCATCATAGTAAATCACTTCCTCTTGATTGTAGCCTTGAACCACTAGCCTGGCCTTGTTCCTTGTGGTAATTCCATGTTCATCAAGCTTGTTTCTAAATACCCACATCGTTCCTATAATGGTTTGATCTGAGGGTCTAGGTACCAGGAGCCACACATTGTTTCTCTCAAATTGATGTAGCTCGTCTTGCATGGTTGTAATCCAATCTACATCTTTCAAGGCTTCTTTGATATTCCTTGGTTCTATCTAGGAGAGAAAAGTTGAAAAGGCAAGTGAATTTCTGGATCTTGACCTGGTTTGCCCTCAAGAATCTAGAGGAGTAATAGTGTTGTCCATCGGATGTGAGCTTTGGTGTCTCCAGTTAGACGTCTGAGGTTAATTCTGAGAGGAAAAGGGTATGTTTGGCTGGTTTTACTCCTTCTTCTCTCAAGTGCTAGTGGAGTTCCCTGAACTGCATCAACCACTCTTTCTTCATCTTCAGTGGTTGTAACTGAAGTGTTTGGTTCTATTGAAGATGAGGCAGTATTGTCATTAGTTAGCTCATTTACTTGACTCATCATATTTACTTTTCTGTTTGTAAAGTTAATGACTTCACCAGGGACTAGTAAGGGTTCTCCAGCTTGATCTTCCTCAGTACTCTTCTCACATGATGGATAAGACTCATCAAAAATAACATGGACAGTTTCCTCAACACATTAAGTCCGCTTATTATATATTTTGTAAGCCTTGTTTTGAGAAGAGTAGCCCAGAAATTCCTTCATCACTCTTGGCATTGAATTTACCAAGCTGATCTTTTCCATTGTTGAGAACATAGAATTTGCACCCAAATGTTCTTAGGTGAGTTAGCTTGGGTTTCCTTTCATTCAACAATTCATATGGGGTTTTATTCGGAAGTGATCTGATCATGCACCTGTTTCACCAAGTAGCAGGCAGTGTTGACAGCTTCAACCCAGAAGTTCTTTGTAATTCCACTGTCAATCAACATTGTTCGTGCCATCTCTTCCAGAGTTCTGTTCTTCCTTTCTACCACTTTATTTTGCTGGGGAGTTCTGGGAGTTGAGAAGTTGTGAGTGATTCCATTTTCATTGTAGAATTCATCAAATTTGACATTGTCAAATTCTGTCCCATGATTTGTTCTAATGCATGCGACTGTAGACTCCATCTTCACCTGGATTTTCTTCGCAAAAGCCTCCTCAACGATTTCATTTTTGGTTCTGAGAAACAGAGTTCATGTGAATCTGGATTATTCATCCACTATCGCAAAAATTTATGTTTTCCTCCTCGGTTTTGTAATCCCATAGTCCCACATAGATCCATATGCAGAAACTCTAGTGGATTTGAGGTGCTCACATATCTTTTAGAATTGAAGGAGGACTTCACATGTTTTCCTCTAGCACTGGCATCACATACCTTTTGCATCTTGAATTTTGGCATAGGCAGACTATGGACCAAGTCCTTCTGAATTAGTTTGTTCAAAAGAGAGAAACTTGTGTGTCCCAGTCTCCTGTGCCATAGTTTAGCATCATCATCAACAACTTTCAAACAACTCAGATCACCACTCTGTAAGGACTCGAAATCAGCAACATAGATGTTCATGTATAGCTTGGCCACAAGTACTACTTTGGAAAAGAATTCCACCTTATTTCCTTTATCAATGATTTGAGAGACACTCAAGGGACTGTACTTAAGACCATTGACATAGTACACATTTTTAATAGAGTGAGTAAGTGACTTTTCGACTTTTCCAACTCCAAGAAAATGTACCCCTTTTTCCATCGCCAAAGGATACACTCCCTCCTTGCAGGGCTTTTAATGAAAGAAAGTCCATGGTTTCCTAGTCAAGTTCTTTGAAAACCCACTATCCATGAACTATTACTCACTGCGTCCTTTCACTATTCCCTGCACAAGAAATTAAGAGTTAGTTTTAGGAACCCAAGAAAGTTTGGGTCCCTTGTAGTAGGTAAGAGGATGAATACGAGTTCTCTTAGTCCATACAGGTAATGTGCATTTTTTTATGTGGAACCTGGTCCCTCTTTTGTAGTCACCTTTTAAGCAAACACTTTGGTTTCCTGAACCTATTGATTTCTAGCCTGTAAATCCTTTTTGAGGTGCCCATTGTTCCCACATTGGGTACAAGGACAATTATCAAAGATAGTGACGTACATGCTGTGAGGATTATGAGGAGTTTTCTCCCTTTGGAACCCTATTCCCTGCCTATTTTCACAATCATTAGTATGCATGGCGGTGGTAGTTTCTGAGGAACAGGTCCATATTAGGGACTTTTCAAGATCATTCTTTATTCTTTCCAGATCAGTTTGGAGTTGCTCGTTTTTCTCAATTTCAACACACATACTAGTTCTTATAGCTTTCACCTCATTTTCAAGCCTAGTTCTTTTATCTCTTTTCCCTTTCCAGAATTTTTAGGTTTTGACTTGGTCCATGGTTTCACTATTGTTTCCCTTAGGTCTGTAATTTTGCCAAAAGGTTATCTTTTTCTGTTCTAAAGATTTCAATGGTTTTCTTGTGGTCAATAACTACAACCACTAAGTCGTCTCTAATTTGTTCAGATTTTCCTAATTCTAAGGTCAACGAATCCTTATCCTTCACAAGACTATGAAAGGCATTAATTAATACATTATCTAAAGACATGAGTTTCTTGGAGAATAGGATTTCAGATTTCTCTAAACATCCCTGAAATTTACCTCTTAGTTGCCATCGTCTTCATCATCATCTGATTGAGCCATCAAAGCAAAAGCTGAGTCATATTCAATCTCCTCACCTTCAGCTGCCATCCTGGAACTATCACCAGTATCAAGTTCATCTTCAGACTCACTAGAGGAACCCCCCAGTTGCAAGAGCATGTCTCATCATATTGTCAGCTGATTGTTTTCTCTTGAAGTCCTTGGAAGGCACCTGGTTCGTCTTAGCTATTTTCTCATGGTATTTCTCATAGAATCTTGCTTCAAGAGAGGGCAGTCTTTCATGAAGTGTCCAGGGTTTCCACACTTGTAACAAAGATCATACTTCTTTCATTTGTTAGAGTTGTCCCTTTTTTAGCATTTCTCCATTTCTCATGACCATCTTCTGAAACCTTTTGGTTAAGTAAGTCATGTCAATATATTCCTCACTTGAATCATTGTTATCATCTGTAAGTACCAGATTTTTTTCCTTCTTTGCTTCTCTTCTTTCACTGTCTATCTTTCTCTTCAACTCGTGGGTCATCAAATTTCCGATCAGCTCCTGTAAGTCCTTTGATTCAGTAATAGCATTCACTTTGCTTTCCCAAGGGCTAGGCAGAATGTTGAGAATTTTCCTCACTATCTTTTTTCTAGGAATAGTTTCACCAAGTGAGTGCAACTCATTTATGATGGAAGTGAATCTTTTGTGCATATCTTGAATAGATTCATCTTCCCTCATTGAAGAGTTCATACTCGGTAGTGAGCATATCAATCTTAGACTTTTTTACTTGTGTGTTTCCCTCATGAATTGTTTGCAAAGTTCCTATATCTCCTTAGCAGTGTCGCAGGTGGGGATTCTATTGTACTCTTCCGGTCCTATTCCGCATACTAGAATTTTCTTGGCACGAAAATTTTTCTCCACAACTTTCTTGTCTGCTTTAGTGTACTCTTTGCTGGTTTTTCCATTGAAAATGGAAGTTCCTCCAGTACCTCGGTTGAAACATAAGGACCATCGCATATGATATCCCATAACTCGGAATACTCAGCCATGAATGAATCGCGCATTCTTGTTTTCCACCACCCATAGTATTTTCCATTGAACCTGGGTGGTCGGTATGTAGATTGACCTTCTTCAAAATTTGGTGGAGCAACCATGAGGATCCTTACTAAGTGTTAGTCTGATAGGAGGAACCTGCTCTGATATGAATTGTTAGTTTGTGCGAGTCCACCAAACAGTAGAGTACCTGGTCCTCTACAAGATTCTGCTGAGAATGCTACTAAAACTACAAGTAAATAAGGCAGGAAATTTTTACGTGGAAAAATCTCACACAAATGGATCAAAAAACCACGACCTACATCTGTAGGCTTTCAACTTCACTAACTTGTTAAAACTTATTACAAGTCACTTTTTAATAACTCCATTATAAAGTACTTACTCAACTAACTATGTGTTACTCTTACCACAAGCCACTTTGTGACTCCCTAGTTACAAAGACTTTTACTAACTTTTGATGCTCTCACCACAAGCCACTTTCTCACTCTACAGTTACAAAGGCTTTTGCTTATAACTGAACCTAGTCACAGTATAAACTCAAGGAGTTTACGTATTTACAAGAGGATTCCTAACCAACGCTTCTATCTAACCAATTTAGGATATACAACAAGTACAATCACAAAGTTACAACTCAACAAGTACAACAACAATCTAACTTTAGGAACAAGTCCATAGTTGCATTCAACTTTGTTCTTCAAGCTCGTGAGGATTAATTTCTCTGTTTTTGGCAAGAAGCTTGAATGAGATACTGAAACCTTTAAGTGATATTTTTGTATAAACTCATTGTTGGTACACCTTGATGACATCACTTGAAATGATGTGAGCACTTTAGTTTGTCAGAGAATGAGTGGGCGCTGGAAAAGGTGCAGTGCGGCAGAAACAGTGCATGCAATCACTTTGTTTCCTGTTGTGTCCAATGAATTTGTATTGCTTATGAGAAAACCACAAGGGTATTAGGTCCTTGTTTGGGTTCCTAGCTCCTGAAGCTGTAGCAATTCATATTTAGCTTGAATCTATTAAGCTTGCAGTATAGTCCAAGTAGGTCAGGTTCCCTATCTGGTTCTTAACAGTAAGTTTGTTAGATCATCAAAACATAAGGAAAGAACATTTAAAACCTATCAAATATCAAATGGATTTTTTCCTACTCCGATCTCACTATTATGTGGTTTGTTGCAATTGACGTATATTAAAGGGATTGTCCAGAGAATCTGTTCAGGTATGTAAAAGCTATCCCTTCTTTATTTTGGCTTGATCCATACGAAAAACGAAATGAGTAACTGCACAATTTTCATAAATGACTATATTCATAGAAATACTAGATATACTTATGTTTTTGGCTCCCTGTGTGTCATATTATTCTATCATCTATGTTCAAGGGTCTCAGATAATATGTAAGTTGATAATGTTTATTTCATGATATTAATTAACAACATAATTGTCTTCTGACACTTCGAAAGATTTTATTGATGTACTTCTCATGCATTAATTCATTTATACATGTGCATTGACTCATGAACAGATGACGTCATATATGCGTATATATGTATATATAGGTATATGGGATGTAGGAAAAGGTTACGGCATTATATACGCACCACCACCTAATCAGTTGGTATACGTTAATGATCTTTCCCATAGTGGTCGAGATGATATGATGGGACGCCCTCAGAGTCTTGATGATGGTATGAACGCATGTACCTATGCACGACATGGCATTCATATGCATATGTATGAGACTACAAGTATTTCATAATTTACAGAGTTATCCAGACATATAGGTTGAGTTATTTACATTATATTTCTTCCATATCTTTTATATACTTATTTATGTGCCTTACATACTCGGTACATTATTCGTACTGACGTCCCTTTTGCCTGGGGACACTTTGTTCATGCTCGCATGTCCTAATAGACATTCTGAGAGTCCTCCAAATAGGCTATAAGCTCAGCGGAAGATGTTGGTGCACTCCATTTGCTCCGGAGTTGCTTGTTTGGTTAGTATGAATTAGACGCATATTTTTTGGTATGGGGGTCCTGTCCCGACCTTTATGTTAAGTGTGTACTCTTAGAGGATTGTAGATAGATGTCACATATACGAGATCTTGTATGGTTTGCCGGCATATGTAATGAGTTTACAAATGATCATGCTGGCCTTATAAGACCGTATATCACATGTATAAGTTTTTATATCAGGTTGGATCGTCATATATTGAGTCCCCTATGTTATCTAGTTAGCCCATTATGGATTGTTTGGCCCATTTGTCAATGAAAGTACAATAAGAAAGATATGCTATGTTGGTACTCAGTTAAGTAAGGTATTGAGTACCCGTCGCAGCCCATAGGTTTGGGTCATGACAAAAGTGATAGCAGAGCAGTTTTGTCCTAGGGAGTTTACAAGTCATATCTAGTAGAGTCTTGTTTATGGGTGTGTTGTGAACCACACCTATAAGCAGGAGGCTACAACGCATTTAGGACTGTGTGCTTTCTTCTTATTCTAGATCATGTGGTAGAGCTCGGTCGTAAGAACTCAATTTCCTAAACTCTATCTGATTCATAATATGATAATGTCTACATCTAGAAAGATAGTTGGTAAGATACATAGTTGTGTAAGAGTTAAGTCAAAGGAACAAGATTTTTTGCATCATGATTATGATAGATAAATATGAGGTATTCAGCAGAACATGTGTGTACTAAGACGTGTAAGCTTCTTGACAAGGAACCTTAAGGTAAGAATATCTATTCACCCATATGGTGACAGGTAACGAGAGATTCAGAAGGTAGACATAAGTTTCAACAAGTGAAAGAAGCAAGATGAAGAAGGGTACGACCGCCCATTTAATGAAGATTATCAGTATTCACAATTCAGGCAGAGGAAAATAAGACTTTTGAGTTTCCTTCAACAATAACAGAGGTAGGGGTGTACAAAGAAAATTGACGAATCACACTAACCCGATAATCCGAATCAAACCGAGAAAAATTTCTGACTATGGTTTGGTTTGGTGCTGGAAAAAAAACCACCCACAATTGGTTTAGTTTGGTTTTAACTAAAGAAATTCAAACCGAAACCAAGCCAACCCGACATTACATATATAAATATTTTAGATTATTTAATATATAAATATACTTGTTGTGATATAATTATAAATATTTTTTAAACTTTTTCATAATTTTATCTTTTAAGATATTATTTTAAGGTTGGACTTAGAAATTTTGAATGTTCCAATAAGTTTTATTGCCATTAATATTAGTAACTTAAATAATATTAACAAAAGCTCAAACCAAAATCGAATCAATACCAATGCTAACAAAAGAGACATTCTATTCAGTAGTATGAACGACAATATATTGAATATCTATTTTTTGTTTTGTAATTATTTAGATAAAAATACATAACTTACTTTTTTTTTCTTTATCGTTTAGTCATGTAATTAATACTCCTCTATTAGTCTACTTATTTTAGCATGACTTAGAACTTTTAGATTATGTTTATTTTTATTATGGCTTTTTAATTAGCAATATTTATATTACATAATTGTATTGTTGAATATTATAGGATAATGCCATGACACATCTCATATTTTATATTATTTTATTTTTGAAAAATACCTTATATAATTTTATCTTACTAGGATTAAAGAAATATTTTGAACATGTGCTAGGAACCAGATTTGAACTGGTGACACGAGGATTTTTCAGTCCTCTGCTCTACCAACTGAGCTATCCCAGACCTTTTGATTTTTTTTTCGTTTTCATATTGAAAAAGTAATAAGAATGAGAGGCGAAAACGGAATTTTGCAAATTCTCCCCCGAACTGGAAGATCATTTCGAGATCTATGAACATATTCGAGGGTTCAATGTTACTGTTGTAACTTCGGCCAACACACAAGATGAGACTTCACCACCGTGAAGAGACGTTTTGCAAAAAGATGAGGAGGAAACTCAATAAGATGTCGGAGAAGCGAAATATACGAGATCACAAACGTAGATTGGTCGCGGCTAAATATGAATTAAGACGAAAGCTATATAAAGCCATTTGTAAAGATCCCGATCAAGTTCTATATTTTGTGCTACGAAGATTTTAAGGGAAAACCCCCAAAAAAACCTGAATAACCCCAAATCCGAAAAAAAAATGCGAGATTGAAAAACCCGAGGTTTATTGATTTGGTTTAGTCTTTAGATTTAATAACCCCACAAAATTGGCTTGGTTTGTTAATTAAAAAATTTGACCAACCTGACCTATTTACACCCCTACACAGAGGTATGTACAATTGGCCACACCCATCTCATTTATGCCCCATGTGGGCTAATATAAGTAGTATAAGAGAAGGATGGATATCAGGAGCCGACTGGGTTAGAGTGACCCAAAATGGTGGATGGATTATTTGCTTCAATTATCATTTCCGAAGGATAACATGCTAATAGATCTCCTTGTGAGACTCCTAGATGGTGCACTTTAAAATAGTATAACTAGATATGAGTACTACAACGATAGGCACTGGAAACCTAGAAAGGATAAATGTTATCTTAGAATTACTCCCGTTCCTAGTAGAGAGATAATGTTAAGCAACTCGAAGAGCCAGTGGATGGAGCAAAGGGGAGCTAAAAGCAAAAGAACATCTTGTCGAAGTTTTTAGAATAAAGTGATAGACAGAAATGTTAGTAGTAAATAAGAAGAGAATGCATTATGAGTAAGATGTGATACATATATGACAATGGTAGATAAAAATGACAGTATTACAAAGTCTATAGTCAATTGAAGGAAAAGACGAGAAGTGGCAGGCCTTCAGACAACAAAAATGTATAGGTCATAAATTCATATCCTCATTTCGAGAAACTAGTTCATGAACAAAAGGAAAAGTTAGATCGCAAAGTAATACAAGTTAGTATGGGGTGGTGAACAGGATAACTAAACGTGAATTAAGGACTTAGTAATCAGATCATAGTCAGCATCATCAGAATTTTAGATTTCGTTCCGGCATTAATAGAATGGACCAGAAGAAGATTCATGAGAAATTCAGAAAATGATCATTCAGGAAGATGTCTCCCTCGAGCAAGCAATGTGAGTATAAGTTATGTAACGACCCGACCGGTTGTTTTGAGCTCTAGTGCACCGTTAAGCAGTCTGAGGCTATGAGCATCTTCACTTCAGGTATTTTGACTTGTGCGCATAGCCAGAATTTTATTGCGGGAAGTTCGGAGTTGATTTGGAAAGAGAATTTATTTTGAAAGCTTAAGTTGAAAGAATAAACTAAGACTGGATTTCAAAGTAAACAACCTCGAAATCGGGTACTGAAGGTTCCAGTAGGTTCGTATGATGATTTTGGACTTGGGCGTATGCATGTATAAGGTTTTGGATGACTCGGGAGCGTATTAGCGCCTATTGTGGAAGTAGCATTTTGGAAGAAATTTCATAAGTTTGGCTTGAAGTGCATTTCATTGTTATCAATGTTTGTTTGGAATTTCGAGTTTGGGAGTAGCTCCATATGGTGATTCTGGAGTTGGGAGCGCGATCATAAGTGAATTCGGAGGTCCATAGGTCATTTTAGAGTCATTTGGATAAAGATGAAAATTTGAAGGTTTTTAGAAAGTTTGACCGGAAGTGGACTTTATGATATCGGGGTTGGATTATGATTTCAGAAGTTGGAGTAGGCCCGCATTGTCGACTCTGACTTGTGTGCAAAATTTTAGGTCAATCAGACGTGATTTGACGGGTTTCGGCATCGAATGTATAAGTTTGAAATTTCAAAGTTCATAAAGCTTGAATTGGAGTATGATTCATGATTTTGATGTTGTTTCATGTGATTTGAGGCCTTGAGTAAGTCAGTGTTATGTTATGGGACTGGTTTGTGTGAATAGACGGGGCCCCGGGGGCCTCGGGTGTGTTTTGGTGTAGTTTCGGATCATTTCGGGCTGTTTTGAAATAGATAGTGCTGGTATCTGGTGTTATTCTTCGTGTTCACGAGGATGATCTTGCGTTCGCGAAGAAGGATTTGGCTTCAGGGACTCTGTTCTTTGCGTTCGCGAAGAGGTTCTCTCATTCGCGAAGAAGGAAATCTCTGTTGCACAGGTCTGACTTCGGAGGGCTCATATCTTGCAATCTATAAGGAATTTGGAGATGATCCAAAAATGAAAGTTGTATCCCTTTGTGTTTCAGATATATAAACCATTTAGCATTTGGATTTGTGCACCATTATGGCTGGTACACTATAGGTTGTTGGGGAAGATGAAGAAAACATTATGTTGCACAGGGCTGACTTTGGCTGCTTATACCTCAAATTGTACAACAAATTGGGAGATTATGAAAACAATAAAATTGTGGATCTTGGTGTCCAGTTTTCAAAACATTAAACCATTTGTCATTTGGAGTTTTGTATGAAAAGTTATGCTCATTATACTAGAGGCTGTCTGAGGAGAGTTTCGAAATTGGTTTTTGGAAATTCTCTTCTTCGCGAACGCAATGGCGGTCTCGCGAACGTGAAGAAGAGTCGTATGGGCCGTGTATAAGTGTAAAGAAATGGGTTTGCCTTATTCATCTCATTTACTCCAAGGGAACCGACCGCGCGATTTTGGAGCTCCATTTTCATCATCCATGTCATGGGAATGATTCCCACCTATTGCAAGTTAATTACTAGGATTATATCTAGATTTTAACATGAAAAATTATGTAAATTAGTAGAAATTTTGGGATTTTGAAGAAAACCTAGGAAATTTGTATTCTTGTATTTTGACCACGATTTTGGGTATGGAATTAAGAAAAATTATATTTTTGAGTTTGTGAGTTCATGAGTAAACTTTATCTTTGAAAAATTTAGGAATCCGGGCATGTGGGCCATAAAGAAATTTTGTCAACTTTTTGATCGGGGTTAGAAATTGCTATGAATTGGATCATTACGAGCAATTGAGTGTATATTAATGGATTGGTATTATTATTGGCTAGCGTTGGAGCTTTGTGCATCAATTGGAGTCTTCGAAAGAGCGTGGAATGTCGGCTATGGATCTTCAGAGCGAGGTGAGTCTCCTTTCTAACCTTGTAAGAGGTAATTGTCCCTATAAGTGAGTTAATTGGTTATGTGCTCCTATTTGTGGGGGCTACGTACACACGAGGTAAAGAGAGTCCATGCGCAGCTATTATTATGCTATTGTCTTGGTAGTTTAGGACCCAAAGCATGCTATACTTAAATTATTTGTGGACTTATTGACGGCTTGAATTGCTTAAGTCACATCAAATTAGTAAATGAATTTCAAAACAGATAAAACATTATTTTTCTTAAATGGCAAAAAGAGGAATTGCTACTTTGGATAATTTCTCCATGTGGAATTCTTGATTGACTGTCTGTGTGTTTATTTTTTTTGGAACGGGCTGAACGCCTCGGCAGATTAAATAGATGTATCTCTGATTTGCGTCGTTCGATCCTCGGCAGTGCACCATTTATTTTCTGTTGGAGCGGGTCGTACGTCCTCGACATGATTTGTGCATGCTTGTATTGCTTTCCTTGAGATTATTTGGGATTGATATTCGCTCTCCCCGACTTGAGATAATTGGAAACTATTGGATTAAGAATCTTGAGACTTTTAATATAAAAAGGAACTTTCACCTATTCATGATTTACTTGAAATTACTGTCATTCTTAATAAATCCTTACTTATTCTCATTAATAATATATCATTATTAGACCACCGGTAAGTGTTGAAGTCGACCATCTCGTCTCTACTTCTTCGATATTAGACAGGATACTCATCGGGTACACGTTATTTTCGTACTCATACTACATTTCTATGTATTTTTGTTACACATGCATATGCATCACTAGTGGCCTACTAGGCGTAGCAGCATGGTTGATACAGAGACTTGGGTGAGCTGCACTTCTCGAGGCGGCCGCAATCAGCAGAGTCTCTTTTAGTTCTCTGACCAATATTGTATTTCGGACAGTTTTTGTATTATATTATTTCCTAAAAATTGCTCATGACTCGTGACACCGGGTTCTCGGATGGTTGTAGGATTTTTAAATATTGAATTGGTTAAAGAAATTTTTCTTATTTCAATGAATTTCATTACTTGTTATTTAAATGTATAAAAGGAACGATTTCCATAAGTTTTAAAACAAGAAGTTTCTAGTTGTTGGTTATTGGCTTGCCTGACAATGGTGTCCGGTGCTATCATGACCCTTAGCTGATTCTGGATCATGACAAGTTAAACTTAAGGGACTATATGTTTCGGTTACACTAGGTGTATCCCTCGTGAGTAAGGAAATTTATAGTCCTTGGTACAAAATGATTACCACAAGGCGAGTAACGGTCATCAATGATGTGAAAAGATGACAAAGATAAAGAGGTAAAACATTTATATGTAAATCATCGTAGCACTTAGTACTCCCCTAAAGGGGAGAATATGGAATTAAGTTAGAATTAAGTTGTTCTAGTAATTATGAAATGATAAATGAGGAATGCGATAAAAAAATAAGAATGAAATAAGATTGCACTCATCCAAATCCTACAGATATGCTACGACTCCAAAATATTATGCAAGTACAACGCGGGGAATAGGTAGTAAGGGTTTCACCCAGGATGTTATTGATAAATAAGTGTGAATGAACACATCATACATAAGGAGCTAGTGCGATAGGTAAGTTAAGACAAAGAAATAATCCAAGAAAGATTAATCAGAATATTGATATGAGAATCGGACAACGGGCAGTTAGTAGTTGATTCAGGAAGAGCCCAGTTATGGCTAGACAAGATGATAAAGACAAATCAACCGATCAATGCAAGATAAACATAGGGAACCCCAATATTGGGAATTCACCCTCACAGTTATGACATTGTAATACTTGAGATATATTCATATAAGAGTTGTGGAAGTTAAAAAGGTACTGTATGAGTATTACGGACATAAAAGAGAATTCCACTGAGTAGACAGACATAATATTAGTTCAGAAGCAACCCTACAAGCATAAGAGCGTGGAGCTAAGTAACTACGGATAATTAGAAGCAAGGAAGAACATCAAAAAATTCCATCGGGTATACGATGTAATAAGCTCGTAGCTATACAAGAGTCAGATGGTCCTCCCTAAGTACTCAATGGAAGACTAGATGAGGAAATAAGGAAGAAGACTTCAACCTAAACATATTAACTCGAAGGAAAAAGGGTCATGTAAAAGCAGTCTCACAACAAAAAAAGTTGTATGCACTCCAAAAGAAAGTGGCACCTACCGTAGCTAATGAATGGGGAGAAAGATCAAAGGTAATATTCGAGACCATATGAGTTGCACAAAAATTCCGGCATGCGTGGGGACTAGGATAAGTTAAGTATGCACGCAACAAGGGAGCAGAAAAACTTAAAATAATAATTGCTTACGTTTAAAGAAAACTGATATGGAATGAAAGAAATTATTCGACCAATAATTCAAACTTAGTACGTTATGGATACACTCAAGATTTTGGAGTATTATCCATGCAGTATATATGTTGACAATCATACAACCGTAGAAGACTCCGGTATAAGTTAAAAAAAGAATTGAGACCAGGACATAGACAAAGGATTGAGTTATTAGAAGATTGTATCATGGATATTCCCTAACGCCCATGAAAGGCTAAGGTGATGACTAATACCAGGAGCTGAACATTGGAAGATAGTTTGAGCCTACATGAAATTTGATCAAAAGAAAGATGAAACTAAAGAGTTACATCAACCATGTAAATTAGGAGTCTGGTTATTGGACCCAGAAAATTATAGAAATCATAATTAAGTCAAAGAGATAGTACAATAGCCACATTATATAATGGCTCTACGATAAAATAGGTTAGATGGGTACCAGCCTCATAATTAATCAGTATGATGCTCTCACTGAATCATCTAATGAGGTGCAAGTATTATAATATTAGTTCAAGTTGTGAATGCGAATTATACCTATGTGGAAGGAAGGTCATGAAAGAGATAGAAGATGTAATAAGAGACATTAAGTAAGTAAGTCAAATCTAAACAACGTATGAGATACTCAAATGCAGAAGGTTGTGAATAGTCCATACTTCGGATAGAAGGCTAGAAGTGTGAGAATTTAGTCCAAAATAATAGTAGCATCGCCAGTGGAATACCTTCCAGCCTATGGTTTCTAGGTATGATAGGCCTATTCAAGAGAATAAAGAAGAGTTAAAGACGATGTGATGTCTCGTTCGATGTTCCAGAATAATATAAGGAAATCTATGGGGCAAGCAAGCTGAAGGAAGGTTGAAAGTAGTATAAATAGATATGTATAGATCGCAAGCTAAAGTATGGTAGATCGATAATGTTTTAGAAAGACAAGAGTAAGAATAAGGAAAGGCAAGTGAAGGTGACGAAAATGGATAATTCGTAGGTATTAAGCCCGTAAAAACAAGAGCGTTGATGGTTTCTCTAAGGTATAGATAGCTCAGTATAGCCTGAATGAACTCAAAGGAGTCTAAAACTAGTAGCATTTAGAAGGGATATAATGTTCTCATGTTAATAGAATGAGGGTGTAATTGTGGTAAATAAAGGATGATGTTTGGGCCTTCGATTAAGTAATGATTTAAAGAAAAAAAAGGATTTCATGAATTGTACGAGATTAAAATACCCAAGCAAGGTGAATTGATGTCGTCCAAATCCACTGCTCAAAAGAAACAGGTACAGTCGATTGCAATATAATTTACCCAACTATGAGTCGTGTTCGAATCCACAGGGACAATGTATAGGCTACAAGGGATGTAGGAGAATTATCGCTTATGGTGAAAAGCCAAACGGGTTAAAGAGATGTTTTTGGAATTATATTGGTTTAATTGAGGAAATGTAAACTATTCTAGAAAGCAAGTAAAATGATCAATGGCTACAAGTATGAATGCATCTGGAATTACACATCAAATAACAATCCAATGTATTTTATATCCCTTCCAATAATGGTCACAAAGGTATACTTAGTTACTTCTATCAATCCTGAACTCTCTACTTATCATAAATCTCTCTCGAGTAATTATAATAATTTACTAGACGCACTCTCTTGAGCTACGTTAGCTAGATTCGCATAACGGTTCACTTAGATTGTACCCGAGGTGTCGCTATCTCTAATCCAACCTCTAAAACCTCGGTTATGACTCTCGTCTATACTCCGGGAGTGATGTTGTTCAACAACTACCTAAATATACACTCTCTCTCAAGTAGATACACACTAAATAGGCATGGTTAATTGAAATTCCTTTCAATTAACTAATAATAATTATATAGTTGAACAAATAAAGATTCAACAAGCAAAACATATGTTAACAATACAAGAACTTCAATTAATACATAAGCACAATAAGGTATTAAATCCACACCTTAATTATGAATATTCCTATAAACAAGATTAAGTATTGGAAATAAATACTACACACTTAGATTTGCAATACGAAGCAGGGAAATGAACAAAGCAACATAAATAGGTAAGAAAATCTTAACCACAAGCTTCAATTTTCAAGACCCAAGTGTGTTTGTTCAAGAACCCTAGTATTCTTCTTGTTCTCTCTAGTCTCTATGGACTAAAAATAAGCCAAAGATGCGTACAAAATGAACTGATTTGGGTATTAAAGAATTTAGGGTCAAAGTCGTAAAATTCCAAAACTGCCCTTTCTTCCTAGGCAATAAAGCCTTCGCGTTCACGTACAGTCATCGCGTTCGCGTACAGTCATCGTGTTCGCAATGATGTACTGCCTCCTGACCTTCGCGTTCGCTGGTTGATCACGCGTTAGCGAAGACTTCTGCCCTTGACTTTCTGATCTTCGCCTTCCCGTTTGACCTTCACATTCGCAAAGGTCACTATTTCTGGGCCCGATTCTTCGCTTTCGCGGTGCCTCTTCGCGTTCGCGGTGCCTCTTCGCGTTCGCGGTGCCTCTTCGTGTTCGCGAAGAGTAATTCATTGAGAAGCTTTGTTTTGTCCATTTTTACTCCTTTTGGCTTGTTTTAACTTGGTTCCTTCACCATTACTTCTAAATCATATACAACCTACAAAATAGAAGTAAACAACATTAAAACGCACAACTTTTATCACTCAAAACATCAAAAATATAGGTTTAAAGATAAGATAAGTTAGTGTTTTACCCACTTATCACACCCCCAAACTTAGACTATTGCTTATCCACAAGCAATGAAAGTGACAAAATCTCTTCCCAAGTATTTAACTCAACAATGCATCCATATCATCCAAGCCAAATAGGTCTATTATAAGCACAAAAGCATGCCTTTGATTGGTACCAACAATTACTCCAAAGCATATGAATTATCGAGCACTTCACATAAACTTCATTATACTTTAAGTTCTCAAACACTAATGCCAATCAAAGTAGCAATCAAGTCATGACACTAAAGCTTTTGCCTTCTACATCACAATCAACATTCTTTGGTCATTCTTATCAATTGAGAATGGGATTAAATTCACAACTAAATTCTCATGTGCCCTTACATTCAAGAGAGGATCCTACACTCATAAATCTCAAGTTAAATAAAAAATGGGATATCAAAATAGAAAGAATTAACTCACTCTCAAAAAGATGTTCAAATGCATACAAGTAGTACTACTATAGGCTTTCCCTTCATGTATTTCTCCACTAATGTAGACAACTTAGTTCAAAATCAACTAGGACTTAAAGGGTTGTAGTTTAGGCATTTGGTTAAGGTAAGACAAATTTTTGGTTAAAGTGACTCAAAATTTTTCCAAGCACTACAATGTTTACAATTAAAGTTCACTTGATTCAAAAATATTTTCCATCCTTTTCTTCACTTTTCATTCCACACATAGTCTTCCATTTATTCACAACTTTTAATCAACATATATTACACACACACACACACACACACACACACACACACACACACACACACACATATATATATATATATATATATATATATATATATATATATATATATATATATATATATAACCTTTTCAATCAAATTTTCATATCACAACTTTCCCAACTTTCACCCCCAAACTTAGGCTTTTAGCCTACATAAACACTTTCAAGATTCTTAGGGAAGTAGGGTGCCAAAAGATATATCATTTAAGAACAAAGAATTTAAGCATGTAACATGGTTGCCAAATAATAAGGTTAAAGGCTCAAAATTGGTTGACTAGGGAAAATATTTAAGGGTAAGAAATTTAAGGCATACTAGCGGTCCAAGGAAGGCCTAATATCATTTTTCAAACCAAGTTAGTCTATAATTTCGCCTCAAAGCACATTCCGGGCAAGATCTAGACCACAAGTACTACAAAAGAACTCACAAATAAATCTCACCACACATGGCACATGAAAACTCAAATGGAACACAAATCCACATTCCAATTAACACAAATGACTCAAAGAGATTATATAGCATAAAGAAGCTATTTAGTGAATTAAAGAGCCAAAAATTGAATCTAAAAGGTCATGACATTTTTACTTTAATTATTTTCTTTTTCAAAAAAACAAAAACTCATATGCCAAGGTTTAACTATGTTGGCACCAAGCAAGCCACAACTTAGCCAATGGCCAAAAATCCCAACTCAACTCAATTCATTTATTTTAACAAAATCTAATTCTAACAACAAGATTAATTCCCTTAAGAAAACTATCTATCATCGGGAAAATTGTTAACAACCAAAAAAAAAAATTCAAAAAAATCTACAATTTCCCGGTTCAAGAAAAAAAACTGGCATCCTTGGAAAAAGAACCATAGTATACAGAAAATTAAGGATTTCGCTACTAACATAAAACACACTAAATATATGACATAAAAAATTATTTAAGAATACTAGTAAGATTTAAAATTAAGAAGTTAATACATCATTACTAATATAATTAATGTCAAATAGCACACAAATTATACTACGAAATAAAACAAAAAATAACTACAATACTAAACTGCCAATACCACATTTATACAAGAAGCCACCCCCAACAAAAAATATTGCATTGTCCCCAATGCAACTAATCATGAAAGAATAAAATGGTGGAAAGTGCTCCCTGAATACTGCATCAGTCTGAACTGGATGTGGTGGGAAATTTAAGCTTTGTGTCCACCTCATCGTCATCATCCGAGTCCTGGGAGCCACAAAGTGTACTCAACTTCTACATCATCTTTGATAGCAGCTTACTTTTCTTCTTCTCGTGCTCCTTGAATTTTCTTTGCCTCTTTTCTATCTTATCCTGCATGCGGCTCATATTTTCTAGCCTGGTGCCCATTGCTTCCATCTTAGATGTGATGTTCTTCTGCTATTTGACTATGTCCTCCAAGGATTTAGGAGCTTCTACCCCCGTAGATGTGCTTGTCCCGGCACTTGCCCCAAGCGGGCTAGTGGAAAAGCTAGCTATAAACTGCCTGACATGGGCATCTACCCCATAAATCTGGCTGGATAAATGACACATAGTGTGCGGTCCAGACTAGAGGGGCCCCACAGGGTCAAAAGACCGGATGGGATCATCAGTGGTCTCTGTGAACTGCCCGAATGAAGGGTAGGCTACATCAATGTGCCTCTTTTTCTGCTTTTCACTTTGTCCCCTTTTTAGTATTGGATGAATCATCGGCTAACCTGGACCTTTCTCGAAATCATTAGGGCGCTTAAGCATCCCAGCATCGTAGCAGAGTCTAGTGATCAAGGAAGGAAAGAACAGGCTCTAGGACCTCCCATTTGTGGCTTCTGCAATCTCACTGACAATATGCTCCCCACATTAACTGGTAGCCCATCTATAAGAGCAACAATCATGAGTGCCCTGTCTACTGTGACATCAGTGTCATTAATGGATGGATGCACTATGGAGTAAATAATGGAAAGCCATGTCTTTGCTTCCATAGTGAAGTCATGAGAATCTATTCCCTTGTGAAATCTTATCCACTTTGGAATGACCCCGCCATGCAGCATATCTATCAGCCATTGGTTGCCCCTTATTCTTGCTCTTTCTTTGTAATCCTCATTGTTAGCGTTAGGGAGGCCATAAAGATCACTGATAATCTGAGGGCTAAAATGTACCTGCACGCTCTGAACAGTAGTCACCAATACACCCTGGAAGTCAGTCTGAATAGCATTTGAATAGAACTCCAAGACTACTGTGTGATTGGCGGTGTTTGGTGGATCGGCAAAACATATCCATCCGCTCTCACACAAGCGATGATGTAAGTTAGGCATTTTCACCTCAAATTGTCTAAATAAATTCCTCTTTACCACACGATAGTTTTGGAAAAAAGTTCATCATATTTTCGTTCGCATGCCATCGATAAAAACCGCTCAGGATCGAAAGCTTCTTCTTATCCGGGGCCAAAGACACAGTCTTAGGAAATTATTTCTTGTTGATCCGGCTCCATTTTAAGTTCAAATCACTTACAAATGCACCAACAATGTTAAAAGCTCATACAGACACTTAAAACAATGTATTAAGAAGTTATTTAGGCCGAAGACATGGGCAGAAAAAGTTCCAGACAGAGCTGTGCGAAGCTACTATTTTTAACCAAAAACTGGGGCTTCCAACTTTAGACCTTCGCGTTTGCGAGCTACTTCCGCGTTCGCGAAGTGAAAATTTATTTTTCCTAGATTTAGCGCGACAGGCCAACGTGTTTGCGAAAGTTTATTTTTTCTGCACTGTGCGTTAGCCTTCACGTTCGCGGTTACCCTTCGCGTTCGCGAAGGCTGTTTCGTTGCCCAGAAAATTTCTTCTTCTTTGAGGCATTCTTGCAAACATATTGTGAGCACAATGTTATTTTGCCTATTTACATAACATTATTGCACAATTTTCACCCAAATTTTCTCTCAAATCAAGCACTCACTCTCAACCAACCTCACCCAGCAAGCAATAATCAATTTCAAGCAAAATATTTGCAACTTAATGCTCAAACTTTGAGACCTAATGAACAACTATGAAAGTTCTTCCATTTTCTCAAAATTCAAAGCAAGAAAATAGAAAAAAAAATTAGGGTGAGAGTGTAGAGATTACATACCTTGAAAATGGAGATGAAGAATTGCAAGAAAACTTGAAAATTTATGCACTTTAAATTCTTGAGGCCTGAGGAAGGTGATGAGGCAGTGTTTGAACAAAATGGGGGTGTTTGGGTGTTTTGAGTTCTTCTCAGAAATTAAAATCTGTTCATCCCTTACCCGACCCTTCGCGTTTGCGAGGGCCCTACGCGTCCGCGAAGGGTAATATTGTCCAGAAGCTTCGCGAACACGACCTGACTATGCGAACGGGTAGCTTTAATTTCTCCAACATCTCGCGAACACGATATGATGTCGCGAACGCGTAGCTTTGAACTTTCCTGCACTGGAATAGTTCTAGCAACTATTGATTTTGTCCCACCGAACCATCCCGACCTGCTCAAATCAACTCCAACAAAATCTGAAACTTGGCAGATTAGTACAAAATAATATTCTAAGATATTCCGAAAAATAATTTTTTATAAAACGACTAAAATTTTTGAAAAACGATGGGTTGCCTCCCAATAAGCACCGCATTTAATGTCGTGGCACGATGCAATCAACATTACCACTTTTCTTGCCACTTGGATGATATGAACTGGGAACCTAGCTTGAAATCAAGCTTGTGATCATGAGTGATGGGGGGTGGTAAGTTGAGGATCAAGTTAATGCTTAAATTTTTCATTTTGCACTTCTTTGCTCGCATGTGAGGAATGTCATTTTGCTTTCTTCTTTCCTCAAATTGCAAAATGTATGGCTTAAGTATTTCCTCCTCGCAACTCTTCATCAATTCATGTAGTTCAGCTTTTGTTTCACCGCACAATTCCAATATTGAAAAATGCTTGGAATGTAACTTTAAACCTCCAACGTGCAATTTTTTTTGGAATTTGACATCCTCTTATTCCCTCGGACTAGAGTCAATTTCAAATGATGTTGCATTTTCATCTGATGACTCTAATTCCATTTTTTTCTTGGCATCATTAATACTCATGGGGTCGGTTGGCGGATGTTTCATTCTTGACTCTTCAAATCTTAGCTCACCTTCTTCCTTATTTTCAAGAATGGTCTTCAACATGAGCATCATTTTCTCATTTTGAATATTTGAGAGCTCTTCTTGATTTTGATCAAGTGCCAAAGAATTTTAGAGACTATTTTCCAAAAGCTCCTCCAAGGCACTTTATTCTTTGTTTCCTTCTTCAAGTAAGCACTCCAACATGAGCTTGAATTCTCCATTTTGTCCATGCTCAACTTCTTCCATTCCCATAGCCCTATAATTTTCATCACAAAAAGTAGAACCATCATAGTGGGGGCTTAGGGAAGGGAAGGACAAATAAACACAATCATTCCAGTGACCATTTTGGAAACCACAATTATCACAAATATTCCACCCATTGGATTGAGATTGTGCGCACAATCCACCCCTGGTAGAATTTAACAATTTTGCCATGAATGTGGTCCTCCACATAAGGACATGGATCATCAAAGTATGAACCATTACCTCCCAACCAATTATTATCATATGATGCCATTTTTCACAAAATAAAAGAAAATATAAACAAAAAACAAATAGACAAAATAATCACACAAATATTCACAAGTTTGGACTAAAGCATTTTCTCTTACTTCTCAAACAACCTAATTAACGCCAAATTGTCCCCGACAACGGCGCCAAAATTGATGTCGTCCAAATCCACTGCTCAAAAGCAATAGGTACGGTTGATTGCAATATAATTTACCCAACTATGAGTCGGGGTCGAATCCACAGGGACAATGTGTAGCCGACTAGGGATGTAGGAGAATTATCGATTATGGTGCAAAGCCAAACGGGTTAAAGAGATGTTTTTGGGATTATATTGGTTTAATTGCGAAAATGTAAACTATTCTAGAAAGAAAGTAAAATAATCAATGGCTACAAGTATGAATGCGTCGGTAATTACACATCAAGTAAAGATCCAATATATTTTATATCCCTTCCAATAATGGTCACAAAGGTATACTTAGTTGCTTCTATCAATCGTGAACTCTCTACTTATCATAAATCTCTCTCGAGTAATTATAATAATTTACTAGATGCACTCTCTCGAGCTACGCTAGCTAGATTCGCATAACGGTTCAGTTAGATTGCACCCGAGGTATTGCTATCTCTAATCCAACCTCTAAACCCTCGGTTATGACTCGGTTATACTGCGGGAGTGATGTTATTCAACAACTACCTAAATATGCACTCTCTCTCGAGTAGATACACACTAAATAAGCATGGTGAATTGAAATTCCTTTTAATTAACTAATAACAATTATATAGTTGAACAAATAAAGATTCAACAAGCAAAACCTATGTTAACAATACAAGAACTTCAATTAATACATAAGCACAATAAGATATTAAATCCACACCTTAATTATGAATATTCCTATAAACAAGATTAAGTATTGGAAATAAATACTACACACTTAGATTTGCAATACGAAGCAAGGAAATGAACAAAGCAACATAAATAGGTAAGAAAATCTTAACCACAAGCTTCAATTTTCAAGACCCAAGTGTGTTTGTTCAAGAACCCTAGTATTCTTCTTGTTCTCTCTAGTCTCTATGGACTAAAAATAAGCCAAATATGCGTACAAAATGAACTGATTTGGGTATTAAAGGATTTAGGGTTAAAGTCATGAAATTCCAGAACTGCCTTTTCTTCCCAGGCAATTAAGCCTTCGTGTTCGCGTACAGTCATCGTGTTCGCGATGCTGTACTGCCTCCTAACCTTCGCATTCACTGGGCAGCTTTGTTTTTGTCCATTTTTACTCCTTTTTGGCTTGTTTTTACTTGGTTCCTTCACCATTATTTCTCATATACAAAATGCAAAATAGAAGTAAAAGACATTAAAACGCACGACTTTTATCACTCAACACATCAAAAGTATAGGTTTAAAGACAAGATAAGTGAGTATTTTACCCACTTATCATGAATCATATTGGGATGCTATGAAATAGGGTTATGGAAGTGCAGTATCGCTCGTAGGTGGATCAATCTAATTGTTTAATATGTTCCCCGATGAGACGTGAGCTCTAAATTTACAGCAACATTAAGGTGAACAAGCAATGGATGGATTAAATTTACAAAGTATGAAATGAAATTAGACCGTCATTCTTAAGATGAACAATAATGAGGAAGCACTAAAGGACTTAAGATTTATACATATAGGATAAACAACAAGCGTAACCTGGAGTTTGGTAGCAGGCCTCGGTAATGATAAATCAAAGTAAGAGTTATTATATAGTATGACCTACCTAGATGCAGTAAAGTCACACGAATAAATAACCTTGTCTATGAAATAAGATATAGCAATATTCGTAAGTTCAATAAAGTATCGGGCAAATAACTTCAGTATAATGCCCAAAGAGGTATCTTTTCAAGCTTTGTATATGCTTACAAAGTCACGCCTAGAGCTTGGCTAAAAACTGGAGGAAAAAGGAGAGAAGGGTCGCATAGGCGCACATACAAGAAAAAAGTCGTACAAGCTGCATGACAAAAGGTAGAAAGAGTTACGAAATTGAAAAGATTCTGAACACAAGTCGTGGCGTGAGAAAGGGGCCTAAAGGGGTACCCTGGCCTTTGGAATTCACATAACAGTTGCCTATATAGAAAGGAGAGTACTAAAGTATTCGCAAGAACTATAGGTTATGATAATGATAAGTGCATCAGTCAGCATTCGAGGACGAGATGTTACATCCTGCATTTTCGTACGTTAAAGTTTTGTCATATGTTAATCGACGTAAGTGTGAGAATGAGATTATTTTGAGATTATAAGTATTATGCTATTCTAAATAAATTCGTGAATGTGAGAGGGTAAGCAAATCGAAGAAAATGAGTTTCGTCGAAGTATGTCGTTCTGAGATAAAATACAGCCCGGGCTATAATATTTGGTATTTATGGACTAGTACCATACAGGTCCCACAGACCATGATAGTAAGATGTATAAAGTATGTTAAAAATGAATAGTATTTTAAGTAATTTGAGATATTTTTTAATTATGTGGATAAGTGATTAATTGTTAATTTTTAGTAGGATATTAATTAAGTGATTGGGACCTTTGGATAAGCTTAATAAGCTCCCATCGTGACAGCAAGTGAGTTCTTACTCAAAACCCAATTAATGAACCATAAACATGGAATTTGGTAGCAACTTTAGAGGATTTTGGTTGCTAAGTCATTAATGAAGTGGGTCTCACACCCACTTATACAGAAGACCTCTAAAGACCACAAAATTAAGGCTTTTGACTACATGAAATATGGATGAAACTCCTAAAGAAAGGGAATGGGAACGTTACTGCTTCAGCAAATTCAAAAGGTTTGCATTCTAATCCTTAGTACGCGACTTTATGCAAACAAAATCTCTTAGCATTTTAGCAACGTGAGATGTTGCAATTTTAATGGAGTAGTGTGCAATTTTTTACAAGAATTTTATATGAATTTTTTTCTATTCGAATATCGCCGTTACATGATTTGTTGCAATTGACTTATATTAAAGGGATTGTCAAGAGAATCGGCTCAGGTATGTTAAGGCTATCCCTTCTTTCTTTTTGCATGATCCATATCGCACAAACGAAACAAGTAATTGCACAATTTCTATAAATGACTCTATTCATAGAAATAATAGAGATGCTTATGTTCTTGGTTCTTCATGTGTCATATTATTCTATCATCTGTGTTCATGGGTCTCAGAAAATATGTACGTTGATAAATTTTATTTCATGATATTAATCAAAGGGATAATGGTCTTATGACACTCCGAGAGATTTTATTGATGTACTTATCATGCATTGAATTCATTTATACATGTGCATTGACACACACACACATACACACACACACACACACACATATATATATATGATGTGAAAAAGGGTTACGACGTTATATACATACCACCACCTGACCAGCTAGTATACGTTGATGATTTTTCCCATAGTGGCCGAGATGATATGATGGGATGCCCTCAGAGTCTTGATGATGTTATGAATACATATAGCTATGCACGACATGACATTCATACGCATATGCATGACACTACAAGTATTTCATGATTTACAGAGTTATCCAGACTTACAGGCTGAGTCATTCATTCTATATTTCTTCCATGTCTTTTATGTACTTATTTATGTACCTTACATACTCAGTACATTATTTGTAATGATGTCCCTTTTTCCTGGGGAAGTTGCGTTTCATGCCCGCAGATCCCAATAGACAGGCCGAGAGTCCTCCAAATAGGCTATCATCTTAGCGTAAGATGTTGGTGCGCTCTATTTGCTCCGGAGTTGCTTGTTGGTTAGTATGATTTAGACGATGTTTGGTATGACAGGGTCATGTCCCTACCTTTATATTAAGTGTGTACTCATACAGTCTTGTAGACAGATGCCATATATACGGATGCTTGTACGGCCTTGCCGACCTATGTTTTGAGTTTACAAATGATTATGTTGGTATTATAGGCCCGTATATCATATGTATAAGTTTTTATATCAGGTTGGATCGTCCTATATTGAGAATTCCCCATTATTCTTGTTAGCCCATGATGGCCTGTTTGGCCCATTTGCCAAAGAAAGTACAATAAGAAAGATATGTTATGTTGCTACTATATTAAGTAAGGTATCGGATGCCCGTCGCGACCATTAAATTTGGATTGGACAATTCTGCCTTTATTTATTATTGGATTTATGTCTACCAAAACCCAATCTCTTAAATCTTAATCGCATTTTTCTTTTAAATAGTAATGTTATCCCTAATCAATACTTATTTACATCTTTTCCCTGATTCGCATGTTATTACTAATATTATAAATATATTATCTGAATTAAGGTTAAACTTAATTACAAAATATAAAAGTATCTAATAGTTTCTCCATGTACTAACTTACTAATAATGTAATGTCCGATTCAAATCTTTTGCATACTTTCTCTATGTTCTTTTGCATCTTAATGACATTCTTGGTTTACTCTAAATTTGCCTCCTAGGTAGATATGGAGGTGTGACTACTTGTCCACCACCGTATAAGTTAGGGGTTCAGCCCAACCCAACATCTTTAATTTAAATTTTAATTTAATTCATCAATTTAAATGGACTAAAATTTTGAATTTATGAGCAAATCGTAACTCCGCATATAGGTTTATTGTTGTTTCACTTTCGCATTAGAGCTCGAAATAAGTAACATAATACCCACCAAGGGTGGCAAACGGACGAGTCGGATCGGGTCAGATATGAGCTGGTCGAAAACGGTAATGCAAAAAATGGATAAATTATCAAGCCCAACCTATATTTAATACAGATAAAAAAAGGGGTTAACCGGCAGATAATTATCCCAAATTAGAATATGATCATTTTAGAGAGAGTTTCTAGTCTCTCAAACTTGAGGAACCCCAAATTTAATGTTTTACAAATGTAAAAGTGAAACACATTAGTTATCCATTAATTATCTATTAGCTATCTATTTTTAAGCGGATAATGTGGTTATTATCATATTAATGTTATAAATAGAACTCTATTTAAGGTGAATGTCTATATTTAGAGAGATTCTAGGGTTTACTACTTGGTGGCTAAGTCACCACCTTCCTATAAATATAGGGGTTCTATTCCATTGAAAACCATCCCTAAGTATCAATAAGAATACTCCTCTCTCTACTTTTCTCTCTATTGTTCTTGTTCTTGTATTATTGTTCTTGTTCTTATATTATTTCATAACACGTTATCAGCACGAGTCTCTAACCAATTGAATTTGATTTCTTCCTCCTACAGAATTTTTATACAGAAAAATTAAGAAGAGCAGAAGGACGAGTATTGTTGTTGTCGTCTTGTTGAAGATGATAGAATAGTTATTTCTTGGATTATAGTTCTTATCTCCCTATACGCATTATTGTTCATAGGACTCAATTCTTTTATTTATTCTTCACAATCTGTTTTCACTGTATGCTTTTGTCCTTCTTATTGTTTTGTAGAATGATGCTCCGAAGAATAATAAGAGCTAACGCCAAGGTACAAGAAATTATTTTCTTAAAGATTGGATTTTCTTTTGAACTTTGTGTACAGGAACAACCCAATGGAATGGGATAGTGGAAAGAAAGCATTGTCATAACTTGACTTTAGCCCGAGCCTTGCGCTATCAAGTGTGCATGTACGTCACATAACATATTGGGTAGAAGCTTTGGGATTGAACATATGATTGTAAGTTGTTCCATGAACTTCCTTCATGATTAAATTCTGGATTTAAGGTATGTATTTTACCTTTCTCTTTCAAATTCTTGACATTCTATAATTTAATTTTAAATACTAGCAAAGACGATAAATTTTGATTGCAACTCTAATGGAGTTTGTAAGAAATTACACTCACATGAAGTGGTAAAATTTCTATGCCTTGCCATGATCAAATTCATGTATGATTGTGGGCAAAGAATTAAAATCCGTCCAATTGAATTTGTTCCATTCCCTTTAGAGAATGTGGTAGCAGTATGTGATAAGTCTGAAAGAAGACAAAATTATTACCGTGAAGGTATCAATGGATGTGGACGTGGCAATAGACGGAATTATAATCGTCATCATTGTGATAATGAGAATAATAAAGATTCTCAAAATAATCTTTCACTTTATGAAAGTAATATTTGACATGAAATTGTGTATAGCACATACAGATGATTATGATCCATTCCCTGAAGTGAATGTGATAATTGTAATAAAGCCCGTAAGTATGAACACGCTCTTGATGTAATTTTGTTTCATGTCTGACATTATGAAAAGATAGTTCGTTGCCCTTGAAATTTCGGGCAAGAACTATATGACATGGGTGTTGGATGCTGAAATCCATTTGGATGCAATGGGTCCTGGAGACGCCATAAAAGACAGAAATAATGCATCCACCCAAGACTGTGCTAAGGCCTTGATTTTCTTGCGCCATCACCTTGATGAAGGTTTTGTATATGTATTTAAGTATTTGTCACGTCAACAATTAAATAGATTTTGAAATGTTTACAAGCATATAGTTTGGAAAACAAGCACATTTACTGATGAATAATTATTTTACACAATTTTTATGATCATTTTTGTATAATTTGTATATTGTCACATATCTCTGTGTTAAACGCATGTGTCAACATTGTCAAAATACTAATCCTGCCATTTGAATTATAACTGAGAATTTACCGAGTGTTTTACATGATACTACTATGCTAATGTATATTATGTTAGCTGTGTTGATAGTTTTACTTTTTCTGTTATGATTATCAAATGTGTTTTACTATTTGTTATTGAGTGAATCATACAATAATTAGGCAACTGTAACAACATAATAAAAACAAAAACGCATTATTATTATGAAATAAATTTAAAATTATGATTACAGATTAAGCTGTGTGTGTGATGATATAAATGTATTTTATACTCACAGACAGATAATTACTACAGTTGCTGTTATATTATGTACTACATATCATATACTATGTTCTACATTTCTTTGTTTATTACTTGATGGCTACAAAATATTGTTTAAATATGAAACAAACGGATTGAATTTGTTTATTCTCATGTTCGTATATTTTCTTTTGTATGTCAAACTATGGGAATTAAATTGGTTGAAGGCTCCTGAAGAGCAACTATAACTCTGCCTAAAGGAACAATATTTTAGAGAAAGCAATGTTCTCCTCCAAGTCTAAGAGGAACTTGTTGAGTTTTAGAGATATCATTCAAAATGGATATCAGATTGAGACAATACATGAGTATAATCTTGAATACCTCATTTACTCATGAAAACGAGGCTGCCCTTCGGTTTGGGGTCACGCCATTTTGCATGCAGCAATGCTAGTTCGTCTCTGACTGACGAATTGTCACAAATATTCCCCGTTGCAATTAGTTTTGGGTCATGAACCTAATATATCCCATTTATGAATTGTTGGATGCGCAGTATATGTGCCTGTAGCACCGCCATACCGCACCAAAATGGGTCTGCAAAGAAGGTTAGGAATATATGTTGAGTTTGAATCGCCCTCCATTATTCGCTACCTCGAAACATTGACAGGGAATTTGTTCACTGCATGATTTGCAGACTGTCAATTCGATGAGACACTTTTCCCAAAATTAGGGGGAGAAGTTGGTGAAACCAAACGGAAAATTTTGTGGAAAAATGCATCATTATCTCATCTTGATCCACATACCTCCATTTGTGAAAATGAGGTGCAAAAGATTATCCATTTGCAAAGAATAACAAATCAAATGCCAGACGCGTTTACAAATTTGAAAAGGATAACAAAATCACATATCCCCGAAGTGAATGTGACAACATCTGATTCACGAATACATATTCATTATTGGAAGAATATGAACATGAAATTGGTATAGAATATACCACACTCACCCCTAGAAGGAGGTTTGAGATGATACCACACTCACCCCTAGAAGGAGGTTTGAGATGATATATGGCATGAATGATCGTTGGTCACGTACCTATTGTACGCCAAAGTATTTTGGAAATATGACTATTAAAGGACAACGATAATGCAAGAAACATATCTTGCATATAAGTTTGACATGACCATAATGGTATAACTTTCTCTTTAAGAAAGATATTCACCACATGGATGTTGATGAATTTGTGGTAGTACAAAATTAATTGAGAGCTCTAGAAGAGCCAATTATTACTATGTTGGAGAAACACAATTGAGTATTGTGTTGTAGTAAGTCTCAAAGAAACTTATTCAGTTTCCAAAGTACACGCGAAAGCGCTGATTATATTGAAACTATAAATAAAGGAAAGATTTGATATCTTCTATTACAACAACTTGTAGCGGGATAATTTGTATATGAAAAGCTACCCGCTTTATTCTCCAGTTTGTACTACACAAACAAAAGAATGCCACAGTAAAGTGGATATCTATTGGTATAAAAACCCATGTCATAATAAACCTGAAGTTTATCGATAAGTGCACATGTCATGGTGTAAATTTGAAGTTTACCAATATTGATAATTTATTCAGTTGGCATTCGGGTTAGCCATCTCATTTTAAGTATGATGTGCAATAATAGAGAATTCACATGGGTGAATATTAAAGAACTAGAAAGTTCTTTATGAATTCTCTTGTATTACTTGTTCTCATTAATGAACTGACCAACTAAAGAGTTCGGGTTGAAGCCCACAAATTCTGGAAATATCAAAGGTGAATATGGGCCCACTCACCTGCCATGTATACCACATATGATGCATCTATGAAATGGTTACATGCGCGATTGTTATTGACCCGCAGCCTGGCCGGTGCTTGCGAGGTAAATTGCTCAGTAATATAACTTCGAGCATAATTTCCAGATTTTCTACTCAAGATAGTTCATCTTGATAAGTTGGTTTATATCAAAGTTGGTTTAGCAAGATAATTATTGAGTGCCTCCACTTAATAGCTAAACTGTTTCTTATGAGAACAAAGTTATATATATCAGTTTGATATACATTGTATACGAGAGTATATTACATTCTCCCCTCACAAGTGGTTCAGGGTCAGGAACCAAATAATTTCATCTTATTATTAATGTGCTGTGTATATTGACATGATAATGCACAAAGATGATTTCTCAAAGTTAAGGAAACAAGTTAGCTTTTCTAACATGAGGGGGAGACATGATAAACACTTGAGAAAAGGTTACATGAGATGAATTATCATTTGTATATATAGATCCTCGAATATCATAATATGAACCTGAAGTTCATAAAAGGATAATTCAATTGCAACATATTGCAAAGCATGCTTACGCATTTGCTGACCCAAAGAATGTAACTATATTCTCACTGCAAATGCTCATATTAAGTCCTAGAAGGACAAAGTCTTTGATACGCTTGAAGCGTATAGACAAATCGGTTTCAAATAACTTCTTAATAAAGAAGATGAGCAAATGATCAAAGTGATCATAATAAGGAGGCAAGTGATCCAGAAGATCACATGACATAACACTTCATAAAATCTCATGAGAGATTCAGGTACCTGAATGTATGAATGAAGAGATCTCCATGTTATGTCTTTATGAAAATTACTGAAACCGATATAAAATAATTGTCGACGACATCTATAATAGCGCCAAATATCGATGAGGATCTTGTGTTTGTCGAATACAAACAAAATATTGGCCAAATGGAAGAGATACAATTCAAGAAGAATTGATTCCATATGAAAGACATGTAGTTTTGGACATGTAGTTCAAATACTTGAAAGTGTAAAGGCAAAGGTATGTGTAATCAGTTTTCGATATCTATTTGTCTGGCATGACATGAAAACTTGATATGCATCTAAAGTCTATTATATGACTTAACTTGAAAGATTTAAGTTGCTTGAAGCATATACAATTCTTGGTCCTGAAGTACCACATCCTAAGTGCAATTTGTGTACATATGTATATTGCTATAACTATAAACATGATGGCATCGAGAATACCCCTATGGAGATATTGAAGAGTCATTCCACTACATTATATGAAGATGTTCATATCTATCAAGAATGATAATTTCAAGGTGCGGAATATTTATTCAAATCAATATGACTGATTTATTTATCAAATATCTACCAAAGGTCATTTTGAAGACGGTGCACAAGATTGGAATGTAAATGCTCAAGGATGTGAATTGATGCTCTATTCAGGGGGAGTTAATGCGCGTTGCACTCTTTTTCCCTTACAAGGTTTTGTCCCACTGGGTTTTCCTTGCAAGGTTTTTAACGAGGCAACCAATAGGCGCATATTTAAACATGTTTACTCTTTTTCCTTTTCCATAATTTTTCCCATTGGGTTTTGTTTTAGTTAAGGTTTTAACGAGGCACATTATTGAATAGACATTCAAGGGGAGTGTTATAAATAGAACTCTATTTAAGGTGAATGTCTATATTTAGAGAGATTCTAGGGTTTACTACTTGGTGGCTAAGTCACCACCTCCCTATAAATATAGGGGTTCTATTCCATTGTAAACCATCCCTAAGTATCAATAAGAATACTCCTCTCTCTACTTGTCTCTCTATTGTTCTTGTTCTTGTATTATTGTTCTTGTTCTTATATTATTTCATAACAATTGACATATTTTTAAAATTTTCACTTTTCAACTCATTTTTAATGGATAATATATGTGAATAGCTATTCTTTTAATCATTTTGCCACCAGTATACTCACCGGTGGGCCAATGAGAGAGCCCAAGACACACATGATTTGTGTAGAGAAAACTACCCTCTATAGCCTCTCAAAATTTTAATAGCCTATATTTTGGCCAACTTGCAAAAGATGTCCCTTCGGCCCAAATATAATGCATCTAGTAGCCCGAAATAACTGTTTTGTATATTTTTTGTATAGTTACTGTCTATTTTGTATATTGTTTTATATAGTAATAGTCTATTTGTATAGCGACAATCTATTTTGTATAGTGAGAGCTAATTGTATATAAATTGTATAGTAGCAGTCTATTTAAGTATATTTTTATATAGTGATAGACTATTTTGTACATATTTTGTATAATGACAATCTATTTAGTATATTTTTTGTATAATGACATTCTATTTTTGTATATATTTTGCATGGTGACAATCTATTTGTACATAAATTGTATAGTGACAGTCTTTTTTGTATATTTTTTATATAGGGACAGTCAATTTAATATATATTTTGTATAGTGACAGTCTAATTTGTATATTATTTGTATAGTGATAGTCTATTGTATATAAATTATACAATGACAGTTTATTTTATATATTTTTATATAGTGACAAATAATAATAAGGACATATTACTTTGAAGATGACCACTGCTGCATTTAACGTATTAAGAGTCAACAATAACAAAAATTATTTTGTTCTTTTGAAAATTTTATGGCAAAATTAGAATTATGTGTATATCATGCTACTTTTAATAACAATAAATATTGTAATATTATTATCAGCAACCCCAAAAAAATAAAAACAAAGATTAAAAGATTGCATGAAAATAAGGGTCTCAAAGTCAAAACGCAAAAGTTTAACTAGCTCACACTTCTAAACTTTGGAGGGACTTGTAATATTCTCGGTTGTAAGTCAATTTGGACATAATCCAAATTATACCATCCAAGAGATTTGGTTTTCTTTGAGCGTAGAATTTGACAAAAGATATTGTTTGATAAGCGTTTTTATTTGAATGACTATAAGGTCACCAAAGCTATTAAAATAAAATTAGAAAGTATTATTTTGGGAAAGGACAAATTAGAAAAAACGATTATTTTGGAATACAAAAAGAATTATTAGGATAAATTAGTAAAAGTTTTGATAAGACAAAAAGTTATATAAGCTGACAAATTATAAATTTGACGTAACCAGCTTATGATTTTTTCGCTTGGTCCCAAATGGTGCATAGAACTGGTGAAATTGATTCAATTTCGCTTATTCCGGAATTGCATTTATGATTCACTAATCATTAATTTAGAGAGGCCGATCGGTATATGCTAACTTGGGCTCCTGCCTAGACAGAATAAGAGAGAGATTTTTAGGCTATAATTTGTATGAATTAATTTGTGAGCTATCGAATGAAATTTGTTTTGCTCGATGGGCTACAAAAGATATTTGCTCGTTTGTGTAAGTGGTGAAGTTTCATAAGGCCCAATTAGTCAAAGGCCATGTCCAATAGTTTTTGACATCTTCTATAAGAGACTGTAATAGGGCTCATAAATCATAAAATGAATAGTTGGGTCCTAATATAATCGTCTTTGAAGCAATAACCAGTGCCAAATCTGAAATGAACTTTCAGTTGTAATTCATCTATTTTATTTCTCTTATCTTGACGAAGTTTCTCGAGGGTTACTTAGCCTATTGGTCCCTTCGGGGACATCCGATATATTGACTTTCTTTTCCCCTCTAAAATAAAAAAGATATACTTTCTCGGTCCAAAATAAGTGATGTTTTTAGATATTTTTACACAGATTAAGAAATTCACCTTTTAGCATTAATTAACAATAGAATTGATCATATTGATCTTTACAATCTTACATAAATACTCATAACACATATTTCAACACTATTTACTCCAAGGACAATGTACGAAAAAATAATTAATTTACTTTTGAAATTCGAAAAAATTATTTATTTTGGACCACAAAAAAAGCTAAAAAATTATTTATTTTGGATCGGGAAGTAGTCAATTCGATCAAGGTCAAAGTGTTAAATTTTTTGTGTGCATGCCGTACTTGAGGAGCCATTAATTTACTCGGCCACTTGGAACCTACTTGTGGTCTGCATGATCACTTAAAATTTATCTGTGTTTTACAAAATTAATTTTCAAGAGATTTATTTTGAGCTCCTTCTTCAAGATGACATCTGAGTAATTTTATTGTGAGACTAACATAAATATATCAAGAAACATTTAAAAGAATTACAAGGTCTTTTTCATGGGGGGGGGGGGGGTTGCGGGGGGGGGGGGGGAGGAGCTGGCTTTAGTATGTAACTTCTTATTGAAGATAACTACCCAAAGAAAATGCCAAAAAGAAAAAGAGTATTGGAATTGGATATCATTTAAATATGATACAAGTATAAATGATATTTAAGCAATAGACAAATGCATTCATGTCCTTATCCTTACTTGATTGCATGGTTCGTGGGATAGTGATATTGAAGCAGAAAATAAGATAATGTATTTAATGTTTGCCTTATTGATTTGGACATAAAACCCCACATTATGCCCCTATCATGAAGCTTTATCTCTCTGAGTCATGACCCACAATTTATAATATCTTTTTTTCTAGCTTTCATCTCCCAAAAATCAATTCAGTCACAGTTTTCCTGTTTTGACTTAAATCACCTTCTCTTTTGCTCATCCTACTTTTCTGGCTGTTAGCCAATTTTTTTTTTTTTTTTTTTGGTAATTAAAAGATATTACCACTTGAAATATTTACATGTATAAACACAACTCCTGAAGTTGGACAGTTGGCCCAAAGACAGGACAACCTATACATCTATATAACATGCTCTTCTATCATACTATGGGTAAAAATTATAAAGTATTGCATTTCTCCATTCAAAAACGTATCTGCATATTGCCTATATAATGGACTTCTTGAATTATTTGCCTTGTGATGTCTTCACAGCTTCTTCTCTGTTTTTGGAAATTCTTTGTAGGAAGTGTTTTATTCTTTAAGTGAATTTTTTTTAATGTAAACTCAAATTAGTCGAGTCCCAAAATAAATATTGCGTTCTTGATGAGAAACAAAAAAAATTGAATTAAGAAAAGAAGGAGGTGTATACAATTCAAAAACATGTCACTTAGCAAATTAGTATTTAAACATCAATTACTACAATTGTTTACTACTTTCAGTTACTTTTTCTATTACTAAGGGATATGATGTGATGAGTAAAATATTTTCATTCATAACCAAAGGGTCGAGTTCGATTAATGGTAATAGAACCATTCAATATGGAGTGTCTTTCCCTCCTTACTCGCTCTTTTTTAAAGAACAAAATAATTTTTTTCCCACCAATTGTTTTAGTTTGGAGGGTTGTTGATTTTTCAGGAATTTGGAAAAGAAAACATAGAGATCAGTTGACTTGATTTTTGCATTACTAGTATAAAATTATATTTTGAACAAAAACTGGTAAAAAAAGGGCAGACATATTTGAATTATAGAGGAATGATGCTCGGATAAAATGCACTATATAATTTCCAAGAGAGTTAAAATATGAATATTCTAAGAGACTTTAGCACCATCATTAAACTAATATACATAAGTTAGTTTTAAATTCTCTTTTATCAACCACTGTCCCCAACTTATATGTGGAATTTCTCAAACATTCAAAAAGACTAGAATACAAGTTTTAAAATAGTCCCTTAAAGTGGCAACTATCTCATTACCTCTTACCTAACTTCTATATATTATGCCATATATTTCCAAAAGAAAAAGGTAAATTGAAGGAACAAAAGAAGATTTTTTTTTCCCAGAGGTACCTATTAAATTAAAATATGGAAAGTGTCATTCATATCCTTGAAATACCTTTAATGGTATCAAAATATCATGGTATAGCTAGTTTTCACACTGGTCAATGAAAAATAATTAGCGTTTATCAAATCAATAAAAAATGGTCACTATTTTGCTGCAATAGGGGCTGGTCAAGTATAATATATGGGAGTTCTGGTGCATTTGTGTACGAACTCCAGCATATTATGCTGGACTGGTATACTTTGCTAACTCCTGTAAAATTTACGGGAGACTGGAGCATCAGTGCTCCAAACTCCAGTATATTACACTGGACAATTATACTTGCTGGAACTCCCGTAAAATTTGCGGGAGTTCCAGCATAATTATGCTTGAACTCCCGTAAAATTTGCGGGAGTTCAAGCATACTTATGCTGTAACTTCCGTAAAATTTGCAGGCATATTTTTCCGGATTTTGAATAATATTTTCGCTCAAATTTAAAGTTATTAAATTTCGATGACTTTTAAATTTGACTATTTTTTAACGACCAATGGTAAATCTGGGTATTTTTAAATTTTTATGATAGATTAGAGAGATCCTTAGTCAGAGATCTAGTCCAAATAATGAAGAGAGTTCTAAGTAAAAATTAGATGGGATAGCCAGTTTGCGAAGATTTTGTCAATATTTAGCCACTATTTGAAATGTAATTGAGAAGTAATCACTTTTTAATGCAAAAACAAAATATAGATAAAAATATTGTTTAGCTCAAAGTTTTCATTTACTTTATAAGCATAAAATAATCAAAATAAATGGAGGGCCAATCATAGCAGATCGTAATAAATCTAAAGACCAAAGGAATAAAAAGCAAGAGACAATTGATATTAGATAAAGGGAGGAGGGTGAGAATCTTTTATTAATGATATTGGTTTGGTCTGCCTCTCCATGAAAAGGTTCAGAGCCTTACAATGCTGTATGATCTCTTCTTTTAGAAGTAGATGTGAAGAAGAAGAAGCAGTCCCTTTTTAGGGTTCTTTCTCTTAGTATATAAAGCTAGGAGATCTGTCAGCTGACGCCAAGGAGTTGGGACCACATAGAGGGGACGCCCTCGTGAGGACGGCCAGGCCGTGGCCTTAGTTGTCAAATTGGATAACTATCTGATAATCTTGTGAATAAATGGCCATACCATTTATTAGCCATAAATAGACTTTAATAAATGCGTCGATCTCATTCATTATCATGAGGTCAGGCTTTGGACTTATGCTGAGGCTCAGTTCGACATGTACAGGCGGCCGTGGGAGGCCGGCGTCGTGTCTGAATCCACTTACGAGGAGGCACGCCAAAAGGCTCGTGAAGCCCACCTTGACTGTGGTTTTGACCCTTCTACCCCCGGGGGAGATGATGGCGCTGATAATGCTAAGGGGGGCGCTGGGGGCGCCGAGTGAAAAAATTTGTAATGTTTGTTTAGCTTTTGTTCTCTTTTTTCTTTGCTGACCTTGGGCCAAAGTAATTGGGGGTAACCCCGTATAAATATTGTGAATATATGAGGTTTTCTTCTTTTCTGTTTGTTTTGTGTTGAATACATTATATATATATATATATATATATATATATATATATATATATATATATATATATATATATATATTTAGAGTTCTTCTAGCGGGCATGTTAATTGTCTCAACCGGTTAAGTGATTTCGACCATTGTATGACCGAACCTTCGCCTTGGGAGGCGATTGATGCGGATGGCCTTGGCCATAGATAGACGCTCTTGGTCATCACCTTCCTCCACTTGGGAGAGTAGGTTGTAGCCGTGTCTGGGCAGTGCGGCACATAGCCTTAGTTCCAGTTAGGGCTTAGTTGAACTACTGGTCGTGATAGGTAAAGCACGGCCTCGTAATTCGACTTGGACCAAACTATGCGCGGGTCAACACTTTAGTTTGAGTTAGTCGTACTTACTTGAACGGCGGGGCTTTTGGCCCGACCTGGGGTTCGTCTATGGTTGAGTTTGCGGCTTTTGTGACGGAGGCGTGTAGCCTGAGTTCTGGTTCGCCTCATAGTTGAATTCTTTTGTACTTCACAGTGGTGGAAACGTGTGGCCCGACACCTAGTCTAACTCGTAGACGGGCTTTTGGGTGAACGCACGTAGCCTGAGTTGCTGTTCAACCGTAGTTGAACCTTTGTTGATTTCGAAGGTGCGTAGTCTAAGTCCCAGTTTGACCGTAGTTGAACTTTTTGTGTGAAGGCACATAGCCTGCACTGCCGTTCAACCGTAGTTGAATTTTTATGTGAAGGCGCACAGCTTGAGTCGAAGGCACATAGCCTGAGTCCCAGTTCGACCATAGTTGAACTTTCTGTGTGAAGGCACATAGCCTGTACTGTCGTTCAACCGTAGTTGAGTTTTTATGTGAAGGTGCACAGCCTAAGTCGAAGGCGCATAACCTGAGTCCCAGTTCGACCGTAGTTGAACTTTTTGTGTGAAGGCGCATAGCCTGAACTGCCGTTCAACTGTAGTTGAACCATTGTAATATTTGAAGTCGAAGGCGTATGGCCTGAACTACCGTTCAGCCGTAGTTGAACCATGGTAAATTTGAAGTCGAAGGCACATGGCTTGAACTGCCGTTCAACCGTAGTTGAACCATTGTAATGTTTGAAGTCGAAGGCGCATGACCTGAACTGCCGTTCAACCGTAGTTGAACCATTGTAATATTTGAAGTCGAAAGCGCATGGCCTGAACTGCCGTTCAACCGTAGTTGAACCATTGTAATATTTGAAGTCAAAGGCGCATGGCCTGAGTCCCAGTTCAACCGTAGTTGAATCTTTATGTGAACATGCGTAGCCTGCATTGCTGTTCAACCATAGTTGAACTTTTATAATATTCTTGTGTCGAAGGCGCATAGCCTAAACTGAAGGCGCATAGACTGTATTGTTCTTCAATCGTAGTTGAATCTTTATAATATTTGAAGCGCGTAGCCTGTGTCGAAGGCGCATAGCCTGAACTGAAGGCGCATAGCCTGAATTACCGTTCAACCGTAGTTGAACTCTTATAATATTTGAAGGCGTGTAGCCTGTGTCGAAGGTGCATAGCCTAAACTGAAGGCACATAGCATGTATTGTTGTTCAACCATAGTTGAATCTTTATAGTATTTGAAGGCGCATAGCCTGTGTCGAAGGCGCATAGCCTGAATTGTCATTCAACCGTAGTTGAACTTTTATAATATTTGAAGACGCGTAGCCTGTGTCGAAGGCGCATAGCCTAAACTGAAGGCGCATAGCCTGTATTGCTGTTCAACCGTAGTTGAATCTTTATAATATTTGAAGGCGCATAGCCTGTGTCGAAGGCGCATAGCCTGAATTGCCGTTCAACCTTAGTTGAACTTATATAATATTTGAAGGCGTGTATCCTGTGTCGAAGGAGCATAGCCTGAACTGAAGGCGCATAGCCTTAATTGCCGTTCAACCGTAGTGAACTTTTATAATATTTGAAGGTGCATAGCCTGTGTCGAAGGCGCATAGCCTAAACTGAAGGCGCATAGCATGTATTGTTGTTCAATCGTAGTTGAATCTTTATAATATTTGAAGGCGCATAGCCTGTGTCGAAGGCGTATAGCCTGAATTGTCGTTCAATCGTAGTTGAACTTTTATAATATTTGAAGGCGCGTAGCCTGTGTCAAAGGCGCATAGCCTGAACTGAAGGCGCATAGCCTGAACTGAAGGCGCATAGCCTGAATTTCCGTTCAACTGTAGTTGAACTTTTATAATATTTGAAGGCGCGTAGCCTGTGTCGATGGCGCATAGCCTAAACTGAAGGCGCATAGCCTGTATTGCTGTTCAATCGTAGTTGAATCTTTATAATATTTAAAGGCGCGTAGCCTGTGTCGAAGGCGCGTAGCCCGTGTCCCAGTTCAACCGTAGTTGAACCTTTATGTGAAGGCTTGTAGCCCGGGCTGACGTTCAACCGCAGTTGAACCTTTGTGATTTTTCTCACATAACCCGCTTCGTGCTGGAGGTTGGGATTTGCTTCTGGTTTCAGGTCTTTCCTAGCTTGCATTTGTGGTTTTTCTTGCCCGGCTCCCTCGTATTGCCGAAGTGCTTTGAGGTATGCTTTTATGATGTCCTCCTTTTCGGCAGGGTCCCATGTGGAAAGAAAAAGGATGAGGTACCTTGAGCTCATTTCTCCCATAGAGACGGGGGATCTGCTTCTTCTTCTTCTTCTTCCCTTCGCTCGAAGACGAGGGGGTGTGGAAGCAAGCTCTTCTCGAGTTTTTTGACTTCTTATGACCCGGTACGCTGCTTGGGCTCGTTTGAGCTGGGTTGTTCATTTTTCCTTTCTGGTCTAAGGATAAATTACGCGATTCTGCTATGAAATCCCCACAGACGGCGCCAAATTATTTAGCTCAAAGTTTTCATTTACTTTATAAGCATAAAACAATCAAAATAAATGGAGGGCCAATCATAGCAGATCGTAATAAATCTAAAGACCAAAGGAATAAAAAGCAAGAGACAATTAATATTAGATAAAGGGAGGAGGATGAGAATCTTTTATTAATGATATTGGTTTGGTCTGCCTCTCCATTGAGAGGTTCAGAGCCTTACAATGTTGTATGATCTCTTCTTTAGAAGTAGATGTGAAGAAGAAGAAGCAGTCCACCATTTAGGGTTCTTTTCTCTTAGTATTTATAGCTAGGAGATCTGCCAGCTGGCGTCAAGGAGTTAGGACCACATAGAGGGGACGCCCTCGTGAGGACGGTCAGGCCGTGGCCTTAGTTGTCAAATTTGATAACTACCCGATAATCTTGTGAATAAATGGCCATACCATTTAATAGCCATAAATAGACTTTAATAAATGTATTGATCTCATTCATTATTATGAGATCAGGTTCTGACCCATATAAATATCATTATCCAAAAAATCGAAAAACTCTAACTATTTTTCTTGAAGTTTGAAAATTTGTAAAGTTATTACTCCTATTAACTCTACGAAAAATTCAATGATTAACTCAAACTCCAAGGACGATTTATGAAGCTCAAACTTTATGTTTATCGTGTAATTTTGAACCACATTACTTTGGCAACTTATTTTTTTCACATGTCACTCTTTATTTACTAACCTTTTACTCCTACCAATCTAATTTCTATTTTAAATGTAGATGTTTGACAACAATAATAATAATGCCACAATTCCAAATAAGTAGGGGACTTACACGTCCTTTTGTTTTATCCTTTTTAAAACTAAAATAGTAATAGACTTTTATATCGACAAATTATATCATTAAAGATAAAATAATAATTTCAGTTTATAAGAGAAAAGAAATAGGTGAAAGTGCAATTAGCAACATGTATGGGGATCCAACAAGCACCAAAAAGTTGGCATCTCATAAAAATATTGTAGACCAGCTTCTCAAAAGGTGTTGAGAGGTTTCCTTTTATTTCTTGTCTTTTTTTTTTTTTTTAATTTTTTTTTAATTTTGGTCATATATTTCTTGTGATTAGATGCAACAGTGCCTGTTCCCCCGCCCCCCCCCCCCCCCCCCCCCCCCAAAAAAAAAAAAAAACTAATTCCAGAATACAAAACAAAAAACAGGGAAAATAAAAGGAGAAAAAAGGCAACCAACTCAAAGATTATCTTTGTCATTGAAAACTTACCTTTATCATAATTATTGTAATAATGGAATAATACCCAACACAGAAAATGATTTATTGAGGTTGGTGATTAAGATGTAATGATTCTATTAATTTTTTGTATGTAATTCTGCACTCTAAATGATGACGGGCAATATAATGATTTATTGATTAAGTTTGGTATGGATTTAGTCATGATAAATTAGAAATACTTATTGATGCTTGACACTTGGTAGATTTAATTTAAACAATCATCACCTTTGTAAAATAATAAATCCCCTTATATATTTCATTAATCTAATCAATTTACCTACTCTCAATCAAAAGTCAACAAGGTTATTTTAGTCGTCATTCCAAGGGCGTTATATAAAATAACTAGGACATTTTAATCACGAAAATAATTGGGATTATAAACTAGTAGTTGATCGAGCTACAAAACTAATTTGTTGTTTCTGTATATGTTCTAGGGCAATATTCACTTTGTCACCTAAATTAAACATGAAAATGGCCATTGTTCTTTTTGTGGTACTAAAATTTAAGATTGTTACTATTGAAATTGAAAGCTGGAATTATTCAAAATATTTTAAAGCTAAAAGTTAAATAATTACATGCTGTCATATTTTGCAATTTTCGATTGCTCAAATACTAGCTTATTAATTTCATTGTCATCTCATTCTAAAAACAACAAGGAAAATATTCTTCCTGAAAATATAAATAGTAGAAATGTAATTTAGATGGAGATAATGCATAACTCTCTTTCTCTCCCTCGGAAATCAGAAAATGTCTGCATTTATGGAAGAAGCAAAACAATATTGTTGTGTTAAGTATCAAAATAAAATATCAACACATATCATATTTTAAGACAAAACTTCAATAAGTTTAAAGATTAAAAACAAATTGAAAATAGAAAAAAAACCTAAAAAATTTTAAACCTGTTATGAAATATTAGATTATGGTGGATGTCCATAACTCCTATAACACCAACTACTTTTATCCATTATCTCCATAACTCCCACTACTCCAATACTTATGGTTGTAACTCGCACACCTCCATGATCTCCCCCATGATCTTCCTCCATGATCTCAAAAGTTTAATGACATATTTATGGAATTCTTTTAGTATACCTCTATGTAGTACTTTAAATAGAGGATGAGAAATCATCTTGTAATACACTTGGATACATAGAAGAAATATATTCTCTTCTCTATTTCTCTCTACTTTATTGTCTATCTTTTTGTTTATTACTTTGAGCTAAGTTTTGTAACAAAACCACTAATTTGGCCAGTTATTCACATCCCACGTTTGGGAAGAACTATTCACACCATGCCCACGTTTTTGGGCAGTTCTTTTTTAAATATGAAAACTAAAAGAATATAATTACTCACAATATTTTTAAAAAAATAGTATTTTACATAAAAATATTAATAAAGGAAAAAAATACTCCACGATCATCAACTAAACAAAGGACTCCCACGTTTTTTCACTAATTCTTTTATTTAATTTATTGTAAACCTAAACATTCGACTACAAACCTAAATATTCGACTACAAAAATTCTTTGCAAATAATTTTACATAAAACATAAATAGGAAGAGAGGAAAAAGAAAAACATTCCACGATCCTCTTCCCAAATGTGGGCATCAAAACCCAACTCCATTACTTAGAAACTGTCTTCTACACTGATAATGTCTCAAACGGTATGTTCCTTCTTTTCTTTTCTTTTAAATTCCCTTATTTCTCTGCTCAAAATACAGAACTTTGCAAATATAACTACAACACTTCATCAAAGGGGGAGTGTTATGAAATATTAGATTATGGTAGATGTCCATAACTCCTATAACACCCACTACTTTTATCCATTATCTCCATAACTCCCACTACTCCAATACTTATGGTTGTAACTCGCACACCTCCATGATCTCCCCCATGATCTTCCTCCATGATCTCAAAAGCTTAATGACATATTTATGGAATTCTTTTTGTATACCTCTATGTAGTACTATAAATAGAGGATGAGAAATCATTTTGTAATACACTTGGATACATAGAAGAAATATATTCTCTTCTCTATTTCTCTCTACTTTGTTGTCTATCTTTTTGTTTATTACTTTGAGCTAAGTTTTGTAACACGTTATCAGCACGAAGCTCTACTATCTCAAGAATCTCTTTGAGAAAATTAAGGTATTTTTTCTCCTCCTAATTTTGTTCTAATTATGTCTGGCATTATGAAAAGAAAGTTTGTTGCCCTTGAAATTTCGGGCAAGAACTACATGACATGGGTGTTGGATGCTGAAATCCATTTGGATGCAATGGGCCTTGGAGACGCCATTAAAGACAGAAATAATGCATCCACCCAAGACTGTGCTAAGGCCTTGATTTTCTTGCGCCATCACCTTGATGAAGGTTTGAAAATTGAAAATCTCACAGTCAAAGATCCACTTATCTTGTGGAATGGCTTAAAGGAGAGATATGACAACTTAGAGTTGGTCACTCTGCCACAAGCACGATATGATTGGGCTCATCTGAGGCTCCAAGACTTTAAGTCTGTTTCTGAATATAATTTTGCAATGTTTAGAATTACTTCTAAATTGAAACTCTGTGGAGATACTATAACTGATTATGATATGCTTGAAAAAACGTTTACAACGTTTCATGCCTCCAATATGGTTCTGCAACAACAGTACAGAGAGAAAGGTTTCAAAAAGTACTCTGAGCTGATTTCTCTTCTCCTTGTGGCTGAGCGAAACAATGATCTGCTCATGAGAAATCACGAAAATCGACTCACTGGGTCTACACCATTCCCTGAAGTAGATAAGGTGTATTCCCATTATGCTAAGCGTGGAAAAGGCTATGGCTTTAATCATGGTCGTGGTCGTCGTCGGGGTCATGGCCGTGGACGTGGACAAGGAAGAAATTTTCCTGGTGTTAGTCACCCCCCAAAGAGATATAACCACCAAAAGCGAAAATGGAATTATGAGAATCCAAAAGCAAATAGTTCAGAAACTATATGTTATCGTTGCGGTGGAAAAGGGCACTGGGCAAAAATTTGCCGTGTACCAAGACATTTGGTTGAGCTTTATCAAGCATCTCTAAAGAGTAAAGGCTCTGAAACCAATTTTGTCTCTGACAATAATTTTGACATCACCCACTTGGATGTGGCAGACTTCTTTGAGCACCATGAGGGGAAAATAGATCACTTGATCGGTGATGGATCCATGGTTAAAGAAGATTGAGCAGTTTGATATTTTTATTTTTACTTATTCGTAGTAGTTAATGAATAAAAAATTATCATAGTTTACATAAGTTATCTATTATTGTGATATGGTTCAAATTTTATATTTTCTGCTTTAAGCTAGTAAAGCTAAGTTTTGTAATACGTTTTAATGATTTTTCAGTAAGTTAATCGATTAACATAACAGATAATCGATTAACCAATATATTCTATTAAACTAGACCTTTTCCGCAAGGGATGTTAGTCCACTATCCGATTTAGTTAATCGACTAACCTCAGCAAATTTTAAAAATATTGTTTAATTATTAAGCAACGGATACAAGAGTATTAAAAGGAGAATAACTATGATAAAAGATATTTTTTTTTCATAATGACCGCACTGAAACTATTATGTTGAATCATAGACTTAAATTTGTTTATTCTCATATCTATAAAAAAAATACTAATATTTTTCGTATATTTCTTTTGTATGTCAAACCATGGGAAGCAAATATGGGTATCTCAAAAAGCAAACTTGGATCAATGTCCAATTGTAAAAATATTTGTTTAATTGATTCATGTACCACACATACGATATTCAAAGAGAATAAATATTTCTCTCATTTAAGTATGTGTAAGGCAGATGTTACTACAATTTCTGGTAGTAGTAAATTGATTGAAGGCTCCGGAAGAGCAACTATAACTCTGCCTAAAGGAACAATATTTATCATAGAGAATACAATGTTCTCTTCCAAGTCCAAGAGGAACTTGTTGAGTTTTAAAGATATCCGTCAAAATGGATATCATATTGAGACAATAGATGAGAATAATCTTGAATACCTCATAATTACAAAGAATGTCTCTGGCCAAAAGAGGGTTATTGAGAAGTTCCCATCTTTGTCTTGTGGCCTGTATTGGACAAAAATTAGTGCAATTGAGGCACATTCCACAGTAAACCAAAAGGTTACAGATTCCAATACTTTTGTACTTTGGCATGATCGATTGGGACATCCTGGATCAATTATGATGAGACGGATTATAGAAAACTCATATGTGCATCCATTAAAGAATTTAAGGATTCTTTTAAATAATGAATTTTCTTGCACTTCTTGTTATCAAGGCAAGTTAATTATTAGACCATCACCAACAAAGGTTGGAACTGAGTCACCTACGTTTTTGGAACGTATACAAGGGGATATTTGTGGACCTATTCACCCACCTAGTGGGTCCTTTAGATATTTTATGGTTTTAATAGACGCATCCTCTAGATGGTCTCATGTGTGCCTATTGTCATCACGCAACCTTGCGTTTGCAAAATTAATGGTACAAATAATTCGATTACGAGCATAATTCCCTGATAATACAATTAAGTCTATTAGACTAGATAATGCTGCTGAGTTTTCATCCCAAGCATTTAATGATTATTGCTTATCAATTGGGATAAAAGTGGAACATCCTGTAGCTCATGTTCACACTCAAAATGGTCTTGCAGAATCATTAATTAAACGTCTGCAGTTGATTGCAAGACCATTACTCATGAAAACGAGGCTGCCCACTTGGGGTCACGCCATTTTGCATGCAGCAATGCTAGTTCGTCTCAGACCGACGAATTATCACAAATATTCCCCGTTGCAATTAGTTTTGGGTCATGAACCTAATATATCCCATTTAAGAATTTTTGGATGCGCAGTATATGTGCCTGTAGCACCGCCATACCGCACCAAAATGGGTTCGCAAAGAAGGTTAGGAATATATGTTGGGTTTGAATCGCCCTCCATTATTCGCTACCTCGAAACATTGACAGGGAATTTGTTCACTGCACGATTTGCAGACTGTCTATTCGATGAGACACTTCTCCCAAAATTAGGGGGAGAAGTTGGTGAAAGCAAACGGGAAATTTTGTGGAAAAATCCATCATTATCTCATCTTGATCCACATACCTCTATTTGTGAAAAAGAGGTGCAAAATATTATCCATTTGCAAAGAATAGCAAATCAAATGCCTGACGCATTCATGGACTTGAAAAGGATAACAAAATCTCACATCCCCGCAGAGAATGTTCCAATCCGTATTGATGTCCCTATTGGACAATCTTCTAGTGTCATATCTAATGAGTCGAAAGCACGCCTAAAACGTGGCAGGCCATTAGGTTCCAAAGATCGAAATCCTAAAAAGGAAAGCAAATGATCAAAATGACACTACGAAAGAATCTCATGAGGAAATTCATGATTTAATAAATTCTGAGATTCATGAAGAATCCATTGAGCCCGAGACTCAGGAAAATAAGGAACTATCAATAAATCCAATCGATATTGAGACAAATTTAATCGAGTGAATATAGTGGTGGATTATGTCTTTGCATATAATGTTGCATCTAGCATTATGCAAGAAAGTGAGGATCTTGAACCTCAATCTGTTGGAAAATGTCGACAAAGACTTGATTGGCCAAAATGGCAAGAAGCAATCCAATCAGAATTGAATTCACTTGCAAAACGTGAAGTTTTTGGGCTTATAGTTGAAACACCTAATGGTATTAAGCCTGTTGGCTACAGATGGGTCTTTGTACGCAAGAGAAATGAGAAAAACAAGGTACAAAGATATAAGGCACGCCTTGTTGCACAAGGATTTTCTCAAAGGCCTGGTGTCGATTATGAAGAGACATATTCACCCGTAATGGATGCTATAACTTTCCGTTATCTCATTAGTTTTGTTGTCCTTGAAAAGCTTGACATGCATTTAATGGATGTGGTTACTGCCTATCTTTATGGCTAACTTGATAATGAGATATACATGAAAATTTCCGATGGATTCAAAATGCCAAACACTCATAATTCAAAGTCCCGGAAAATGTTTTCAATCAAATTGCAAAGATCTTTGTATGGTCTAAAGCAATCAGGACGAATGTGGTATAATCGTCTTAGTGAGTATTTATTAAAGGAAGGCTATATAAATGATGCCATTTGCCCATGTGTTTTTATATAGAAAACAACATCGGAATTTGTTGTACTTTCCGTATATGTCGATGACATAAACCTTATTGGAACTCCCATAGAACTCCAAAAGGCAATTGATTATTTAAAGAAGGAATTCGAGATGAAAGATCTCGGAAAGACAAAATTATGTCTTGGTTTGCAAATTGAATATTTGGCAAACGGAATTTTTGTTCATCAATCTGCCTATATAGAAAAGATATTGAAACAGTTTTATATCTTGCAAATACTACAAGGCCTGACATAACTTTTTCAGTTAATGTCTTAGCAAGATATAGCTCTTCTCCCACAAGGAGACATTGGAATGGAATTAAACATATATTGCGGTATCTAAAAAGGACTACCGATATGGGCTTATTTTATAGCAATAATTGCAGTCCTGATCTTGTTGGTTATGCTGATGCTGGATATTTATCTGACCCACACAAGGCTCGATCTCAAACAGGTTATGTGTTTATCTGTGGAGGCACTGCCATATCTTGGCGATCGACTAAGCAATCAATTGTGGCTATTTCATCTAATTATGCTGAGATAATCGCTATTCATGAAGCAAGTCGAGAGTGTGTGTGGTTGAGGTCTATAATACATCATATTCGAGACAAATGTGGTTTGAAATGTGACAAACTACCCACGATCTTGTATGAAGACAATGCAGCATGCATAGCCCAATTGAAGGGAGGATTCATAAAAGGAGATAAAACAAAGCATATTTCACCAAAGTTATTTTTCACACATGATCTTCAAAAGAATGGTGATATCAATGTGCAACAGATTCGTTCAAGTGATAATATGGCTGATTTGTTCACAAAATCTCTACCAACGTCAACCTTCAAGAAGCTGGTACACAAGATTGGAATGCGAAGGCTCAAGGATGTGAATTGATGCTCTTTTCAGGGGGAGTTAATGCGCGTTGCACTCTTTTTCCCTTACAAAGTTTTGTCCCACTGGGTTTTCCTTGCAAGGTTTTTAACGAGGCAACAAAAATGCATTTTGTTAGATATGTGTACTCTTTTTCCTTTTCTAGAATTTTTTTTTTCCCATTGGGTTTTATTTTAGTTAAGGTTTTAACGAGGCACATTATCTTTGGACATCCAAGGGGGAGTGTTATGAAATATTAGATTATGGTAGATGTCCATAACTCCTATAACACCCACTACTTTTATCCATTATCTCCATAACTCCCACTACTCCAATACTTATGGTTGTAACTCGCGCACCTCCATGATCTCCCCCATGATCTTCCTCCATGATCTCAAAAGCTTAATGACATATTTATGGAATTCTTTTAGTATACCTCTATGTAGTACTTTAAATAGAGGATGAGAAATCATCTTGTAATACACTTGGATACATAGAAGAAATATATTCTCTTCTCTATTTCTCTCTACTTTATTGTCTATCTTTTTGTTTATTACTTTGAGCTAAGTTTTGTAACAAAATCACTAATTTGGCCAGTTATTCACATCCCACGTTTGGGAAGAACTATTCACACCATGCCCACGTTTTTGGGCAGTTCTTTTTTAAATATGAAAACTAAAAGAATATAATTACTCACAATATTTTTAAAAAAATAGTATTTTACATAAAAATATTAATAAAGGAAAAAAATACTCCACGATCATCAACTAAACAAAGGACTCCCACGTTTTTTCACTAATTCTTTTATTTAATTTATTGTAAACCTAAACATTCGACTACAAACCTAAATATTCGACTACAAAAATTCTTTGCAAATAATTTTACATAAAATATAAATAGGAAGAGAGGAAAAAGAAAAACATTCCACGATCCTCTTCCCAAATGTGGGCATCAAAACCCAACTCCATTACTTAGAAACTGTCTTCTACACTGATAATGTCTCAAACGGTATGTTCCTTCTTTTCTTTTCTTTTAAATTCCCTTATTTCTCTGCTCAAAATACAGAACTTTGCAAATATAACTACAACACTTCATCAAATCAGTTAATTTTCAAGCAACTTGATGCGATTGAATCTCAAAGTTAGAGTCGTTCAAATGTGGGAATCGCGGATCGTTTGAAGCCGGAAATACCATATTCCATTGAGTTGATTTTACAAGATGCAAATGCAATATAGTCAAATTTACATAGTTCTAAATTTCTTTCTTTTTCTGCTTTTATGATAATTTTTTCACAATAAACTATATTAATTAAACGATTATGTGTAGTACCAGTATTTTGTTTCTGTTTCTGAAAGTTTATTATCGAAAAGTTTGTTATTAATTTCTTTAGGGAAAACTTACGGCAATTTTTTTATTCAACTTTATTTAGTTTTAAAGTTTCTCTTCTTTTCTGGTTTAACGGATAAAATTTTCGCAATAAACTTTAATTAGACAATTATACCATTATTCTTTTTTTGTTTCTGAAGTTTATCGTCAAAAAGTTCGTTATTACTTTATTTAGGACGAACATACGGAAATTTTAATTTTATATGCAACGATTATGTGTAGTACGATTATTTCTCTATCTGTTTGTTAAAGTTGTATTCACAATTGTGTTTCTTGATCAATTGTCTAATAAAAGAGCCAGTAATTCACATTATATATAAAATATTCTTTAATTGATATGGAGCTCATTGTAAAAATTATTATAATTCATTTATACTGAATCTTTGTACGGTTTGACTTTCATTATGTTCAAAATAAATCTCTGCTATATCAACTATGCCACATCGGTTAAACAATTGTCCGCAATTTTGTTATTAAGTTTGTTAGAATGACCATACTTAAACCATAAGTTTGTTACAGCTTTGTGCTCCTGACTAAAAAATAATACATCTAAATTCATTCATATATTTTTTTTGAACTCAATTTTATATTCTATCATTGTGCTTTTAATAGCTTTGCAGTTTCTAACAGTAAATATTATATTGCTGGTGCATCGTCTCTTTTCGATATCGTATTATTTTTTATGTTAATGCTTCATTTTCTTTCGCTCGCACTTCTATAGAGTTACAACTTGAGTTTACTTGAAATTTCAACAGACTACATATCCATCTCATGGAATAGCGAATGACAAAAAGTACCCAATGCCAAAGTTATACAACTGAAAGTTAATTTTTAATTGATTGGTGGTTTCTCTGTAATGAGGTAATCCATTGAGTCTTTGCTTCACCGTTAACAATGATCAACAAATGAGGCATTCAAGGTTCTCGAAATTTCTTTAGTAAGGCTACTAACATGAAGGTTCTTGCATACAAATCATCTACTCATGATGAGATAGTTACGTTGCTAGCCCCAAAGTGAAGATCAATCCCATGAAGGCAAGTAATTTCTGAATGCCTACATTTTTCCTTTTAAGAGGTTTCGTGGATGAAAGAAATCATCGATACAAGCCGCGATGAGGTTCATATATGTTGAGTAAATTTTATTAACTTCAAATTAACTATTTAGGTATTGTTGATTTTGTAGTAAAATTATTACATATTTTCAGACCTTATAACGTTTTTGTTGTTAATATTGATATAAAAAGATTACTGCAATCATGTAAATATTTTATTTTTAATAAAATTAGTTTTAGTAAGTTTTGAAAATATTATTGCAATACTTAATTACTGGTGCCGACGTTTGTATCTTTAGTTGCTTGATTGATGGAACTATTAGTTGATGGGGGAGTCGACTTAAGAAATAAAATAATAATAATGTGACATAAAGTCATAGAGCACTAACTAAGCTAATTGAAGAGATATGTTAGTGAAGTTAAGATTTTCATATCAACGTTCGTTATCGAAGACTTAATAGCCTGTAATATATATGTTCTGTTATAGATAACTAATAAATTAAAATACTATTACTTTGTAGCTACAATATGATTGAGTTTGAATATTTATTTATGTTTGCTTGCGTTGGTCCATGGAAACAGTCAATAATATCTCCGTGTTATTTTAACCATTACATATGGTGGCTGAAGACAGACTTGATCTCCTCCATCATTGAGAAATTGAATGGGGATAACGATTCATATGAAAAACCAAACTTGAAGTACATTATAACAGTGGGATAACTTGCTATCGGCTCATATTACCATACTCATACACCATTTAAGGGACCTATTTGAAGTGAGTAAACTGCAGAGACTCCCTATGGCTGCTATAAGGCTTTGTGATGCAATTCCCTATTCCATATGTATTGCCGGTACATTTACACAGGGGCGAATATAGATCAAAGGTTACCTGTTCCCGCGAACCTAATAAATTTTGCATAGATCCTATATTTGTACTAAAAAATTCATTAAAAATATAAGAATATTTAACTTGGATCCAAATCGTTGGTCCAGTTATTATGTAGATTAACTTGAAATTATTATAAGAACATATAAACTTAAAATTCTGGATCCACCTCTGCACATACATGTACCTACAATAATAGTATTTGTATGCTCCTTATTGTCTATCATATTTTTAAAATAATATATTTTATAAAAAGCTATATTTAATATTCTTCGAGTAAAGCGTGGGTACATATACTAATATAGAAATGCAATTTAGATGGAGATAATGCATAACTCTCTTTCTCTCTCCTACTCTCGGAAAACAGAAAATGTCTGCGTTTATATTGATCAACCTGAAATACTTAGGTTTAAAACCAAACCCAAGGGCGTTTGGACATAAAAATTATAATTCTTAGAAAAAAATAGTATTTGAAGTTAAGTTGAAAAATAATATTTAGAATTTGAAATTATGTTTGGACATATATTTAACTTGAAAAATTATTTCAGTTTTTCAAAAACTTATTTTTAAATTTTTTAAATTTTCTTATGTACAAACGGGGCCTTAGCTTTTTCTTTTGCCTAAAGGGACATTTTCTCCTCTTATATTTGCTACTCCACTTTGAGAATTCTGCTTCAAAATTCGAATCATATGTACTTTTGAATCCCTTTTACATATTCGTCATATAAAAAAGAAATATATTATAGCTTATTTAAAGTTAAATAATTTTATTGCAATTTTGAAAAAATTTTCTAGATATGTTGACTAGAAAAATTTTGATTGTAATGTTCTTATGTAGCCTTTAAATATTTCAGTTTTATTTAAAATTAAATTTCTCTAGTCACGTTGATATCCCATCATTATACTATTTGAGATGGAAGGATGATAAATTAAAATAAGATCAAATTATCATAGATTGAAGATAATTTAAATTATATCGCCGTACAAATTAGGTAAAACCGTAAAAGGGCAAAAAAGAAAAGGTCAAAGCAGTGAGAGAGGGGCAAGAATGGTAAATAACAGGAATAGAAAGGGGAAAAGAAAAGAAGGATGTGGGGTCATGGTCATCGGTGCGTGGAGGGAAAGCAACCGAAAGTTGAGGGTAAAGTGGCAGACAAAACAAAACTAACCAAACAAAAACAAAAGAGAAAAACGGAAAATAGAAAGAAAAAGAAAAGAAAATAAAAAGGGAAGAGAACAAAGAGAGAAAAAATAGAAGAGTGTCACATCTCACTGACTGAAAAACCTGTTTACAATCATGTCAGCGTTGTTTAGTACATTATCTTTAATCAAGTAAGAATATTAATATACTATGATCTTTTAGATATGGAGTAAGAATATTAATTTCACTTCACACCAAAGTAAAAATCTCAAAAGAATGATTGAAATTATTTTACTGTAGACATAGTAATTGTTTGTCTTCAAGTGATGATATTTAGACTAAAAGAACTCCACAAAAGTATTGTTTGCTGAAAATATCATATAAAATTAGACAAAATGAAATAAAGAGTTGGATAATAAAGTAGCCAGAAATTGAACTAGATGAACCAAAATAACATTAAAAACAACAACATAGCGCATGCCCTACATGCATGTATGCACTATATGTAATTTTATTTCTTTTTTATTTTCTATATTATTTTGGTTCATCAAGTCTAATTTTATGCTACTTTAATTTTTGACACTTAAAAAAGATTTACATTTTTAAAAGTTGCATAAAGTAATTTCTAATAAGTTTAGAATATCAAATGTTTGTAATACAATCTCGAATTTCAATTTAAAATTTAAAATCTAATTTGAGAGTACTTCAACTTAAAAAGTTCACTTTTCTTTTCCAAAAAACAATATAACTTTCAAATATTTTTTCCATTTTCAACTTTAAATACGTTTTGTTTCAAATTTCAGTTACATATTGTCTCATTCGGTGACACAGTTCATGGACGGACTAAAAGGGTAAAAGGATTACCACTTCCTCCGTTCACTTTTAGTTTGTCAAGTAATTTTAAATTTTTTTTTACTTATCACTTTTCACATATTAAGAAAAAATAATTTATTTTCTTATTTTATTCTTTAATATTAATTGCTTATTAAAAGTTATTTTTCAAATCTATTAATTAATATAGGTATTATAGTAAATTGTATACTTTATTTATTACTTTCACCTTTTCAGTTTACGTAAATTTATTTCTTTTTTAGTTCGTTCTAAAAGGAATAATCTATTTTTAAATTTAAAAATAATTTAATTTAAATTTTTAAATCTATTTATAATGAAATGCTTTTATAATTATATAAATATTTTAAATCATAATTTAATTTATTTAGAATTATAAATTTAAAAATCTACATAAATTTCGTATTCATTTAAATAAGTTTACGTGAGTTGAAACGGAAAAATTATTTATTAAGGGTTTGCAAAGTAAACATACAAGCAAAGTGAACAAAGTAGTAGAAATTTAAGTTGCGCTGAGTTCACATTGAACTCAGTGCTAGTGGTCCATTATCTTTGCAAATTCCAAATTTGCCCTTCAAATATTTACTTTTCAATCCTCATCCGGGGTCAGCAGGTTAAGTCCACGTGTCCTTTAATAACAACAACTCCTCCATTTTTCTCTTTCTTCCGCTGCACAGTAATAGTTAAAGAAGAACAGAATAGAAGAGCCCAAGGATTCTGTATCAGAGTCATCACAATTTGGGAAAAATCAATATCCGAAGAATCTCTTTCAACTGAGAGAATTAAGAAAAAGGGATTGTAGAGAAGTGGATTAGTAGTGATGATAAGGTCTATTTGGTTGTGAGTATTATAATAATTCTATTTATTCTTTTTTGGGATTATGAATAGGGGAGGAATAGGATTAGGAGGGCCAATGCGAAGGTCGTTTAAGGATTCTCTCAAAGTTCTTGAAGCTGATATTCAGCATGCTAATACTCTGTAAGTCCTACTTCCTTTTTTTAAAAAATCATCTTTTTTCGTTCTTCTTTTCTTGTTCTGTTTATCCATTTTTGTTCTTGTTTTCTAGAATTTACTGCCATGTCCGTAAAACCCTTTTGCTCTTTTTTTGGCCACTGTAGGATTTTATGGCTCCACACCATTTTCAAGTCTACTTTTATTTTTCCCTTTTCTTTTGATATTTCGGTTCTCAACTGGGGGTTTTCTTTTTTGCTGTCATATTTTGTTCAGAATGAATTTTCTGATATGGGTTTTGTTTCTTGTTAAAAGTTTGAAGTTTCAGTCTCTCTGATTTTTCTGCTTTTTGAGTTTTATTTCTGACGTTATTTGATTTTTCCCCTTTCCTCCTATTTGTTCTTTAGTTCTGGGGTTAGATTTGCTAAGATGTTGTGGCATTGATGACACGTATTTGCCCTTGTGCTTTTCCTTTTTTTTTGTTTAAAACTGTGTCTAGAAGTGTTGCGCATTTGTTTAAGGTATGGTTGTTATCAGTGTTTGTTTGGAGTTCACTTCTTTGATTGCTTCAAACAGAGATAAAGGTATCATTTTTAATGCTAATCTGATGCTTAGCTTGTAAAATCCTCTAAACTCTATTATATTATTATGAATATGTGGCCTTTGTTTATGATTCCAAGGCCTAACGTCGTCTTAACTTTATCCATTATGGTACCTGCTGCGAGGGAATTCTGCTGGTTTTTTGTGGTGGGGGTGGGGTGAGGTTATGGGGCCTGGAGTTGCATATTTGTGTAGAGTTTAGTTAATTAGTTTTATACACTGACAATGTAAAAATTTCTATACTATCATGTCATGTAAAAGAGTAATACAGGTAACCGTATACGGCAGGTTACTGAATGTAATATGTTAATATACGGTGATAGTGTAAAGAGTTTAATAAGTTAAAACCATTTGTGTGAAGTTGTTTCTGTCGTTGAAAAATTAAATTGCCATGTGGTTACATAGATCAACAATGGCAGAAGGAAGTAAATTGGTGCATCCTGTATTTTCCTCGTTTCAGTTGTTCCATTTTCTTTTTCTCCCACCTTTTCTTTTATTTAGTGGGTTTTGTAAATCGGTTTCGTTGGTTTATGACTTTCCTTTGTTCTGTATGGTGAACATGTTTGTTTGGACTTCGTAATTCGGTGTTTATCTGGTCCTTCCTGGTTTTGTCATTTAGAATCTGATTGTTGGAATTTGGGGTGCAGTGCATCTGACTTTTCCAGAGAGTACGATGGAGCTTGCCTGCAGATGCGAATGTCCTACAGTCCAGCTGCGCACCTCTTCCTTTTCTTAGTGCAATGGACTGATTGCCACCTTGCTGGTGCCCTGGGATTGTTGAGAATTCTAATTTACAAGGTCTGCATTTTCTTGTTCATGCATAGCTAAACCCCTCTATTTCAAGCTGTTTTTCGTGTGCTATAACCGTGGCACTCGATCACTCTCTTGTTCCTTGCTCTAGGTTTATGTTGATGGCACCACAACCATGTCAACTCATGAAAGGAAAGCAAGCATTAGGGAGTTCTATGGTGAGTTTCTACATTTTTCGTCATTTGATACAATCACGTAGACTCTTAAGATAAATTAGTTGTGCTGGATAACGGTTGCGAATAATCATTAATCTTGTGCAGCTGTTATTTATCCTTCCTTACTTCAACTTGAAAGAGGTGTCACGGATTCAGAGGACAAAAAGCAAAAAGCAGTTTGCTCAGAGAGATATAGGAGAAGAGATGATGAGGATTACAGACAGTCTTCTGACTCGGACATTGAAAGGGAGGATGAATGTGGAATCTGCATGGAAATGAACAGCAAAATTGTCCTTCCCAAATGCAATCACGCCCTGTGCTTGAAATGCTATCATGAATGGTATGTTTACATGTGCAGTTTGTGTGATTTAGAAGCTTCCTGTTAAGTTTAAATAAGTAGATTTTATAGTCAGTTCTCGAGTATGGAGCGGCTGGTAAATTTTGTGCTACTAACAGGCACCAAGTGCTGCTTGGTGAGAACGTCCTGTGGGTGGTCCCTCTTTTTGGTAGTCTGGGGTTCTCGGCGGCCACTGCAGGTATAAGTTAATAGCTAGGTCTAGGTTGTTAAAGGGTTAGGTCAGTATTTTGTTTGTTTGCTTGGTAGCCACAGAATTTTAGGATATGAAAAATCTTCTTTTTTAAGCTGATTCTTTTGCACCTTAGATTTTGAAATGCATTATAGAAATGACATGCCTGGGCAATTTCGTGCATGTGTATCTCCCCTTCCTTTTGTATCTGTGGCATTTGGTAATTTGTCATAACAAAATGGTTTGTAATATCATTCACTAACAATGAGCTTATTAAAAAAACTAAAAGATCCACTAACAATGAAATTACTGTGGCAATTTAATAAATTAGGATAACTGCTTACATGGTGAAAGCGTGCGTAACGGCATAGTTGGGTATTGAACATTCTAAAAGAGGACTATTTGAAGTGACATAGCTTTAAGCTTAGGCTGGTCTGTTTTGTGTGCTTATACATTGCTCTTTATTGTTTCCATTTCTTTATGACGTGGTGCCTGTGTCCGAAGAAGTGCTCTATCCTAAATTTTTACTGTTATTCACCTTATTGAGTGAGAGTATTGTCAGTTTTGAGCTCTACATCAAACTAGAGGTCATCATCTTAACTATCTGTTTTTGAGAAACATCTTGTTTCCTTGGTGTGTTGCAATGTTGTAGCCAGAGTGTTTATGATTTTTCTTGCTAACCGTAACTCTGCAATGTCTGAGAAGCTGGATCACTGCAGTACTGTGTTTTAGTTTCTTATTTTGAACATACTGATCCGAGCTATTTTACGACCCTGCACCCTGGGTGACAGGGAGAATGCTACCTAATAAATAGGACCGAATGAAATATTGATGAATTAAAATGAAAAGAGGCAGACCTCATAAACTGAGGTTCTAGCTGAATATATTTTTGGTGGCCCTTGCTAAGGAATGGACCTATTCTTTTGCCTTTGTATTTGGATATAAGTTCGTTTGATTGCTGATGAATTTTTTTATGTACAATGGTGAAATCCTGCAGTGACCTAGATATGGTGCAATTCTGCAGATTCCAAGGGGCTAAGAGGGTGTTTGGCTCGGCTTATAAGCTGGTCAAACTGGCTTATAAACACTTTTTGGCTTATCTATGCGTTTGGTAAAATTAAGTGCTTATAAGCCAAAAATAAGCTAAAAGCCATAAGTTGGTCTCCCCCAACTTATCAAATTTCAGCTTATAAGCACTTTAGGTTTGACCAAAATATTTACTATTCTATCCCTAAAACAATTCTTTTTAAACAAAACTCTTCGTATGCCAGTTCTTCAGCTGCTTATTATTAATTTCAGTACTTTTATCCAAACACGTAAATGCTTATTTTTTAAATCAGCTTCAGCACTTAAAGTGTGTTTCAGCACCTAAGCTTATCAGCTACTCTTAATCAACTAAGTCAAACGGGCTCTAATTTACAAGTGCGCGCACACAAACACACACACGCTGCTCCTGGAACTAGTTTCCTAGTCCTTGTAAATATGCTTCTTCCCACTTAATGAACGTTCTGAATTGTCAATGATAATTTGTACATATGGCTCTAGAGTCTTGCTGTCTTTTCATGGGGAACTGTTTCTTAGGAAAAGTGAGATAACAGTTTTCCCTGGTTCGGTAAATTACTAGAGGAGGCATATAGTTTCTGCTGGATATAAGTTGCTCTTATTGGAAACAACCTCTCTGCCCTTTCGGGTAGGGGTAAGGCTCGTCTACATATTACCCTCCCCAGACCCCACCTGGTGGGAGTATACTGGGTAGTTGTTGTTGGATATAAGTTGCTCCACCACTCAATTACCTCAGAGTGGAGTAAATATGGTCCTGCTATATCTTGTTTTCTCTCCATATTTCTGAAACCATGTCCTTCCATTCCCCCCTGCTATTTGGTCAAGAGTGTAGGAAAGTTTTCCCGTTCCGGGTTTTAGTACAAATGTAGAATGCAATTCCTTTTTCGATCCTTCTCCCATTTAAAATAATCCTTTTATTCGAGAGCTTCCTTCCCAACCTTGGTGATCTATTCTATGTGCTCACCTCTTAGGCTAAGTAGTAATTGCCTTCTCAATGGGATTTTCCCATCCAATATTTTCCTTTAAGTGGAGTTTGCATTTCAATCGGCGAGGTGGCTTTGAATATTCTTATTTATCTAGGAAAATCATTATCTCATCTGTTCTATTCTATGTGACATTCTTTCCTTTTTAGTCTTTTGAACGCCTTTCTATATTTAGAGACAGTTCAATTTTAAACTTTCTATTATACCCTTACCGATATGATTTTACGGGCTCAAAAATGTCATGACATGTTTAAGATCACAAGTTTCAAAGGTCTCTCTCTTTTTAAGTTTCGTGTCCAATCAAATACCTTCACATGGAATGAAACGGGAGGTACTATATACTGGCACCAAATTTGCAGAATTGTGCGTTACAACCGAATGGGAAATTATTAAGAGTGAAGAAAGGGGAAAGCACTGCGGCATATTTCTGTGTCTGAGTATGTCAAATCGATTCTAATCTGTAGCAATTTTGTAAATTGTATTGCAAATACTCAAGTGCTTATTGTGAACAAAACTTACTCTCATTTTTCTGATAAAGGGGCTCTTTTGGATAGAATAGCAGCTCTTGCTGATGTTCACATTTTTTTAGTGCTGATGCACTTGCTTCAACTAGGAATTTGTACTTTATTACTCTCAAATGTATCTTCAGCATTATATCTCCCTTCTGTAGTGCTAATATTGCTTGTCCAATTACTTACATATGATGGAATGATCTAATGTAACACATTGCAGGCGTTCAAGGTCACAATCATGCCCCTTCTGCCGCGATAGCCTTAAAAGGGTAAACTCTGGCGACCTGTGGGTATACATGGACAACAAAGACGCCGTGGACATGACAACGATAACGAGGGAGAACCTTAGAAGGCTATTCATGTATATAGAGAAGTTACCCTTGATCGTGCCAGATAATGTTTTTGACCACTATGATACTCATATAAGGTAGAGGAGCAATGCCCCGAGGACCAAGAAATTGGTTGCAGTTGATTTAGAAATGCAGGTGGACTACTTTCCCCCTTCTGAATTAGTAGAACCCGACTGCCTCGGTGCGGTGCAGGGGTTGAAGCCAAGTTAGATTAGCCTTAAAAAAAGGAGCTTTTTAATTGCATCTCCTAATTTGTACATTCTTGTACAGTTCCAGTTTACATGTTGGAAACACAGTACCCTTTTGTTGTTTGTTTCTAATCTTCAACTGTCATGAACGCCAGCATTTGATGTGGTTGCATTCTATTTTACATTCGAAATATATAATATAGGATGTATTTAATTGCCAATTTATAATCTTTTCTTTTCTTGCGAGCATTTTGAAGGATATAGCTTTTACGTAGGGGCGGGCGTTCAGGCAAAATTCGATGTGTATATGAAAATTTCTGTTTGGATTTTCGATTTTCGGATTGGAAAAAATGATAATTCAAAATCCAATCCAAATAAGCTTGGATTGGGTCAGATTTTTTTTAAGTTTGGTTTCGAATTAATCGGTTTGAATATTTTGGATTTTCGGTTTTGAGCTTATAAGTTAGAGATGTTTTTTCTTTTTACAAACAATTCAAATTTGGTTTGATCACGTCCAACTCTAATCCTAAAAAGGATAAACGGTCGCTGCAAATATAATTCGGTTTAAAAGTTCGGAGTCGAATCTCACAGAGAACTAAGGTTTAGTTATATCTGTGTCACGACCCAAAATCCCGGTTGTGATGGCGCCTCTCATGAAGACAAGCCAGCCAATCCATTTAAACAACCTTTTTCAACAATAAATTACATGAATAAACAGTTTCAAGATAATTAAATAACAAGAGTTCGTGGAATACAACCCAACACGGCCCGACATCGGAGTGTCACCAGTCATGAGCTACTACATAGTCCACAAAAGTATTACAAGTACGGTAATAGGAACAAAGTGTGAAAAATATTATAAACAACATAAAATAAGGGAGGAGATCCGGTGCCGCGAATGATAGCGGTCACCTAGCTCAGCTACGATAACAATTCTTTAATTCGCTAAAAACCCGCTACCGGACGAACAATACCTGCAACTGCACGCGAGGTGCAGGGAGTAAAGTGAGTACTTCCAACTCAACAGTAATAAGAGTAAATGATAGCTGAAAGTAAGAAATCACGTATGACACTCCATCATGCTATATAGAACATTACAACCATTTCTGGGAAGAAACAGTAAAATATATGTAAGGGCACTCTCATCCACTGGCTGCAAGGAAACAACTGGATTGGCTTTTCTAACTCTCTTTAAAAGAGACTGCAAAACATCTGGGCTCAGTAAAAACCTCTTTTGAAAATATTCCTTTTCAACAGTTGCGAAAATAATTTCAATAAGTAGGGAATAATCAGAAATCTGCCACCCGGGCTCAATATCAAGCTCTCAGTACAGTATCAGTCCCGCGAGCTCACTCCCAACTCACAAAGTACAATATCAGCCTCTCGGGCGCAACACTCCATTAACAAATAACACCAGAGTATCTGGTAAACAGTGCAAGAAGTAGAGCGAATACAACACAATATGCTAATGAGACAATACCCAATTGAAAATAGTCGAAAAATAACAATCTCGAAACTAGCAAAATCCGAGCCCCAAGCCCACTTCTCTAAAAATTACAAAATTCACATCACCGAATTCCTCGTCTCGCCACGAGTCCGTACATATCAAATTTACCAAAATAGGAGTTTAAATGACCCCTCAAAATCTCCATTTAATTCTCTTAAATTTCAAGCCCTAAACCACCATTTTTGTCCATAAATTACTTGAGTTTTCAGTTCTAATCCATGTAATTAACTTGGAAATAAGTAGAAACAACTCACCTTTGATGCTTGATGAAATTCCCCTTGAAATTCTCTCCAAAATGATCCAAACAAAATGAAAGAAATGAAAGAAATGAGCCAAATTCGTGTTTAAAAGAATCTGCTCGTGCTTCGTCGAGTTGTACCTTGCACTTGTGCTATACAAGTTTTACATCCTATTAAAATTGTTCCTTGTCGAACACCTTCTGTTTATACACCCATAACGTCTTGTATAAATATACAAATGATAAACGGTTTGAAGATTTAGAAACTAGACTCGAATATTTTTGATTTGATAGGTTGTACACCATATAACTCTTTATATATCCCGAGATATGAGCTTCTAAAGTGCATCAGTAAATTCTGTCGAAATCACTCCAGCAGCCATTTTCGATCCATCATAACTTTCTTAGATAATATCCAAATGACAAATGGTTTAACTTTCTGAAAACTAGAATGTAAGGACTACAACGTTCGTATTTTGCACTGTTTCTGATTACTTATAGATTGAAGATATGAGCTTCCGAATTGGACTTCTCGCACCAGAAATCTGGTGCACAGCTGAAGCAAAAAAGAAAAATCTGCAATTTTTCTTAAAGATGAAATAGTCCGTTTAACCACCTAAAACTCACCCGAGGCCACCGGAACCTCAACCAAACATGCCAACATATTCCATAATATCATTCAAACTTGTTCCAACCTTCGAAACACACAAAAACAACATCACAACACCAAATTCGCATCCGATTCAAGCCTATGAACTTTGAAACTTCTAACTTCCACATCCGATGCCGAAACACGTCAAAACTAGTCCGAATGACCTCAAATTTTGCAGATAAGTCCAAAATAACATAACGAAGCTACACTACTTTCGGAATTTCATTCCGAGCCTCAGATCAAAATCTTACCTATCAACCGGAATTCGCCAAAATACTAACTTTGCCGATTCAAGCTTAATTCTACACCAGTCATCACAAAAATATTTCGGAAACACTCCTAAGTCCCAAATCACCTAATGAAGCTATCCAAACCATAAAATTTGCATTTCGAGCGCTCTAACACATAAGTTAATATCCGGTTGACTTTTCCAACTTAAACTTCCTTAAAATATACTAATTGTCTCAAACCTTACCAAAATCATTCAGGAATGACTTCAAATTTTGCACACAAGTCACATCCGACATTACGGACTTTCCCCAAATTTCGGAATCACATTATGACCCGGATATTAAAATTTCCACTTCTGGTCTAATTTTTTAAAAAACCTTCAAATTTATATATTTAGCCAAACGGTTCCAAAATGACCTACGGACCTCCGAATTCACTTCCGATCGCGTTTCCAAATTTAAAATCACCATACGGAGCTACTCCCAATCTCGGAATTCCAAATGGACATCAATAACACTGAAATGCATTTTAAGCCAAACTGATGTAATTACTTCTAAAATGCTATCTTCCATAATAGGCGCCAAAGCTCTCTCAGGTTATCCAAAACCCTTTCCGGACATACGCTCAAGTCCGAAATCATCATACAAACCTGCTGGAACTTACGGATCCCAATTCCAAGGTCGTTTACTCAAAATTCCTATCTTAGTTCATTTCTTCAATTTTAAGCTTCTGAAATGAGAATTTTCATTTAGATTTGACTCCAAACTTCCTGAATTTTAATTTTGACCATACACACACGTCAATATACCTGAAATGAAGCTGTTCATGGCCTCAGACTATTGAATTACGTGCCAGAGCTCAAAACGACCGGTTGGGTCGTTACAATCTGTTTAATATCACTAAGAATACAAGATTGAACAATTTTTTAAAACTGAAAATAAATAAACAGCTGAAAACGAACTATGCTTGAATTTTAGACAATTGGAATAAATGTCTAAGGTAATGGTTTTTCCCGTTGTTGATTTTCTTGGTTGTATATTTCTTCTAGCTGTGACTTAGTTGCCTCTATCAATCATAAACTCTCCAGATTTCATAAATCTTCTCAAGAAATTATGATAATTTACTAGATGCACTTTCACAAGCTACGCTAGCTAGGTTCACATTACAGTTCACTTAGATCGCGCCCGAGGTATCGTTATCTCTAATCAAACCTCTAAACCCTCGGTTATGGCTCTCGCCTATACTCCGGAAGTGATGTTGTTCAAAAAACTACCAAAATATGCACTCTCTTTCAAGCATATACATAATAAATACGAATGGTTAATTGAGGATCCTTTCAATCAACCACAATCAAAGCGTAATTGAACAAATAAGGATTAACAACCAATTCAAAACAATATTAATATAACAACCAAGTCATTCCCACGGGTTTCACTAAAACCTTAGATCACAAATTAGCTATTCATAATAGTATACAAAACTACAATATCAAAAGTCATAACCAACAATGAAAAATAAGAAGAGGAAGGAAAAATTTGTTGAAGAATTTCCCGCCTTGCTCTTCTTGTGTGAGGGAGATGACATCTATATCTGTGAACCAGTTCGGTTTAATGCCAGGTCGCTCCACTACTGAAGCTATCCACCTTGTCAGGAGGCTGGTGGAGCAGTTCAGGGATAAGAAGAAGGACCTGCACATGGTGCTTATCGACTTGGAGAAGGCGTATGACAAGGTCCCAAGGGAGGTGCTATGGAGGTGCTTGGAGGCGAAAAGCGTGCCAGAAGCCTACATCAGAGTAATTAAGGACATGTACGATGGAGCTAAGACTAGGGTTAGGACGGTGGGTGGCGACTTAGACCATTCCAGTGGTTATGGGGCTCCATCAAGGATCGGCGCTTAGCCCTCTCTTGTTTGCCTTGGTGATGGATGCTCTTACCTGACATATTCAAGGGAATGTGCCTTGGTGTATGCTATTTGCTGATGACATAGTCTTGATAGACGAGACGAGGGTCGGTGTTAATGAGAGGTTAGAGGTATGGAGACAGGCTCTCGAGGGTTTCAAAATAAGCAGATCTAAGACAGAATACCTAGAGTGCAAGTTTAGCGCCGAGCCGAGTGAAGTAGGCAGGGACGTGATGATTGGATCTCAGGTCATCGCAAGAGGGACAGTGTCAGATATCTTGGATCGGTGATTCAGGGGGACGGAGACGGGGACGTCACTCATCGATAGGAGCGGGGTGGTCAAAGTGGAGGCTTGCATCAGGAGTCCCGTGTGACAAGAAAGTTCCACAGAAATTCAAAGGGAAATTTTATAGAGCTGTATTAGACCGGCAATGTTGTATGGGGCGGAGTGCTGGCCAGTGAAGAACTCTCATGTTCAGAGGATGAAGGTTGCGGAGATGAGGATGCTCAGGTGGATGTGCGGGCTAACCAGGTTAGATAAGATTAAGAATGAAGTTATTCGAGAAAAGGTGGGGGTGGCCCCAATGGATGAAAAGATGCGAGAAGCGAGACTGAGGTGGTTCGGGCATGTATGTAGGAGAAGTCCTGACGCCCCGGTGAGGAGTTGTGAGCGGCTGGCGATGGTCGGGGCACGGCGAGGCAGAGGGAGGCCTAACAGGTATTGGGGAGAGGTGATTAGGCATGACATGGCTAGAATGCGGGTTTCTGAGGATATGACCCTTGATAGGAAAGTCTGGAGGTCTAGTATCAGGGTTGTAGGATAGGGGCCCCTAGAGTTTTTCGTACTCCTCACCCGGTGTTGGGTGAGGCTTGGCAGGGCTATCCATAGATGATTTGTGTATTGGATTGTGTCTCATTTATGGTAGTTATTTATGGTAGTTACTGTATGATATTATTGCATGCTATTTTATTTATGGTTCTTATGTTTAGATAATTATTTACGCTATTTCTGCTGAAGCTACTAATGCTCTTTTGTTGTTTTTGTTTTTGTTGTTCCTTTCCTTCACTGAGCCGATGACCGATTGGAAACAGCCTCTCTGCCCTTTCGAGCAGGGGTAAGACCCATCTACATATTACCCTCCCCAGACCCCACTTTGTGGGACTATACTGGGTAGTTGTTAGTTGTTGTTGTTGCTCTTCTTATGTCTCTACCTCCTTAGGTTAAAATTTAATCTAAAAAACGTTCTCCTATATGTATACCAAGTGGGGTTGGGCAATATACTATATCAAAGGCAATATGATTCAGAACAACATGTAATATTATCCACAGTCCTCACCCTATATATCAACATTCTCCACATTTTACATTAAGGAAAAAAAATGAAACCAACTACCCGAAGGGGAGTTAAATCCCATTTATTCTACCCAAATATAATAATCTTGTTTACCAAAAATATGAAGGGTTCCACGTCTTCTCCATTTTTACGATCATTGCTGTGTTTACATTTTCTGGTTCTTCAACACCATTGAAACAATGAGATGCTCATCCCATTTAATCAATCTCTAGCTTTTTATTACATATGGGCAAAATGTCGTATACTAGCTAGTTCTAAATTTGGACCCAAAACAGAAAAAAAATGGCAAGAAAAATACAGGAAATAACAAATCAGTAGCCAAACATACTACAAGTGCTCTTCATATTAGAAATTGTAACCTCATTTTACAGAAAAAGCAATAATACTCATGTAGCTTGCACTATATCAGAAGAATGATCAAGTGAAATCAATTATTTACTCTATAGTTTTGATATTAGTCAAACAAACAGTACTCAAGCTTCAGAGACCTTCATGCTCTTCCATATTATTCACCATCACTGATCGCATGCCAGCTGGCGCAAAATCATCATGAATGACGTCACACACTCCACCGTTTCCAGAAACATCACAGTGAGCGCGTGACTGTTCCAACTGAGCAAAGCTTTTCTGATCAGCCGTCAGATGATGCATGTGAGGAAATGGAACCGACACTCCATGAACCACAATCCTACTGTTATGCAGCAGATCAGAACTCACAATCCTCACGTAATTAACCTTCATCGGAGCTAACACGCCTCCTCCGCCAGCAGTAGTTACCACCAATTTCTCCTCGCTGTCCATCGTCGGCAATACTGTCCCCGCCGGCAAACTCACCATTTCCCCAGCCATAATCCTCCGATTCGGCACAACATGAAACCTAAAATTCGAGAGATACGCGTGTCCTCCACTAGAAAAAATCGACACATCGTCTAAGGCAAACACAGTCATCGCCTTAAGCTCGGAAAGCTCAGCGTACTTCAACCTCAGCGCCAGTGCTACAATACTGTAACCGCTGTTAAGCAACCTGATAATGGAGTCCTTTAACATGAAGCGCATGATAGAGAAAGGTGATGCTGAGGACACTGTAGACACCGAATTAGGAATAGGAAACGAATCAAATGACAGAGAACTCACTCTCTCCACATTACAGGAAAGCGGAGAAAGGTGCGAAACGAAGCCACGTAAGCCATGCACAAGGATCAAGCCATTATTGAACAGATCCGGCTGAGTGACTTCAACGCCGTTGATGAAAATCTTCGCGTCACGAGTAGTAGTAGAGAAAGTGACAGTAAGGCAACGATTCGGAGCTAGGGTTTCGAGTTTAGTACCGAAGGCTAAAGTGCGAAGGAAGTGAAGAGGGTAAAGGCCAGGAACAGAGTGCTCCTGAAGGAGAAGAGGGAGGGAGCAAGTAGGACAAGTGATGAGAGAAGAGTCGGCGGGAGCAAAGACGGTGATTGGAGTGGTGGTGGTGGTGAGATTAGCGGCGGTTGCTGCAGTGGAGAGCTGCTGGAATCCGAGAGAAGAGAGAACAGTGGCGAAGAGAGAAGTGTGGTCGTGAGGAGATATCGGAGATGGAGTTAGAGGCGGAAGTGAGTCGGGAAAAGTGGCGGATGCGGCGGAAATGGGCAGAGAAATGAGAATGAGAAAGAGATTTTGAGTGATAATAGCCATTGTTATTGCTTGAGAGAGTGTGTGTGAAAAAGATGAATCGAGAAGAGCGAGTGGTATATGCGTGAAGGGGTCTCAGCAGGTGTGTGTATATATAACTGCAATTTCTCAGGGCGGGAAATCCAATTCTGTTGGAAAAGTCGGTTATGAGATTCCTTCGACTAATTGACGCATCTGCCCATGCTTATAGCATGTAATAACTGTCTATATCCTATGGGTTTGAACAGTGTAGAAGATATTTACTTATAGCATATTTGGCCAATTTTTTTTTGGATAAAAGTATTTTTTTTCCCGCAAAAAGTGCTATTTTCCTAAAATTGAGGTTATAGCTTATTTGGTCAAGTTTTTTTTTTTGGGCTAAAAGTCTTTCCTTTTTTTTTGCCAAAAGTGCTTTTTTCCTAAAGTTAAGATATTGGTCAAACTTTTAGAAGGAAAAAAAATATTTTTGAGTAAAAACATAAACCGTTTTTTGAGAAAGAGAAAAAATTAGTTTCTCTATGCTTCAGCTTCAGCCACTCGAATTTTCGATATTCCTTTTTATTTCTTCATTCCCATTTCCATAAGAATAAAAGTACTTTTCTGAGAAACACTTTAAAAAAGTAAATTTAGAAGTAATTTTTAAAAACTTGATCAAACACTAATTACTGTTCAAAAATACTTTTTAAATTAATTAGTAAAACACAAACTATTTCTTATCAAATATACTTTTAAGAAAAATGCTTCTTAAAATAAGCTAATTTTAGAAGTTTGACCAAACAAGTTATTAATTAGATAACTTAATTAAAAGGAATAACAAATAGGAGCAAGTGATTATGTAAAGCATATGTTGGTAATTTAGGAAAAACAATAAATCGACATATTAAATTACACTGACAGTATAACATATTTTACATTATTAGTGTATAAAACTTTAATCGTATCACTTAAGTCAACCCCGATCATCAATGTACAATCCAAGCTTAATTTGTGCATTGGCCCAAGGAAATTTTATTCCGTCAATCTTGAGACTCGCATCAATAATAATAGGCAAAATAAATATTTTTTATATACAATATATAACGTACACATTTTATAAATAATCCGTGTAATTTTTTTATATAATTAACTAGCTAATGCAATTTACTCTTGGCCGACCAGCCAAATATATAATTTTTGTTGGGGTGCAAATCCCATCCCACATCGGATGAGAAGGATAAATGTGACCAAAATATATATGGTTACCCAATCCCATTAGTATGAGGCTTTTAGTGAGATGCCCAAAAACAAATCCCTGAGGGCTTTGCCCAGAGCGGACAATATCATACTAATGCGGGGTTGGGGTGAGGGTACGCGCGGTCCTAACATGTGGTATCAGAGCCAGGTTCGGAGGACGGAGTAGCGGACCGACGCGTACGGAGTTCTCGACGGTGTGCCAAACTAGACCAGAGGTGATCTCCGGGCTAGCGGGGTAAGGTGTGCCTTGTGTCGAAAGTCTTCCCGACAGAAACAGATGGTCGGGCGGCGGGTCCCACGGTAGTTGCGGCGGTGCAAGATGGGTGGCAGATCGGAAATGGATATTCGCTGGAGGGGAGGTCACGAGATTGTGTGGTCTGGGTTTGAGGGGATGTTTGTTGAGGTGCAAATCCCATCCCACATCGGATGAGAAGGATAAAGGTGACCAAAATATATATGGTTACCCAACCCCATTAGTATGAGGCCTTTTGGGAGATGCCCAAAAATAAATCCGTAAGGGCTTGGCCCAGAGCGGACAATATCATACTAATGCGGGGTTGAGGTGAGGGTATGCGCGGTCCCAACAATTTTTGTCCTTCTTCTTGTGCAACTTTAGCCATTCTTCTTTCATTTGGGCCTCAAATATTTTGAATAACTGGGCCGCATTATTGTCTTCTTCTTTCCTGTTTCATCATTCTGTATAGCAATTTCTAGTCATCTCAGTTTGGGATCGAAGTCCAGATATTGCTCCAACTTGAGTTTGGGCTTGTAGATCGATATCATCTTTGATCAAAACCTGCAATATTATTCTAATTAGGTAAATTTTCATAAAACACTATCTTTTAGTAGTAATTAGCCATCTATAGATACCATTTGCTATATTACGGATTACAAATACCTTTTATGTGGTTATGAAATGTATAAGGACACTTTCCTCGGGTGACTCGCGCAACTTCGCGCATCCTTCGCGTGTACTTCGCTCACCTTTCTGCCCCAGCCCTTAAAGTGCGCGAACTACCGTGCGACTTCACGTGTTTTTCACCCTGTTCCGTTGTGAATTTGGAAAAACAAAACATGAAAGTTATAGCCCTTTGAGTTAGCTTTCCAACCATATATTGCGGAGCCCAAATTGAGATATGAGAAAAAAGTTAAGTCTATTTTACTAGACAGTGCGCAATCTGCCCACTGGATTCTTCGTTCGCTCTAACTATCATCCGTTGACCCCAAACGCGATCCCGGATTAATTCCTTGAGCTTTTACTTAGATTTTAAAGCTCTACATCGCTTGAATTCATTCCATAACATTTATATAGCTCAGAACCACTCCTATAAGGCATAAAACACACAATTAGTGCAAAATACTAGTGATTAAAGCTTAAACTCAATCAAAGTACAGTAAATTTGAGTGTAATAGCGACTAAAATATGTAGTTATAGCCAATCATCAATACCTCACACTTAAATCGTTGCTCGTCCTCGAGCAATCAAACTACACTTTTTATGGACACAACCTTTATATACAACTCTCCTGACTCATCACACAAGGAATATTTAAAATAGACTAAGCACAAAAGTGATCTTCACCTCAAGATTCGACTCATAAGCACCACAAATTATTCACAACTCACCCCGTTAATCTAACATAGAGTTCACTGACATTACATTTCCTTCATGAATCAAGCGCCCTCATCCAACAAAAGAGAGTAGTTCTACACAATAAAATTTAAGAACACTTAGGAACTCAAGATTAAAAAAATTAACTCACTCTCAGAAACAATATTCATATGCCACAAAAGATGCACCATAAGCTTGCCCATAGTGTACTACTCCACTAATCGAGCTCATTCAATCTAGGATCAATTAGGACTTTATTTGGTTATAATGTAGGCTACGGGACAGGTAGGATAGATATAAGAGTGACTACACCTCTCTAAACACATTAATACATACATCTTAACATTTAAATCACATACTTATGTCAAATCAAACTCCATAATCACGTCAATTTATATTACCCCATACTTGTTTAAGTACACTTACATCAAGAGCCACCACTTATCTTTTTTCAGAATAATCCAACTATTTTTTTTCTTTTTCAATTCAAATGGCTCTTACTTTTTCAAAATAGTGCATCTTTCTCCTTATTCAATTAGTTCCACTCAAAATCCAAACTAACCACCCACACTTTAACTTTTACAAGGTTATAACAATTTAAGTGCTCATGAGAGGTGAAAAGATTCAAATAGATGGTTAATGCAAACAAATGGGTGAGGCTTATAATGTGGTTGCCAAAGAAACAAGATTATAGGTTCAAAGGGGTTAACTATGATACATAACAATTAGGAGGGTAACATATACATATCTGACTCAACAAAGAAACGCCTATATCACTTCCAAGACTGAACAAAACTACTATTTCGCTTTGCAAACATATGGGGCAAGTTCTAGACATCTAATGCAATGCATTGAATAACGCAAAATCTTACACACACATGACACATACCTCACTTAGGATTGGATTCATACACACTCTTTTTTTTTTGTTGAGAATTAAGATAATACAATTTAAGGTACTTCTGCAAGAGTCAAAAACTGAGCCTAAGCGTCACAACCAAAGTACTCACTATTCTCAAGGCATAACAATTCAAGAGATACTACTTCAATTCAATGCACATCACCATGTCTTCTCTCCCTAAAACAATTACCTACATCCGGTTCAAATAAAACCATTTGAAAAGAATCGTGTCACAAAGAAAAACCAAGGGAAATTACTACACTACCTACCAAGAAAATCTTTTTGTCCTTTTTTTAGACTTAGATCCCTCAACAAAACTGTCTAGAAGATCCGTCATTTGGAAAAGTCTAATCTTTTTAAAAAAATTATTTAGTCAGACAAACATAGCTAAAGTAGCATAAAAGTTACCTAGACAATTTCCCCACCACACACTTAAAATTGTGCATTGTCTCCAATGAACACCCATACACATACAAGAGGGTAAAAGAAACTCCCTGGTAGGCCATAGGCCGAAGCTCTAGCAGTTCATGGGGTACTCAGTGCGGGTACCTCTCACTTAGTTCCAACCATCTGGTTTGCTATTGCATCCTTCCAAAACCTTTGATTTCCATGCTCTTAGAAAATAAAAAATTGACACTACAAAAATAATTCAATTAAAAAAATAAAAAAATCAATAAATCTAGATTGCCTCCCAACAAGCGCTTGTTTTAACGTCATGGCACGACGCGAATCGCTTTTTGCCTCCACTTTGAGCTTATAAATTAAATTCCAAATTTTGATTCAAGCTTATGATTATGGTCATGGGGCAGTGGAACGAATCTTGCTGACCCAAGGAAATAATGTTATATTCCGCGCTCCTTGGCCTTTGTATGAGGTATGTAATCCTGACTTTTTGGCAAGAAGAATGCCAAAATATATGAACCTTGTTCCTCATTCCTTGACTTCTCAATCGGCTCGGATGACTCTATTTCCATATCGTCATCCAAGCATAGAAAAATATTTGGAGTTAGGGCCAATGCACTCAAACACATGAACTTCAGGACTTGCAACATCCTTAATATCAACGATACTAGAGTCAACAAAATTTGTATCCTCAATGTCCTTGGCTGACTCTAGTCTCACTTCTTCATATTGACATCCTCAAATTTTTAGTTGGCTAGGTTGTTGATGTTATACTCTGACCTCCCCAATTAACACCTCAAATTCATGTTCTTCTTGGCTACTATCCTTAATATTGGCGTGTTGAGCATTAAAAACTCCAACCACTTGACTCAATTGAGCCTCCAACTTGCGAATAGTTGCTATCACCACCTGGATTTTCCACCATCGGGAGTCGTGATGGCGCCTACTGTCATAGCTAGGCAAGCCAACTAAAACATGCCTTTTCAACTAATTCCCAACAAGATAATAATAAAACAATAAATTTAAGCGGAAGTCTTAAACTAACATTAAATGAAAAGAAATGCGGAAAAAGTTAACATCATTATCTACCAAAGATTTAGTGTCATAGTACTCACGGGCTACTACAAAATACTACAAATAAGAGTTTGAAAGAAAATACATAAGGAGCTTGTTTTGATACAATGAAAACAAACGGAAATGATGAAGGAGAGACTCAGGTCCCGTGCACGCCAGCGAACTACTTAGGAGTCTCTGGACTGAAGGCATACTCCCAATCTACTGCTGCGGTCCGTAAGCTATCTCCTGACCTGTGCACAAAAGGCACAGAAGTGTAGCATCATCACAACCAACCCCATGTGCTGGTAAGTTCTTGGCCTAACCCCGGCGAGGTAGTGACAAGGCTAGATCGGACCTACCACAATTAACCTATACAGATATAAGTGCAACAACGGAAATATATACAAAAATTTAAACATATAATAGGGGGCATTCTGTGGGATGTAACAATTTATATATGAGACCATGAACAGAGAGACGGAAATTGAATAGTTAACATCAATGAAAAAGAGCAAGTAGTCTACCACTGCACGGCACCAACCTTCGTGATTTTACTCTCAATTCTCACCAAACTACAACAACTACCCAGTATAGTCCAACAATTCTCACCAAACTGTCAAACATAAATGCACGGCATCACCCTTCATGCTTTTACTCTCAATTCTCACCAAACTGAAACATAAATGCACGGCATCACCCTTCGTGCTTTTCCTCATATAACTCTCACATCAAGGCACATAAAGACCCTCCGTGCTCCAATAATAAAAAACATGGCATGGAAAGACCCTTCGTGCATAATCATCAAAACATGGCACGGAAAGACCCTTCGTGCATAATCTCTCTTCTTCACCCAACCAACAGCCACAACCAATTGGGAAAGGGAGTATACAACAATATTAATCATCCCGACAAGGGAGAACGAATCAACAATAAGTCCCAATAAGGGAAAAGAATCAACAATGAGTCCCGGCAAGGGAAAAATACCACATTTCCTTCTTTAACTCATTTGCTTCTCAACTATCACTTCATAATTCATTTAACAAGTAATTAACTCAATTGTTTCATCTCTTTCAAATTCAAAAGCAAATACGACTCACGGTCATGCTAGACTCAGGCGAATAGGCAACCGTCACCATACCTATATACCGACTCCATATATCACATAGCAAATATTGTCCTAATCCTATTCCCTCAATACAAAGTTAGAACAAACACTTACCTCGAAAGCTCCAAACTTGGCTCACGCCTCTAGGAAGGCATTACCCCTCGAATTCCTAATAAAACCGCTCGAATCTAGTCACAAGTTAGCCAAATGTATCAACAAATGCTAGTTAAATCAATTTGAATGCATATGAATGAAATTCCCAAAGTTTTACCCAAAAGTTCCCAAAATTCCTCCGGGCCGATGTGGTCAAAACCCGAGGTTCGAACCAAAACCGGGTTACCTATTCCCCCACGAGTTCATATCTATGATTTGTTTTGAAATCGGACCTCAAATTGAGGTCCAAATTCCCAAATTTAAGAAAACCTAGGTTCTACCCAAAATCCCCATTTTTGCCCACGGAATACCTTTATTTTAAGATGAAATCATGATAAAAGGTGTTAAAGATTGAAGAAATTGAGTAAAAGTTGACTTACAATTGATTTGGGAAAGAAAGAGTTGAGAGAAAATCGCCAATGGAGGTTTGGGTTTTGAAAATATGAAGAATGTGGTTTAAAATCGTCTAAGTATAGAAATGCACAGGTGTAGATCTCGCATTTGCGAGACTGGTTTCGCAAATGCGAACCTAGCAGACATGGGAAATGTGAGAATTTAGTTCGCATTTGCGAACTCAGGCAGGGAAAGCGTACTTCGCAATTGCGAAGAGGATGTTCACATTTGCGAACTCAGGGATTTTGGTCGGGGATCGTATCTGCGAAGAAGTCTTCGCATTTGCGAAGACTGGCTAACTTCGCATTTGCGAAGTGAGACACATCTTCGCATTTGCAAAGATCACAGTAACAGATACAACATATTTTTCCTAAGGCTAAAATGCAACCCAACGTCTATCCAAAAATCTTCCGAGCCCTCGGGGCTCCAAACCAAACATGTACACAACCCCAAAAACATCCTACAAACTTACTTGTGCGATCAAATATCCATAATAACATCATTTACTTAGAATCAACCCTCAAAACACACGATTTCTTCCAAATTTCCATAAAACTCTTATTTCTCATTTTCAAGTTCGAAACACGTCAAATGACGTACAGTTTCAACAAAACTTTACAGATAACGTTTAACGCTCAGTTAAGACCTGTACCGAGCATCAGAACCAAAATACAAGCCAGATACCATCACTTTCTAACTCATTTTCATTTCAATTTTTCATATCATTTTCAGATAAACAATTTCTTTAATAAATTCCTTACTCGGGCCTGGGATCTCGGATTTTGATTCCGGGAATACGCCCGGGTCCCATATTTTTCTACGAACCCTCCAAGACCATCACATCGCGTGTCCGGGTCCGTTTAATCAAAATATTGACCAAAGTCAACTATATCAATATTATTACCAAAATTCATAGTTTTTAACACATAATTCATATATTTCCACATAAAAAATTTCTGGTCTCGCGCCAGACTGTGCACGTAAATCAAGGCAACCAAATAAGAGGTTTTCAAGGCCACGGATGCACGGAGAAAGGGAAAATTATGGTGATGACCCTTTGGGTCGTCACATCCTCCACCTCTAAAACAACCGTTCATCCTCGAATGGACAAAAGAAAGAAGTACCTGAGTCGGGGAACATATGGGGATAACGGCTCCACATATGAGACTCAGACTCCCAATTCGATGCCTCAGGAGGATGGCCTCTCCACTGAACACGCACCAAAGGAAAACTCCTCATCCTCAACTGTCGAACGTGCCGATCTAAAATAGCCACCGGCTCCTCCTCATATAACATATCCTTGTCCAATTGGACTGTATGAAATCAAACACGTGTGCAGGATCGCCATGATACTTCTGAAGCATGGATACATGAAAAACCGGATGCACGGCTGACAAGCTAGGCGGCAAGTCAAGTCTATAAGCCACCTTCCCCAAGTGATCGAGAATCTGAAATGGGCCAATAAACCTAGGGCTAAGCTTGCCCTTCTTCCCAAATCTCATCACGCCCTTTATAGGTGATACACAGAGCAATACTCGCTCACCAACCGTGAAAGCAACATCTCTGACCTTGCGATCTGCATAACTCTTCTGCCTAGACTGAGCTGACCGAAGTCTGTCCTGAATGATCTTGACCTTATCCAAGGCCTCCTGTACTAGATCTGTACCCAATAGTCCAGCCTCTCCCGGCTCAAACCATCCGACTGGGGAACGACACCCCCTATCATACAACGCCTCATATGGAGCCATCTGAATGCTGGACTGGTAGCTGTTGTTGTAGGCAGACTCTGCTAAAGGCAAGAACTGGTTCCACGAGCCTCTAAAATCAATAACGCAGGCTCAGAGCATATCTTTAAGAATATGAATAGTCCTCTCGAACTGACTGTCCGTCTAGAGGTGAAACGCTGTACTCAACTGTACCTGGGTGCCCAACTCATGCCGTACTGCTCTCTAGAAATGCGATGTAAACGGCGGACCTCGGTCCAAAATAATAGATGGGCACCCCATGAAGGTGAACGATTTTTCTGATATAAATCCCAGCATATCTCTCGGATGAATAGGTGGCGGCAACTAGAATAAAATGTGATGACTTGGTCAGCCTATCAACAATAACCCATATAGCATCAAACTTCTTCCGAGTCCTCGGAAGGCCAGTAACAAAATCCACGGTGATTCTCTCCCACTTCCACTCGGGGAGCTCAATATTTTGAAATAAACCACTGGGCCTCTAATGCTCGTACTTAACCAGCTGAAAATTCAGACAACGAGCCACATATGCGACAATGTCTTTCTTTATCCTGCGCCACCAATAATGTTGTCTCAAATCTTGATACATCTTTGCGGCACCCGGGTGAATAGAATACCAAGAGCTGTGGGCCTCCGCTAAGATTGACTCCCAAATACCATTAACATTGGGCACACAAACTCGCCCCTGCAATCTAAATACACCATCATCTCCTAGGGTCATTTTCTTGGCACCTCCCCGCTGTACCGTGTCCCTCAGGACACACAAATGAGGGTCATCAAAATGTCGCTCCCGAATACGCTCCATCAGTGACGAACGAGCAATTTTGCAAGATAACACCCTGCTGGCTTAGAAATATCCAATCTCACAAATATATTTGCCAAGGCCTGAACATCCAAGGCAAGTGGTATCTGGCTGACAGGAATATAGGCAAGACTACCCATGCTGATAGATTTCCTACTAAATGCATCAACCACCATATTAGCCTTCCCCGGATGGTATAAGATAGAAACATCATAGTCTTTCAGCAACCCCAACCACCTCCGCTGTCTCAAATTCAACTCCTTCTGTTTGAACAAGGAGTGAATGCTCTTTGAATCCATGTACACCTCACACGTCACACCATATAAATAATGCCTCCAGATCTTCAAGGAATGAACTATGGCTGCCAACTCTAGGTCATGAACTGGATAATTCTTCTCGTGGATATTCAAGTGCCTCGAAGCATATGTTATGACCTTGCCATTCTGCATCAACACCGTACAATAGACAGTATAAGGCCTTGATCCCGTGGGCAAAACCAATACCGGTTCCGTAGTCAGAGCTGTCTTGAGCTTCTGGAAGCTCGCCTAACACTCATCTGACCACCTGAACTGGGCACCCTTCTGGGTCAATCTAGTCATCGGGGCTACGATGGATGAAAACCCCTCCACAAAAAGTCTGTAGTAACCAGCTAACCCCAAGAAGCTCCGGATCTCTGTAGATGAAGATGGTCGAGGCCAGTTCTTGACTGCCTATATCTTTTTCAGGTCCAACTGAATACCCTATGCTGATACGACATGACCCAGGAATGCGACTGAACTTAACCAAAACTCGCACTTTGAGAACTTGGCGTACAACTGACTATGCTTCAGAGTCTGAAGAACCACTCTTAGGTGCTGCTCATGCTCCTCCTGACTGCGAGCCTGAACACTCGATTGAGCAACTCCATGAATGCTGATGGGGCATTGGTCAACCATAACGACATGACCAAAAACTCGTAATGCCCATACCGAGTGCGAAATGCTGTCTTAGAGACATCAGACGCCCTAATCCTCAGCTGATGATAGCTAGAGCTCAAATCTATATTCGAGAATACCCTAGCACCTTGAAGCTGGTCGAACAAATCGTCAATCCGCGGCAGTGGATACTCTTTCTTTATCATCACCTTTTTCAACTACCGATAATCAATGCACATCCTCATCGACTCATCCTTTTTCTTTACAAACAACACTGGTGCACCCCAAGGTGATACACTGGGTCTAATGAAACCCTTATCAAGCAAGTCATGAAGTTGCTCCTTCAACTCTTTCAACTCTGGAGGGTCCATGCGATATGGCGGAATGGGAATAGGCTGAGTTCCCGGAGCTAGATCAATACAGAAATCAATATCCCAGTCGGGCGGCATACCCTGCAGGTCTGAAGGGAAAACCTCGGTGAACTCCCGAAAAATAGGAACATAGTTAATAGATGGAACCTCTGCACTGGAGTCGCGAACATACGCCAGATATTCTATACACCCTTTCTCGACCATACATCGAGCCTTGACATACAAAATAACACTGCGGGTGGCATGACCTGGGGTCCCACTCCACTTATGTTGGGGTAAATCTGGCAAGGCCAAGGTCACGACCTTGGTGTGAAAATCCAGAATAGCATGATACGGGGATAACCAGTCCATCCCCAAAATAACATCAAAGTCCACCATATCTAAGAGCAATAATTTGACAGGGGTATCAAGACCCTTAAATACCACCACACATGAACGATGCACTCGGACGACCACTATAGAATCACCAACCAGTGTGGACACATATACAGGAATATCCAAAGCCTTACTAGGAATGATCACATCGGGTGCAAAATAGGACGACACATAAGAATACGTAGATCCCAGATCGAATAATACTGAAGCACCTCTATCACAGACCAATATACTACCTGTAATCAGAATACCCAATATCTCGGCCTCTTGCCTGGTTGGCAATGCATAGCAACGGGGCTGGCCCTCACCTCTCTGAACTGTGTCTCTGGGACGACCTGTTGCGGGCTGACCCCTACCTTTGGTGGTCTGAGCTCCACCTCTACGGTCTCTCCCTCCACCTCTATGATCCCTACCCCTGGCACTAGCTGGCTGGGTGGCCTGTGGATCACCTGCTGCCTTAATCGTAGGGCGAGGACTCTACTGTTGAGAACTACTCGAGGCTCGAGGGCAAAACCTGACTATATGACTCGGGTTACCACAACCATAACAATCCTGGCTGTTAAGACTGCTGGCCCCGTTGACCTGTATATCCTCTCCTAAAGCTCTAAAGTGGCGGTGCACTGATGAGGGATGGTGGTGCGCTGAAGGTCTGCTAATCTGAATAATTCTACTGAGGACCACCACCGCCAGGATTACCATGAGAAATTTGAAGTGCCGAATAGAAGGGCCTCTGAGAGTGGCCTCTGTCATATGAATCCCTGCCTCCAGATGAGGCACCACTGAACCTACCAAAATGGCGAGGCCTCTTATCTGACCCCTGACTACCCCCTCAAACAAGTTCCATCTCTACTCGGCGGGCCCCATTGGCTGCCTCTTGAAAGGTAATATCACAACCAACTCCCATGGCCATATGAAGATGGATCGGCTAAATCAATCCGTCGATGAATCTCCGGACCCTCTCTTGCTCTGTAGGGAGTATCACAACTACATGGCGTGCCAAATCAATAAATCTAGTCTCATACTGTGTAACTGTCAGGTAGCCCTGCTGGAGGCGCTCAAACTTCCTACGAAGTGCCTCTCGCTGAGTAATGGGGAGAAACTTTTCCAAGAATAACTCCACAAACTGACCCCATGTCAAACCTGGAGACCCTGCTAGTGTAGATGGGCAATAATCCCTCCACCAAGTCTTGGTGGATCCTCCAAGCCTGAAGGTGCGAAAATTGACCCCATTGGTCTCTACTATAACCATCGTCCTGAGGATCTCATGACAACTGAATAGAAAATCCTGGGGATTCTCTGATGAAGCACCACTGAAAGTGGTGGTGAAAAGCTTGGAGAACCGACCGCTCCCTCAGCGGCCTGAGCTGTAACACCTGTCTGAGCTGCTACTGCGGGCTGAACCACTGGAACCTGAGTCCGGGGAGCTACCTGCTCTGGAGTATGCGTAGCAAGAGTCTGAACCCCTCCTCTAGCCTGAGAAGTGTCTGGTGCTATTGGCAGCAGACAAGCTCTAGGGACACTGTCCGTAAATCCTGCTATATGATCGAGAGCATCCTAGAGATCCGAGGGAAACATAACCCCTCCCAGGACCTGAGCTGGGCCCACTGGAGCTACTAGGGCAGGAACCTCCTCATCAAAGTCAATATGAGGCTCCACCTCTGGAACTGCTGCCTGGGGCTGAGCTCTACCCCTACCACGGCCACGGCCCCTGCCCCTCACTGGAGCTGCTGCTGGGAGCTCGGGCTGCTGCGCGGTGGAAGAAGACGCACGTGTTCTTGCCATCTGGGAATGAACAGAGTTGAACGACAATCAATATTTGAGGAACAAAATCACACGACAAGAATGAACAAAGGGAAATTTTTCCTAACTCAGTAGCCTCTGGGGGATAAATATAGACGTCTCCGTACCGATCCCTCAGACTCTACTGATCTTGTCCGTGAGGTTTGACACCAATGTAACCTAGTGCTTTGATACCAACTTGTCATGACCCGGATTTCCCTCTATCGGGCGTCATGATGGCGCCTACTCTCGGAGCTAGGAAAGCCAACTTAAACATACCTTTTCAACTAATTCCCAACAAGATAATAATAAAACAATAAATTTATGCGGAGGTTCAAACCAAAAACGGGTAACCCATTCCCCCACGAGTTCATACCTATGATTTATTTTGAAATCGAACCTCAAATTGAGGTCTAAATCCCCAAATTTAAGAAAACCTAGGTTCTACCCCAAATTCCCATTTTTGCCCATGGAAATCCTTGATATTAAGATGAAATCATGATAAAACTAACCACCCACACTTTAACTTTTACAAAGTTATAATAATTCAAGTGCTCATGAGAGGTGAAAAGGTTCAAATAGATGGTTAATCCAAACAAATGGGTGAGGCTTATAATGTGGTTGCCAAGATACAAGATTATAGGTTCAAAGGGGTTATCTATGATACATAACAATTAGGCGGGTAATTTATACATATCTGGCTCAACAAAGAAACGCCTATTTCACTTCCAAGGCTGAACAAAACTACTATTTCGCTTATCTAACACACGGGGCAAGTTCTAGACATATAATGCAATGCACTGAATAATGCAAAATCTTACAAACACATGACATATAACTCACTTAGGATTGGATTCATAGACACTTTCTTTTGGTTGAGCATTAAGATAATACAATTTAAGGTACTTCTACATGAGTCAAAAACTGAGCCTAAGCGTCACAACCAAAGTACTCACTATTCTCAATGCATAACAATTCAAGAGATACTGCTTCAATTCAATGCACATCACCATGCTTCTCTCCCTAAAAAAATTACCTACATCCGGTTCAAACAAAAACCTTGGAAAAGAACCGCGTCACAAAGAAAAACCAAGGGGAATTGCTACACTACCTACCAAGAAAATCTTTTTGTCTTTTTTAGACTTAAATCCCTCAAGAAAATTGTCTAGAATATCCGTCATCAGGAAAAGTCCAATCTTAAAAAAAAATTATTTAATTAGACAAACATAGCTAATGTAGCATAAAAAGTTACCTAGACAATTTCCCCACCCCACACTTAATATTGTGCATTGTCTCCAATGCACACCCATACACATACAAGAGGGTAAAATAAACTCCCTGGTAGGCCAAAGGCCGAAGCACTAGAAGTTCATGGGGTACTGAGACTTCTCCCAAGCTTGGTCCTTCGTGCGGGTACCTCACACTTAGTTCCAACCATCTGGTTTGCTGTTGCATCCTTTCAACACCTTTGATTTCCATGCTCTTAGAAAATAAAAAATTGACACTACAAAAATAATACAAATAAAAAATAAAAAAAATAAAAAAGCAATAAATCTAGATTGCCTCCCAACAAGCGCTTGATTTAACGTCGTGGCAAGACGCGAATCACTTTTTGCCTCCACCTTGAGCTTATGAAATAAATCCCAAATTTTGATTCAAGCTTATGATTATGGTCATGGGATGGTGGAATGAATCTAGATGACCGAAGGAAATAATGTAATATTCCGCACTCTTTTGACGTTTGTATGAGGTATGTAATCCTGACTTTTTGGAAAGAAGAATGCCAGAATATATGAACATTGTTCCTCATTCCTTGACTTCTCAATCGGCTCGGATGACTCTATTTCCATATCGTCATCCAAGCACAATGTAGAAAAATATTTGGAGTGAGGGCCAATGCGCTCAAACACATAAACTTCAGGACTTGCAACATCCTCAATATCAACGATACTAGAGTCAACAAGACTCTAGTCTCACTTCTTCAATATTTACATCCTCAAATTGTAGTCGGCTAGGTCGTTGATGTTATACTCTGACCTTCCCAATTAACACCTCAAATTCATGCTCTTCTTGGCTGCTATCCTCAATATTGGGGTGTTGAGCATTAAAAACTCCAACCACTTGACTCAATTTAGCCTCCAACTTGTGAATAGTTTCTATCACGACCCGAATTTCCCACCACCGGGAGTCGTGATGGCGCCTACTGTCGGAGCTAGGCAAGCCAACTTAAACATACCTTTTCAACTAATTCCCAACAAGATAATAATAAAACAATAAATTTAGGTGGATGTCTTAAACTAAGTATATGGGCTTTTTAGAGTGTTTTATTGTTAAGCATAGTCATGGTTTTTTCAATCTACCTGTCTATTCAGCAAATAAATAGCAGTTCTTTTTATCAATATGTATGGTCTTGAAACATCAATAATGATTTTTCTTCAGACTTCAGATACTTGATCGACCCACTTACTTCTATTATGTCAATATTAATCATTACTGTTGGAATTATGGTTCTTATTTATAATGATATATGGCTTATGATCAAGGCTATTTGAGATTTTTTGCTTATATGAGTTTTTTCAGTACTTCCATGTTGGGATTAGTTACCACATTAAATGAAAAGAAATGCGGAAAAAGTTAACATCATTATCTACCCATGATTTAGTGTCATAGTACTCACGGACTACTACAAAATACTACAAATAAAGTTTGATAGAAAATACATAAGGAGCTTGTTTCGATACAATGAAATCAAACGGAAATGATAAAGGAGAGACTCAGGGCCCGCGCATGCCAACGAACTACCTAGGAGTCTCTGGACTGAAGGCATACTCCCAATCTACTGCTGCGGTCCGTAAGCTATCTCCTGACCTGTGCACAAAAGGCACAGAAGTGTAGCATCAGCACAACCGACCCCATGTGCTGGTAAGTGCCTAGCCTAACCCCGGCGAGGTAGTGACGAGGCTAGATCGGACCAACCACAATTAACCTGTACAAATATAAGTGCAACAATGGAAAGATATACAAAAATTTAAATATATAATAGGGGGCATACTGTGGGGTGTAACAATTTAGATATGAGACCACGAATAGAGAGACGAAAATTGAATAGTTAACATCAATGAAAAAGAGCAAGTAGTCCACCACTGCACGGCACCAACCTCCGTGCTTTTACTCTCAATTCTCACCAAACTGTCAAATATAAATGCACGACATCACCCTTCCTAATTTTACTCTCAATTCTCACCAAACTGTAAAACATAAATGCACGGCATCACCCTTCGTGCGTTTCCTCACATAACTCTCACATCAAGGCACAGAAAGACCCTTCGTACTCCAATAATAAAAAACATGGCATGGAAAGACCCTTTGTGCATAATCATCAAAACGTGGCACGGAAAGACCCTTCGTGCATAATCTCTATTCCTCACCCAACCAACAACCACAACAATTTGGGAAAGGGAATATACAATAAGATTAATCATCCCGGCAAGGGAGAACGAATCAACAATAAGTTCCAATAAGGGAAACGAATCAACAATGAGTCTAGACAAGGGAAAAATACCACATTTCCTTCTTTAACTCATTTTCTTATTAACTATCACTTCATAATTCATTTAACAAGTAATTAACTCAATTGTTTCACCTCTTTCAAATTTAAATGCAACTACGACTCACGGTTATGCTAGACTCGGGCGTATTGGTAACCGTCACCATACCTATACACTGACTCCATATATCACATAGCAAATATTTTCCTAATCCTATTCCCTCAAGCCAAAGTTAGAACAAACACTTACCTCGAAAGATCCAAACTTGAATCACGCCTCTAGGATGGCTTTACCCCTCGAATTCGCAACAAAATCGCTCGAATCTAGTCATAAGTTACCCAAATATATCAACAAATGCTAGTTAATGCAATTTGAATGCATAAGAATGAATTTCCCAAAGTTTTACCCAAAAATTCCCTAAATGCCCCCGGGCCCACGTGGTGAAAACCCGAGTTCAAACCAAAACCTGTTTACCTATTGCCCCACGAGTTCATATCTATGATTTGTTTTGAAATCGGACCTCAAATTGAGGTCCAAATCCCCAAATTTAAGAAATTCTAGGTTCTACCCCAAATCCCCATTTTTGCCCGTGGAATACCTAGATTTTAAGATGAAATCATGATAAAAGTGTTAAGGATTGAAGAAATTGAGTAAAAGTTGACTTACAATTGATTTGGGAAAGAAAGATTTGAGAGAAAATCGCCAATGGAGGTTTGGGTTTTGAAAATATGAAGAATGAGGTTTAAAATCGTCTAAGTATAGAAATGCACAGGTGAAGATCTCGCATTTTCGAGACTGGGTTCGCAAATGCGAACCCAACAGACATGGGAAATGTGAGAATTTAGTTCGCATGTGTGAACTCTGGCAGGGAAAGCATACTTCGCAATTGCAAAGAGGATGTTCGCATTTGCGAACTCAGGGATTTTGGTTGGGGATCGCATTTGCGAAGAAGTCTTCGCATTTGTGAAGACTGGCTAAAGGGAAAGGGCATCACATTTGCGGAGACTGGCTAAAGGGAAAGGGCATCGCATTTGCGAGGATTTTCTTCGCATTTGCAAAGTGAGCAGCCCAAGGGAAATCTCGCAATTGCGAGACACATCTTCGCATTTGCGAAGATCATAGTAGCAGATACAACAGATTTTTCCTAAGGCTAAAATGCAACCCAGCGCTATTCAAAACTCTCCTGAGCCCTTTGGGCTCCAAACCAAACATGCACACAACCCAAAAACATAACGGACTTACTCGTGTGATCAAATAGCCAAAATAACATCATTTACGTAGAATCAAACCTCAAAACACACGATTTCTTCCAAATTTACATAAAACTCTTATTTCTCATTTCAAGTCCGAAACACGTCAAATGACGTACGGTTTCAACAAAGCTTTACAGATAATGTTTAACGCTAAGTTAAGACCTGTACCGAGTATCGGAACCAAAATACAAGCGAGATACCATCACTTTCTAACTCATTTTCATTTTAATTTTTCATATCATTTTCAGATAAACAAATTTAAAAAATTCCGTACTCGGGCCTGGGATCTCGGATTTTGATTCGGGGAATACGCCCAGGTCTCATATTTTCCTACGGACCCTCCGGGAACGTCACTTCATGGGCCCGGGTCCGTTTACACGAAATGTTGACCAAAGTCAACTATATCAATATCATTATCAAAATTCATAGTTTTAACACATAATTCATATATTTCAACATAAAATTTTCTAGCTTCACGCTCGGATTGTGCACGGAAATCAAGGCAACCAAATAAGAGGTTTTCAAGGCCTCGGATGCATAGATAAAGGGGAAATTACGGTGATGACCCTTTGGGTCGTCACTTCCTCCACCTCTAAGACAATTGTTCGTCCTCGAACGGACAAAAGAAAGAAGTACCTGAGTCGGGGAACAGATGGGGATAACGGCTCCACATATGAGACTCGGACTCCTAGGTCGATGCGTCAAGAGGATGACCTCTCCACTGAACAAGCACCAAAGGAAAACTCCTCGACCTTAACTGTCGAACCTGCCGGTCTAAAATCGCCACCTTCTCCTCCTCATATAACAGATCCTTGTCCAATTGGACAGTACTGAAATCTAACCCATGGGCAGGATCGCAATGATACTTCTGAAGCATGGATATATGAAAAACCGGATGCACGGCTGACAAGCTAGGCGGCAAGTCAAGTCTATAAGCCACCTTCCCCAATTGATCGAGAATCTCAAATGGGCCAATTAACCTAGGGTTAAGCTTGACCTTCTTCCTAAATCTCATCACACCCTTTACATGCGATACACGGAGCAATACTCGCTCACCAACCGTGAAAGCAACATCCCTGACCTTGCGATCTGCATAACTCTTCTGCCTAGACTGACTTGACCGAAGTCTGTCCTGAATGATCTTGAACTTATCCAAGGCCTCCTGTACTACATATGTACCCAATAGTCGAGCCTTTCCCGGCTCAAACCATCTGACTGGGGAACGACACCGCCTACCATACAACGCCTCATATGGATCCATCTGAATGCTGGACTGGTAGCTGTTGTTGAAGGCAGACATTAAAGGCAAGAAATGGTCCCACGAGCCTCTAAAGTCAATAATGCAGGCTCGACGCATATCTTCAAGAATCTGAATAGTCCTCTCAGACTGACTGTCCGTCTAGGGGTGAAACACTGTACTCAACTGTACCTGGATTCCCAACTCATGCTGTACTTCTCTCCAGAAATGCGAGGTAAGCGGCGGACCTCCGTGCGAAATAATAGATATGGGCACCCCATGAAGGCGAACAATTTTTCTAATATAAATCTCAACATATCTCTCGGATGAATAGGTGGCGGCAACTAGAATAAAATGTGCTGATCGGTCAGCCTATCAATAATAAACCATATTTCATAAAACTTCTTCCGAGTCCTCGGAAGGCTAGTAACAAAATCCATGTTGATTCTCTCCCATATCCACTCGGGGAGCTCAATTTTCTGAAATAACCCACCGGGCCTCTGTTGGTCGTACTTAACCTGCTGACAATTCAGAAAATGAGACACATATGCGACAATGTCTTTCTTCATCCTGCGCCACCAATAATGTTGTCTCAAATCTTGATACAACTTCGTGGCGCCCGGTGAATAGAATAGCAAGAGCTGTGGGCCTCCGCTACGATCGACTCCCAAATACCATCATCATTGGGCACACAAACTCGCCCCTGCAATCTCAATACACCATCATTTCCTAGGGTCATTTTCTTGGAACCTCCTTGCTATACCGTGTCCCTTAGGACACACAAATGGGGGTCATCCAAGTGTCTCTCCCCAATACGCTCCATCAGTGATGAACGAGCAATCGTGCAAGCTAACACCCTGCTTGCTCAGAAATATCCAATCTCACAAAACTATTGGCCAAGGCCTGATCATCCAAGGCAAGTGGTCTCTGGTTGACCGGAATATAGGCAAGACTACCCATGCTGGCAGACTTCTTACTCAATGCATCATCCACCACATTGGCCTTCCTCGGGTGGTATAAGATAGAAACATCATTGTCTTTTAGCAACCCCAACCACCTCCGCTGTCTCAAATTTAACTCCTTCTATTTGAAGAAGGACTGATTGCTCTTTTTATCCATGTACACATCACACGTCATACCATATAAATAATGCCTCCAGATCTTGAAGGCATGAACTATGGCTGCCAACTCTAGGTCATGAACTGGATAATTCTTCTCGTGGATCTTCAAGTGCCTCGAACCATATGCTATGACCTTGCCATTCTACATCAACACTGCGCTAAGCCCGATACAGGAGGCGTTACAATTAACAATATAAGGCCTTGATCCCGTGGACAAACCCATTGTCGGTGCTGTAGTCAAGGCTGTCTTGAGCTTCTAGAAGCTCGCCTCACACTCATCTGACCACCTGAATTGGGCACCCTTCTGGGTTAATCTAGTCATCGGGGCTGCGATGGATGAAAACCCCTCCACAAAAAGTCTGTAGTAACCAGCTAACCCCAAGTAGCTCCGGGTCTCTGTAGTTGAAGCTGGTCGAGGCCAGTTCTTGACTTCCTCTATCTTTTTCAGGTCCACCTGAATACCCTCTGCTGATACGGCATGACCCAGGAATGCGACTGAACTCAACCAAAACTTGCACTTTGAGAACTTGGCGTACAACCGACTATGCTTCAGAGTCTGAAGAACCACTCTTACGTACTACTCATGCTCCTCCTGACTGCGGGAGTATATCAAGACGTTGTCAATGAATACAATCACAAACAAATCTAAATAGGGCCTGAACACTCGGTTCATCAACTTTATGAATGCTTCCAGGGCATTGGTCAACCCAAACGACATGACAAAAAACTAGTAATGCCCCTACCGAGTGGAAAATGCTATCTTAGAGACATCAGACGCCCTAATCCTCAGCTGATGATAGCCAGAACTCAAGTCTATCTTTGAGAATACCCTAGCACAATGAAGCTATTCGAACAAATCGTCAATCCGCGGCAATGGATACTTGTTCTTTATCATCACCTTTTTCAACAGTCGGTAATAGATACACATCCTCATCGACCCATCCTTTTTCTTCACAAACAACACTGGTGCACCCTAAGGTGATACAATGGGTCTAATGAAACTCATATCAAGCAAGTCCTGAAGTTGCTCCTTCAACTCATTCAACTCTGGCGGGTCCATGCGATATGGCGGAAGGGAAATAGGCTGAGTGCCCAGAGCCAGATCAATATAGAAATCAATATCCCTGTCTGGTGTCAAACCCGGTAGGTCTGAAGAGAAAACCTCGAGGAACTCCTGAACAATAGGAACATAGTTAATAGATGGAACCTCTGCACTGGAGTCGCAAACATACGCCAGATATGCCAGACACCCTTTTTCGACCATACGTCGAGCCTTGACATACTAAACAACACTGCGGGTGGCATGACCCGGGGTCCTTCTCCATTCATGTCGGGGTAAATCTGCAGGGCCAAGGTCACAGTCTTGGTGTGACAATCCAGAATAGCATGATACATGGATAACCAGTCCATCCCCAAAATGACATCATAAGTCCACCATATATAAGAGCAATAAGTTGACACAGGTCTCAAGACCCTCAAATACCACCACACATGAACGATGCACTCGGTCGACCACTATAGATTCACCAACCGGTATGGACACATATACAGAAATACCAAAGCCTTGCTAGGTATGATCAAATCGGGTGCAGAATAGGACAACACATAAGAATATGTAGATACCGGATCAAATAATACTGAACCACACCTCTATTATAGACCAGTATAGTACCGGTAATCACAGCATCCGATGACTCGGCCTCTGGCCTGGTTGGCAATGCATATCAACAGGGCTGGCCCTCACCTCTCTGAATTTTGTCTTTGGGACTATCTGTTGCGGGCTGACTCCTGCCTCTGGTGGTCTGAGCTCCACCTCAACGGTCTCTCCCTCCACCTCTATGATCCCTACCCCCACCACTAGCTGGGTGGGTGGCTTGTGGATCACCTGTTGCCTGAATCGTAGGGTGAGGACCCTGCTGTTTAGAACTAATCGAGGCTCGAGGGCAAAACTGACAATATGAATCGAATCACCACAACCATAAATTTCCTGGCTGTTGAGACTACTGGCGCCATCGACCTGTATGTCCTCCCCTATAGCTCTGAAGTGGCGGTGCACTGATGGGGGCTGGTGGTACGCTGAAGGTCTGCTTATCTGAATAATACTACTGAGGACCACCACCGCCTGGAGTACCATGAGAAACTTGAAGTGCCGAATGGAAGGTCCTCTGAGAGTATCCTCTGTCATATGAATCCTTGCTTCCAGATGAGGCACCACTGAACCTACCAGAATGGCGAAGCCTCTTATCTGACCCTACTACCCCCTCGAACAAGTGCCATCTTTACCCGGCGGGCCCCATTGGCTGCCTCCTGAATGGTATTATCACTACCAACTCCCATGGCCATCTGAAGACGGATCGGCTAAATCAATCCATCGATGAATCTTCAGACCCTCTCTCGCTCTGTAGGGAGTCTCACAACTGCATGGCGTGCCAAATCAATAAATCTAGTATCAAACTGCCTACGAAGTGCCTCTCGCCGAGTAACGGGAAGAAACTTCTCCAAGAATAACTCCGCGAACTGACCCCATTTCAAAGCTGGAGACCTTGCTGGTCTAGATAGGCAATAATCCCTCCACTAAGTCTTGGCGAATCCTGCAAGCCTGAAGGTGCGAAAATCGACCCCATTGGTCTCTACTGTACCCATCGTCCTGAGGATCTCATGACAACTGAATAGAAAATCCTGGGGATCCTCTGATGAAGCACCGCTCATCAGAGGCCTGAGTTGTATCACCTGTCTGAGCTACCACTGCAGCCTGAACCACTGGAACCTAAGTCCGGGGAGCTACCTACTCCGGAGTACGCGTAGCGGGAGTCTGAACCCCTCCTCCAGCTTGAGAAGTGGCTGGTGCTACTAGCAGCAGACCCGCTCTAGTGACACTATCCGTAAATCCTGCTATATGAAGGAGAGCATCCTGGAGATCCGGGGGAAACATAGCTCCTCCTAGGAACTGAGCTGGGCCCACTGGAGCTGCTGGGGAAGGAACCTCCTCATCAAAGTCAATATCAGGATCCACCTCTGGAACTGCTGCCTGGGACTGAGCTCTGCCCCTACCACAGCCTCGGCCCCTGCTCCTCAAGGGAGCTGCTTCTGCGAGTTTGAGCTACTGCGCGGTGGAAGAAGACGCACGTGTTCTCGCCATCTGGGAATGAACAGAGTAGAACGACAATCAATATTTGAGGAACAAAATCACACGACAAGAATGAACACAGGGAAATTTTCCTAACTCTGTAGTCTCTGGGTGGGGGTAAACATAGACATCTCCGTAACGATCCCTCAGACTCTACTGAGCTTGTCCGTAAGTTGTGAGACTACTAAGTAACCTAGTGCTCTGATACCAACTTGTCATGACCCGGATTTCCCACCATCGGGAGTCATGATGGCGCCTAGTGTCAGAGCTAGGAAAGCCAACTTAAACATACCTTTTCAACTAATTCCCAACAAGATAATAATAAAACAATAAATTTAAGCGGAAGTCTTAAACTAACATTAAATGAAAAGAAATGCGGAAAAAGTTAACATCATCCTCTACCCATGATTTAGTGTCACAGTACTCACGACTACTACAAATTACTACAAATAAGAGTTTGAAATAAAATACATAAGGAGCCTATTTCGATACAATAAAAACAAATGAAAATGATAAAGGGGAGACTCAAGGCCCGCGTACGCCAGCGAACTACCTAGGAGTCTCTGGACTGAAGGCACACTCCTAATCTACTGCTGCGGTCCGTAAGCTGTCTCCTAACCTATGTACAAAAGGCACAAAAGTGTAGCATCAGCACAACCGACCTCATGTGTTGGTAAGTGCCTGACCTAACCCCGGTGAGGTAGTGACGAGGCTAGACAGGACCTACCACAATTAACATGTACAAATATAACTGCAACTACGGAAAGATATACAAAAATTTAAATAGATAATAGGGGGACATGCTGTAGGGTGTAACAATTTAGATATGAGACCACAAATAGAGAGGAGGAAGTGTGCATTCGATTTATCGATTCGATTTTGACCCTTATCGATAATTACTTATCGATTATCGATTTGTACATATGCTTATCGTTATCGTTTCAATAAGATTTCGATCTTTTCGATTTCGATTTATCGATTTTTGGGGCTTATCGATGCTGTTATCGATTACACCAATAAGAAAATTTACGGAATTCTACGAAAAATATATCGCTATAAACACGCCTAACTTATATGGACAAAAAGAAGCTAAAATAATACGAACACCATTATATGTTTGAGGAAAAATATATCGCTATAAACACGCCTAACTCAGGAATTTTGGTCGAGGATCGCCTTTGAGATGAAGTCTTCGCATATGCGAAGACTGGCTAAAAGGAAAGGGCATCTCATTTGCGAGGATATTCTTTGAATTTGCAAAGTGAGCAGCCCAGGGGGAAATCTTGCAATTGCGAGACACATCTTTGCATTACATATAATCTAACCTCAAAACACATGATTTCATCCAAATTTCCATAAAACTCTCATTTCTCATTTTCAAGTCCGAAACACGTCAAATTACGTCCGTTTTCAACCAAACTTTACAGATAGCGCTTAATGCTCATTTAAGACCTGTACCGGGCATCGGAACTAAATTACGAGCCCGATACCATTACTTTCTAACTCATTTTCATTTTAATTTTTCATATCATTTTCAGATAAATAATTTCTTTCAAATATTCCTTACTCGGGCTTGGGACCTCAGATTTTGATTCTGGGATACGCCCAGGTCCCATATTTTACTACGGACCCTCCGAGACTATCACATCACCGGCCCGGGTCCGTTTACCCGAAATGTTAACCAAAGTCAACTATATCAATATTATTATCAAAATCTATAGTTTTTAACACATAATTCATATATTTCCACATAAAAATTTTCTGGCTTCGCCCCCGGACTACACATGCAAATTGAGGCGACAAAATAAGAGGTTTTCAAGGCCTTAGAAGCATGGAGAAAGGGAGAATTATGGTGATGACCCTTTGGGTCATCATAGTGTTCTCTTGCCTTTCTATGTGCAATTATTTCTCATTGTTTTGTTCCAAAAGGCACGTTAGCATATCCTTGATCTCCTTCAGGTCTGCATTCCCTGGTTCTTTGTTCCTATTAGCTTCACAAGAAAAGGTATAACCATCATAGTAAGGGGTTGGAGGAAAATAAGAATTATAAGCACAACCATGAAGGTGACTATTGTGACGACCCGGATGGTCGTCTTTGGAATTTATGCACGTTCCCACATTAACTGCTTCCACTAAGTTCATTTCTGCTATTTTGGTTTGTTAGGATATTCGGTAATAGAATTCGGAGTGTTTTGGGACACAGTCCCTAAATGAGAGCTTAAGTGCTCAAAAATGATCCATAATTAGAACAGTATGAGGAAGACTTAGGAATGGGAATTCGATGGTTCCGTTATCTCCGTTAAGTGATTTCTGGGTTGGGAGGGTGTTCGGAATATATTTTGGATGTTAGTAGCTCATTTAGGCTGGAAATGCCAAAAGTTGGAATTTTGAAGATTTCCGATCCGGTAGTGAATTTTTGATCCGAGGGTCAGAATGGGATTCTGGAAGTTTTTGTAGTACCGTCATACCATTTGAGATGTGTTTGCAAAATTTCAGGTCAATCGGACTTTTTTTGGTCAGGTTTTTAATCGAAAGCGAGTTTGGTTAAGTTTTGAAGTTTTTAAGTTCAAATCATTTATTAATTTGCATTTCCAGCGTTGTTTTAGGTGGTTTAAGGTTTTGTTCAAGTTTGAATGATGTTATGGGATATGTCTGTATGTTTTGTTGAGGTCCCGGGGGCCTCGGGTGTGTTTCGGACGCTCAACGGAGGAAATTTGGAACTTAGAAGGTAGTAGATTTTTTGCTATTGCAGTTGCAGACCAATGCTCTCTGCGGTCGCAGGCTCTTTCCTGCGATCGCGTAGTGAAGCTTCACGGGGTTGCCTTTTTCCTTCAATGCGATTGCAGTGTTCCTCCTTTGATCGCATAGTATCTGAACTCCCTTGTCCGCGATCGCAAACTTCCCCTATGTTCGCATTGAGTTAACTGGGTTGGGGTCCCAGGTTCCTTTTCCTTATACGTGATCGCATAGCTCTTGATGCGATCCCATAAGACTAGCTTCTATACTTACGCAATCGCAAGACCTATCCTGTGATCGCATAGGCAAATTTCAAGGCCCTTCAATTTTACTCTATGCGATCACAGCAGTGTTCATGCGATCGCATTGAATAAGCTCCAGAACAGTTATAAACATTTCAAAAACGAACCCTTCTTCCATTTTTAGAAAAAACTCAAGCTAGAGAGCTCGGTTTTGGGAGATTTTCAAGGGAATTTTAGAGGAATACATTGGGTAATGATTCCTTACTCCTCTATGACTCAAACTCACTAATCTAATCGTGATTTCAACCTTTAATTTTGATTTTTGAATGAAAATTGGGGTAAAGTTTTTAGACCTATTTGTGAGGATTTGAAGGGGCATTTGACCTCCGATTTGGGATATTTGTATATGGTTGGACTTGTGAGACTACGAGGTTTCTGAAAATGTGAAAATTATTAGATTTCGAGACGTTAGCCTGGGGGGAATTTTGGTCATTTTACCTATTTTCGCACCTTAGCTTTAATTTTAACAGTGTAATTAGTTACTTACAATGTTATTTACAATATGTAATTGGTTTGAATAGATTTGGGCCACTTGGAGTCGGATACTCGTGGGAAGGGCGTTGTTTCTTGGCGATTTTGTACCGGTTCGAGGTAAGTGGCTTGTCTAACTTTGTGTGGGGGACCTCTCCCCTTAGGATATCTTTACTGTTGTTTAAAATGCCTTGTGCGCGAGGTGACAGGTGCGTACTTGTGCTAGTTATTGAAAATTCATCTTACTTGACTTATTTAGACTGTGTTTCTTCACGTACTTAATTGTTAAAAATGCAATTTCACTTGTTTTAGCTTAGGGAAAGCATGTTACTAACTTATTTTCTCTACTTGACTAAATTGCGATATCTGTCTTCCTGCGAGCATGCTAGACTCTAGATTTTTATCTGTTGCTTGTACTTAGCTTCTTCCTGTTAGTATTGATTTGTTGTGATGTATTTATTGATATGCTGAACTACGAGTTTAATTCTCTGGAGATCCTCTGTTTCTGACATGATGGACTACGGGTTCAATTCCCAGAATATCCTTTGATATTGATATGATGGACTATGGGTTCAATTCCCAGAAGATCCTCTGTGATTGGTATGACGAACTACGGGTTCAATTCCCGGAAGATCCACTGATATTGATATGATGGACTAGGGGTTCGATTCCCGTGAGGTCCTCTGTTACTGGTATGACAGACTACGAGTTCAACTCCCGGAAGATCCTCAGATATTGGAAAGAATGGACTCCGGGTTCAATTCCCGGAGCTCCATGTGGCATCCTGATATTGAGTGACTGTTCTTGTATTCGTAGATTGTATTGGTAGCCATTCCGTCTATTTATTGTTTTGCTAGATACTCGAGATTTACTGTATTTCTTACTGTCTACTTATTTTATATTTATCCTTATGTTTATCTCAGTAGGGCCTCGACCTTCCTCGTCACTATCCAACTGAGGTTAGGCTTGGCACTTATTGAGTACTGCTGTGGTGTACTCATGCTATTCTTCCACACACTTTTGTTGTGCAAATCTAGGTACTTCTGGTCGAGCGCGCTATCAATGACTTCAGAGCTACACTTGGAGACTTGAGGTATGCATCTGCCGCGTCCGAAGATCCAAAGAGTCTCCTTCTACTCTACCTTTTAGTTAGCAGTTTCATTTCATGTATTCAGTTGTTATAGACACTTCCAAATGTTAGAGCCGTATGTTATATTTTTACTCTTAGCCTATGTTGCCCGTGGGTTTCCGGGTCTTGGAGGTTGTTATAGTTTGGAGTTGATATGTATGTGCCCGACGGAACTTTATACATTTATTATGTTATTCAGTATTTGTTTATCGTTTTCGTAAAGGTTATTAAATTTCCGAATGTGTTGGTCTTACCTAGTCGTGAAGACTGGGTGCCGTCATTACAGGTTCACGATTGGTGAACTAGGGTCGTGACAACTATTTTTATCACCGCACACATCACACATATTCCACAAATAAGATTGAGTTGGTGCACATAATTCGCTCTCAGAACGTTTTAAAAATTTTGTCATGGGTGATTTCCTTCACAATATGTATGGAGATCAATGGTAGAATTATCTACACCTAAATTTCCATAATTCCAAGATGCTATGTTTCTCAAATTGGTAGTTATAACAAATAAAAAAAAAACAAAAGAAAATAAAAGTTCAAACTCGAAACCTAGCAATATATATAGCTACAACTACACCATTAGTTCCCCGGCAACGGTGCCAAAATTTGATCACACCCAACTCTAGTCCTAAAAAGGATAAGCGGTCGCTGCAAATATAACCCGGTCTAAAAGTCCGAAGTCAAATCTCACAGAGAACTAAGGCTTAGCTTTATCTGTTTATATCACTAAGAAGACAAGATTGAAAATAAATAAACAGCTGAAAACTAACTATGCTTGAATTGTAAACAATTGGAATAAAGGTCTAAGGTATTGGTTTCCCCTGTTGTTGATTTCCTTGGTTATATATTTCTTATAGCTTTGACTTAGTTGCCTCTATCAATCATGAACTCTCCATCTATCATAAATCTCTCTCAAGCAATTATGAAAATTTATTAGACGCACTCTCTCAAGCTACGCTAGCTAGATTCACATTACAACTCACTTAGATCGCACCCAAGGTATCGTTATCTCTAATCCAACCTCTAAACCCTAGGTTATGGCTCTCGCTTATACTCCAGGAGTGATGTTGTTCAAACAACTACCTAAATATGCACTCTCTCTCAAGTAGATACATAATTAATAGAAACGACTAATTGAGGATCCTTTCAATTAACAAAAATCAAAACGTAGTTGAACAAATAGATATTAACAACCAACTCGAAACTATATTAATTTAACAATCAATTCATTCCCAATGGGTTTTACCCAAAACTTTCGATTAGAAAGTTAGCTACTCATGAAAATAACAAAAACAACAAAATAATTCATAATCATTGATGGAAGAACAAGAAGAAAGGTAAAATTGAGTTTTTTCCAAACTGCCTCCTTGCCTCTCTTGATTAATCCCCCAAAACTTCCACTCCACGTACTCTTGGACTGGTTAAACCTATTATAGTTTATGTAAATTCTCTTGACTTTTGGAATTACCCCTTTAAAAAAATACTTTTTCGCCATTGGACTAGCGCGGGCGCGCTAGTGCCCGCGCTACTTGGGTTTCCGTCTGTTTTGGATCACTGGACTAGCGCGGGTGCACTAAGGCCGCGCTACTGCCCACGCTAGTGGGGTTTTCCACTACTGAGGTTCAGTTGCGCTACTTTTCATCCTTTAACTCAACTTTTTGCCCGGATCACCATCATAAGCCCTCATTTGTTTATTGAACTCCTATGAAATATCAAAGTCACCATTAGATCCAATTTTTGCATTATTTACACACCTACAACAGTAAAATATCCTTAAGTTAGAGCCAAAAAATGTAGGCCATACTATGCAATTTAGCCTATTATCAGTTTGGATTTTCGGTTTGCTCAAACTAACCGAATTTTAGAAAATTTAAAAATATTTTGGTGTTTCAAATACTATGGAAAAATTTTGCTGAGGTATGTTTTGTTTTTTTTCGTCCTCATTCGAGAACCAAACTTCACACATTGTTTCTTCGGTACAAAGAATTAATTGACCATTTATCTTTGTTGGGATATATACTATTAACCATGAGTTTGGTTTAGATATAGTATTTATTATAAAATAATTATTTATTTAGTTTTAATAAAGTTTTAAGTAGATCATATATTATTTTGTGTCCTTTGTTTATGTAGTAGATGATTTAGTGTACAGAGTTTAGCTTATACACAGAAGATTAAATCATCGGTTCTTATAAGTATAAAGTTTGAGTTCACAATCTAATGATGGAATTGGACAAACCATCACGAATGATTGTAGCACGAGATTAAATATAATTTATCTTGATTATGGGAAAAGTATAATTCCAACTTCTTGTGCTAGTACATTTCTTATGTATTGAACGGAACAGGTAGAGATAGGTATTTTATACTAACTTAATAAAATAAACACTCTAGCCATTAAATGTGCTTATACTCTTAATCTTGATATAATTATTATTAGTTATTATTATTATTATTATTTTCATTTATTAAAAGGCGAGATTCTGTCGTGGGTCAATATGCCTGGTAAATTGGATAATAATAATGTACATTGGTGAAGTAATAGTTAGTTGATGGAATCCATGTATCGATTTAGAGATTGATGATACACCTTTATGAAAGCTTATAAGTTTTCATGTGTAAACTCGGTCGGTGGATTTTGTATCCGACACATGAAATAAGTTAAGCGAAAGTCTAAAGGAAAAAATTCTTAAATTAAATCGTCAGTAATTTAATTTATTTGATTAGTATCTGAATCTTAACATGGGGAGTTAAATAAGATTTAATGGATGAATTTTGAAATTTAATAAAGAGTGTAATTACGAATTTTTAGTGAAATAATTCGTAATTAATTGTCGTGGATATTTATCTCAAAAATTATAAATTAATTCCATAATATAAAGCGTTGTTAATTAAATTATGTGGTCTCTACTGTGCCTAAATAATAGGAAATAAAAGGAATCTTTTTCTGCTGGAAAAGAAAATTCAACAAGTTTTGGAAAAGGGTCTTAACTCTTAAAACTTGTGCTATAAATACATAAGGTTTTCCACCTAGAGGGAGTAGTACATGGTGGCTGAAATTTTCAGCCAAGTTTTCCTAGAAATTTTGCCCACACGAAATTGATATTTTTAGTATTATTTGGGTAACACAGTAGAAGACCGTGGAACGTTCGAGGATCACGATTGTGCGCGTGATGGAGATTCCATTGAGAAGTTATGGAATTGAAGGCTCACGTGGTAGAAGAGATATGTTCACGCTTCAAGAGGTAACCCGTGGAATCTCGTTCATGCTAGTTGTCTAGATTACATGTGATTTTGATACTGGGTTTGCTTCCGCTGCATATAATGATCCATCAATTTGGTATCAGATCTCACTCACATCTAATTAGATAACTAAGTTTTTCATGAAACAAGTATATGGTGTTTATATGCTTTTTTTGAATTACATATATGTAGTTTTCTGAAAAACTGCACTGCTGTTTTGTGAATTAACGGTGCAAAACTTTTGGATTATTCTTATAATTATGAGTATCTGTTTTCTTATTGATATGTTTTTGAGATTATCTGAATTTTTTGGGGGTAAACCCTAGAAAAATGCAAAACCTATTTTTGACCGAATAACTGTAATTTTCGGAGGTCAGCGAACTTGATAGACTCCAATTGAGCTGAAATTTGGTGGATCCATCGGAAATTGACGAGGCCAATGTGTATAGGATTTTCCTTCTCGTGCTTATTAAATTCTAATATAGTTTAAGATATCGTCCCACAGAGATTGGAAAATCTAGCTACAAACTTATAATATTCTTACTACTATTTGAGGGAACCAAGTTGATGAAGTTTTGTTTGTTGAAGATCTAAATTGCTTAAGTTGAAACAAAATAACTTTCGGAAGATTTATATTTAAATAAAGTTTGGAATCATTGAATTCACTCGATAGCGTGATAATAATAAAATCTTAGGTTCCACATATATTTCTCTTAGGAATAACTGTTTATTGCTAATACAATTATGTAAATCAATTGATATATTACTCGTGACCATTAAACTGAAATAGTTTTCTTGCCTGAATTATGCTATAAGATAGTAAAAATCTCTTGCGATTACTTTTTACTAAAAATCAATAATCTTGCCAACTACAACTCCTCCGTAAGAATTAGAATGGAAGTAAGCAAGATCACAGACTTGGAATGATAGCTTAAAAAGAATTACTTTCACTCTGTCATTTTACCCAATAGATATCGTATATTAATTTTGCTTCGTGAGAGTTATAAAATTGACATACAACTAACTTTGGAGAATAAATAGATAGAAGTGATAATAATTAATTCAAACTAACATTCCAGCACAATATAGAAATATAATTAGAAAGTTTCAGGAATCATGTATTAAAATTGAGATTTATATTATAACGATATCCAACAAAAGAGATTACTCCATTATGGAGTATTTAAATCCCACAAAGAAAGGAATTCTTAAAATAATATCAACCCTCTTAGAAAATTTCAAAAGACTACAAGATAAAGCGAAATATATAAAGAAAGAAGTAAAGACTAAATCTAGAAAAAAATTATTTTGCTAGGTACGTATGATCTTCTCCTCCTCCCCTTTAACATAAATAAGACATCCTTTTTATAGAAATCAAATCTCATAAGGTGCCACGATGCCTCGTGGTTCGTTTGACATGATGTGTCGTGCTTCTTTTGCCATGATGTCTCATGCTTCTATTGCCATGATGTCTCGTGATATGTTTTTTTTCCTTTATTTTTTTTATCATGTTATATTTATTTCATGCAAAATACTATTAGAAAATACAGATAATTGACATATTATATATATATATATATATATATATATATATATATATATATATATATTATCTAAAATAATTTATTTTTATGTATATAATATATGAATATTTTCTAGTCATCAAACTCCCCAGCACTTGAATTTTTGCTCGTCCTCGAGGCAGTAATTTTATTAATAATTGTTGTTTCTTGTAGAGTAGAAAAGTAAAAACAATAAAATTTCACATAAAATTCAAAACCTATAAGTTTTTCAAGTCGCCTAATCTTTACCTTGTTTCTGCTTCTGCTTTAGTTTGCCTAAAACTTTCAACTCCTCTTTTGATGAACCTTTTGAGATTGATAATATTATGATTACAATTTTGAGTTTCTCAAAATTTGTCCATACGCTTGCCCTTCTTGTCCGTCTCCACTAATTTAGAATCAAAATTAATTTCTAAAATTATTTCTGGACTTTTTTAGGCTTGTAATGATAGGCTTAATGCTGGAAAGGTAAAATAATATATTTCAGTGACTTTAATCCATCCAGCTTTATTATGAGAGACGATTATTTTACCACAGTAACTATTTATAACTCAACACAAGAAAATAACTTGAGATTGGGATAAAGGTCTCGTTCTCCAATTTCATAATTAATATCACTGAAGTCATCATTGCTCTCAATAGATTTCTTAAATTCAAGCTTCTTGAACCAATAATTTATTTCACAAGTATATACACCTTGTTTTCCTCTTTTTTTTTTTATGAGTAAAATAGATCATTTACTTCATAAGTATTCCTTCATCGCTTGCTTTAATAATCATTTTTGCTCAACTATAGCCGGAAGGAGTAGTATCAATATTTTTGTAAGATAAACCAATATGGTGTATCAATAAAAGTTGGTTTATCCCTCTTTTTCTTTTTCTTCTTTTTTTTGGCTCAAAGTTAGGTGGTAAAGGTAAAATATAAATATTTGTGGTAAAAAATAGATAGGCTAAAAGGGTGTCAAAGAAAGCCTAATTTCATTCTAAAAATAGTATTTTCTTGAATTTTGCCTTGATAAATATTTGGGGCAAGTTCTAGCAATATTATATTGATTCTACAAGTTGAGGTCATAATGCATCACAATTCCAACACTTTCTCAAATTTGGAGATACTCGTTCTTGCCTTCACAAAAATAAAATCACAAACTCGGAAGTTATATGGCATAAATGAAAAAAATTATGTTTGAAAATATGTAAACTTTTATTTTAAAACTTTAATATTGTACAAGAATAACAATTAAAGATAAAATAAAAGATATATATATATATATATATATATATACACACACACACACATATAGGAGAAAGATGGAAAAACTTGAAAGAGTGTTGACAATACATGTTTTTATATGTAATATACTGACTAATTTAAGACTTTATTAGTCATTTGGTCATGGTTTAAATATAAACTAACAAATTTACCCGTGCCAACATTTTGAATTGATTCATTAAATGGTATAGATATACATATGTATATACATACAGATACATACATACATAGGAGAAAGAAGAAAAGACTTGAAATAGTGTGTGACAATACATGTTTTTATATGTAATACACTGACTAATTTAAGACTTTATTAGTCATTTGGTCCTGCTTTAAATATAAACTAACAAATTTACCTGTGCCAATATTTTGAATTGATTCATTAAATGGTTAATCAACCAGTTACTTAGGCATACCGATCACCATGGAGTTACTCCTGCACAGGTGACTCTGTTTTTGTAGAGGCCTTTATGATATGTTCTGATTGTACAATAACCTGAGTATCGACCAGATAAATTGATTAAGCATTTCATTACCCAAATCTATGTCGGGCTTATGAGGCTCCACTACTTCTCCCTTAATGGCTACGAGTTTTGTATCTTAATTCTGAGTTTAATGTCGTCAGCTCGACTTATTAATTGCATAATTCATCAGTATATCTGTGACAACCCAAAGCGTCATCACTGTAATTCTCCCTTTCTCCGTGCTTTCGAGGTCTTGAAAACCTCTTATTTGGTCGTGTCACGACCCAAATTCCATACCCGGTCGTGATGGCGCCTCTCGTGAAGACAAGGCCAGCCAACAACCCTAAATCCTCTTTACGCAGCTATTAAACATAAATGAATAGAAATACCACTTATTGACATTTAACTATGAAATTTCATTCCAACACAACCCGACCGGGGTGTCACAAGTCATGAGCATCTAATGAGTTGGGACACTACTATGGGGCCAAGAAATTATATATACAAGGTAAAATTGGAACTCAAAGTCAGAATGCGGTGCCGCGAACGCTGGCGGTCATCTTGCTCAACTACCAAAATATATCCTTCAGTCCTGCTAATAACCTTCTACCTGGTGAACAACACCTGCAACTGCACGCAAGGTGCAGGGAGTAAAGTGAGTACTTCCAACTCAGTGGTAATAAGAGAGAATAATAACTGAGCGATAAGAAAACTCCTATGGGCACACCACAATGCTATAAAATGATGGTACAACCCTTTGAGAAAAAAAACCGTAATACTGTGAAAATCCTTTAGAAAATTTCAAGATCAGTTAAAAATCTCTTTTACAAAATCCCTTTTTTTCAACAGCCCAGCATATAAATGCTATATCAGATAGAGCAAAGACTCATAAATCGGTCCCTTGGGCACATCACTCCTTAACATATAATACCAGGGTATCTGGTCAACAAGGAAGTAACAATATGTGTGCCAATGATATATGACTGGTAAATGTCATGCCACGTAGTACAAATAGGATTAAATGCATGAATGCAATACAATGTAATGCATATGACTGCTGCGGCACACAATCCGATCCATTTGGGTACCTCCGCTCACTGTGGGGGTTCAGACTCCGGAGGGGCTCCTTCATCCCAAGTGCAATATCAATATCACACCGCTGCGGCGTGCAGCTCGATCCATGCATGTATATGCATATGCACATATAGCGCTCGAGGCCTGAAAGCCTCCTCACATATCACTCGAGGCCTGAAATCCTCCTGGCATCACTCCTCATGCCATCACATATGGACCTCGGCCTCAATCAGTACAAAAATAGTCAAAAAGCCCTCTCGGGCATCACTAAAAAACAATAATACTCAGCTCAAATGATAGTTCAAATATCAGTTAAAACTCCAAGTTTGAGTAAACTATAATTGAGTTCATAAAACAATGCAAATCACACGGACTGAGTTCAAATAATATCTCAAATAGTGAGGAAAACAGTGATGATAGCTAACAAAGAGTTCAAACAATCAAAAATAAGCCCCAATTATGGTAATGAGCCAAAGTCATAATGATAACAACAATACAATTGCAGATACGCGGTAAAAACCAACAACCGGGATGGACTAAGCCACGATCCCCAATGGTGCTCTACCCCACGCTCAGGTCCAGCGTGCAAGTCACCACAATACAATACTAAGTTGTGCAAATCCGGGGTTTCAACCCTCACAATATCATTCCCATGTATCACTCACCTCGAACCGGTAAAATCTCAAGCTTGCGACGACTTTTCCCCTCAAATCGGCCTCTACGCGCAACGAATCTTCCCAAAAACAGAGTGAATATATCACAATATGAAAATGGGACAATACCCAATCGAAAAACAATCAAATTATAGCAAGAATCTCGAAACTAAGCAAATCTCGAGCCCCGGGACCGCTTCTCAAAAAATTATGAATCTTAAATTTTTGGAATCCTCATCTTGCCATGAGTCCGTACATATAAAATTTATCAAAATCGGAGTTCAAATGGGCTACCAAATCCCAAATTTACATAGCAAAAACCAAGCCCTAACTTCTTCAATTTTATACACAATTCAGAGAACTAATGGATGATTCTTCGATTAAATGACGTTTCTAGACCACGAGACTTACTTCCAATCACTTCCCATCAAAATCCCCTTCAAATTCTATCAACAAGCTCCCGAGATAGTGCAAAAATGGTGGAAAATGGCATAGGTCGCGGATGAAATAACCCTTAAATGAATTCTGATGCTCAGTTTTTTACTCTATGCGATTGCGGCCCCAGGCACGAGATCGCGAAGCACAGTTCCTTAATGACCAAAATTTTCTTTTACGCAAACACACCACTAGCCCGCGATCGAAATGCTCCAGGTAATTCTACTACGCGAATGAGTCTGACCCTACGCGTTCGCGATGCTCAATAGGGGTGTTCATCGGGCGGATTAGGCGGCTTTTTACTCTTAACGGTTTCGCTTAGCGGTTATCGGCTTTTAAATGTATTAATACGTTAGCCACTCGATAAGATATCGGGCGGATTGGTATCGGGTTAGCTCTTATAGGCGGTTATTGGGCGGCTTATCGGCCTAACATACATGTTTACTAGAATTTGATAGATCTCTTCAGGCAATTATAGATCAAACACCTATTCCAGTATACCTTCATATGAGCTAGCTTGTTAATGTCTTTTCAGGGCATTCATTTTATCCCTGAGGTAGTATAGCTTTGTCCTCCTCACTTTTTTCTTGTCCAGCACCTTCATCTCCTTTATGTTGGGCGAGTACCTGTAAATCATCTAGATCCCGAGATTAAAAATGCTTAGAAGTAGAAATAAACTTTTGTTAATTATTTTCAAGGGTTTTAGTTTTTTATATTTAACATATATAAATAAAAATAAATTATATATATATATATATATATATATATATATATATATATATATATATATATATATATATATATATATATTCTTAACGGGTTAACGGATTAGTCGTTAAGAAAATTGAATAATCCATCCCCAAACCGATAAGCCGATAATAAAAAAAATTCACTCCCTTCCTCGTCCATTAAGCCGTTAACCCGTTACCAGTAGGCCGTTAAGCTTCGGTTTGGATCAGTTTTCGGTTTCGGATCGGTTTTGAACACCCCTAATGCTCAATCCTCCTCTTAATCGCGAAGGCGAAAAACCCTACGCGAACCCGATAGCCAAATTCCAGGCCCACTCCAGCTAACTCTATACATTCGCATCCTTCCTCACGCGAACACGTAGAAGCAATTTCTTCTGCAATCTTTTCTGAAAATCTGCTATCTTCAAACATGGAAATTAGTCCCTTTGACCACCCGAATCCTTCCCGAGGCTCCCGGGACCTCTACCAAAAACACCAACCTACTCTAAAATACCATACAAACTTGTTCCAATCACAAAACACACAACAACAACACAAAAATCAGTAAATTACCACGGATTCAAGCCTAAATGTTCTTAAAAAACTTCCGAAACTCATGTTCGACAAAAAACCCAACCAAATGACATTCGAATGATCTAAACATTTTCAGACATATCCAAAATCACCTAACGAAGCTACTGCAACTCTTGGAATTCCGTTCTGACCCTCGGATCAAAATCTCACCTATCAACTGGAATCCGCCAAAATTCAAACTTCGCCAATTCAAGCCTAATTCTACACCAGACCTCCAAATTCAATTCCGATCGATCACCTAAGTCACAAATCATCTTCTGAATCTAATCGAATCATCGAAAATCACATCCAAGCCTTCTAACTCACAAGTCAACTTCCAGTTGACTTTTCTAAAACAAGCTTCCTTCTAAGATGCCATGTGCCTTATTTTCAACCAAAACCAATTCAATTACACCCGATCGACTACTGAAACATGAAGAAACACAATAAGGGGGAAACGGAGCAGTAACGCATAAGACGACGGGTTGAGTCATCACAGGTTTCCTCGATTTGCATGCGTAGGCTGGGCGCGAAGCTAGAAAATTTTTATCTGGAAATATATGAAATTTGTGTAAAAAACTATGATTTTTGATAATAATGTTGATATAGTTGACTTTGGTCAATATTTTGCATAAACGGACCCGGACCCATGATGTGACGGTCCCGGAGGGTCCGTAGGACAATATGGGACCGGGCCTGTAATCGAAATCTGAGGTCCTACGCTCGAGTATGGAATTTTTGAAAGAAATTTTTTATTTGAAATTGGTATGAGAAATTGAAATGAAAATGAGTTAGAAAGGGATGGTATCGGGCTCGTATTTTGGTTCCGACGCCTGGTACTGGTGTTAAATGAGCGCTAAGCACTATTTGTAAAGTTTGGTTAAAAACGGACGTAATTTGACGTGTTTTGGACTTGAAAATGAGAAATAAGAGTTTTATGGAAAGTTGGTAGAAATCATGTGTTTAGAGGTTTGATTCTATGTAAATGATATTATTTTGGCGATTTAATCGCACAAGTAAGCCCGTAGGATGTTTTTGGTATTGTGTGCATGTTTGGGATGGAGCCCCGAGGGCTCGGGTGAGTTTTGGATAGGCCGCAAGTTCATTTTTTAATGTTGGAAAATTTCTGGTATGCCTGACCTGCAGGCTTCGCAGCTGCGAAGCCAGCCTCGCAATTGCGACATTCCCCTTGATTCAGCAGGCTTCATAAAAGCGAAGAAAACATCACAAATGCGATGTCTACATATTAGCCCACTATTCGCAAATGCGAAGACTTACTCGCAAATGCGAATGCCCCAGCCTATGCCATGAGTTCGCAAATGCGAACATTCCCTTGCAAATGCGAGTCCCGCCTATTTCAGCCTCGTTCGCAATCGTCAACATTTCCTCGAAATTGCGATATCCCCTTCTTCTGCGTAGTTCGCAATTGCGACCGCAAACTCGTAAATGCGAGATCTACACCTGTGAATTTATATTTAGCCGATTTTAGTTTATTCTTCATATTTTCAAAACGTAAACTTCCATTGGCGATTTTCTCTCAACTCTTTCTTCCCCAAATCAATTGTAAGTCAGCTTTTACTCAATTTCTTCAATCTTTAGCATCTTTTAGCATGATTTCATCTTAGAATCAAAGCTTTCAATGGGTAAAAATGGGGATTTGGGGTAGAACCTAGGTTTTTCTTAAAATTGGGGATTTGGACCTCAATTTGGGGTCCGATTTCAAAACAAATTATGGATATGAACTCTTGGGGGAATGGGTAACCCGGTTTTGGTTCGAACATCGGGTTTTGACCATGTGGGCTTGGGGGAATTTTGGGAATTTTTGGGGTAAAACTTTGGGAAATTCATTCTTGTGCATTCAAATTTATTTAACGAGCATTTGTTTATACATTTGGGTAACTTGTGACTAGATTCAAGCAGTTTTGTTGCAAATTCAAGGGGTAAAGTTATCCTAGAGGAGTGAGTTGAGTTTGGAGCTTTTGAGGTAAGTATTTGTTCTATCTTTGGCTTGAGGGAATATGATTAGGACAATATTTGCTATGTGCTATGTGGAGTCGGTGTATAGGTATGGTGACAGTTATCTATGCACCCGAGTTTAGCGTAACCGTGGGTCGTAATTGCCTTTATTTCGATTAATATGATATGTTTTCTTGTTTGAATTGATTTAGTTCACGTGATATGAACGGTTGAGGATAAATAGTGATTTGTAAGATTTTGGAGCATTGGCTCAACTTAGAACTTTTTGGCAGCTAAGTGTTTACAAGCGAGAGTACTGTGATCATTCCCTTGCCGGAATTTAGGTATTACTTGAATTCTCCCTTGCCAGGACATTTAGCGTTGTTAGTTGTACCCTTGTCGGGACTCATCTATTGTTTGCATTTCCCTTGCTGGGATTACTATTACGGTTTCATTTATACCCTCGCCCTAATGTTTGTGATTATTGTTTGGGTGAGGATGAGTGATAAAGCACGATGGGTGATGTCGTGTAACCTATGATTTACTTATTATCATTGCTTGGGTGAGGCTGAGTGATAAAGCGCGATGGGTGATGCCGTGTAACCATTGGTTTACTCCATACTATGGACTGGGTGAAGAAGAGTGACAAAGCACGATGGATGATGCCGTGTAACCATGGACTTACTTTATACTATTGATTGTGTGAGGAAGAGTGATAAAGTACGATGGGTGATGCCGTACACTTTAATTGATTACTTTGGTGAGGATGAGAGTAAAAGCACGATGGGCGGGGCCGTGCAACTGCTGGTTATTCTGCTTCTGTGGATTGTTGTTTTTGTACAACTTTATTTTTCTTCTAACTGTTGATTTTTTATCTGTGCTGCTTCACCCCCATAACGTGTTCCCCTCCCTCTTAATTGTTTATATTTCTGTATCCTCTTCTATTGTCCATATATGTTGAAATGCACAAGTTTATATGGTAGTCCTGTCTAGCATCGTCACTACTTCGTCGGGGTTAGGTCAGGTACTTACCAGCACATGGGGTCGGTTGTGCTGATTTACACTCTGCCCTCTTTTGCACAGATACAGATTTTGGAAGCAATAGCAGCAGTAGTGCGAGTGTGGGCATTCCGCTCAGCGAGACACTGAGGTAGCCTTGCAGGCATCCGCAGGACCCGGCGTTTCTTCTATTTTCTTAGTCAGTCTGTTATCTTATGTATTTGAGACAAACAGTTTTACATTTCTTTCAAACGTTTGTGTTTAGTAAATTCTTAATAGTTCGTGCATAGTGACACCAGATACTGGGTAGAGACATGCTATAAACTTCGGCACTTGGTTATTGATTTGTTAAAAGTCTTCCGCATATTTAATTTTTTATTTCGGTTTGTTATACTTTTTTAGATTAAAGCTTTTGTGAAACATTTTAAAAGGTTGGCTTGCCTAGCTCCGATAGTAGGAGCCTTCACGACCCCAGTAGTGGGAAATTTGGGTCGTGACAAGTTGTTATCAGAGCACTAGGTTACTTGGCTCTCACAAATCACGGACAAGCTGGGTAGTCTGAGGGATCGGTATGGAGATGTCAATATTTATCCCCAGAGGCTACAGGGTTAGGAATAAATTTCACTTTGTTCTTTCTTGCCGTGCGTTTCCGTTCCTCAAACACCTATTGAATTTCTATTCTATTCTTTCACGAACGGCGAGAAAACGTGCTTCCTCTTTTACCGCGCAGCAGTCCGATTCTCTAGCAGTAGATCCTATCAGAAGTAGAGGGCGAGGCCACTCGGTCGTAATGGCGCCCAACAGTAAAGCTAAGAAAGCCTGACCAACAATCGCTTCCTATTTAAACTAAGTCTCAAAAACCGATGATATAAGACTATTATAGTAATTTTAGAATGATAATCTAAAAATATTAATAGAGTAATATGGAAAACTACTAAAACCTATAAACACACCCATAAGATCTGGGGTCATGAGTCTAGAGCCTCAACAAAACTGGAATAACATTTGAATGAAAATATAAAATCCTGGAAACTTATATAATAATAATAATGAATTGGAATATAAGGAGCAGCCAGGTCCTGTGAACGTCAAGCAGTTACTTCAACGACTGAAAAAATATCTGGAGACTACGAGTGTTAGCTAAGCCTCCGGTGTACCTGAATCTGCACACAAGGTGCAGGGAGTAGGGCTGAGTACTACCGACTTAGTAAATAATAAGCATAGAAAATGTCTGAAAGTAAGAAATCCACGACATGCCACAAAACAAAGCTAAAACTAACAGTCCTATACCTTAACTACGAACTAACAACAAAGCAGTCACAAATACAACAGTCAAGTATCAGATAAAGATGCAATGCAATGCACATGAATAGGCAACGGCGTGCAGCCTAATCTGTTTAATGTCGAGGCGCTCAATGAGGGTATGTACAGACTCCGGAGGGGCTCCTACAGCCCAAGTGCAATATCATCACATCACCGCTGCGGTGTGCATCCAGACCCAATGCTCTGTCCATAGTATGCATGTAAGTCACATGACAGATTCAATCTAATTCTTCGCAAGTTTTCAATTATTAAGGTGAATATAATTTACTTAGTTAATTTGAGAAATAAGGCGACTTAGCATTTAATACAGTGATTAAGAACAGGAATGAGATCAATGATTATTCAAATCATGTTATCACACAGATATTCATCCTAGACGGATGCAATAGATCGGCACAAGGCCCCAAACATGGCAATACGCCCAATTAACAACAATACAATATGTGTATCAGCCGCTAGTAAATATATTTAGCTCTCGGGATGGACCAAGTCACAATCCCCAATCATATACGATCCCGCACCTGCCATGGGGTGCGAGTCACGCCCTAACATAGCATCACGATGTGATAAACCGGGGTTTAAAACCCTCAAGCCATCATCTATACAAACTACTCAACTCTAACTCGTCGTAGATTGGTCCGCGATGCCTTTTCCCATTGATTCTCCATCTACGCATGTCGAATCTAGTCAAAACCACAGAGAATATGTTATTATAGGCTTAATAAACATAACCCAACTGAAATTATTCAAAAAACGCTAAACATTACGAAGTTGGTAAAACCCGAGCCCCGGTCCCACTTCTCGAAAAATTCTAAAAATCACATCTTTGGATTCCTCGTCTCGCCACGAGTCCGTACATATAAAGTTTGTCGAAAACAGAGCTCGAATGACCTTTCAAATCCCCGAAATTCGTTTCTAAAAACTACGCCCTAGTTCTCAAAAATTTCTTCCAAATTTCATGGAATTAAGGGTTGATTCTTCCTAAAAATGGTGTTTTTAAGTCAAGAGACTTACCTCCAATCAATACCCGTTGAAAACACGCTTCAAATCGCTCAACAATCTCTTTTGATTGCTTAACAATGGTGGAAATAATGTTGCGTTCGCGACTAAAATTACCCTTAAAAACATGCTGTCCAGCTGAACTACCCTTCTTCGCGAACGCGAGGCCCTTCCGCGTTCGCGATGAACAAAATCCACAGGGAAAATTCCTTCTTCGAGAATGCGATGCCACTTGCAAACGCGATAGCCAAAATACCAGCTGCCCAGCTTTACCCTTCGCAAACACGTTACCTTCACTGGAACGCAAAGGTGTAGGCTCCCTCTTGCACACGAACACGGCCTATTCACGCGATCCCAAAGTACTAAACCAGCCCCTTCCCAAACAATCCCTTCGCGAACGCATCTGGCCTACTCAAACGTGAAGGACAATGGACCCCAGGCCTATGCGAATGCGAGGCACCCCTGAGAGCGCGAAGACCAATCTTAACCTGCAACAGCTGCTGCAATTTCTGCCGCACAAACCAACATCCAAACTCCCCGTTAGCCATCCAAAACCACCCCTAGGCCCTCGTGACCTCAACCAAAAGTACAGATAGGTCCTAATACCTCATTCAAACTTGTTCGATCAATAAAATCACTATCACAAAACCAAAATCATCAAATTGCCACAGATTCAAGTCTAAGTTAAACTAAAACTTCCTAAACTTGCATTTGATCAAAAACCCGACCTAAACACCTCTGAATGACCTAAATATTTACACGTATATCCAAAATCACCTAACGGAGCTACTAGAACTATCAGAATTCCATTTCGACCCCCGGATCAAAATCTCACCTATCAACCGGAATTCGCCAAAATTCAAACTTAGCCAATTCAAGCCTAATTCTACACCGGACCTCCAAAGTCAATTCCGATTGCGCTACTAAGTCACAAATCATCACCCGAAACTAGTCGAATCATTGGAAATCTATTCCAATCCCTCTAACTCATAAGTCAACATTCAGTTGACTTTTCCAAACTAACCTTCTCATAAAAAGACTAATCGTCTCATTTCTAACCAAACTCTATCTGAATTACTTCAAACTCCCCAAACACATATAACGGAACATATAGAAATATGAAAAGGGGAAAACGGGGTGGTAATTCACGGGACGACGGGTCATGTATTTACATCCTCCCCAACTTAAACAAACGCTCGTCCTCGAGTGGGTCAAGAAACATACCTGGAGTATCAAACAAGTGAGGATATTTGCTCCGCATCTCCTGCTAGGTCTCCCAAGTGGATTCCTCTACGGGTAGAACTCTCCATTTCATCTTCACGGATGCTATGTCCTTAGATCTCAGCTTTCGAATCTGGCGACCCAAAATAGCCACCGGCTCCACATCATAGTAAAGTATTCATCCAACTGGATCGTGCTGAAGTCAAACACATGAGACGGGTCCCTAACATACATCCAGAACATAGAAACATGGAACACCAGATGAACTCCTGAAAAGCTAGGTAGTAAAGCGAGCATAGGCCACCTCGCTAATCCTCCTAAGTATCTCAAAAGGTCCAATGAACCTTGGACTAAGCTTTCCTTTCTTCCCAAACCTCACAACACCTTTCGTAGGCGAAACCTTCAACCAGACCTTCTCACCCACTGCATAAGATACATCTCGAGCCTTCCGGCCCGCATAACTCTTCTGACACAATTGAGCTGTACGAAGTCTCTCCTGAATCACTTTTACATTCTCTAAAGCATCCTGAACTAACTCTGTCCCCAATAATCTAGCCTCGCCGGGCTCAAACAAACCAACCGGAGATCTACACCGTCTCCCATATAAGGCCTCATATGGTGCCATCTGGATGGTGGATTGAGAGCTGTTATTATATGCAAACTCTGCAAGTGGAAAGAATTCAGCCCAAGAACCTCCGAAATCAATAGCACATGCACGCCCCATGTCATCGAATATCTTGATAGTACGCTCGGACTGCCCGTCCGTCTGTGGATGAAATGGTGTGCTCAACTGAACCTGTGTGCCCAGATCCCAATGAAAAGTCCTCCAAAACTGGGAAGTAAACACGGTACCCCTATCTGATACAATGGAAACCGGGACCCCATGCAACAGTACAATCTCACGAATGAAAATCTCTGCTAACCTCTCCGTAGAATAGGTAGTGCATACTGGAATGAAGTGCGTGGACTGGGTCTGCCTATCCATAATAATCCAAATTGAATCAAACTTCTTTGAGGTACGAGGAAGACCACTTAGAAAATCCATTGTAACATTCTCCCATTTCCATTACGGAATATCCATCCGCTGGAGTACACCACCGGGTCTCTACTGCTCATATTTGACTTGCTGATAGTTGAGACACCGAGCCACGTAGTTCACAATATCCTTTTTCATTCTCCTCTACCAATAATGTTTTCTCAAATCCTGGTACATCTTCGCGACACCGGGATGAATCGAATACCGCGAGCTGTGGGCCTCCTCCAATATCAACTCCCAGAGACCATCCACAATGGACACGTAAATCCGGACCTACATCTGCAATACACCATCTTCACCAATGGTCACATCTATGGCATCATCATATTGGACCCTGTTCTTCAGGACAAGCAAATGCAGGTCATCATACTGGCGCTCTCTGATACAGTCATACAAAGAAGATCGAGAAACCACACTAGCCAACACCCGACTGGGCTCGAAAATATTTAACCTCACCATCTTATTGGCCAAGGCCTGAACATCCACAGCAAGGGGCCTCTCCCCGACTTGAATGTACACCAAACTAACCATGCTAATAGCCTTCCAGCTCAAAGCATCGGCTACTACATTGGCCTTTCCGGGATGATATAAAATGGTAATATCATAATCTTTGAGTAACTCAAGCCATCTCCGCTGTCTCAGATTAAAATCCTTCTGCTTAAACAAGTGTTGAACACTGCGATGATCTGTATATACCTCATAAGATACACCATAAAGATAATGCCTCCAAATTTTCAAGGCATGAACAATTGCAGCTAACTCTAAGTCATGAACAGGATAGTTCTTCTCATGGGGATTTTTTTGAGGAGAAGCATATGCAATCACTCTACCCTCCTGCATCAATACACAGCCGATCCCAACTCTTGAAGCATCACAATACATCGTGTAAGAACCTAAAGCTGATGGTAATGCTAATACCTGCACTGTGGTCAAAGCCGACTTGAGCTTCTGGAAGCTTTCCTCATATTCATCTGACCAAACAAATGTAGCATTCTTCTGAGTCAACTTCGTCAAAGGCGAAACGATAGATGAAAAGCCCCGAACGATCCTACAGCATTAACCCGCCAAACCGAGGAAACTCCGAATCTCAGTAGCTGAGGACGGTCTGGGCCAACTCTGCACTGCCTCAATATTCTTTGGGTCAACCTGAATACCATCACTGGACACCACATGTCCCAGAAAAGTCACAGTATTAAGCCAGAATTCACACTTGGAGAACTTTGCATAAAGCTTCTCCTCTCTCAATATCTGCAAGACCATCCTCAAATGATGTGCGTACTCCTCCTGGCTATGCGAATACACCAGAATATCATCGATGAACATGATCACAAGAGAATCTAGATAAGGCCGAAATACATTGTTCATCAAGTACATGAACGCGGCTGGGGCATTAGTCAGCCTGAAAGAAATCACTAGAAACTCGTAATGCCCATATCTCGTCCTGAAAGCCATTTTCATAATTCCGAATCCCTAATCTTCAGCTGATGATAGCCCGATCAAAGGTCAATCTTAGAGAATAAACTTGCTCCCTGGAGCTGATCAAATAAATCCTCAATACGGGGTAGTGGGTACTTGTTCTTCACAATCACCTTATTCAGCTGCCTGTAGTCAATGCACATTCTCATTGTGCCATCTTTCTTCTTTACAAATTACATCGGTGCACCCCAAGGTGACACGCTCGGGCGAATGAACCCCTTAGGAGTTCTTGAAGCTGTTCTTTCAACTCTTTTAGCTCCAGCGGTGCCATACGATAGGGAGGAATAGAGATGGGCTGAGTGCCCGACACCAAATCAATACCGAAATCAATGTCTCTATCCGGCGACATGCCTAGCAAGTCTGCTGGAAACACATCAGGGACATCCCTCACAACGAGAATCGAGTAAAGACTAGAAGCCTCAGCTTCCACATCTCTCATGAAAGCCAAATACGATAGTCAACCCTTCCCAATCATCCGTTGGGTTTTTAGGAAAGAAATCACCGTGGTAGGTACATACTCAGTCACACCTCGCCACTCGATCCTCGGGATACCCGGAATAGCTAACGTAACTATCTTAGCATGATAGTCCAGAATAGCATGGTATGGAGATAGCACATCTATACCCAGAATCACGTCGAAATCTACCATGCCCAACAATAACAGGTCAACTCGGGTCTCTAGACCCCCAATAGTCACCAGACATGATCGGTAGACATGATCCACAATAATAGTATCACCCACCGAGGTAGATACGTGCACGGGCAAGGCAAGACAACCACGGGTTGTAACCAAATAATTAGAAAAATAGGAAGATACATATAAATAGGTGAATCCGGGATCAAATAAAATAGAAGCATTCCTGTGGCAGACTGAGATAATAAATGTGATGACTGTATCCGATGCACTAGCGTCTCTTATATCTGGAAGGGCATAGAAACGAGCATGGCCACCGCCAGTGTCCTCACCCTTAGGGCGACCTCTGGGTACCTGGCCTCCACCCCTAGCTGATTGAGTGTTAGCCGAAGAAACCTGAGCAGAGGACGAGAGCTGATCTCTCTGCTCAGACTGCCTACAGCGGGGTCGAGGACACTGTCTCCTCATGTGACCCATTTCACTGCACTCATAGCAATGAACTGAAGCAGGAGAAGGGGACTGATGAGAACCCCTCGCTGCTAATGAACCCTGAGCTTAAGGAGCAGGAGCAGAGCTCTGAGCTGGAAGAGCACTCAGTGAAGGCTGACTCTACTGATGACCCTGATGGGCCTGGCCTAAAGAGGCTCCACTGGACTCTGTGCGTCCGGACTGAGGAGGCCTGAAGGAATGACCTCTACCATGTTGGAACTAGCCCCTAGATGGAGCACCACTAAAATTACCTGAACCTTATGGCCTCTTGGCCTCCCTCTCCATATGCTTCCAATAGCGATCTGTCTCAATCAGTCGAGCCGCATAAACAACCTCCTCAAATGTAGCTGCTGTAGCCCTCTCTCTAGTCACCAATATACGGATCGGATAGTTGAGGCCATCTACAAAACTCCTGATCCTCTCTCTATCTATCAGGATCATCCACATAGCATGCCTAGCCAGCTGAGTAAACTATAATTCATACTGAATCACTGTTATATCTCCCTGAGTCAACCACTCGAACTGACGATGCAGCTCCTCTCTGTGAGACTGGGGAACATACTTCTCCAAAAATACCGTGGAGAACTATTGCCAAGTGAGGGGGGCTTCCCCAATTGGCCTACAACTCTCAAACTCTTCCCACTAAGTAAATGCAGCTCCTGTGAACTGGAAGGTGGTAAAAGCCACTCTAGTAGACTCCAGAATAACTGCAGTACGAAGCATACGCTGGCATTTATCCAGAAAACACTGGGCATCCTCGCCCTCAACACCACTGAATGTTAGAGGCTGAATCCTATCGAACCTCTCCAAATGCCACTGCTTGTCGTCCGGCACAGCTGGACCATGAGCTGGGGCCGGTGTGACTGGCGCAACTGGAACAACCGGTACAATTGGAACAATCGGTGCAACTGGTACAACTAGAGCAACTAGCTGAACTGGCTAAAGTGACTGAACATGAGCTACCTCAGGTGTCTGTAAACCCTGAACAGCCTGCTCGGGTGTGCGAGCATCGGAGGTCTGATGACCACCCACGGTTTGAGAAGTAGCCGCTGCTATGGTGGTTGAAACTTCCTGAACCAAGCCAGTGCAGATGGACAAAATCTGAGCCAAAGTCTCCTGAAGACCAGGAATCACGATGGGCACAGCCGGTGCCTGGTTAAGCACTGCTGGAGCATCTACGGCCAGAGGCTGGTCCTGGATCTAGGCAGCCGGTGGGTCCGCAGGTCCTGCCTCTGCTGGTCCGCCTCGTCCAGCACCACGACCACATTCTTAGCCTGTAGCAGGTGGTATTGGAGGTCGTCTTCCATGTATATTAGCACGGGTTCTCACCATCTGCGAGAGAATAGAATACATAAATTTAGTTTTCATGTTAACAAATCGCACGATATGAATTTCAAGAAAGTGAGGTATTTCCTAAAAGTTCTGTAGCCTCCTGCTTATAAGTGTGGTGCATGACACACCCATAAACAAGACTCTACTAATCTGGCGCATGACTCGTGAGGCCTAGTAAACTAGGCTCTGATACCAACTTTTCACGACCCAACCCGGTCATGATGGCGCCCAACACTAAAGCAAGGCAAGCCTGACCAACAATCGCTTCTCATTTAACACTAAGTCTGAAAAACCGACGATTTAAGAATATTGTAGTAATATTAGAATGATAATCCAAAAAATATTAATAGAGTAATGTGGTAAACTACGTAAACCGAAAAACACACCTATAATCGATTGTTTTAATTAAAATCTGGAAAGGATTTTTTGAATGTTGCTGAGTAATCGATTGTAGATTTCTGACAATCGATTGTTTTAAGTAAAATCTGGAAATGATTTTTTGAACGTTGCCAGTAATCGATTATTGATCTTAGATAATCGATTGTTATGCGTAAAATCTGGGATTGATTTTTGGAAGATCTGGCAAACAATCGATTGTGGTAATTTGACAATCGAGTCACAGAGTAAAATCAGCAATTCTTAATTGGCAATTAGGCAACGGTAATACAAGGTTTTTCAACTATAAATACAGCTTCAATTCAGTCTTCTAAACACAACAACTGATCATACAATTGCTAAAGCTTGCATACTTTATTGCTTATCATTTTATATTCATTACATAAGCTTTTGAGAGCCAAATTCTTGTCGAAAGTTGTTGCGATCTTGAGCGTATTCTTTTTACTCATATCTACTCTTAAAGGAGTGTCTTGTTTGAGTGCTAAGTGTTCTTGTACACTTGAAGGGAAGTGTTAGTCCCTTGTGTTGTAAGAAGGAACTTGTGTTTCCTTGGTTGAAGTCTTGGAGTGTTGTATCTCCGAGCAAAGGTTGTTGAGGCTTGTGTCCTCAAGTTGTAACGATTTGTTGAGCACCCGTAAGCTTAACAAGTTAGTGGAAATCTCGAGAGAGTCTCTCGGGGACTAGACTAGCCACGGGTTGTGGTGAACCAGGATACATCGGTGCGTTTGTTCTAATTTATTTACTTATCGCACTTATTTATTTCCTGCAATTTTTAAATTCCGCAAGTTTACGCTAATTTTTATTATAACGCTATTCACCCCCCTCTAGCGTTAAGCGTATTATCTAACAAGAATTTCCCTTTGGATTAATCTTGGTGCGGAATATCTTCTTTCACACCAGTTATCCTGGTGTGAACTTCCTTGCTCTAACTCTCTTGTTGAAGGCTCGGGACATTCTGTTAAGATACAACTGACCGTGGCAAATTGCATTCATCCTCTTTCCATCTATACGGGCTAACTGCTTGTAGCGACCTCTGACCCCTTAGGACACACTTCTTAAGAGATCACGTTCTCATTGCATTATTTCGTTACAAATTACTAACTTGAGCGTCGGAGACGTCTAATTCTCTTTTGCAGGTATCGCCCTAAAGTCAGGGGAATTATAAAGAAATGGCATAGAACAATCGATTGTTACAGCAAATAATCGATTATTTTACTGTGCGGACAATCGATTAGCAAGTATCACTAATCGATTATTTATGTTTGATGCCTATTATGCATTTGCGTTTAATAATCGATTTTTTAACTGTATAATCGATTACCGTCTCAGCCATTCAGTACTGCTTTCCTAAAACAATCGATTGTTTCATAAATATAATCGATTATTTTCCGAGTCAGAAAATCACCGTGCTCACTGTATCGCAACAATCGATTATCATAATTCAACAATCGATTATTTTTTGTCAGTAATTCAAATATTTGTTACCGTTTGGGTCCTGCAATCGATTTTGTGTCAGTTCCGAGTTCAAGTCAAAATCTGCTCAAGAATCGATTATTTCGTTTCAACAATCGATTGTCTAACGGTCAGTGCAATTTATTTTTACCGTTTCTGACTGTTTTGGCTCATAAATTTCTGCAGATTTTCATCATAAATGAAATGCCATTCTTCCCATTATAAATAGGCATCACAAGTCTTCAACTTTATTCACTCAAGCATCAATCTTTGCTCCCAAACCTTCAAAAATCTTCCAAGTTTCTTATAAAGTTCGTTACTACTTTTTGAAAATGTCGGGCAGACACTCTAAACGTTCCCGTTCAGGTAGACAAGGTGCATCTTCTTCTGCTCCTCCACCTCCAAATTTCCCTTATCAAGATGGGTCTATTTTACAATTCAATACTGAAACCGAGCTTACTAGATTTTTGACAAAATTCAAAAAGCGCGACATTCTTCCTCCTCGCTTTTCAACAAGCAAGTATCTTGAATCATATGCCCCCGCTGGAAACATTCTTAAGGAATGTCAACTTCTTGACTTTTTATATCTTACCTATCCTTATATTAATCCTCCATTGATTTAAGCGTTTTACTCAAACCTTCATGAGGATGACGATGGTGAACTTGTGTCAAATATTAATGGTGTTCAAATTCTTTTGTCCAATGAAAACTTGCATTCCATTGCCCATCTTCCTCGAAGTGGCGAAAACATTACTCGCTACATTAGAGAGGCCGGCGCCTTATTTGATGAGAAAATTCTCCTAAACCAAATAGGTCTTACATCTTATGATCCTAATCTATCTACTCAACGCCCTACTATCACGGGAATGCTCCCCGAGTATCGTTTGATTTTCTATTTCATCACCCAAGTCCTCAAGCCTCGGAAGCATAATCATACCACTCTTTCCCAAGAGGACGCTAAGCTCATGCATGCCATTATAACCGGAGCTCACATCAATTGGTGTAAGTTCGTCAAGATTCACATGCTTGATGCCATCGGAGATGATAGACCTCTTCCCTATGCCCTCCTTATTATGAATTTTCTTGAAGCTTCCGGGTTCAACACTTCCATCGGTCCTCTCAAAAAGAGCACCAAGAAGTGGGAAATTTAAGAATCCTCCTTTCCCCATGACGGTGATCATGCAGCTCCTGCTCCTCCTCCAACCCGTCAATCGCGTCAGCCTCAAGAACCTACTCTTCAATCCATTTCCGACCAAATTGCTTCATTGACCACCTCTGTCGGTCAATTGACACATGAGATCCATGGATATTTTGACCATGTTCATTGTCCATATGCCGATCTTGTTCCCTATAAAGCAGTGCCGGATGATGAGGCGGGAAATGATGACGAATAATTTCTTTATTTGTTTTTCTATTGTATTGTTCCCGTTATGTAACCGTTTTTAAATAAATAAAGAAGTTTTTTTATTATTCTATATTTTTTTTGCTAATGGCAAAAGAGGGAAGATAACGGGTATGCACTCTCAATACTTATCGGCATAAATTGAGGGGGAATTCATATATTGAGGGGGAACTAATTGCATATCTAAATACTTGTTGCATATCTTTACTTGTCTTGAATCGTCATTATGAATTGCCTAATATGCATATCCCGCTTAAAGTTTGCCATTATCAAAAAGGGGAAATTGTTGGAAACACGTTCTCACGGCATTATACTAAACGTGTGTTCATATTTGTAGGTTTTGATGAATGACAAACTATGCGCAAATTGACATATGACGAGGTCCAAGCACAAGCGCAAAATTGATATATAACGAGATTCAAGCATAAGACAAAGATCGAGATTAAGTTTTATATGAGTCGGTATTTAATTGTGATCTTGATCCGACAACTTAAACTCAAGACCTGGCTTCTCTCGTAAAAATATTTTTAACAAATCATGCATATTTAATTTAGAGAAAAATGATTTTAAATAATGCATATTTACTTTAGTCAAAATAATTTTTAAACATGCCTCTAAAATCTGGACTAAGATAATCGATTATGTACTTATGATAATCGATTATGTTTAAGTCAGCTGCTTGACAATCGATTGTGAACTTATGACAATCGATTATGTTAAGGCAGTGAGCATCAGATTTTTCAAATCTGCATGACAATCGATTGTGAACCTTATGACAATCGATTGCGATGAGGCAGTGTCCATCAAAGTTTTTCAAAGCTCAAAATAATCGATTGTAAAGCTAATGACAATAGATTGTGAAGAGACAGTGTCCATCAGATTTTTCAAAGTCACAAAATAATCGATTGTGAACTTATGACAATCGATTGTGTTGAGGCAGTGTCTTCCAGACTTTTTCAAAGTTATTAAATAATCGATTGTGAACCTATAACAATCGATTGTCAAGAGGCAGTGTCTAAATTGATATTTCAAGACTGATATATAATCGATTGTTAACTTAATATAATTGATTGTATAACTGACCGTTGCCAAAATATTTTCAAATACCGTCAGGTAATCGATTATTGAATTCCTATAATCGATTGTTTTAATTAAAATCTGGAAAGAATTTTTTGAACGTTGATGAGTAATCGTTTATTGATTTCCTATAATCGATTGTTTTAATTAAAATCTGGAAAGGATTTTTTGAACGTTGCTGAGTAATCGATTGTAGATTTCTGACAATCGATTGTTTTAAGTAAAATCTGGAAATGATTTTTTGAACGTTGTCAGTAATCGATTATTGATCTTAGATAATCGATTGTTATGCGTAAAATCTGGGATTGATTTTTGGAAGATCTGGCAAACAATCGATTGTGGTAATTTGACAATCGATTGTCACAGAGTAAAATCAGCAATTCTTAATTGGCAATTAGGCAACGGTAATACAAGGTTTTTCAACTATAAATACAGCTTCAATTCAGTCTTCTAAACACAACAACTGATCATACAATTGCTAACTCTTGCATATTTTATTGCTTATCATTTTATATTCATTACATAAGCTTTTGAGTGCCAAATTCTTGTCGAAAGTTGTTGCGATCTTGAGCGTATTCTTTTTACACATATCTACTCTTAAAGGATGTCTTGTTTGAGTGCTAAGTGTTCTTGTACACTTGAAGGGAAGTGTTAGTCCCTTGTGTTGTAAGAAGGAACTTGTGTTTTCTTGGTTGAAGTCTTGGAGTGTTGTATCTACGAGCAAAGGTTGTTGAGGCTTGTGTCCTCAAGTTGTAACGGTTTGTTGAGCACCCGTAAGCTTAACAAGTTAGTGGAAATCTCGAGAGAGTCTCTCGGGGACTGGACTAGCCACGGGTTGTGGTGAACCAGGATACATCGGTGCGTTTGTTCTAATTTATTTACTTATCGCACTTATTTATTTCCTGCAATTTTTAAATTCCGCAAGTTTACGCTAATTTTTATTATAACGCTATTCACCCCCCCCCTCTAGCGTTAAGCGTATTATCTAACAAGAATTTCCCTTTGGATTAATCTTGGTGCGGAAATATCTTCTTTCACACCAGTTATCCTGGTGTGAACTTCCTTGCTCTAACTCTCTTGTTGAAGGCTCGGGACATTCTGTTAAGATACAACTGACCGTGGCAAATTGCATTCATCCTCTTTCCATCTATACGGGCTAACTGCTTGTAGCGACCTCTGACCCCTTCTGCGTCATCTATCTCTGCTTCTTATATGATATTCAAGGATGGAATTTCTACCTCAGCGGGAATGCCCACCTCTGTACCGTCAACCAGCATGTAGGGAGTTGCCCCGGTTGATGCGCAGACTGTGATGTTATATCCCAATAAAGCGAATGACAACTTCGCATGCCATTGCTTGTGCCTTTTAATCATTTTTCTTAGTATCTTCTTGATGTTCTTATTGGCTGCTTCTACAGCTCCATTCATTTGAGGTCTATATGTTGTAGAGTTCTTGTGCCTGATCTTGAATATTTCGCACATTACTTTCATCAAGTCATTGTTTAGATTAGAACCATTATCGGTGATGATTGATTCAAGAATCCCAAACCGACAGACAATGCGATTGCAGACAAAGTCTGCCACGACTTTCTTTGCCACTACTTTGTATGAAGCTGCTGCAAATCATTTAGTGAAGTAATCAATTGCCACTAGTATGAACCTGTGCCCATTTGACGCGGCAGGCTTGATTGGTCTGATTACGTCAATTCCTCATGCCGCGAACGACCATGGTAAGCTCATTTGGAGGTACCTTTATCATATCTGCCTGTATCTGACAACAAGTGACACTTTCGGACATACTGGATGTAGGCTGTCTCCATAGTCATCAAAAAATTCCCAGCTCGGAGTATTTTCTTTGCTAAAACAAATCCATTCATGTGCGGCCCACAGGTCCCTGAATGCACCTCCTCCAATAATTTGGTTGCTTCTGTTGCATTGACACATATCAGTAATCCCAAATCGAGAGTCCTCTGATACAAGATTCCCCTGTTGTGAAAGAAATTGTTGGATAATCTTCGAAGTGTGCGCTTCTAGGTAGCACTGGCAAGTTTTGGATATTCTCCTGTTGTCAGATACTCTTTAATGTCATGGAACCAGGGTTTTCCATCGGCTTCTTCCTCAACATGCACACAATATGCCGGTAGATCATGAATTTTGACATGGATGGGGTCAATGAAGTTTGTATCTGGATGTTGTATCATGGATGATATAGTGGCAAGTGCATTGGCGAACTCATTCTGTATTATTGGAACATGCTGGAATTCCGTCTTTCTGAACCTCTTTCTCAGCTCCTGTATGTGATGTAGATAAGGGAGCATCTTAGACCCATTCTTCTCGAGCCTGATGTATGAGAAAATCTGAATCTCCGATCACTAGTAGCTCCTGAATGTTCATGTCAATGGCCAGTTTAAGCCCAAAATGCAGGCTTCATACTCGGCCATATTGTTGGTGCATGGAAACCTGAGTTTGGCGGATACCTGGTAATACTGACCGGTTTTTGATACCAGGACAGCTCCTATACCCACTCCCTTGAAATTTGCAGCCCCGTTGAAGAACATCCTCCAACAATCATAGGATTCTGCAATGTATTCTCCTATGAAAGCTATTTTCTCATCGGGAAAATACGTCTTTAGTGGTTAGTATTTGTCAACGCCCCATTTTCCTCTAAAAAAGCAAAATCGGGTTTTACGACATTATGGACAAAATTACTCTCATTCCCGTTTGGGAGTTGGGTTATGGAAGTTGAAGATTCGCCACCTAATTATTATAGTGCATTAGGAAACTTTAAGAAGAGATTATTTTTAGAAGAAAACTAGAGTTCGGGTAAGGGCTTGAGATTATCTCGAGGGGAAGGTGTTAGGCACCCCCCAAGATCCACTAGTGTGGTTCCCGGCCGTGTTAATTGTGACTTTTTATAAAGATGAAGCAATTAAACAAATAAGGTTCACACATAAAACATTCACACAACTTGAAAAGTTTTAAAGAAGGAAGGACATAAACTTAAAATAAACAGAGGATTGATTTGGAAATGTGTTGCTATAGGAGAACATTTAAATAAACCAAACAAATGAGAGAAGGGTCCTAGGTTTAACTATATTATGGATCATTCGATACAATATCCCGCACATATTCCCAAAGAGGGGTCGCTTTAAGATATTATTGCATCGTCATCATCTCCATATGCTACCCTTCCCACCCGTTGAGGTATTTGAACACGTGAATTGGTTACGAATGCTTATTGCGTGCTATTACCCGTCCCATCCTATAGATCCTAGAGGGAATTTAGGATCGCTATTCCTATGAGGTAGGAAATAGGTGGAACTCTTAAGTTTAAAGGATAAAATGCTAGGTAACATACAAAAACAAATATGACTACACGTAATGGGATCATATAAAGGCATATAAAAAGGGTCAAACATCCCTCGGCGGATAAACACATAATTAGAACGTCTCAATCATATTTAAGGTCTGAGAAAGGGAGAATTTTAAAAGCTGGAGTGTCGAAAATATATTAGGATAGCATCTGAAAAGTTTTAAACAGAATTCACTGAAAAGAGTTGGATGAAAACTTTTGGGACTTGAGGAAAGGCAGTGGATGTGTAACAATTTAGAAATCGGGGGGAAAACATTTTAATCACACTTGAAGATACATTCTACGACATAACACATATGATAAAATAGTTTTCGGACAGGAGAGGTAGAAAACAGATGTGAAACTATCCAGAGGTGTAAAAGAACGTGTAAGTATATCAGTTTTGAATTATAGATTTGAAAATTGCAGAAGATACAGTATCCAGATAATTTTTAGAAAATAGTAGTCCAGTTCTGGACTTGGAAGAAGAGTAACTCAGTAAAAATCTTTTGCACAGAGGTGATTGAAAATAGGGCAAAAGTTAGTATAAAAAATCAGCGGACTTTAGATAGACAAACAAATTCAGACGGTTTAGAGAGGGGGGATAGCTTAAGAATGACTTGAGACGATTTATCCAACCTAAGGTTTGCCTAGGCGTTGTTTAAGAGAAAGTGAACATGCGTGTTTGTTTCCCCAGTATTAATAGAAACCTGTTAACCAGTTTCACGTCTGTTTAACAAAATTAGTGAGGCATTCAACAGTTGCAGATAAAAAACCCTAAGTACATGATATCTAATGCATATAAAGGCCCTAAAATATGGTATTTAAATGTAATGGCAGTAACTCGATTATTAACTGATTGTGATTATGAAAATAGGCAAAATAACAAGCTGAAAGTAAAAGATCTAAGAACGTGATTGCTACATGTAAGATGCACGTCCTAAACATGATTTTTATTGCGCAAATAGGTAAATACAATCATATAAACATGTTTTCTACCCATGCCCTTAATAATCATGCATAACCCTCCCCAATTTCACTATAATCCCTATTATTCTTTACAAGTTATTACAGACCAAGTAATTTAAAAATACAACAGTGATAAAAAAAAACTATTCTATAGGGATCCCACAGCCAGGCCCAAGATCTCCAAACTCACTTTCTTTCGAGTTTCACAGCCATTACCATGGCTTGGGTGCGGAAAAGTTCCCCAAGGGTTTGTTTGAACCTCTGGCCAATACCAAGCACCCAAAATATCATAATTTGACAAGTGCAAGTGTGGAAATGCCATCCTTGTGCATCAAAGTTCAGTGGGTGCTCAGGGCTCCCAAAGAAATGCTTACACTAAGGGGGCAGAACCTAATTTCTAAGAGTAGTGAGATCGTGATAAAGTTTGAGAGAGTTGAAAATAGTTGAGAGACAATTTGAGAAAGCAGTTAAAAGAATTGAGAGAGTTTAAGAAAACAGTTGGAAGAGTTGCAAGAGTTCTTTTGAAATCTTTTAGACTGAAACTTTTAAAGCAATAGAGCATCAAACAAATAAGGGCAAAGGGGAAGGGAACAAATAAGCAAAGTAAACTACTCACACAGGCAACACATTGGAAGAAAGTAACCAGAAAAGGTTGCAAAACAAGAGTTCAATTCTTATTGTACCAAACCCTAATACACTTAGCCTCAAAATGAGGTTTATAGGTTAACCAAGTAGCCAAGCAGACATGGATGCATGGTTTCATTGAGACAGGGGAGGGGGTAAGGGAGCATGTTAAGCTGAACCAAATAGACTAGTAAATAACATGACAGTGACAAAAAGAGCAACAAAACAATAAGTAAAAGCACACAAGAAACATTATGAAATGCAAAATTAATAGAAAATGTTGTTGTGGAAACTATATTTTAAAGGGATGACATACCAGTTGCAAGCAATAGACCACAATGACAATAGTACACAGAGGAACAAGGTGAGCAGAGAGTGTAAGCAGTAGAGAGAATAACAGCAGTATGAGAATAGAAGCAGTCTGAGAATAGCAGCAGCAACAAACCCAAGTAAACAATTAATAGAACCCAGTAGTATAGAAGTAATCAACCTAGGCTAATCAATCTTGGCTTTCAGCCGATTGAGTGTTCAAATAAGAGAGTAAGAGAGTATAGCAGAGAAAGAGAGAATTCAGAGAATCTGAAGTTGTGAGAAATATGCAATGTGTGTTGGTGAAAGAAAGTTTAGAGAAATTGTGTTCGTGTATGTGTGTCCCAAGTGAGAAGAAGAGTAGTACTTATAGTTTTGAAAATAGCAGAGAATACGGTAGGGAGTATATAATTATAGAAATAGTACCAAATTGAATCAATCACAGGACCTTAATTCAAATTAATCTAGGATTTATGATTCGAATGGGAATGCAGCTATATCATATAAGGAAAGAATCAATCAGACGACTAATTAAACCATAGTAAAGTAGTAGGCCTGTAGTATGTAATAGAGGCCAAATACATAATACTCGAATAAGGAAAACATATATTGAATATTGTAAAAAAAATATTTAAGAGTACAAGTATGGTAAGAATACAAAATTAACTCTGAAATTAGTCAAAGAATCACGGACTAGACTAAAAATCAGAGGGAATTAGTGCTAATTATAGAGAGTATTTCACAAGCAAGGAAATACTTCACGAAATCAGTGTAAGAACCTCTAAGGAAAACGCATACATATTAGGGACTCAAAGAGATGCACATAATCATTTGAATAACAATTAGACCTATAAACACAATAGGCGTGAAAAATCAGAGAACATTGTGCAAGAAATCATAGAAGAGTAGAGGGTTGGAACCCTAGTAAAATAGTTTAAGGCATGGAACTCAGAAAAAAACATGCTCGTAATAAAAACAAACATATAATACATGCATACATAACACTCAAAGGAAGCAGAAGATGCAGTGATTTTGAAAGGGGGTCGGAAACTCTAGCAAGAAAAAAACTTAAAGCATGGAACCCAGGTTAACAAGGAAACCAAGAAAACAATTAAACAAACAAATACAAACGAACATATGGTACTCAGAAAGGGCAGAAGAAGCGATTTTGAAAAGGGTTAGAAACCCTAGTTTCAAAAGGGGAATAAGAACGTTAAAAACCTGAATAATCAAAGATATCAAGTAATATGAAGTTTAGAAGACAAAGGTTAATCCAAAAGAAAATCGTTTAAAAGACAGAGATCAAAGAGGTTTAGGCAAAAATTAGGGTTTGAAAAATAAATTGGGGAAATGAGAAACCTGGTCGTGAAACTCGTATATGATGCCATAGAAGGCATCATCAGACAAAAACCACCAAAGTTCCCTGGACTGCTTATATATGCATACATATTCTATTTTGAAAGTATTTTGGGTGCAAAAGTATATAGGAAGAAATTGGGTATCAAAAGCTGCCCCTCTTTACCCCAGGAGTATGAAAGAGTTTTCGGGTAAAGATAATATGGCCAATTTTGACCGGAATTGGAAATTGTAAAAGGATTTCGACCGTGCTCTGGCTTCTGAGATGCCTACATATCCTTTGTTTTACAGGAATTGGGCCGTATGTAGTTCAGGAACCATTGGCGGGATATGCCAATGACAATTTGGAAAAAGCGAACGCAACGGGGTTTGAGATTTGATAATGGTTCGGAGATCGAACGGGATGCGGAGAATTGGAGCGGGATCACTCCTGCTGAGGTGGCCATGCTGGCCGGTGTACTTGCAAATGAACAGTGTGCGGATATTCTGCATAATTTAAACGTGATGCAAGTTCACATTGGACCATGAGTGCTGTCTTCGGACGATAAGGATGAAGTCCTCAGACTATGATGTCCTGGGCTATGAAAAGCATAAAGTAAAGATTCGCAGGATATGAAAATGGTGTTCTCGGGCTATGCGGATGGTGCCTTTGAAGTATGACGCATTTGAATAAGTTGGCGGTATTTCAGCCCATGAGAAGGTGGCAATATTTCAGCCAAATGAATGCAAGGGTGGCGATGTTTTAGCCAAAGCGATAATTTAAAATTATGGACGGCGATATTTCAGAAAAATGAAACAGGGTGGCAATTTTCAGCCAAATCCAAAATAGGGGAGGTAGAGCTTAACCTCGAAAGGCAGAGAATAGCCTTATGAAATGCAGGATGGAGACATCGCTTAGTCTTGAAAGGCAGAGAGTAGCCTTGTGCCGGATGGAGGCAGAGCTTAGCCTCAAAAGGCGGAGAATAGCCTTATGCAATACAAAAATGCATATGGAGACAGCGCTTAGTCTCGAAAGGCAGAAGATAGCCTTATGCAGGATGGAGGTAGAGCTTAGCCTTGAAAGGCAGAAGATAGCATTATGCACTGCAAAAATGCAGATGGAAACAGAGCTTATTCTCAAAAGGCAGAGAATATCCTTATGCAAGATGGAGGCAGATCTTAGCCTCGGAAGGTAGAAAATATCCTTATGCAATGCAAAAATGCAGACGGAGACAGAGCTTAGTCTCGAAAAATGCAGAAATATAAAGGAGAGGATGGTGGTAATTTTTTAGCTGGTAAATGATTTCGATATCATGGATGTTGGGGAAGTGTTGAATGTAGACAGTAATCCTTTGCGAGGTAAGTAGTGGCTTTTCTGGAACTTCAGTTTTGTAAAGCACATGCATCGCCTATTTGTATTCTGGATTCCTGCGTCCAAAGAAAGATCGTGAGTTCTGTAAGGGGGAGGTTAGTTCGCATCCCTCGACTCTTGGAGTCCTGTACCATTTGGGGTAGCGTTGCTGAACGATAGTGATCCAAATGATTTTATGCAAATTTTGGCAATCGTGATGCAAATGTATAAGTATAAGTAAAGAAAATATAATTTTGTTTTATGATGAACCAACAACTGCAACGTGGTTCAAGACACGGCAACCTTGCTGGCTCCGGAATTTTGAGGGTCCTCCTCAAAATTCTACACCAGTTTACTGGGTTGGCGCAGTTGATGGCGATGCTGAATGACTGAAAGCGGATTGACCTTAGAAGTTTGAGGGTCCTCCTCAAAATTGTACCACAGTTTACTGGGTTGATCATGATGCGGAAACTAACAAACCGACTTAGGTATTTTGAGGGTCCTCCTCAAAATTCTGCACTAGTTCCAAATGCGGGGAAAATGGAATTTTATTAAGGATGTGACTGAACCCATAGGGCTGCCTACGATACGTTCTTAAACGGGAATCAGGTCAGGCGTAGTTCAAATTACATCATAAAGGAAAACATAATGATGAGATGTAGTATCTCTTCATTGCATATGAGTTGATTGGTTTTGGCCAGATTTCTCCATCCATTTCTGCAAGAATAAGGGCTCCTCCAGTTAGAACCCGGTGAACTATGCACGGTCCAGTTGGGAGAGAACTTCCCTTTGGCTTCATCTTGATATGGGAATATCTTTTTTAACACCGGCTGTCCTGGTGTGAACCTCCTTGGTCAAACTCTTTTGTTGAAGGCTCTGGATATTCTATTCCGATACAACTGACCGTGAAGACAACGTTCATTCTCTTTCCGTCTATACGGGCTAACTGATCGTAGCGATCCTTGACCCATTCTACGTCATCTACCTCATCTTCTTGTATGATTCTCAAAGACGGAATTCTACCTTGGCGGGAATTACTGCCTCTGCACCGTAAACCAACATGTAGGGAGTTGCCCTGGTTGATGTGCAAACTATAGTACGATAACCCAATAAAGCGAATGAAAACTTCTCATGCCACTTCTTGTGCCTTTCGATCATTTTCCTTAGTATTTTCTTGATGTTCTTGTTGGCCGCTTCCACAGCTCCATTCATCTGAGGTCTATAAGCCGTAGAATTTTTGTGCCTGATCTTGAAAGTTTCACACATCGCTTTCATCAAGTCGCTATTGAGATTGGAACCATTATCAGTGACGATCGACTTCGGAATCCCGAACCGACAGACAATACGGTCTTGGTCAAAGTATGTCATGACTTTCTTGATTACTGCTTTGTATGATGCTGCTTCGACCATTTAGTAAAGTAATCAATTGCCACTAGAATGAACCTGTGTCCGTTTAATTGGGCAGGCTCGATTGGTCCAATAACATCCATTCCCCAAGCAGCAAATGGCCATGGTGAGCTCGTTGCTGTGAGCTCGTTCGGAGGTACCTTTATCATATCCGCATGTATTTGACAGTGGTGACACTTTCGGACATACTGAATGCAGTCTGTTTCCATAGTCATCCAGAAAAATGCTGCTCGGAGTATCTTCTTTGCTAGAACAAAACCGTTCATGTGCGGGCCGCAAGTCTCTGAGTGCACTTCTTCCAATAACTTGGTTGCTTCTGTCGCATCGACACATCTTAATAGTCCCAAATCGGGAGTCCTCATATACAGGATTCCTCCGCTGTGAAAGAAACTGTTGGACAACCTTCGAAGTGTGTGCTTCTGAGTAGCATTGGAAAGCTCTGGATATTCTCATATTGTCAGGTACTCTTTGATGTCGTGGAACCAGGGTTTTCGATCGGCCTCTTCCTCAACATGTGCACAATATGCTGGTTGATCATGAATCTTAACCTACATAGGGTCGATGAAGTTTGTATCTGGATGCTGAATCATGGATGATAAAGTGGCAAGCACATCTGCGAACTCATTCTGTATTCTTGGAACATGCTGGAATTCCATTTTCTGAACCTCTTTCTTAAATCCTGTATGTGGTGCAGGTAAGGGAGTATCTTGGAATTCTTGGTTTCCCATTCTTCTCGAACCTGGTGTATCAGTAGGTCTGAGTCTCCGATGACTAGCAGCTCCTGAATGTTCATGTCAATGGATAGTTTGAGCCCCAAGATGCAAGCTTCATACTCGGCCATATAATTGGTGCGTGGGAACCTGAGCTTGGCGAATATCGGGTAATGTTGACTGGTTTCTGATACCAGGACTGCTCCGTTACCAACTTCTTTGAAATTTGCGGCTCCGTCTAAAAACATCCTCCACCCGTCATAGGATTCTGCAATATCCTCTCCTATTAAAGATATTTCCTCATCGGGAAAATACGTCTTCAGCGGTTCATACTCCCCTTCTACAGGATTTTCTGCGAGATGATCTACCAAAGCCCGTCCTTTTCCTGCCTTCTGGGTGACATAGGCAATGTCGAATTCACTCAAAAAAATTTGCCACTTGGCGAGCTTGCCAGTGGGCATGGGCTTTTGAAAAATATACTTTAGCGGATCATTTTTGATATAAGATAGGTAGTGTAAGCACAGAAATAATGCCTCAATTTCTGAGCTACCCAGGTCAAAGCACAACAGGTCCATTCTAGCAAGGAATACCGAGCCTCGTACGGGGTAAATTTCTTCCTGAGGTAGTAAATAGCTTGCTCCTTTCTCCCTGTCTCATCATGTTGTCCAAGACACAGCCAAATGCTCTATCTAAAACTGCGAGATAGAGCAATAAGGGCCTCCCAGGCTCAGGCGAAACCAATACTGAAGGCGTAGACAAGTATTCCTAGATCCTGTCGAAAGCCTATTGACATTCATCGGTCCATTTGGTGGCGGCATCCTTTTTCAACATCTTGAAGATAGGTTCACAGATGACGGTAGACTGAGCTATGAACCGGCTGATATAGTTAAGTCTCGCAGGAAACTCATTACCTCTTTCTTGCTCTTCGGTGGCGGCAACTCCTGAATAGATTTGACCTTTGATGGATCCAACTCTATTCCTCGGCGACTTACGATGAAACCCAATAAATTTCCCGCAGGGACCCCAAATGCACACTTGGTGGGATTTAGTTTCAAGTTGCACCTCCTTAGTCTGTTGAAAAACTTTCGAAGGTCCTCCATGTGGTCTGCAACCTTCCTGGATTTAATGATGATGTCGTCCACATATACCTCGATCTCCTTATGTATTATGTCATGAAAGTGAGTAGTCATGGCCCTCGTGTCAGTAGCTCCCACATTCTTCAACCCGAACGGCATCATTCTCTAGTAATGCATTCCCGAAGGCGTGATAAATGCCGTTTTCACGGCATCTTCTTTATCCATCCATATCTGATGGTACCCCGCAAAGCAATCGACGAATGACTACAACTCATGCTTGGTGCAGTTGTCGATCAAAATGTGTATGTTAGACAAAGGGAAATCGTCTTTGGGACTGGCTCGGTTGAGATCCCGGTAGTCGACACAGACTCTTTCCCATCCTTCTTCGGTACTGGCACAATGTTAGCTAACCAAGTTGGATACTCTACCACTTGAAGAAATCTGGCTTTGACCTGCTTGGTGACCTCTTCTTTGATTTTTAAACTCATGTCTGTCTTGAATTTTCTGAGCTTCTGTTTTACCGACGGATATGCAGGATCTATTGGCAACTTGTGAGCGATGTGCTGAGGCCAGTCATATCGTCATAAGACCATGAGAAGATATCCTTATATTCCCTCAAGAACTCTATATATTCCTCTTTCTCTGTCTGTGATAAGTTCACACTGATGTGCGTTTCTTCGACATTCTCTGTATCTCCCAAATTGACGATCTCGGTTTCATCCAAGTTGGACTTAAGTCTATTTTCAAAATTCTTGGCCTCTCTGACAACCTCTTCTGGTATATCATCCTCCTCTAAGTCTATGTCCGTTTTTTCCATAGATTCATTGCAAGTTACAGTTGTTGGTTCATCAATATACGTAATAGTAATGTTGTGTGGAAATAAAGTAAATAGCAGAGAGAAGTAATGAATAGCGGGATATTTGATAAACTGAAAAATACTTTCTATTAAATTCGTAAATGTTCAAAACATCGGAGCTCTTTTGGAAAATAAATACAATGCGGAAAATAAAGAAAACAACTAAAACAAAAATGCATGATGCTTGTTCAGCCTTGCTACCCCGAAGGTTTCCGGGCGATGGTGGTCCTCATTGACCAGTTGGCGAGGTGCTCCTGTCAGTCCACAGCCTGAAATGAAGGGCTGTCCTCCCCTCCCTCTTCAAAAATCACACAACAGTCCATGTCCTTCCCCAGAAACAAGTTCTTCATTACCGCAAGAGCCTCGTCTTCTTCTGAACCATAGAGAGTGTCAGCTGGTTGAAATGTCTGCTCCAACTGAGGTATGGGGTGTTCCAATGGGTAATATGGGCCGCACCATGGTGGTGACTAGTTTTTGAATTCTTGCCAAGTGTACTCGTACCCCAGATCGAAGGTAGTACCATGTTTCATCAACTGGATTGGTTTGGAAATACCTTGAAGACTCTTACCAAGCCCTTTCCGTGGTGCATACCCACTCCAATTTAGTATGCTCTCGACCTTGTTGCTCCCCCATTTGTCCTTGTCCATTGCATTGGCCTACTCAATATGATGATATGTTTCTCCGCCTATTCTTCTTCTACCTTCGATCATCGAAATGGTCTGGCGACTGTAGATGGGGTTGCTACCATTGCCATGGATGATCACATCCTAATGGTTCCACTCGAACTTCACGTCCTGATGTAAGGTTGATGCCACAGCCCCAGCGACGTGGATCCATGGGCGTCCCAGCAGTAAGTTGTACGATACTGGCACGTCGATGACTTGGAAGTCGACATCAAACCAAGTGGACCCCATTTACAAACACATGCTAATCTCCCCGAGAGTGGACCTCTAAGAACCATCAAAAGCCTTAACGTTAATAGCCCCATCTTTTATCTCATGCAATCCTTTGCCTAACTTTTTGAGGGTGATAAATGGATAGATGTTGAGGCTAGAACCTCCTTCGACAAGATGCTGGTGATGAAATGATCCTCACATTACGCAGTGATGTGTAGTGCTTTTTTGTGACTGAGACCCTTAGGTGGCAATTCATCCTCGTGGAAAGTGCTTTTGTGACTTTCCAAAACCTGCCCTATCATATTCTCCATCTCTCCTCCTGTTATGTTGCTCGGGACATAAGCCTCGCTCAATATCTTCATCAAGGCGTTCTTATGCGCCTCGGAACTCTGTAGCAATGCCAAGATAGAAATTTGTGCTGGAGTCTTGTTTAGTTGTTCAACAACTGAATATTCTTTAGCCTGTATCTTTCTCCAGAGATCATCAGGCCCAGTATTAATGGGACGTCCAGAGGCCTGCTTGCTGGACTCAGCTAGGTGCTCTGGTGTATACACCCTACCTGTTCTAGTCATACCTTGCGCGGCAAGTGCTTCACGCGTGCGTGTTTTTCCTTTGCTTCTCGCCTCGGCTGTGTAGTCCCACGGTATGGAATTTGACTGAAATGAGGTTATTTCTGACATAGTGACCGGAATGGGCACCCATTGGGGGAAATATAGCAACTTCAATTGGTGTGGGCGCCTTTGGAGTCCCGAACTCCACCTCAGTTATTTTTAACACTTTTGCAGGAGGTGCCTCAAACTCAAATGGTATAGATATATTCACCACGTTGCCCTTAATGGATGGATTTTCACAACAATAGGATTAAGAGTGACCGCGGGTTGTTTAGGCTCATCTCCTTCAGATATCAAACCGATTGACCTTTCGAGGTCCCAGTTGTTCTCAACCTTAGTCATGTGGATACCTCCACCTTTGTTGTCTGGTAGAGGGTTTTTACGAACATTAGGAGAATTCTCCTTAGCTATGATGACATTGTTGTCAATTAAGGTCTAAACTTTGTCCTTTAACGAGCGGCACTCGTCGATGGTATGGCCCTTCATCCCCGAATTGTATGCGCATGTTTTATTTGGGTTGATCCATTGAGAGGGGTTTTCTGGGGTTATGGATGGGAGGGGTGTAACGTATTCAGTGGCTTTGAGCTTCTCATACAGTTGGTCAATGGGTTCAGCAATAGCGGTGTATTGTCTGGGCAGATTGCGGTCAAAGTTTGGTCTTAGTCGTGGGAAGTTTTGGCGGGTAGGTGGTGATGGATAGTGAGGAGGTTGGGAGTTGTAAGCTTGGCATACAGGTGTGGGTTGGGAATATCCTGGCGAGGTGGGCTGATATGTTGGTGATGGAGATGTTTGGTAGACGGGATGTGGATTTTGATAGGTAGGTGAAGGTGCCTGGTAGTTTAGGGAGGGTTGATATATGAGTGGGGTTGGAGGGTAGGGTTAATATTTCATGGAAGAGTGGTTTCTCTGCGCAGCCATTATGGAGTTTACGTCCTTTTTCTTCGACGTACCACCATATTGTAAGGCTTTGTTGGTGGCATGTAGTGCCTCAAGGTTAGTAACCATTCCATTTTTGATCCCATCTTCAATCCTTTCTCCCAGTTTGATTATATCAGCAAACTTCTGCCCCTCTATTAGCATCAATTTCTCGTAATACTGTGGTTCCTGAGCACAGACAAAAAATCGGTTCATTTGTTCTTCTTTCAAATCCGGTCTAACCTTGGTCGCTTCTAACCTCAACGAGTAGCACACTCGCGAAAGTTTTCGGTGGGCTTTTTCTTCAAATTCTGGACATAGAACACGTCCGATGCGTTCTTAGTATTGAACCTGAAACGGTCCATGAAATCGAACACCATGTTTACCCAACTCGTCAACTTCTTTGCATCTTGGCTGATATACCAAGATAAAGCATCACCTTTCAAGCTCCTCATGAATAGTTTTATGCGGATCCTTTCATCTCTACCAACTACCACTAACTTGTCACAATACATCCTGAGGTGAACCCTTGGATCACCAGTACCATCAAACATTTCGAACTTAGGAGGTTTGTACCCCTCTGGGAGTTCGACATCAGGTTGAACACAAATTTCTTCATAATTTAGACCCTCTACACCTTTATTACCTTCCATGCCTTGAACCCTGCTAATGAGTTTCTTGAGTTCAGCAGCCAAGTTCTGAATGAGTGATTCTGATTCTGACACATCTGATATGGGCTGTGTATAGTACGGCACAGTATCCACAAAGATAGGGGTATCTTGGTGGTTTAGAGCATTTTGGGGCTCGGGGATGAGCGGTGGAGCATTGTTGCGAGCTTGGGTTGGGGTCTTCTGTGGAGGTGCAGGGACCTGATTGTTGACATCTGCAGCAGCAAGGGAGATGGACAAACTTGCAAAACTGCGGACCTGGTCTAGTTCTCTCAGAACCTTAGCAAAGTTTGCTCCAAATGAGCAGTAGTTTCTTTGATGATCGGGGTACCCAGGGAAATTCCTTCAATTTCCTTTCCTGCTTCATTATCTCCCATCTTTCCTTTGTTCCTGTTTCTGGGGGGACTCGGAGGAGGAGGAGGAGGACCCTTAGATCTTGTTGAGTATGCTGATTGTGCAAGAATGCATGAACTAACCTTTGGGGATGGGAATAAAAAATAAAAGAAAAACAAAAGGTAAAAAGTTAGTGCGGATCCTGAAAAAAGAAAACATTGCGGTATTTAAACACGTTGTTGCAAGAAAATAAGTCGTTTCCTATTTGGGTGCCTCGTTGTGCCCGAGTTAGGCCTAGCGACAGATATGATTTGGAGAACTAATAACACCAAGTGCCTCATTTTATTGATAGAAAATAAAACGAGTCAAAATAGACTGACATAAAGAGAAATTGTCACTAATGGCCAAATGCCTTATTACATCAAGAAAGCAATAAAAATCCTAACTACTTGGTCCCAGAAGGACCTTCCCCAAATTCGGCATCTTTGCCTCCCTCATACAGTTTCATCAGCTCGCGCAGCCCCTGCAACAAGTAAGCCCGAGCCAGGTTCCCACCTTCGTTACCTTCAGCTTCCTGACAGTCTTTGATCTTGTAAAACTTCCCTTCCAGCTCCAATAGACCCCGTTCCAAGTACATTAAACGGTTGTTTGAGTGGACAGCCATGTCCTTCCACTATTGATTACCTTCTCTTGGGCCTCTAGCATTTCCCGATGTTCACTTTCACACTCTAGTATCCGTTTGCGTAGCTGATTATACTTGACCTTTGCTGCAGTCTCCTCATCAATAACCCTGTGACCATGGACGAAACCTGTTTTTCCCAAGCCAATATGACCGTCTTCTATCCACCCTCGATAAAGTGGCGCATGACCCACTTGATACCTGTCTGGCTTTATGGATTCCTTTTCCAGAATGAGTTTGGAATGCTAAATATGCTAAGCCCGACACCTGTGTGGGCTATCTTCATCATGGAAATCAGTCCTGTAGTGACTCATCTTTTCTACCCTTGGTATAATATGCTTTCTCCCTGCTTGTCTCATGACTCGGAGAGGGACATAAGGGTAAGTTCCTCTTAAGCCTATGAGTACAAGGAACGGCGCATCCCTAGACCAAATGATAAACTCTCCAGTTGGAAACCACTCATACATCCATTGTACCTGCTCTTCTCTCAGATTCTCCAATAGCTACACCCATCCACTGGCATCTTTCGAGCGAGCGAACATATCCGGCATGGAGTGCATCTGCTTTGGATGATGGAAAGTGATATGGTCATCCCAGTACCGGCGTATGATCTCCTGTCTATACTTTCCCTTCTGAAGATGTTCAATGAGCCAGATTTGTAGTAGCAAATTGCACCCTTCAATGTGCGGTGCCCCGTGTTGACATTTCTCTAAGGCTCGGTACAGTTCAGCAAGGATCATGGGTACTATGCTGAATGTCTGCCCGTCGATACCCTCCATTACGGCTTTGGTTACTATGGCTAGTCTCATGTGGATCCTAGCCTTCTTCATTGGAAAGACTATCATGCCCAGAAAACAGAACATGAATACAAAGGCTCTCCTATGTATGTGCCCCAAAGAGGTTAGGGCAAACTTATCCATATGAGTGCAGTATGATTTGCTATGTCCGAACCTTTCATGCATAAAGTTGAAGGATATGTAGGATTCCTTCAGACTGGTCAGATTAGGATTCTTTTTGAGCCCCATCATTTTCAAGAACCCTCTACCTTTGTAGTTTTCCAGCATAAGCAACCTGGGGTTATCCCAAGAAATTCCGGCTAGACCCCCAATTTCTTCCAATAGCGGTGTCATTTTAATACCCCCAAAGCGGAAGACGGACCGTTCACTATAAAAAAAAATAGTAGCAGCTTCCACAATCTTGCTATCTGGCCTAACTTCTAGGAGCGAAGGACGATTTCCTAAGTGCTTGCGTACGAGAGCCCGATCGCTACCATGCAGATCATCCCACCAGCTTAGTAACTTTGGATGAATGTTTGATACCATACCGAATCTGGGGACCTCGTGCCTCTTTCCTGCAAAATAGAGAGTTACACCCTTAACCCCACCGAACTCGACTATTTAAATCAATAATTAGCAAAAGGCATTTAGTTCGCCGAATCAATGCACATAACGTGAATGTCTGTTTGGGTTTCGAGGAAACCCGATGGACTTTGGTTTTAGGCTATCCTAACGAGTCATTATGCGGATGACATAACTGACTCGGTGAAGTTTGACCATGATGCAGGGAAATTTAAACAGAGTAAGGCTTCTATTTGAAGTGCTAGACAAGGTACCCTTGAGCGGACAACTCAAGAGGGAAAGGGAAGGAACCGTCGACTACACCGTTAATCGGCTGGTTTTACCGCAAATATGCCTTTGCTAAAATTTAAGGGGTTTGTAACAATGGAAGAGCGCAACCACTCATTATAAGCGTTTCGATAGGATTTGTTTGGCACGAGTGGAAAATGATGTTGAAGTATGCAATTACAACAATGAAATAAGCACATATATTTTCTTGTTCATACAATATTGATTTAAATAAATACTCCGAATTTTAAGGCGGAATTGAAAGAAAGTAAGGTAATAAATCAGTAAAACAGTTAAAGAAAAAGAAAAATATGAAGAAACAAGTTAGTAATAGTGAAGAAATGACTAAAGAAATAAATAAAGGTAGAAAAGAAAGCAATAAAGTCACGAAACACGTAATGGTAAAAGCCTAAAAATAATTCCCCAGCAGAGTCGCCATGCTGTCGACACCCCCTTTTCCTCTAGAAAAGCAAAATCGGGTTTTTACAACATTATAGACAAAACAACTCTCATTCCCATTTGGGAGTTGGGTTATGGATGTTGAAGAGTCACCACTAATGATTATAGTGCATTAGGACACTTTAAGAAGAGAGTATTTTGAGAAGAAAACCAGAGTTCGGGTAAGGGCTTGAAATTATCTCGAGGGGAAGGTGTTAAGCACCCCTCAAGATCTACTAGTGTGGTTTCCGGCCATGTTAATGGTGACTTTATAAGAAGATTAAGCAATTAAACTAATAAGGTTCACATATATAACGTTCGCACAACTTGAAAAGTTTTAAAGAAGAAGGAAGGACATAAATTCAAAATAAAAGAGAGGATTGATTTGGAGAAGCATTGCTATAGGAGAACATTTAAATAAATCAAACAAACGAGAGAAGGGTCCTAGGTTTAACTATAATATGGATCATTCGATATAATATCCCGCACATATTCCCAAAGAGGGGTCGCTTTCAGATATTATCGCATCGTCGTCATCTCCATATTCTACCCTTCCCACCCGTTGAGGTATTTGAACACGTGAATTGGTTACGAATGCTTATTGCGTGCTATTACCCGTCCCATCCTATAGATCCTAGAGGGCATTTAGGATCGCTATTCCTATGAGGTAGGAACTAGGTGGAACCCTTAAGTTTAAAGGTTAAAATGCTAGGCGACATACAAAAACAAATAGGACTACACGTAATAGGATCATATAAAGTCATATAAAAGGCTCAAATATCCCTCCACGGATAAACACATAATTAGCACGTCTCAATCACATTTAAGGTCTGAGAAAGGGAGAATTTTAAAAGCTGGAGTGTCGAAAATATATTTAGAATAGCAGCTGAAAAGGTTTAAACAGAATTTGCTGAAAAGAGTTGGATGAAAACTTTTGGGACTTGAGGAAAGGCAGTGGATGTGTAACAGTTTAGAAATCGGAGGAAAAACATTATAAACACACTTGAAGATACATGCTAAGACATAACACATATGATAAACTAGTTTTCGGATAGGAGAGGTAGAAAACATATGTGAAACTACCCAGAGGTGTAAAAGAACGTGTAAGTATATTAATTTTGAACTATAGTTTTGAAAATTGCAGAAGATATAGTATCCAGATAAGTTTTAGAAAATAGTAGTCCAGTTCTGGACTGGGAAGAAGAGTAACTCAGTAAAAAACTTTTGCACAGAAGTGATTGAAAATAGGGCAGAAGTTTAGTATAAAAAACCAGCGGACTTCAGAGAGACAAACAAATTCAAACGGTTTAGAGAGGTGGGGATAGATTAAGCATGACTTGAGGCGATTTATCCAACCTAAGGTTTTCCTAGGCGTTGTTTAAGAGAAATTGAACATGCGTGTTTGTTTCCCCAGTTTTAAAAGGAACCTGTTAACCAGTTTCACATCCGTTTAACAAAATTAGTGAGGCATTCAACAGTTGCAGATAAAAAACCCTAAGTACATGATATCTAATGCATATAAAGGCCCTAAAACATGGTATCTAACTGCAATGGCAGTAACTAAATTATTTACTAATTGTGATTATAAAAATAGGCAAAATAACAAGCTGAAAGTAAAAGACCTAAGAATAGGATTGCTATATGTAAGATCCACGTCCTAAACATGATTTCTATTGCCCAAATAGGTAAGTAGATTCATATAAACATGTTTTCTAACCATGCCCTTAATAATCATGCATAACCCTCCCCAATTTAACTGTAATCCCCATTATTCTTTACAAGTTATTACAGACCAAATAATTTAAAAATACAACATAGATAAAAAAAAAATAAGAAGCCATTCTATAGGGAGCCCACAGCCATGCCCAAGATCTCGAAACTCACTTCTTTCGAGTTTCACAGCCATTACCAAGGCTTGGATACGGCAAAGTTCCCTAAGGGTTCGTTTGAACCCCTGGCCAATACCAAGCACCCAAAATATTATAATTAGACAAGTGCAAGTGTGGAAATGCCAACCTTGTGCATCAAAGTTCAGTGAGTGCTCAGGGATCCCAAAGCAATGCTTACACTAAGGGGGCAGAACCTAATTTCTAAGAGTAGTGAGATTGTGATAAAGTTTGAGAGAGTTGAAAACAGTTGAGAGACAGTTTGAGAAAGCAGTTGAAAGAATTGAGAGAGTTTAAGAAAATAGTTGGAAGAGTTAAAGAGTTCTTTTGAAATCATTTAGACTGACCAGTTATAGAACAACAGAGCATCAAGCAAATATGGGTAAAGGGGAAGGGAACAAATAAGCAAAGTAAACTACTCACACAGGCAACACATTGGAAGAAAGTAACCGGACATGGTTGCAAAACAAGAGTTCAATTCTTACTGTACCAAACCCTAATACACTTAGCCTCAAACAGAGGTTTTAGGTTAACCAATTAACCAAGCAGACATGGATGTATGGTAGTAGTACACAAGAAAAAAGTAAACATTCATTGAGACAGGGGAGGGGGCAAGGGAGCATGTTAAGGTGAACCAAATAGACTACAACATGCTAGCGACAAAAAGAGCAACAAAACCATAAGTAAAGGACACAAGAAACATTATGAAATGCAAAATTAATAGAAAAATGTTGTTGTGGAAACTATATTTTAAAGGGATAACATACCAGTTGCAAGTAATAGACCACAATGAAAATAGTGCACAGAGGAACAAGGTGAGCAGAGAGTGTAAGCAGCAGAGAGAATAAAAGCAGTATGAGAATAGCAGCAGTATGAGAATAGCAGCAACAACAAACCCAAGTAAACAAACAATAGAACCCAGTAGTGTAGAAGTAATCAACCTAGGCTACTTAATCTTGGCTTTCAGCCGATTGAGTGTTCAAATAAAAGAGTAAGAGAGTATAGCAGAGAAAGAGAGAATTCAGAGAATCTGAAGTTGTGAGAAATATGCAATGTGTGTTGGTGAAAGAAAGTTTAGAGAAATTGTGTTCGTGTATGTGTGTCCCAAGTGAGAAGAGAAGAGTATTACTTATAGTTTTGAAAATAGCAGAGAATGGGGTAGGGAGTATATAATTATAGAAATACTACCAAATTGAATCAATCAAAGGACCTTAATTCAAATTAATTTAGGATTCATGATTCCAATGGAAATGCAGCTATATCATATAAGGAAAGAATCGATCAGACGACTAATTACACCATTATAAAGTAGTAGGCTTGTAGTATGTAATAGAGGCCAAATACATAATACTCGAATAAGGAAAACATATATTGAATATTGTAAAATAAATATTTAAGAGCACAAGTATGGTAAGAATACAAAATTAACTCTGAAATTAGTCAAAGAATCACAGACGAGACTAAAAATCAGAGGGAGTCAGTGCTAATTATAGAGAGCATTTCACAAGCAAGGAAATAATTCAAGAATTCAGTGTAAGAACCTTTAAGGAAAACGTATACATATTAGGGACTCAAAGAGATGCACAAAATCATTTGAATAACAATTAGACCTATAAACACAATAGGCGTGAAAAATTAGAGAACATTGTGCAAGAAATCATAGAAGAGTAGAGGGTTGGAACCCTATTAACAGAGTTTAAGGCATGGAAAGCAGAAACAAACATGCTCATAACAAAAAAAACATATAATAAATGCATACATAATACTCAAAGGAAGCAGAAGATGTAGTGATCTTGAAAGGGGGTCGGAAAAAAAAATTAAAACATGGAACCCAGGTTAACAAGGAAACCAAACAAACAAGTAAATAAACAAACACAAATGAACATATAGTACTCAGAAAGGGCAGAAGAAGGGATTTTGGAAAGGGTCAGAAACCCTAGTTTCAGAAGGGGAACAAGAACGTATAAAACCTGAATAATCAAAGATATCAAGCAATAGGAAGTGTAGAATAGAAAGGTTAAGCCAAAAGAAAATTGTTTAAAAGACAGAGATCAAAGAGATTTAGGCAAAAATTACGGTTTGCAAAATAAATTAGGGAAATGGGAAACATGGCCGTGAAACTTGTATATAATGCCATAAAAGGCATCATCGGACAAAAAACACTGGAGAAAAGGCCGGAAAAAGATCCAAGTGAAGCTTCAGTGAACGTCTTTCATGGAGGAAGATGCTGGGCTTCAAAATTTAGAGAGAAAACAACGAAACAAGTATTCCATGGTTACTAGAGGTCGAGAAAAGTGAGGGAGGAGTATGGCCGGAGAGGCGATGAACTTCATCGGAGAAGAAGGAACCAGAAGGTTTTTAGAGAGAAGGGATAGCAATCGTAAGAGAGAGAGGGAGACTGATATGTGAGAATGAGGGGTAAGGGAGGGGTCATTTGATTTAATTAAGGAAAGAAGATCTTGGCCGTTGATCTTATTTAATCAACGGCTCAGATCAAAACTGAGCTGGACCAGATAAAATCCAATGGGTATGGGTCATTAAATTGGGTTAAAATTGGGCTGAAATGGGGGGTTGAATTTGGGATATATCTTAAATAAAATTTGGCTATAGTTTAAATAGCCAATTTTCCCCAATTAATTTTATAAAATGGGTAAAATAGTATAAAGGCTAAATTGAAAACATAGAACTACTTAATAACCTATAAATATTAATTTAAAAATATTAGAAATGATTTTATTGTTATAAAACATAGCAAATTGCAAAATAGGCCACAATTGCAATTTTGTATAATTAGCCCTAAAAATTCCAAATTAATGTGTAAAAAATGTGCCAATATTCCATAAATTATATTTTATTTGTAACTATGGGAGTGAAGCACATTACTCGCTAAAATAATAATTTGGGAAATAATTTATGGCCTTTATACTGTCGAAAATAATTAGTAAATTGATATTAAAAGATCTCAAAAATTAAAGAAAAATACCAAAGTTCCCCGGCCTGCTTATATATGCATACATATACTATTTTAAAAGTATTTTGGATGCAAAAATATATAGGGAAAATTTGGATATCAACAGTATTCCCCTCCTACAGGATTTTTGGCGAGATGATCTGCCAAAGCCTGTCCTTTAACTGCCTTTTGGGTGACATAAACGATGTCGAATTCACTCAACAGGATTTTTCACTTGGCGAGCTTGCCAATTGGCATGGGCTTCTGGAAAATATACTTCAGTGATCCATCCTTGATATAAGGTAGGTAGTGTAAGCGCAGAAATAATGCCTAAATTTCTGAGCTACCCAGGTCAAAGCACAAAAAGTGCGTTTCAGTAAGGAATACCAAGCCTCATACGGGGTGAGGTAGTAAATAGCATGATCCTTTCTCCCTATTTCATCATGTTGCCCTAAAACTCAGCCAAATGCTCCATCCAAGAGAGCGAGATAAAGCAATAAAGGCCTTCCCGGCTCAGGCGGAACCAGGACTGGAGGCGTAGACAAGTATACCTTGATCCTGTCGAAACCTTTTGACATTCATTGGTCCATTTTGTGGCAGCATCCTTCTTCAGCATCTTGAAGATTGGTTCACAAATGACGGTAGATTGTGCTATGAACCAGCTGATGTAATTGAGTCTTCTCAGAAAACTCATCACATCCTTCTTGTTCTTCGGCGATGGAAACTCTTGAATAGATTTTACTTTTGACAGATCCAGCTCTATTCCTCGGCGACTCACAATGAAACCCAATAACTTTCCAGCAGGGATCCCGAATGCACATTTGGCGGGATTCAGTTTCAAGTTATACCTCCTTAGTCTGTTGAAAAACTTTCTCAAGTCCTCTATGTGATCTGCAGCTTTTCTGGACTTGATGATGATGTCGTCCACATATACCTCAATTTCCTTATGTATCATGTCGTTAAAGATGGTGGTCATGGCCCTCATGTAAGTAGTTGCTGCATTCTTTAACCCAAATGGCATCATTCTATAGCAATACATTCCCGATGGCGTGATAAACACCATTTTCTCTATGTCTTCTTCATCCATCCATATCTGATGGTATCCCGCAAAACAATTGACGAATGACTGCACATGCTTGGCACAGTGCGGTAGTCGACGCAGACTCTAACTTTCCCATCCTTCTTTGGTACTAGAACAACGTTAGCCAACCATGTCGAATACTCTACAACTTTGAGAACTCTGGCTTTGACCTGCTTTGTGACCTCTTCTTTGATTTTCAAACTCAAATCTGGCTTGAATTTTCTGAGATTCCATTTTATCGGCAGACATGTAGGATCTGTTGGCAACTTGTGAGCGACGATGGATGTGCTGAGACCCGTCATATCGTCATAAGATCATCCAAAGATATCCTCATATTCTCTTAAGAACCTCTATGTATTCTTTCTTTTATGTCGGTGATAGGTGCACACTGATACGCGTTTCTTTGACATTCTCTGTATCTCCCAAATTGACGACCTCAGTCTCATCCAAATTGGACGTAGGCCTATTTTAAAAATTCTCGACTTCTATGACAACTTCTTCTAGTATATCATCTTCCTCTGAGTCTATATCCGTTTGTTACATAGCCTCGTTGCAAGTTACAGTTCTCGGTTCATCATCACGATATGTAATAGTAATGTTGTGTGAAAAATAAAGTAAATAGTAGAGAAAAGTAATGAGTAGTGAGATATTTGATGAACTGGAAAAATGCTTTTGCTTAAATTCATTCGAAACATTAGATCTCTTTTGGAAAGCAAAGACGATGCGGAAAGTAAAAAAACAACTAAAATAAAAATGCATGATGCTCGTTCAACCTTGCTACCCCGAAGATCCCTGGGCGATGGTGGTCCTGATTGACCAATTGATGAGGCTCTCCCCTTGGTTCACAACCTGAATGGAAGGGCCTTTCTCCCTTTCCTCTTCAAAGATCACATAACAGTCCATGTCCTCCTCCAGAAATAGGTTCTTTATCGCTGCAAGAGCCTCGTCTTCTTCTAACCCGTAGAGAGTGTCAGTTGGCTAAAATGTCTGCTCCAACTGAGGTATAGGGTATTCCGATTGATAATACGGGCCGCGCCATGGTGGAGACCATTCCTTGAATTCCTGCCAAGTGTACTCGTACCCTAGTCCGAATGGAGTACCATGTTTCTTCAACTGGATAGGATTGGTGATGCTCTGAAGATTCTTACCAAGCCCTTTTCCTGGTTCATACCCACTTCAGTTCAGAATACTCTCGATCTTGGTGCCCCACCATTTATCTTTATCCACCACGTTGACTCATTCAATATGATGGTATGTTTCTCCACCTATCCTTCTTCTGCCTCCGATCATCGGTATAGTCTGGCGACTGTATATAGGGTTGCTACTGTCACCGTGGATGATCACTTCCTGATGGTTCCATTCAAATTTCATGGCCTGATGCAAGTTGATGCCACAGCCATAGCGACATGGATCCAGGGTCATCCCAGCAGTAGGTTGTTGGATGATGGCACGTCAATGACTTGGAAATCAACATCAAACCAGGTAGGCCCCATTTGCAAACACAAGCTAATCTCCCCAAGGGTGGACCTCTGAGACCCATCAAAAGCCTAAACGTTAATACCTCGTCTTTTATCTTATGCAATCCTTTGCTCAACATCCTGAGGGTGATCAACGGGCAAACATTAAGGCTAGAACCTCCGTCGATCAAGATCCAAGTGATAAAATGATCTTCTCATTGCACAGTGATGTGTAGTGCTTTGTTATGGCTGAGCCCTTCCGGAGGCAATTCATCCTCATGGAAGGTGATTTTGTGACTCTCCGGTAACTGTCCTACCATGTTCGCCATCTCTCCCCCTGTTATGTTGCTGGGAACATAAGCTTCGCTCAATATCTTCATCAAGGCATTTTTATGTACCTCAAAACTTTGTAGAAGTGCCAAGATGGAAATTTGTGCCGGAGTCTTGTTTATCTGTTCAACGACCCAATATTCTTTAGCCTGTATCTTTCTTCAGAGGTCGTCATGTCCAACTTTAACAGCACATCCAAAGGCCTTCTTGCTGGACTCAGCTAGATGTTCTGGCGTGTATACCCTGCCTGTTCTACTCATGCCCTGTGCGGCAGTTGCTTCTCCAATGTGTGTCATTCCTTTCCTTCTTGCCTCGGCTGTGTAGTCCCAAAGTATGGAATTTGACTGAAATGGGGTTATATCTGACACAGAGACCGGAATGGGCACCCTCGGAGGCAACATGGTAACTTCAATTGGTGCAGGCACCTTCGAAGTTCCAAACTCAACCTCGATCGGCTTCAGCACCTTTTGCAGGAGGTGCCTCAAACGTAAATGGCACAGACACATTCACCACATCTCCCTCATATGATTGGATCTGTACCACAATAGGGTTGAGAGTAAATGCCAGCTTCTTGGGCTCATCTCCTTCGGCTATTAAACCAATTGACCCTTTAGGGTCCCAGTCGTTCTCAACCTCAATCATGTGGATTCCTCCACCCTTATGGTCTGGTAGAGGGTTGTTGCGAATATTGGGAGCGGGCTTTTTTGCTATGATGACCTTGTTATCAATTAAGGTCTGGATTTTGTCTTTCAAGGAGCGGCACTCGTCGATGGTATGGCCTTTCATCCCGAAAGGGTATGCGCAGGTTTTTTTTGGATTGATCCACTAGGAAAGGTTTTCTGGGGTTATGGCTGGGATGGGTATAACATATCTGGCAGCTTTGAGCTTCTCATATAGTTGGTCAATGGGCTCGGCAATGGCGGCATATTGTCTGGGAGGTTTGCGGTCAAAGTTCGGTCTAGGTCGTGGGTAGTTTTGACGGGTAGGTGGTGATGGATAGTGAGGAGGTTTGGAGTTGTAAGGTTGGTATACGGGTGTAGGTTGGGAATATCCTGGCGAGGTGGGTTGATATGTAGGTGGTGAATTTTAGTAGGTAGGTGAAGGTGTTTGGTAACTTGGAGATGGTTGGTATGTGAGTGGAGTTGGAGGATATGGTTGATATTTCATGGGAGAATGGTTTCTCTGCGCAGTCATTACGGAGTTTACGTCTTTCTTTTTTGATGTACCACCAGACTGCAAGGCCTTGTTGGTGGTTTGCAGTGCCTCGAGATTAGTAACGATACCATTTTTATGCCCTCTTCGATCCTTTCTCCAAGTTTGATGATTTCAGAGAATTTCTGCCCCTCTATCAGCATCAATCTCTCGTAGTACTGCGGATCCTGAGCACGGACAAAAAACCTGTTCATTTGCTTTTCTTCCAAAACTGGTCTGACCTTGGCAGCTTTTGACCTCCAAAGCGTTGCATACTCGCGAAAGGTATCAGTGGGCTTCTTCTTCAAATTCTGGATATAGAACATGTCAGGCGCATTATCAGTGTTGAACCTGAAGCGGTCCATGAAATCAGACGCCATGTTTACCCAGCTCGTCCACTTCTTCACATTCTAGCAGATATACCAAGATAAATCATCGCCTTTCAAACTTCTCATGAACAGCTTTATGCGGATCTTTTCATCTCTGACAACTCCCACTAACTTGTCACAATACATTCTGAGGTGAACCCTGGGATCACCAGTACCGCGGAACATTTCGAACTTAGGAGGTTTATACCCCTTCAGGAGTTCGACATCGTGTTGAACACAAAGGTCGTCATAATTCAGACCTTCCACTCCTTTGTTAACTTCCATGCCCTGAACCCTGCTAGTGAGTTTCTTGAGTTTGGCAGCCAAGTTCTAAATGAGTGAATCCTTGACATATGATTCTGACATATCTAAGATGGGCTGAGTATAGTAGGGTAGAGTGTCCACAAAGATAGGGGTGTCTTGGTTTTTTGGAGTGTTTTGGGGCTCAGGGATGAGCGGTGGAGCATTGTTGCGAGCCTGGTTTTGAGTAGGTTGAGGAGTCTTTTGTGGAGGTGCGGGAATCTAGTTATTGACATTGCAGTAGCAAGGGTGATGGAGAGACTTGCCAAATTCCGGACCTGGTCTACTTCCTCTCGAAACCTTAGCAAAGTTTGCTCCAGATGAGCAACAGTTTCCTTGGTGATTGGAGTACCCTGAGAAATTCCTTCAATTTCCTTTCTTGCCTCGGTATCTCCCATCTTTCCTTTGTTCCTGTTTTTGGGAGGGCTGAGAGGAGGAGGACCCTTAGATCTTGTTGAGTATGGTGATGGTGCCATAGCGCACGAACCAACCTTTGGGGAGGGGAATAACAAAAAGGAAAAAAAATGTAAGAAGTTAGTACGGATTTTGAGAAAGAAAAATTGCGGTATTTAAACACATTGTTGCAGGAATATAAGTCGTTTCCTATTTGGGTGCCTCATTGTGCCTGAGGTAGGCCTAGCGACAGATAAAATTTGGAGATCTTATAACACCAAGTGCCTCATTTTATTGATAGAAAATAGAATGAGTCAAAACAAACTAAGATAAAGGAAAATTGTTAGTAATGGCGAGTGGCCTTATTACATCAGGAAATTAGTAAAAATCCTAACTACTTTGTCCCAAAAGGACCTTCCCCAGATTTGGTATTTTTGCCTCCCTCGTACAGCTGCATCAGCTCGCACTGTCCCAGCAACAAGTAAGCTCGGGCCAAGTGCCCACCTTTATTACCTTCGGCATCCTGACAATCGTTGATCCTCTTCAGGAATTTGCCTTCCAGTTCCACTAAACCTCGCTCCAATTTTCCTAGATGACTGTTAGCGTGGACAGCCATGTCCTTCCATTCGTTGATTAGCTTCTCCTAGGCCTCTTATATTTCCCGATGCTCACTTTCTCGCTCTCACATCTGTTTGCGTAGTTGATTGTACTTGACCTTTTCTGCAGTCTTCTCATTAATAAGCCTGTGACCATGGATGAAACCCGACTTTGCCAAGCCGATGTCGTCGTCTTCTAGCCATCCTGGATAAAGTGGCACATACCAAACCTGATACATGTCTGCCTCTATAGATTCCTTTTCTAAGTTGAGTTTAGAGCGCCACATATGCTAAGCCTGACACCTATGTGGGCTGTCGTCATCTTGGAAGTCAGCCCTGTGGCGACTCATCTTTTCTACCCTTAGTATAATATGCTTTCTTCCCGCTTGCCTCATGACTCGGAGAGGGACATAAGGGTATGTTCCTCATAAGCCGATGAGTACAAGGAATGGCGCATCCTTAGATCGAATGATAAAATCCCCCGTTGGGAACCACTCGTACATCCGTTGTACCTACTCTTCTTTTAGATTCTCCAGTAGTTCTACCCATCCACTAGCGTCTTCCGGGTGAGCGAACATATCCAGCATGAAACGCATTCGCTTTGGATGATTGAAAGCGATATGGTCATCCCAATCTCGGCATATGATCTCCTGTCTATAATCTCCCTTCTGAAGATGTTCAATGAGCCAGAGTTGTAGTAGCAAATTGCACTCTTCAAAGTGCGGTGCCCCTTGTTGACATTTCTCCAAGGCTCGGTATAGTTCAGCGAGAATCATGGGCACTATGCTGAATGTATGCCCGTCGATACCCTCCATTATGGCTTTAGTCACCATGGCTAGTATGGTATGGATCCTAGCCTTCTTCATTGGAAAGACTATCATGCCCAGGAAAAATTACATGAATACAAAGGCCCTCCTATGTATGTGCCCTAAGGGGGTGATGGCGAACTCGTGTATGTGAGTGCTGTAGGATTTTCTATGGCAGAATCTTTCATACATGAAGTCAAATGATATGTAGGAGACCTTCAGACTGGTCAGATTAGGATTCTTCTTGAGCCCCATCATTTTTAGGAACCCTCTACCTTTGCGATTTTCTGGCATAAGCAGACCCGGGCTATCCCAGGGAAGTCGTGCGAGACCCCCTATTTCTTCAATCAACGGAGTCAATTCAATATCCCTATAGCGGAAGACAGACTGCTCACTCTCCCAAAACAAAGTAGCAGCTTCCACAATCTTGTTATCTGGCCTAACTTCCAGGAGTAAAGGAAGATTCCCTAAGTGCTTCCAAACAAGAACTCGATCACTACCATGCAGATCCTCCCACCAGCTTAGTAACTTTGGTTGAATGTTTGATTCCATACCGAATCTGGGGACTTCGTGCCTTATTTTCTGAAAAATAAAGTGTTACGCCCTAACTGCATTGGACTCAACTATTTAAATCAATAATTAGAAGTATGGTGTTTAGCTCTCCAAATAAATGCACACAAGGTGAAGGCGTCTGTTTGGGTTTCAAGGAAACCCGATAGACTTTTGGTTTAGGCTATCTTAATGAGTCATTATGCGGACGACATAACTGACTCGGCTAAGTTTGACCATGATGCATGAATAGTATTACAGAATAAGGTTTCTACTTTTGAAGTGCTAGACAAGGTACCCTTGAGCGGATAACTCAAGAGGGAAAGGCACGGAACCGTCGATACACCGTTGATCGACTGGTTTTACCACAAATATGCCTTTGCCAAATTTAGGGGGTTTATATTATTGGAAGAGCGCAACCACTCAATATAAGCGTTTCTATAGGATTTGTTTGGCTCGAGTGGAAAATGATGTTGAAGGATGAAATTACAACAATGAAATAAAAACATGTATTTTCACGTTCATAAAATGATTACAATAGATGCTTGAAGTTTAAAACGGAATTGAAATAAAGTAAAGGCAGTAAAGCAGTTAAAGGAAAAAGAAAAGCACAACGAATTAAGTTAGTAATTATGAAGAAATGATTAAAGCAGTAAATAAAGAAAGCAATAAAGTCACAAAGCACGTAATGGTAAAAGCCTTAAATAAATCCCCAGCAGAGTCGCCATGTTGTCAACGCCCCTTTTTCCAAAAGCGAAATTGGGTTTACGACATTATGGGCAAAACAACTCTTTATTCCCGTTTGGAAATTGGGTTACGGAATTTGAAGAGTTTCCACCTAATGATTATAGTGCATTAGGACACTATTAAGAGGAAGAGGGTATTTTGAAAGAAAAACCAAAGTTCGGGTAAGGGCTTGAGATTATCTCGAGGGGAAGGTGTTAGTCACCCCTCTAGATCCACTAGTGTGGTTTCCGGCCGTGCTTAATTGTGACTTTGATAAGAATAGAGGAAAATAGAAAAACAAGGCTCACATATAAGGAATTCAAATAACTTGAGAGTTTTTTTTAAAAGGGGAAGGGCATAATGGATTTAAAGCAAAGGTATGGGAGAAATCATTTGAGGGAAATCATTACTTTTAGAAAACATTTAAGCAAAAATAAGCAAAAGAGAAAGAGGTCCTAGGTTTGACTATAATATGGATCACATCGGTACAATACCCCGCATACACTCCTCAAAGAGGGGTCGCCTATGATATTAGCGCACTGGTCATCATCTCCATATTCTACCCTTCCCACCTCGTAGAGGTTATTTAAGCATGTGGATTGGTCATGAATACTTATTGCGAGCTATTACCTGTCCCATTCTATAGATCCTAGAGGGCATTTAGGATCACTATTTCTATAAGATAGGAACTAGGCTGAACCCTTAAATTTAAAGGCTAAAATACTAAGCGACATACAAGAACAAATAGGACTTGCACATAAGGGAATCACGTAAAACATAGAAAAGGCTCAAATATCCCTCTATAAGCGAACACGTAATTAGCACGTCACAAGCACATTTAAGGTCTAAGAAAGGGAGTTTTTTTTTAAAAAAAAAAGCTGGAGCATAAGTTAAAACAGAAGCTGGGGTACGAGTTAAAATAGAAGCAAAAGAGTTTCCAGAAAAGAATTGTGAGGAAAGCCTTCAGGCCTTAAGAGAAAAACACTAGCATTTTTTAGAAAAAAAAACTACGGGGATCCTGTTAGAAACCATTATGGAATGCGTGGTAAAATAGTTTCTGGACAAAATACAGTAGAAGTATTTGCATAGATAGTTTGAAAATAGGGCAGAAGTTTGTATAAAAATTAGAAAGCTTCAGAGATAAACGAGTTCAAACAGAGGCGGATTAATTTGAACATAACTTAAAGGTGATTAGTGAGTTTTTATCCGGCCTAAGGCTTGCCTAGGCGTTATTAAAATGGTGAGCATGCAATGTTTCCAGTTTGAACGAGGAGTTATTAACCAGTTTTAACCCAGATTAACGAAGTATTTAAACAGTTGCAAGTAAAATCCTAAAGGCATGGTATCTAATGCATAAAAGGTCCTGGAAACATGGTATCTAGATGTGATGGCAATGACTCAGTGATTCTTGATTAGTTATGGTTGTGAGAATACACAAAATAACAAACTGAAAGTGCATGACCAAAGAACATGATTTCTATATGCAAAGATGCATGTCCTAAACATGATAGCTATTGCACAAATAAGTAAATAAAGGCCTACAGACATGTTTTCTACCCATTCCCTTAATTAAACAATGCATAGCCCCCCATATTCACTATATACCCCCATAATTCTTACAAATTATTACAGCGCAAATCAATAAATTAAAATTGTGATAAAAGAAAATAAGAAGTTACTCTATTGAGAGCCTCCAGGCAGGCCAAACATCTCCAAGGCTTGGGTGCGGCAAAGTTCCCTAAGGTTTCATTTGAACCCCTGGCCAATACCAAGTACCAAAATATCATTACTTGACAAGTGCAAGTGTGGAAAGGCCAGCCTTGTGCATCAAAGTTCAATGGGTGTTCAAGGGCCACCAAGGCAATGCTTACACTAAGGGGCAGAACCTAATATTCTAAGAATAGTGAAATTGTGATAGGATTGAGAGAGTTTAAGATAGTTGAGAGTCAGTTTAAGAAAACAATAGAAAAATTTGAGAGACAGTCTGGGAAAACAATTGAAATGGTTGATAAAGTTGAAAGAGTTCCTTTAAAATCATTTAGAACTGACCAGTTTTAAACAGAGCATCACACAAACAGGGGCAAAGGGGAAGGGTACAAATAAGTAAAGTGAACTACACATACAACATATAGAAGAAAATTAATTACACATGGTTGCAAATAGGGGTTCAGTTCTTACTGCACCAAACCCCAAACAATCAACCTCAGGAAGAGGTTTTTAGCCTAATAAAGTAGCCAAGCAGACCTGGATACATGGTATTAACACACAAGGAAAAGTAAACATCCATTGAGACAAGGAATGGGGTAAGGGGAACATGATACGCTATACTAAGTAGACTAGTAAGTGCATACTAGTGACAATAAAAACAGCAAAACCATAGATAAAAGCACACAAGGAATAAGATGAAGTGCAGACTAACAAAAGCATATTGTTTTGGAGACTGTATATTATATAAGTAACATACTAGTTTAGGCAAATAGAACACAAAGAGAATTATTGCACAAGAAGAGCAGAGTAGGAGAGGATGTGAGCAGTAGTGTGAGAACATCAAACCCAAGTAACAATGTAGTAGAATCCTAATAGTACAGTAAAACAAACCAAAGTTTACTCAATCTTGGCTTTCAGGCAATTGCGTGTTCAAATAAGAGAATGAGAGATATGAAATATTAGAGAGAGTATTAAGAGAGTTTGAAATTCTGAGAGATATGCAGTGTGTGTTGGTTGTCTTACAAAGAGAATGGGGGAGGGTACTTATAGTACTAGAAACGAGTACACAAACAAAGCATCAATATTTAGTTAAGGAACCAGTATCAATCAAAATCCAATTAGTATCAGGACTCTCCTTTAACTAAGGAGTCAAAGACAAACGGTAACAAGCATTGGTTTCAAAAGGAAAGGAATCAATTAACTACTGTGTTTACCCTAATGAAAGTAGCAAAGCACATAATATGCAATAGGGGCTAGATACATGGTAAATCAATTAATGAAAATATACTGACGATTTTGAAAACTTGTTTATGCACAAATATGGTAAGGAAATACAAGCCAATTCTAACAATTAGTCAAAGAACCTCGGACAAAACCAAAATCAGAGAGAATCGTTTCTAAGTAAGGAAAGCATACCCAAATAAGGAAGTAATTTCAAAATAAATCAGTAAAACGTCTAAGGAAAATCACATACAAATCAAAGATTCACAGAGATGTACAAGATCTGTAGAATATTGCACGAGCAATAAACATTTTGGCCTGTAAAGCATAATAGACATGGAGTTTTGAGAACCCTAAGCAAGTAAACATGGAGCAACAAAGGGTCGGAACCCTAGCAAGAAAAATAAAGCATGGAACTCAAATTAAAAAGGAAACAAAACAACTCACAACATGGAGAAACACAAACAAACACATAATACTCCAGAAAAGTAGAAGAAGCGATTTTGACGAAGGGGTCAGATACCCTAATTTTGAATAAGAGAAAAATCATCGGAAAATATGAGATAATTAGAGACAATGAGTGAAAATTAGAGCCGAAAAGAAAGAATCGAACTGAAAATCATTTTAAAAGCAAAAAAATTAAAGAGATTTGAGTAAAAAATTAGGGTTTGCATACGAGTTAAAGAAAGGACGAACCTGGCCGTGAAACTCATCAATTACGCCTTAGAGAGCATTATCGTGTAAAAAAAACTGGAGAAAGGCCGGCACAGACTTAGGCGAGCTTCAATTGACCTTCTTCCATGGCGGAAGCTTCTGGACTTCGAGTTTGAGATAGAAATAGTGAGATAAGGTACCATGGTGAATGGGGAATGAGGGTGGATGTGGCCGGAATGGCGATGAAAGCCATTAGAGAAGAGAGAGAATTGAAAAATTCTAGAATGAACTCAGAGACGAAGGGTTAGAGAGAGAGATCGGTCTCGGAAGAATGAGGGGAGGGGTTAGGGTAATTGGGTTTTAATTATGGAAATTAAATCTGGGTCGTTGATCTTATTTGATCAATGGCTCAGATCAAATCTAGGCTTGTTCGGGTAAATTGATGGGCATTGGGTCGGGTTATTCTGCAAATTGGTTCGTCTAATTGGGTTCCAAAATAGGGCTGACATAGGGGTGGAATTTGGGCTACATTTTAAACAATATCTGGCCATAATTTAAATAGCCCATTATTTCCAATTAATTTTATAAAATAGCTAAAATAGTTTAAAAAGAAAAATTGAAAGCATAGAACTAGTTAATAATATATAAATATTAAATTAAATATATAGAAATAATTTTATAACTACAAAACATAGTTAATTGCAAAATAGGCCATGACTGTAATTTTGTGCAATTAGCTTTGAAAAATTCCAAATAAATCTATAGAAAAATGTGAAAAAAAATTGCATAAATTATATTTTGTTGTAAATATGAGAATGAGACAATTTATTCACCAAAAATAATAATTTGCAAATAATTTTGGCCTTTATATTGTCAAAAATAGGTAGTAAATTGACTTTTAAAAATCTTAAAAATTAAGGAAAAATACAAAAACTTCCAGGCATATTTATATATATATATATAAACACACACACTATTTTGAAGGTATTTTGGGTGCAAAAATATATAGAGAAAAATTGCATATCAACAATGCAGCAGGCATCGCAAAAGTGAAGAAAACATCGCAAATGCGATGTCTGCATATTAGTGCAGTCTTCACAAATGCGAATGCCCCAGCCGAAGCCAAGAGTTCGCAAATGCGAACATTCCCTCACAAATGCGAGTCCCGTCTTCTTATGCATAGTTTGCTATTGCGAACCCAAACTCGCAAATGCGAGATCTGCACATGTGAATTTTATAATTAGCCGATTTTTAAGTTCATTCTTCATATTTTCAAAACGCAAACTTCCATTGGCGATTTTCCCTCAACTCGTTTTTCCCCAAATCAATTGTATATCAACTTTTACTCAATATCTTCAATCTTTAACATCTTTTATCATGATTTCATCTTAGAATCAAAGCTTTCAATGGGTAAAAATAGGGATTCGGGGTAGAACCTAGGTTTTCTTAAAATTGGGGATTTGCACCTCAATTTGGGGTCCGATTTCAAAACAAATCATAGATATGAAATCGCGGGGGAATGGGTAACCCGATTTTGGTTTGAACCTAGGGTTTTGACCACGTGGGCCCGGGGACTTTTTGGGAATTTTTGGGTAAAACTTTGGGAAATTCATTCTTGTGCATTCAAATTGATTTAACTAGCATTTGTTGATACATTTGGATAACTTGTGACTAAATTCGAGAAATGTTGTTCGAATCCAAGGGGTAAAGCTATCCTAGAGGCGTGAGTTGAGTTTGGATCTTTTGAGGTAAGTGTTTGTTCTAACTTTGGCTTGAGGGAATAGGATTAGGACAATATTTGCTATGTGCTATTTGCCCGCGTCTAGCATGACTGTGGATCCTAATTGCCTTTATTTCGATTAATATGATACGGTTTCTTGTCTGAATAGATTTAGTTCACATGATATGAACGGTTGAGGATAAATAGTGATTTGTAAGATTTTGGAGCATTGGCTCGACTTAGAACTTGTTGGCAACTAAGTGTTTACAAGCGAGAGTACTATGATCATTCTCTTGTTGGAATTTAGGTATTACTTGAATTCTCCCTTGCCAGGACATTCAGAGCTGTTAGTCGTACCCTTGTCGGGAATCATCTGTTGTTTGTGTTTCCCTTGCTGGGATTATTATTACGGTTTCATTTATACCCTCGCCCTACTATTTGTGATTATTGTTTGGGTGAGGATGAGCGATAAAGCATGATGGGTGATGTCGTGTAATCATTGATTTACTTATTATCATTCTCTTGGTTGAGGCTGAGTGATAAACCACGATGGGTGATGTCGTGTACCCATTAATTTACTACATACTATGGACTGGGTGAGGAAGAGTGAAAAAACATGATGGGTGATCTCCTGTAACCACGGACTTACTTTATACTATTGATTGGGTGAGGAAGAGTGATAAAGTGATGGGTGATGCCATACACTTTAATTGATTACTTTGGTGAGGACGAGAGTAAAAGCATGATGGGCGATGTCGTGCAACTGTTGGTTGTTGGTTATTCTGCTTCTGTAGATTGTTGTTGTACAATTTCATTTTTTTTCTAACTCTTGATTTTATATCTAAACTGCTTCACCCCCTAAAGCATGCTCCCCTCCCTCTTAATTGTTTAAATTTTTGTATCATCTTCTACTGTCCATATATGTTGAAATGCACAGGTTTATATGATAGTCCTGTCTAGCCTCGTCACTACTACATCGGGGTTAGGCCAGGCACTTACGAGCACATTGGGTCGGCTGTGCTGATTCTAAACTCTGCGCTCTTTTGCGCAGATACATGTTTCAGGTAGCTGTAGTAGTGCGAGTGTTGGAATTCCGCTCAGCGAGACACCGAGGTAGCCTTGCAGGCGTCCGCGGAATCCGGCGTCTCTTCCATTTTTTATTCAGTCTGTTATCTCATGTATTCGAGACAAAAAAATTTACATTTCTTTCAAACGTTTGTGTTTAGTAAATTCTTTGTAGTTCGTGAGTAGTGACACCAGATATTGGGTAGAGACAAGTTATAAACTTCCGCACTTGGTTATTGATTTGCTAATAGTCTCCACATATTTAATTATTTATTTTGGTTTGTTATATTGTTTTAGATTAAAGCTTTTGTGAAACATTTAAAAAGGTTGGCTTGCCTAGCTCCAATAGCATGCGCCATCACGACCCCGGTGGTGGGAAAATTGGGTCGTGACACTATCAAAGTAACTGATGGATGTTGTTTAAAATGTCCTCCATAGTACAATTTTAGCCTGTGACCATTTACCTTAAACTTGTCTCCTCTATTTTTCTGAATTTACATTTTCCCATATGGAGTAACGCCTGTAACATTGTAAGGACCTGTCCACCTGGATTTAAATTTTCCTGAGAATAACCTGAGTCAGCTATTATAAAGAAGTACATGATCTCCAATTTTGAAACTCTTTGGTCGGATCAACTTGTCATACCATATTTTTGTTTTTTTTCTTTAAAAATATTAGCATTTTCATAGGCTCCCAACCTCAGTTCTTCCAATTCATTAACCTGAATAAATTGCTTTTTACCAGCAGAGGTTAAATCAAAGTTTAGTGCTTTCAATGCCCAAAAAGCTTTATGTTCTAATTCTACTGGCAAATAACAAGCTTTTCCAAAGACTAATCTATAAGGAGATGTTCCAATTGGCATCTTGAAAGACGTATAGTACGCCCATAGTGCATCATCTAATTTTAAATCCTAGTCTTTTCTTGGCATTCCAACCATTTTTTCAAGAATTCTTTTTAACTCATGGTTGGAAACCTCAACTTGCCCTTGAGTTTGAGTATGATATTGTGTTCCTGTTTTGTGAGTCACATTATATTTTGATAGTAAAGCAGAAAATTGCCTATTAATAAAATGAGTTCCTTTGTCACTAATAATGACTCCCGGTGTGCCAAATCTAGTAAAATTATTTTTTCTAAGAAAATTGCATACTGTACGAGCATCATTCTTTCTTGTGGGGATGGCTTCAACCCATTTTGAACATAATCCACAGCCACAAGAATATATTCAAAAGAGTGAGAAGAAGGAATAGGACCCATAAAATTTGTTCCCCAAACATCAAATATTTCACATACCTGTATTGATTCCAGTGGAATCTCATCTCTCTTGGTGATATTACCTATTCTCTGACACATGTCACATTGTGTTACATATGCTCGAGCATCTTTAAAGAATGTGGGCTAGAAGAATCCGACTTCTAAAACTTTAAATGTTGTTCGATTTGCTGCATAATGTCCTCCAGTTGCTCCATCATGATAGTGATATAGAATTTTATTCATCCCTTCTTCAAGTACACACCTTCTAAAGATATTATCTGCACAACTTTTGAATAAGTAAGGTTCGTCCCACAAATAATACTTTTCATTAGATATAAGCTTTTTTCTTTGCTGGTAAGAGAAATCTTGCGGTATCTACTTTCCAACCAAGTAATTCGCGATATCTGCAAGCCAGGGTGGTTGAGTCACAATTGTGTTAACTGAAAAAATATGTTCATCAGGAAATTCTTCTTTTATCTCATTAAACTCAAGGGGAGGGTTTTCTAATCTATACAAATGGTCAGCTACTTGGTTCTCTATCCCTTTCTTGTCCTTTATCTCAAGGTCAAATTCTTGCAGAAGTAAAATCCATCTTAATAATCTAGATCGAGCATCTTTCTTAGCTAATAGGTATCTTAAATCTGCATGATCAGTAAAAACAGTGACCTTTGTTCCTATCAAATAGGAACGAAATTTAGCAAAAGCAAACACTACTGCTAGTAACTCTTTTTCTGTCGTGGCATAATTCACTTGAGTCTCACTTAACGTCCTACTAGCATAGTAAATGGGACGGAATATCCTATCTTTTCTTTGTCCTAAAACCGCTCCAACCGTTGTATCACTAGCATCACACATGACCTCAAAAGGTTGGTTCCAATCAGGGGACACAACTACAGGTGCAATTGATAACTTTTCCTTAAGGGTTTCAAACGCTTTCACACATTCACATGAAAAATCAAACTTATATGTCTTTCATGAAGAGGTTACAACAGTTTTGAAATCTTCGAGAAATCTTTTATGAATCGTTTGTAAAAACCTGCATGACCTAGAAATCTCCTAATGCCTTTCACAGTTGTGGGAGGGGGTAATCCTGCTATAAGATTAATTTTTTCCTTATCAACTTCTATGCCTTTAGCAGTGATTGTATGTCCTAAAACAATTCCTTCTGTAACCATAAAATGTCATTTTTCCCAATTAAGAACTAAGTTTGTTTCTTCACATCTTTTAAGAACTAAGGTCAAGTGGTTAAGACAATACTTATATGTTTTGCCAAAGAGTGTAAAATCATCCATAAAAATTTCAAAAGTTTGTTAGTTATGTCAGAAAAAATTGCTGGCATGCAACGCTGAAATGTAGCAGGGGCATTGCACAGACCGAATGGCATTCTCCTATAGGCATATGTTCCATGAGGGAATGTGAAGGTTGTCTTATCTTGATCTTCTGGTGCAATTGGTATTTGGTTATATCCTGAATAGCCATCAAGAAAACAGCAAAAACCATATCCTGAAATTCTTTCTAAAGTTTGTTCAATAAAGGGTTTTGGAAAATGATATTTTCTAGTGACATCATTGAGACGTCTGTAATCAATACAGACTCTCCATCCTGTAATAATCCTGGTAGGTATGAGCTCATTATTTTTATTTTATATAACTGCCATACCTCCTTTCTTTGGTACTACCTGAACGGGACTTACCTACGGGCTATCAGAAATGGGGTATATAATACCTGCTGCCAACAGCTTTACGATCACTTTCTTCACTACTTCATGCATTGCTGGATTCAGTCTTCTTTGCGGCTAGACTATTGGCTTGTAGCTATCCTCCGTGAGGATTCTATGTGTACAAATAGCCGGACAAATCCCTTTAATATCTTCTATAGTCCACCCTAAGGCTCCTTTGTGTGCTTTCAGTACTTTAATCAAACTACTTTCATTTCCTGCAGTAATAGAAAATGAAATAATTACTGGAAATAATTCTTTCTCAAGATATACATATTTCAAATGATAAGGGAGAGTTTTGATTTCAATTTTTTATTGAACTTTTTCAGATTTCTTCTTCCTTTGAATCTTTGTCCAATATTTCAGTTTCTCGTTTGATGGTGGGATCATCATCCTGTGTGGTGCCTGATTTGATCAAGAATCTTTCCATTGAATCTGGGATTAACTGATCATCTTTGAATTTATCTGTAATATTACTAATCATGTCAATTGAAAAACATGAAAATGATGTTTCATCTTCTGAATATCTTAGTATATTTTGCATATCAAAGATGACTCTCTCTTCATCAACTCTCAAAATTAGTTGTCCTTGATGAACATATATAATTGCTCTTCCTGTAGCAAGAGATGGTCTACCTAAAATTTTTGGTTCATTAGGACATTCTTTGATTTCATGCACTATAAAATCTACATGGAAAACAAACTTATCTACTCTTACGAGTACATTTTCAAATATTCCCTTAGGTTTTTTAGTACTTTGATCTGAAAATGAAGAGAAACGCTTGTGTCTGTTATTTCACCGAGATCTAACTTTTTAAATATAGAAAATGGCATCAAATTTATTGAAGCTCCAGAATCACAAAGTGCTTTTTCAAAATATACTCCTCCCAAAGTGCATGGAATTGTAAAACATACACCAAGTTTTTGTGGTAGCTTATTTTGAAGTATAGCACTGCATTTTTCCGTAAGCATTACCATAGAAACTTCTTCTAATTTTCTTTTACTTGACAAAATTTCCTTTAAAAATTTGGCATATGAAGGCATTTGTAACAAAGCATCAGTAAAAAGAATATTGATGTGAATTTGTTTTAAAATCTCCAAAAAATTTAAAAATTTGTTGTCAGGTTATTCTCTTTTCATTTTTTGTGGAAAGGGAATAGTCACAGGGAGAAGAGTTAATTTTTCAATATTTTTTTCTTCTTTTTTCGTGACTTCATTCTTTTTAGATGGTTCAGAGGGTATTTTAACATTCTTACCATTGTTTACATGTTGTTCTGGTCGGTCTGCATAAGGTTCATCTAACTCCTAACCCGACCGTTAGGTGATGGCCTTAAGGTGCTCCTTTGGATTTTTCTCTATATTACATGGTAAGGGGCCTTGAATTTTTTCTGACACAAGAGTTGCCAATTGCCTTAGCTGGATTTCTAAATTTTTAAGGGCTGAATTTTGGCTTTCCATTTTTTCATCAGTGACCTTAACGTATTCGTACAAAGGGTCATCAAGACTTGAATGTGTTTGCTGAAGCCTTTGCTGATATGGAGCTGCTTCCTGATAAGGTCTGAAATTTAATTGCCCATGGTTTTGATTTTGGTAACCAGGTGGACCTTGTACCTGTGGCTTCTGGAAGCTCTGAGAGTTCTTGTCACCATTCGGATTGCTCCATTGAAATCCTAGATGTTTATGTGCCATTGGACTTCCAAAAGGGTAAGATTTATAGCCTATAACATTGACTTGTTCATCATTTTGATGGATTGCTTGGCATTCATGGTTTAGATGATTTCCTCTACACATGTCACAAACTTCAAGCTGACTTGGTTGTTGTGTATTCACCTGAAAAGATTCAAACTTTTGTGCCGAAGAAACAATCTGTTGTGTTAGTGTATTTAAAGCATCTGCCTAATTTACTGTATAAGATTTCTTGAAAACTATATGCTCCAGATGGCCATTGGATGGCATTCTCAGAAATTTCATTCAATAATTGCAATGATTCCTCTGTTGTTTTTCCCATTATTGAACATACTGCAGCTGCATCTATCACATTTCTAGAAGAGGGTTTTATCCCATGATAAAAAATATACAACTGCATATGTTCAGGAATATCATGGTGTGGACATTTTCTTAACATTGCTTTTAACCTTTCCCAAGCTTGATAAACTGACTTTGTGTCAGTTTGTAAGAAATTAGATATGTCTTGTCTTAACTTTGTGGTTTTAGCAGGGTAAAAGTATTTATTTTAAAAATATTGAGTCATTTGGTCTCATGTGGTAATTGATCCATGAGGCAAACTTCGCAACCAAGTCTTAGCGTCTCCTTTTAAATAAAATGGAAATAGCCTTAACTAAATTGCTTAAGGGGATACTCCATTATACTTAGTTGTTTCAACTAGTTCAGGAAAATCAATTAGATGACTATGTGGATTGTCACATGAATCTCCCATAAAGATACAAGATTGTTGGATCGTTTGAATCAGGCTGTTTCATGAGCCAAACCTCGGTCGTGATGGCGCCCAACACCTTGTTAGGCTAGCCCGACCATTTAAACATTCCCAGCCAAATCATAAACTTAAAATACCAGGTTTAGCATAAAATTCTCAGTTTGACAATAATACAAACGTAGCGGAAACCGTAACAAAAGTAATAACAGCCCAAAGGATCCGGCGTCACAAGTCAGAGCGTTGAAGTACAATTGAACAGTATCCTATACAAAGTAAATCTAGATGCGGAAGTAAAAGATAGATAAGAGGAGAAATCAGGTCCTGCGGACGCCAGCAGCTACCTTGATAACTCCGGTACTGAACTAAAAAACAGCAAATAGTCGCAGCTAAGCCTCCGGGATCCCTGTATCTGCACACAAAGTGCAGGGAGTAGAGTGAATACTCCAACTCAGTGAGTAATATCAATAAATAATGACTGAAAAATAAGAAAACATGTAGGAACACTACACAGTTTTAAAATCAGCAGTGAAGGCAGTAAGAATAAGCTAAACAGGAAAAGAAACTGATAAAAACTCCTCTACTTCGTCCGACAATTTACTAACATTACTGCGTCGCGCAGTCCGATCCAATATAAAGTATAGTACTGTGGCGCGCAATCCGAACCAATATAATATAAATATAATTCTATGGCATGCAGCTCGGCCCAATAAATGTAGTCGACTGCGCCCACTAGGGGTGTGTGCAGACTCTGGAAGGGCTCCTTCAGCCCGAGCTTTAAAATAATGCGGTGTGCAGTCTGATCCATATAATATATCACTGCGGCGTGCAGTCCGATCCAATATATATTATACTACTGTGGCGTGCAGTCCGATCGAATGCATGTATATGTAAATACTGTTGCGGCGTGCAGCCCAATCCGGTATATATCAAATACCATCACTTTAGGGTCCTGGACCCCCTCTCAGTCAATATAGATTTGGCCTCTCGGGCCCACTCAGCTAAGACAAGGTATTCAACCCTAAGTATTGCTCATTTACGGTGCAAGTTACTAAGTCCTGTTTATTTCATGATTCATAGTTAAGACAGGACAAATAGTGGGTGTGCCATAGGTAATGTGAGGTCAATCAACTCAACATGCTCCCTAAGAGTTCTACATATCTGCACAAGTCCCCAAACATGGCAACTAGCCCAAGATATACGGGCACAAGCTCAGCCCAGTCTAAAAAGCAAATAAGTCATCAATTGGGATGGACCAAGTCCGAGTCCCAAGTAGTAATATCACCACGATCATCACACGACGTGTGTTTCATCTCAACATAGCACCGCATAGTGCAAATACGGGGTTTCAAACCCTCAGTATGTCATTCATTGCCATTACTCACCTCAAACCGACCAAAACCCTAGCTCGTCTTGCGCTTTCCTCACAAATCGACCTCCTCGAGTGCATAATCTGACCAAAACCACAAGGAATAGGTTATAATAGGCTAATGGGACATAACCTAATAGAAAGAACTCGAAAAACACCCAAAGCACGAAGTTGGCAAAACCTGAGCCCCATGCCCACTTCTCGAAAAGTTATAAAATTCACAGCACCGGATGCCTCATCTCGCCACGAGTCCGTACATATAAAGTTCATGAAAATCATAGTTAAAATGGGCCATCAAATCCCAAATTTACATTTCAAAAACCAAGCCCTAGTTTCTTAATTTTTACCCAAATTTCAGAGAATCAAAGGATGAATCTTCCATTAAATGATGTTCATAGGCTACGCGACTTACCTCCAATCTCTTCCCGTCAAAATCCCCTTCAATATCTACCAATAAGCTCCCAAAATGGTCAAAATTGGAGGAAATTATGAATGAACTCACGAAATGAAATAAATGTTTAAACCCTTCTGCCAACAGTGGTTTCCGCTTCTGCGGTCCACGCATCGCATCTGCGATCTTCCTACCGCTTCTGTGGTTTCTCATAAAACTTCAACCTTCCGTTTTTGCGGCAACACTTCCGCTTCTGCGAATTTCCCTTTTCCGCTTATACCGCTTTCCTTCCGCTTCTGCGGACCCACAGAAGCGATGCCAAGCCCGCTTTTGTGGTAAACTCATTGGTCCCCCAAGGGCGCTTCTGTGATCGACCTGGCCACATTTGCGCAGCCGCATTTGCAGCTCCTTTTCCGCAGATGCGGAAATACCAGAAGCCTGATCCCATTTTCATGCAACAACTCCAAAAATCTCCGTTCAACCACCCGAATTCACCCCGAGGCCCCCGGGACCTCAACCAAAAGCACAGATAAAACCTAATACGTCCTTCAAACTTGCTTGAATCATCAAAATGCTAACGTTAACATCAAAATCCTCAATTACGGTCAATTCAAAGCCTAAATTTCTTAAAATCTTCCGAATTGCATATTCGATCAAAAACCCAACCTAAACACCTCCGAATGACTTTAAACTTTCCACGCATATCAAAAACCACCTAACAGAGCTGCCGAAACTCTCGGACTCCCATTCTGAACCTCGGATCAAAATCTCACCTATCAGCCGGAATCCGCCAAAACTCAAACTTTGCCAATTCAATCCTAATTCTACTTTGGGCCTCCAAACTCAGTTCCAATTGCGCTCCTAAGTAATAAATCACCACTCGAAACTAGACGAATCGTGAGAAATCAATTCTGAGCCCTATAACTCATAAGTCAACATCCGGTTGGCTTTTCCAAACCCACCTTCTCTTAAAGAGACTAATTGTCTCACTTCCAACCAAACCCTATCAGAATTACCTCAAATTCTCCCAACACATATAATGAAAGATTTAGAAGCATAAAACGGGGAAAACAGGATGGTGACTCACGTGACAATGGGCCGGTTCGTCACATCCTCCCCAACTAAAACAAATGCTCGTCCTCGAGCGGGTCAAGAAACATACCTGCATCCTCAAACAAATGAGGATATCTGCTCTGCATCTCCTGCTCGGTCTCCCAAGTGGCCTCCTCCATGTGCCGGCCTCTCTACTGCACCTTCACTGAAGCTATGTCTTTTGATCTCAACTTTCGAACTTGACGATCAACAATAGCCACTGGCTCAATATCGTAGGTCAAATCCTCATCCACTTGGATCGTGCTGAAGTCTAATACATGAGACGGGTCCCCAGCATATTTTTGGAGCATAGAAACATGGAACACCGGGTGAACTCACGACAAGCTGGGTGGCAAAGCAAGCATGTAGGCCACCTCCCCAATCATAATCATAAGTATCTCAAAGGGTCTAATGAACTGCTGACTCAGCCTCCCCTTCTTTCGAAACCTCATAACTTCTTTCATAGGCGAGACCTTCAAAAAGACCTTCTCGCCCACCATATAAGATACATCACGAACCTTCCGGTCCGCATAACTCTTTTGACACGACCGAGCCGTATGAAGTCTCTCCTGGATCACGTTCACCTTCTCTAAGGCATCCTAAACTAACTCTGTACCCAAAAGTCTAGCCTCGCCGGGATCAAACCAGCCAACCGGAGATCTACACTGCCTCCCATATAAAGCCTCATGCGGCGCCAACTGAATACTGGACTGATAGCTGTTGATATAAGAAAACTCTGCAAGTGGAAAGAACTCATCCCAAGAACCTCCAAAATCGATAACACAGGCACGCAACATGTCCTCCAATATCTGGATAGTGCGCTCAGACTGCCTGTCCATTCGAGGATGAAAAGCCGTGCTCATTTGTATCTGAGTGCCCAACTCCTAATGAAAGGTCCTCCAGAACTGGGAAAAAACTGAGTACCCCTATCTGAGACAATAGAAACTAGAACCTCATGCAAACGTACAATCTCCCGAATGAAAATCTCTGCTAAGCGCTTCGAAGAATAGGCGGTACACATCAAAATTAAGTGCACGGACTTGGTCAGCTTATCCACAATCACCCAAATGAAATTAAAGTTCCTTGAGGTACGAGGAAGACCACTCACAAAGTCCATAGTAATCCTCTCCCATTTCCACTACGGAATACCCATCTGCTGAAGTACACCACCGGGTCTCTGATGTTCATACTTGACCTACTAACAATTGTGACAACGAGACACATAACTCACAATATCCTTTTTCATTCTCCTCCACCAATGATGCTGCCTCAAGTCCTGGTACATATTCGCGGCACCAGGATAAATAGAATACCGCGAGTTGTGGGCCTCCTCTAATATCAACTATCGAAGCCCATCGATATTGGGCATGAAAATTTGGCCCTGCATCCGCAAGACACCATCATCGCCAATAGTCATATCTCTGGCATCATCATGCTGGATCCTGTCCTTCAGGAAAAGCAAATGCGGATTATCATGCTGGCGCTCCCTAATTCGATCTTACAAAGAAGACAGGGAAACCACACAATCCAACACCCGACTGGGCTAGAAATATCCAACCTCACCATTCGATTAGCCAAGGCCTGAACATCAACTGCAAGGGGACTCTCCCCAACTGGAATGTATGCCAAGCTACCCATACTAAATGTTTTCGGCTCAAAGCATCGGCCACTACATTGGCCTTCCCTAGATGATACAAAATGGTAATATCATAATCCTTGAGTAACTCAAGACATCTCCGTTGTCTCAAATTGAGGTCCTTCTACGTAAACAAATACTGAAGACTCCGATGGTCCGTGAACACCTCACAGGATACGCTATGTAGATAGTGCCTCCAAATCTTCAAAGCATGAACTATATAAGCCAACTCCAAGTCATGAACAGGGTAGTTCTTCTCATGAGGCTTTAGCTGACGCGAAGCATACGCAATAACTCTACCCTCCTGCATCAATACATATCCGATCCCAACTCTCGAAGCATCACAATATACCGAGTTAGAGCTTGAAGCTGATGGCAATACTAGTACCGGAGATGTAGTCAAAACTGACTTGAGCTTTTGGAAACTCTCCTCGCACTCATCCGACCACACAAATGGAGCATTCTTCTGCGTCAACTTCGTCAAAGGCGAAGCAATAGATGAAAAACCCTGAACGAACCTGCGGTAATAGCCTACCAAACCGAGGAAACTCCAAATCTCTGAAGTTGAGGACGGTCTGGGCCAGCTCTGCACCGCCTCAATCTTCTTTGGGTCAACCTGTATACCATCACTGGACACCATGTGTCCCAGAAAAGCCACGGAACTGAGCCAGAACTCACACTTGGAGAACTTTGCATAAAGCTTCTCCTCTCTCAACCTCTGTAACCACCCTCAAGTGCTGCACGTGCTCCTCCTAGCTATGCGAGTACACCAATATATCATCAATAAATACGATCACAAAAGAATCCAGATACGATCGAATACATTTTTCATAAAGTGCATGAAAACGACTGGGGCATTAGTCAGCCCAAATGACATAACCAGAAACTCGTAATGCCCATATCTCATCCCGAAAGCTATCTTCATGATATTAGAATCCCTAATCTTTAGCTGGTGATAGCCTGAACGGAGATCAATATTAGAGAATACCTTTGCCCCCTGAAGCTGGTCAAACAAACCCTCAATACGGGGTAATGGATATTTGTTCTTCACCGTCACTTTGTTAAACTATCTATAATTAATGCACATTCTCATGGTGCCATCCTTCTTCTTTACAAATAACACCGGTGTGCCCCACAGTGACACACTCAAGCGAATGAACCCATTATCTATGAGTTCCTACAGTTTCTTCTTCAACTCCTTTAGCTCTGGTGGTGTCATGCGATAGGGAGGAATATAGATAGGCTGAGTGCTCGGCACCAAATCAATATCAAAGTCAATATCCCTGTCCGGCAGCATGCCTGGCAGGTCTGCTGGAAATACATCAGTAAATTCCCTCACCACGGGAACCGAATAAAGATTAGGAGCCTCAGCTCCAACATCCCTCACAAATGCTAGATAGGATAAACATCCCTTCCCACCCATCCGCTGGTCCTTTAAGAAGGAGATTGCCCTACTGGGTACATAATCAGTCCTACCACGCCACTCGATCCTCGGAATACTTGGCATAGCTAACGTGACTATCTTGGCATGACAGTCCGGAATAGCATGGTACGGTGATAGCCAATCCATGCCCAGAATAACATCGAAATCCACAATGCTCCATATCAACAAGTCTACTCGGGTCTCCAGACCCCCAAATGTAATAAGACAGGACCGATACATGTGGTCCACAATAATAGTATCACCCACCGGGGTAGATACGTGCACAGGTAATGCAAGACACCCTCGGGTAGTACCCAAATGATGAGAAATGTAAGAATATACATAGGAATATGTGGATCTAGGATCAAATAGGACTGAGGCATCCCTGTGGCATACTGAAATAATACCTGTAATAACAACATCCGAAGGAACAACATCTGACATGCTTTGAAGAGCGTAGCAACGGGCCTGACCACCATCGGATCGGCCTCCCCCTCTGGGGAGACCCCTAACTACCTGACCCACACCCCTAGATGAATAGGCGGGTGCTGAAGATACTGGGCCAGAAGATGAAAGCTGACCCCTCTGCTGAGATGAACTGGAAGATCGACGGGGACACTTCCTCCGCATATGCCCAAACTTGCCACACTCATTAAAACTCCCTGGTGCTGGGGGCTGGGACTGAAAGGAACCCCTCGCACTAGAGTAGTTGGCTGAAGAACTCGGTCGAGATGAACCCTGAACGGATGGGGCATGAGACGAAATCTCTGCTGGAAGTGCAGTCAGAGATGGCTGACCCTACTGAGAGCCCTGATATCCCCGATAGAAGATGAACCACGGTACTCTGACCGAGCTGGCTGTGGAGGCCTAAAAGAACGACCCCTACTCTGCAAAAAATGACCCTTAGACAGAGCATCACTGGAGCTACCTGATCCTCGAGGCTTCTTGGCCTCCCTTTCCTCTCTCTCTTGGTGGCGAGTCGTCTCAATATCACGAGATATATCCACCGCCTCCTCAAAGGTGTGACTCAGGACCCTCTCTCGAGTCATCACAATACGGATGGGGTAAATGAGTCTGCCACAAATCGTCTAATCCTCTCCTGATCCGTCGGAACCATCCACGGGGCATAACGAGCTAACTCTGCAAATCTCACCTCAGATTATGTCATAGACATATCTCCTTGACTAAGCCACTCAAACTGCATGTGCAGCTCCTCCGTCTGCGACCGAGTACCCACTTCTCCTGAAAGATAGTGGATAACCCATGCCAAGACAATGGCACTACACCTGCCAACCTTCGCCGCTCATATGCCACCCACCGGGTAAAGGCTGCTCCTGAGAACTGAAAAGTGGTAATGATACCCCGCTAGTCTCTAAGATCCCTGTTGTTCGAAGCATATGTCGACACTTATCGAGAAACCCCTGGGCATCCTCTCCTAGAAGACCGCTGAAAGTAAGAGGCGAAAGCCTGCTGAACCTCTCAAGATGACGCTGCTCGTCATCTGGCATCACTAGCACCCCATCACCCTGAACCGGAATAACTGGCTGAGCATGGGTAACTGGCTGAACTGGTGGTGCCTCCGGGGTCTACAAACCCAGTACACCCTACTCCGGAGTTCGACTGCACGGGTCTGATGACCACCTCCGATATGAGTTGTAGCTGCGTCAATGGCCGAGAGTGCCTGAGCCAGGCTAGTGCAAACTGAAAAAATCTGAGCCAGGGCCTCCTGAAGACCCAGAATCACAATAGGCATTGTTGGTGCCTGAGCAGGTGCTACTGGAACATGTACAGTTGGAGGCTGATCCTGAATGGGGGCAAATAGTGGGTCAACTGGTGCTGCCCTTGCTGCTCTCCCTCGACCACGACTACGGCCGCATCCTCGGCCTCTAGTGGGTGGTAATGGTGGTCGTTCGCCATGCCCAGTAGCACGCGTTCTTTCCATCTGCGAGCGAATAGAATACAGAAGTTTAGTTCTCGGATCAACAAAGTCGCACAACAAGAATTTCAAGAATACAAAGTTTTTCCTAAAGGTTCTGCAGCCTCTCGAGGATAAGTACAGACGTCTCCATACCGATTCGCTAGACTCTACTAAACCGGCTCATAACTCACGAGGCTTGGTAGCCTAGGCTCTGATGCCAACTTGTCACGACCCAAATGTCGGTCGTGATGGCGCCCAACACCTTGTTAGGCAAGCCCGACCATTTAAACATTCCCAGCCAAATCATAAACATAAAATACCAGGTTACGCATAAATTTCTCAGTTTGACAATAATAGAAACGTTGCGTAAAACATAACAAAAGTAATAACTGCCCAAAGGATCCGGCGTCACAAGTAAGAGCCTCTAAGTACACCTGAACAGTATCCTATACATATGAAATATAGATGCGGAAGTAAAATTTAGATAAGAAGAGAAATCAGGTCGTGTGGAAGCCAGCAGCTACTTTGATAACTCCGGTACTGAACTGAGAAACAACAGATAGTCGCAGCTAAGCCTCCGGGATCCTTGTATCTGCATACAAGGTGCAAGGAGTAGAGTGAGTACTCCAACTCAGTGAGTAATAGCAATAAATAACGACTGAAAAATAAGAAAACCTATAGGAACACTACATATTTCTAAAATCAGCAGTGAAGGCAGTAAGAATATGCTAAACAGGAAAAGAAACTGATAAAAACTCCTCTATTTCGTCCGACAATTTACTAACACTACTGCGGCACGCAGCCCGATCCAATATAAAGTATAATACTGCGGCGCACAGTCCGATCTAATATAATATACATATAATACTATGGCGCGTAGCTCGATCCAATAAATGTAGTTGACTATGCCCAGTAGGAGTGTGTGCAGACACCGGAGGGGCTCCTTCAGCCAAAAAGCTAAAATACTGCGGCGTGCAGTCCGATCCATATAATATATCATGGCAGCATGCAGTCCGATCCAATATAAAATATACTACTCCGGTGTGCAGTCCGATCCAGTACATGTATATGTATATACTACTGCGGTGTGCAGTCCGATTCGGTATATATCAAATACCATCACTTTGGGGTCCTGGAACCCCCTCTCAGTCAATATAGACTTGGCCTCTCGGGCCCACTCAGCTAAGATAGGGTATTCAACCCTAAGTATTGATTATTTAGGGTGCAAGTTACTAAGTCTAGTTTATTTCATAATTCATTGTTAAGACAGTACAAATAGTGGGTGTGCCATAGGTAAAGTGAGGTCAATCAACTCAAAATGCTCCCTAATAGTTCTACAGATTGGCACAAGGCCCCAAACCTAGCAACTAACCTAAGATATACGGGTACAAGCTAAGTCCAAGTCAAAAAGAGCAATAAGTCATCAGTAGGGATGGACCAACTCCGAGTCCCCAGCAGCAATATCACCACGCTAATCACACAACGCGTGTTTTATCTCAACATAGCATCGCATAGTGCAAATACGGGGTTTCAAACCCTCAGTATGTCATTCATAACCATTACTCACCTCAAACCTGCCAAAATCCTAGCTCTCCTTGTGCTTTCCTTGCAAATCGACCTCCTCGAGTGCAGAATCTGACCAAAACCACAAGGAATATGTTATAATAGGCTAATGGGACATAACCCAATAGAAAAACTCGAAAACACCCAAAAATACGAAGTTGGCATAACCCGAGCCCCGGGCCCTCTTCTCAAAAAGTTGCAAAATTCACATCACTAGATTTCTCGTCTTGCCATGAGTCCGTACATATAAAGTTCATCAAAATCGGAGTTCAAATGGGCCATCAAATCCCAAATTTACATTTCAAAAATCAAGCCCTAGTTTCTTAAAGATTTACCCAAATTTCAGAAAAACAAAGGATGAATCTTCCATTAAATGATGTTCCTAGGCTACGAGACTTACCTCCAATCACTTCTTGTCAAAATCTCCTTCAAAATATACCAACAAGCTCCCAAGATGATCAAAAAGGGAGGAAGTTATGAATGAACTCGCGGAATGAAATAAATGTTTAAACCTTTCTGCCAACAGTGGTTTCTGCTTCTGCGGTCCACGCACACCATCTGTGACCACCGCATATGCGGTCTTCCTACCGCTTCTGCGATTTCTCATCAAACTTCGACCTTCCTCTTTTGCGGCCACACTTCCGCTTCTGCGGATTTCCCTTTTCTGCTTCTGCGGCTTCCCTTCCGCTTCCGCGGACCCGCAGAAATGATGCCAAGCCCACTTTTGCAGTAAACTCACTTGTCCCCCAAGGCTGCTTCTGCAATCGACTGGCCGCATCTGCAGAACCAAATTTATAGCTCCTTTTCCGCAGATGCGGAAATACCAAAGCCTCATCCCATTTTCATGCGACAACTCCAAAAACCTCTGTTCAACCACCCGAATTTACCCTGAGGCCCCTAGGACCTCAACCAAAAGCACAAACCAAACCTAATACTTCCTTCAAACTTGCTCAAATCATCAAAACGCTAACATTAACATCAAAATCCTCAATTATGATCAATTCAAAGCCTAAATTTCTTAAAATATTCCGAATTGCATATTCGGTCAAAATCCCGACCTAAACACCTCCGAATGACCTGAAACATTTCACGCATATCAAAAACCACCTAACGAGTTTTTGAAACCCTCGGAATCCCATTCCGACCCTCGAATCAAAATCTCACCTACCAACCAAAATCCGCAAAAATATAAACTTAGCCAATTCAAGCCTAATTCTACTCCGGGGCTCCAAATTCAGTTCCGATTGCGCTCCTAAGTCATTAATCACCACCGGCAACTAGAAAAATCATTGGAAATCCATTCCAATCCCTATAACTCATAAGTCAACATCCGGTTGACATTTCCAAACTCACCTTCTCTTAAAAAGACTAATTGTCTCATTTCCAATAGAACCCTATCCGAATTACTTCAAATTCTACCAACACATAAAAGGAAACATTTAGAAGCATAAAATGGGGGAAAAGGATGGTAACTCACGTGACCACAAGCCGGGTCGTCACAGGCCGGTCCTGATTTCAAAGTTGTTGGTTGCCACTAGGGGTTTTCTGACATTAGATTCACAATTAAAGCAGGCAGGCCTAGCATAATCCCTTAGGATTCTATTTGTTGGTCTTGGCTCCATTTCATCAAGTTGATCTTCTAAATGTACTGGTGGTGGCACTTCGTGTGGATTGATATCTTCTACTCCCCAGTTTTCCATTCCTTCACAAGTTATACTCTGAGAAGATGATGTTTGTTCTTTCTTGCGTAAATGAAGATATCTTTCAATTTCAGGATTATAATGTACCAACTCTTTTGTAGAAGAGCGAGTCATAAACTAAGTGCTTTTTTTTTAAATAAATTTTTTTTAATGACAATTAAACTTAATTCCTACAATAACAGTGTCACTAAAAGAAAAGTAGTAGTAGTGAATAGTACACTTAGTAATAATAATAATCTATATTAAAGGAAAAGATAGTTAGTGCAAATAGTATATTATGATGAAAATACTATGACATGAAGTTGCTAACAATATCATAAGAGTTATAGATATACACATTAATTATATCTACACATATTAATAATAAAAACAGCAGGTAATGGTTATAATAATGAGAAAGAAAGAAAAAAAATTATATTACCATGAAAAAAATGTTAGTTTAATAGTAATAGTTATAGAAATATTTAGCAGGTGATGATAATAGTAACAAAAATAAGGATACCAATACATATAATAATAAATTCTCAAATTAGTAATAAAATATTTAATTTGAAGTATACTTATGCCAATCCCCGGCAGCGACACCAAATATTTGACGAGGCGAATGTGTATAGGATTTTCCTGCTCGTGCTTAGTCAAATTCTAATATAGTTTAAAATATCGTCCCATAGAGATTTGAAAATCTAGCTACAAACTTATAATATTCTTACTACTATTTGAGAGAATCAAATTGATGAAGTTTTGTTTGTTGAAGCTCTAAATTACTTAAGTTGAAACAAACTAACTTTCGGAAGATTTATATTTAAATAGAGTTAGGAATCATTGAATTCACTCGATAGCGTGACAATAATAAAATATTAGGTTCTACATGTATTTCTCATAGGAATAACTGTTTATTACTAATACAATTATATTTCATCACTAAGAAATAATCAATTTATAACACTCCGTGAGAATTATGTAAATCAATTGATATATGACTCGTGATGATTAAACTGAAATAATTTTCTTGCCTTAATTGTGTTATAAGATAGTAAAAATCTCCTGCGATTACTTTTTACTAAAAATCAATAATCTTGTCAACTACAACTCCTTCGTGAGAATTAGAATGGAAGTAAGCAAGATTACAGACTTGAAATAATAGCTTAAAAAGAATTACACTCACTCTATTATTTTACCCAATAGATATCGTATATTAATTTTGCTTTGTGAGAATTACAAAATTGACATACAACTAACTTTGGAGAATAAATAGATAGAAGTGATAATAATTAATTAAAACTAACATTCCAGCACAATATAGAAATATAATTAGAAAGTTTCACGTCAAGCATATAGTAAAATTGAGATTTATATTATAACGATATCGAGCTTCATCAACTATCCCAATGAAAGAGATTACTTCATTATGGAGTATGTAAATCGCACAAAGAAAGGAATGCATAAAATAATATCAACACTCTTAGAAAATTCCAAAAGACTACAAGAAAAAGTGAAATATATAAAGAAAGAAGTAAAGACTAAATCTAGAGAAGAGTTATTTTGCTAAGTACGTATGATCTTCTCCTCCTCCCCTTCAGCACAAATAAGACATCCTTTTTATAGAAATCTAATCTCATAAGGTACCACGATGCCTCGTGTTCTTTTGACACGATGTGTCGTGCTTCTTTTGCCATGATGTCTCATACTTCTATTGCCATGATGCCTCGTGATCTCTTTTTATTCCTTTATTTGCTTTAGCATGATATATTTATTTCCTGCCAAATACTATTAGAAAATACAGATAATTGACATATTATATATATATATATATATATATATATATATATATATATATATATGTATATATATATATATATATATATATATATATATATATATGTATATATATATATATATATATATGTATATATATATGTATATATATATATATATATATGTATATATATAAATATATATGTGTGTGTGTGTGTGTATGTATGTATGCTATCTAAAATAATTTATTTGTAAGCATATAATATATGAATATTTTCTAGTCATCAGAAACGACATGGTGAGGAAAACTCACTGCTTATGCAGTGAATCATGGTTTTTTTTCAGCGTTTTGAGGTCCTTTGGACTGTGTTTAGGACGTTTTTCTATTTTTTGGAAGTTATATTTTAATAATTTTAATTTTTTTAATTCAATGGTATTGGGGATGACTCCCCATGGTCCCCATGATTAAATACTAGTCATATAATAGGATTACATATTGAATATTAGCAAATTAACGTGTTGTTATATTAAATTCAATAATACAGGTATAGGATTTTATTGACTGGGTCTACAAGGTATAATTGATATTGTGTGATGATATAATTATTTTGTAAGAAAGTAAAATTCTCTATTTGATATCCTGGATGACTAATGATTGGAGCATTTGGCATATTTGTGCATAAAACATTTCTCAAATTTAAGTTTATATGTTTATGCCCATTACTAGTTTGAATTTTCAATGAAGAATTTTGTTCTCTAATTGGAGGTTCTAATTAAGTAATATATGACGGTATTTTGTATGATTTTTATGTTGTTGGTATGGATTTTAAGTTATGGTCTACAATTAAATAATTTTATGATCTAAATATATATTCACTTGTAAATTGAGAGTTTTATGAGTAATAAATAGTTACCACTGAAGTGGTTTGTTTATTTGAACTCATGGAAAATTCTTAGTAAATTTGTACATATTGAAATTATATCTATTCATGAATTGAGAGTTATGATTAATAAGTAGGATTCACAAAATGGTCTATTTATTTGAGTCATTGAAATATGTTTAATATACCATGTGAAAATTATCCTTGAGAAATCTACATTAATAGTGGAGGTTCTTAACTAGAAAAAGAGTTTTATCGTTGGGTACTAGTGAAACTAACTCCACCCATGAGAAAATATAATATCTCAGGTTCTTATGAATTTAATAAAAGGATAATTTATTGTAAAAGGAGATATTATATATCCTAAAAATAGGAAGAACATAATATATGCCTTGAGCTCATAGTGTAATTATAAGGAGAATGGAAATTAATATCATATTTATTTTAATTCATGAAACTACTTAAACGGTTATTCTCTGAGTTTGGTTACAGGCTAGTGGTCAAGAATTTGATGGACTCCGATTAAACTAAAACTTGGTGGATTCATCGAAAACAATCTAGTGAGAAAAACACACTGCTATCAGTGAATCATGTTGTTTTTTGGCATTTTGAGGTCGTTTAGATGGGTTTTCAAGCAGTTTTTTAAATTGAATTTGTTATAAATATGAAAAATTATTCTTTATATATCGGCTATATTTGTGTTAAATCTAAAACATGATGATTTAACTTGATATGATATATAGAAAGAACGCAAATCACATGGATTTAATCCTTACTGCGCCAAAAATAATTTATTCGAATTTGGTCTAGTTTTTGGCGATCAAGAATTACACGATCTCCGAATGACCTGAAATTTAGTAGGATCATCGAAAAGGATCATTTAAGAAAAACTCACAGATAATCAATGAATCACATCGTATTTTGACAATTCGGGATTGTTTAGATGAGTTTTTTGGAGGTTTGACAGATTACAATGTGATTTACATACGAAAAGTCATTCTTTCTATCACTTTATTTATGTCTAATCTAAAACATGTGTCACGCCCCAAAACCGATCGTGATGGTGCCCAGCCGCGAGGCTAGGCAAGCCCTACTAAACCACAATCCAAGAACGGCATTCCAGCCAAGAAAGAAACAATATAAGATAACACAACGAATTTAATATCAAACTCCCAACCAGGGATATACAATACCAATGAAAATACAGCTGTGCAAGAACAATAATCCTCCCAATACCGAGGATTCACGAGTACAGAGCCTCTAACAAAACAAGATACAAGTCTAAACGGAAGTGGAACAAAAGTCTGACAAGATAGCAAAAACGAACAGACAGATAGAGACAGAGTAAGTGGTCATGGGGACGCTAGGCAGCTATCTCAATACTCTGAATAGCTCGGGAAGTCAACAGCAGCAACACTAGATCTCTGGAGAACCTGGATATGCACACAAGGTGCAGGAAGTATGGGGTGAGTCTACCAACTCAGCGAGTAATAAGCATGTATAAAAACCCGAAGATAAGAAACCACAAAATAACACAAGATGAATCTATCTAGCAGTTCTATACAGTACAAGTCTCAGAGATATACAGATAAAGCAACAGTGAATATATGCATGAGATGCAATGCAATGTATGAACACTGCGGAGCGTGCAGCCCGATCCATTTGGGTACCCGCGCTCACTGTGGGGGTTCAAACTCCAAAGGGGCTCCTACAGCCCAAGCGCAATATCATAGTAACATACGCTGCGGCGCGCAACCCGATTCACTATTAGTCCAGCTATATGCATGCAAGCCTCGCAGGCACAAATATCTTACCATTTTTAGTTCTGTTTATCAGAAATTATAGAATTAGGAGCTAAACCTCAATATTGTCCAAATCTAGTTAAAGCGGTGTTCTAGTGCAGGACTGATATCATGAAAACATGCTATAATTCAAAGAAATAGTGATGATGATCCTCAAGGGATCCAAGTAATCGGCAAGCAGCCCAAATATGTTCATAACCATCCAAGTAGGAGGTTTACCGGCTCATTCATAGCCAACAGTCAAAACAATCAAATCATGGCGGATTCAAGCCTAAGTTTCAACTATAACTTCCAAAAATAACATTCGATCAAATCCCAACCAAACAACATCCGAATGACCTGAAAATTTGCAAACATATCCAAATTCACCTAACGAAGCTACTGCAACTCTCGGAATTCCATTCCGACCCCCGGATAAAAATCTCACCTATCAACCGGAAATTCGCCTAAATTCAACTTAGCCAATTCAAGCCTAATTCTACACTGGACCTCCAAATTCAGTTCTGATTTCACTCCCAAGTCACAAATCAAACATTCAAAACTAGTCGAAACACCGGAAATCCATTCCGAGCCCCATAACTTATATGTCAACATCCGATTGACTTTTCCAACTTAAGCTTTCCTTAAAGAGACTATTGATCTCATTTCTAACCAAATTCAACCTAACACACTTCAAACTCACCCAACACATATATCAACACATGGGGAAGCATAATACGGGGATAACAGGCTGAAATATAGAAGATGACAGGTCGGATCGTCATAACATGATAACACATATTGATTTTACATGAATTGGTATATGATAAAAAATGTAGGTCATATTTTAAATTTTTTAAAAATGCTTAAAATGATAATTTTTCAAATTTGGTCGCAATTTTTGGAGATTGTGATTTTAACGATCTCCGAATGATATGAAATTTGGTAGATTTATCAGAAATAGTCCAGTGAACAATAATCACTGCTATGCAGTGTAAAATAATAATTTTAGTGTTTTAAGCTTGTTTAAATGGGGTATTGAGTATTTTTTATTATGGAGCTTAATCATCAGAGAAATGTTCATGGTTGTGATAAAGTGGTGATCGGAATTAGCCCCTACGATCTCTATTTTTTTATTTATAGTGAGATAGTAAATTTACGTGTTAACATTAGGTCTTCCTCCATATCGAATAAATTTATTATGAACTCTGGATATAATTACTAGTTATCGATAACCTATATTATCTCTCTATCTGATTTTAAGGGTTGAATCAATTTTGTAACTAAAATACAATCATGACTAAATGGTGATAGAATTATATTTCTATGGTCTTTCACTAATAATTTCAAGTGAGTAATAAATGTACGCGTTGACTTTAGGTCTACCTCCATATCGGATAAATTTATTGTAAGCTCACTAGGTGAAATACTAGTAATTGATATCGTGTACTTACTCTCCATCTGAGTATACATATTGAACCAATGGAACTAGAGCTATTAAAAATGATGTTCACTTGACTTAAATTGACAGTATACTCTCCATCTGAGTTGGGTCTGTTTTAATTATTGGAGTGAATAATGTGACATTGCATATGTATGTTGCATGAGTAGTTCTTTTCCCATCGAAATTGCTATTCAAGATGCATGACATATATTGTCACGACCCAAAATTCCGGTTGTGATGGCGCCCGGCACACTACTAGGCAACACTTAACCCAATTTGTAAAAATAACGGATATAAATATCAATTAATTCAAGGTCAAAGTACTGAAAAGTTTAATAAAATACACAGCACAATCTCACTAGGACACGCTGTCACGAACATGATCCTCTAGAATACAAAATATCACCCTGATACATAGTGTATCCAAAGTCCAAAAATGCGAAAATAAAAAAGATAGGATAGGAGGGAAGAAATCAATGTTACGAACACCGTGCAGCTACCTTGATACTCCCAAAATGCTGGATCCGCTGATCAACTGGACCTATTGTGCCTGAGACTGCCCTGGATCTGCACACAAGCTGCAGGGAGTAAAGTGAGTACTCTGATCCAGTGAGTAGTATAATAAAATATAGTCCGAAGATAACAAATCACAGTAAATACACAAGGTAAGCTAAAATCCAATATACTGCAACATATTGAACTGAGTAGCTAAAAACAGTATAAATACAAATACATGAATGCAATGCAATGCATACGAAGGTACATTCCAATACCCACTGCGGCGTGCAGCCCGAGACATCCATATTTATTTATCGTCGACGGCGCTTGCTGGGGGTGTGTACAGACTCCGGAGGGGATCCAATAGCCCAAGCGCAATATCTTGGTCAGTCATTGTTACCTGACCGGTCAGCCATTGTTACCTGACCAATTTATATCATACAGTGCCATTGTTACCACTGTTCCAAGTATATCATACAGTGTCATTGTTACCACTGTTTCAAGTATATCACACAGTATCATTGTTACCACTGTTTCAAGTATATTATACAGTGTCATTGTTACCACTGTTTCAAGTCACTTTATAATCAGTCCAGAAAATAACATAATCAGCCCCTTGGGCATTTAAAAACAGAAGTTTCCAGCCCGAAATAATTGAAAAATGTCATTTAAGTTTTCATCACTTAGAATTATGGATGAGTTTGCAAAACAACATTTAAAACATTGGACTGAAATTAGATGATATGCAAATCATGCTAAGTAGTAATGTCAATCTTCGAAGGATTTTTGCAAGTCGGCACAAGGCCCCAAAAGATGGCATCAAGCCCAGTAATATCAATGAAGTATGTGTACCAATCACCAGAATAGTATAAACATCACACGAGATGGACCAAGTCACAATCCCCAATAGTATCCGACCTCGCACTCGCCATGGAGTGCGTGTAACGCCTCAATATAGCGTTACGATGTAAACTTTTGGGGCTTCAAACCCTCAGAATAGCATTTACATCTATTACTCACCTCAAACCGGCCGTAGACTAGTCCGCAATGCCATTTCCTATTGAATCGACCTTTTCGCGCATTGAATCTCGCCCGAAGACTCGATAACAACATTCTTCATTCCTCTAGAACTTGAACCAATGCACAAATGCTCCAAAACTATCCAAAATAACATCAAAATAATGAGAATATACTTTAATACTCGCTAACATTCAAATTATAACATTTTCCAACTCTACTTGTGAAATGACCAAAATGCCCTCGGCCCATGTGCCCGGAATCTAAAATTTTTCGAAGATAAAGGTTACCCATAACCTTAGTAACTCAAATATATAATTCACTCCTAGTTTCATGCTCAAATTCGTGGCTGAAATCCAAGAATCCCAATTTCTAAGTTTTTCTTCTAAAACCTTAATTTTCTATACAATTCATGCTTGAATCCATATATAATTGTGTATTTAACTCAAAAATGAGTAAGAGTAACTTACCTTAACATAGATGACGTAAATACTCCTTGAAGCTCTCCAAAATCTCCCCCAAGCCAAGAGAAATGTGGTGAGAAATTACCCAAAATCGGATTTAAAACTTTCTGCCCAGCTACAGTGTTTTCGCATTTTCCAGAAATTTCTTTGCAATTGCGAAGCTACAGTGTTTTCATATTTCCCGGCCTGTTTTCTTCGCATTTGCGAAGCTACAGGGTTCGCATTTGCGAAGCTACCAGAAGCAGCAATTTTTCCCCACACAAAAATGAGCTTAACTTCCTCATACGATGTCCAAATTCGATGATTCTTTTTCCTATGACTCCATAATTTCGATACAGATTTAATGGTTCAAACAAAACTGAATTTGGAGCTCATTTTCTTAATATAGTACTCCTTTATATCCAAAGTAGCAACGTTGAAATATCGAATAAAAGCGGAATAACAACCCGAAACACACCCGAGGCCCCCGGGACCCCGACCAATCATACCAACCAGTCAAAAAATACATTACGAACCTGCTCGAGACCTCAAATCATATCAAAAATGCTAAAACTATGAATTACACCTCAATTCAAGCTTGAAGAATTTGAAGTTTCCAACTTCTATTTCTGACGTCGAAACCTATCAAATCACGTTCGATTGACTTCAAAATTTTGCACACGCGTCTAAAACGACATACCGAAGCTATAATAATTCTTGGAATTTCATTCCGACCCTCGGATCAAAATCTCACCTATCAACCGGAATTCGCCAAAATACTAACTTTGCCAATTCAAGCTAAATTCTACATCGGTCATCACAAAAATATTACGGACACACTCCTAAGTCCCAAATGACATAACAAAGCTATCCAAACTGTAAAATTTGCATTTCAAGCCCAATATGAAAATTTCCACTTCCGGTCAAATTTTCTCAAAAACCTTCAAATTTCTATCTTTAGTCAAACGACTCCAAAATGACCTACGGACCTCCGAATTCACTTTCGATTACGCTCCCAACTCTAGAATCACTATACGGAGCTACCCCTAGTCTCGGAATCCCAAACGGGCATCAATAACATTGAAATGCATTTTAAGCCAAAATGATGTAATTTCTTCTAAAATGCTATCTTCCATAATATGCGCCAAAATGCTCTAAGGTTATCCAAAATGCAATTCGGGCATACGCCAAGTCTGAAATCATCATACAAACTTGCTGGAACCTTCAGATCTAAATTCCGAGGTTGTTTACTCAAAATTCCATCTTAGTTCATTTCTTCAATTTTGAAGCTTCTAAAATGAGAAGTTTCATTTAAATTTGACTCAAAACTTCCTGAATTTTAATTTTAACCATACACACAAGTCAGTATACCGGAGATAAAGTTTTCGTGGCCTCAGACTGCTGAGCCGGAGCTCAAAATGACTAGCCGGGTCATTACATGTATGTGTAGTGTATTTAAAATATTTGTATTAAAAAGTTATATACAATTGACTGAAAATAATTTTATGCTCTCCATCTGAGTTGGTTCTATTTATTTTTGGATTGTATAATTCTTCCATTATATTGTATACTTTCATGAATGATTCTTTTCTCATCGAAATTTATTATTCCCGATGCATGTATGTATATAAATATTGAATGCAGTCTGAATTTTACTATTCAGTATCTTAACCTATTATGATCTATTTAATGTTTTTATCTCAACTCCACAATGATTTATGCAATTTGTCGTATTACTTATTAAAATTTTCTTTTAGTGATAAGGCATTAATTTTAAGGATGCAATATATGTACATTTTTTAGAAGGAATTTAATTTTGGTTTCTGGGAAAAATAAGAGATGGATATTTGTTTTATTTTTCGAATAACTCTTCAGTTATTGAGCTTAATAAATATTTTATCTCTTATGGTATATGAATGCATGATCGTATTATTGTATATTGATGTCTCTCCTGAATAGAACAATATTAGTCTACCTTATAAGAGAATATGTTCTTCAAAATTGTGTAAAACTTATCTGTGCACATTAATCTAAGTCATATTAATTTGGATAGGATTTCAAGTTGGTCAAGGATGAACATTAAAGTTCATTTAAAGTAGAGTAACTACCAACTTATGGATCATGTTTGAAAGGAAATTTGTCTAAAAGATGTTTCCCTTTAAAAGGAAATAAAAGTAGTGATAAGCTAGAATGAATCGTTTCTGATTTCCATAGTTAAATGAACATACTCGTAAGAGATAGATTTTGAGTATTTTGTAACATTCATAAATGATTACCCAAAATATTAATATATTTATTTGATGTACTATAAGTCTTAATAAATTAAGTGATTCAAGGTTTTTAAGACTTGAAACAGAGGAGCACCGAAGAAATATATTAAGTTACTACAATTTGATTGTACTGCCGACCACCTCTCTAAAGAGTTTTTTAGTTACATATCAGAATAAGGGATTACATCTCAATTGACTACACTGCAAACTCCATCATAGAGTGGTGTAGTAGAAAGAATAAATCAGTCTATTTTGGATATGGATAGATTAGAGACGTGATATTCAGATTTGCGTTATTTGTTTTTGAAATATTTCTTGGAAACTACAAATAACATTCTGAATTTAGTTCCTTCTAAGTTAGTACCTGGGACATCAATAGAACTATGGAGTGAATGTAAGCTCGGTCTGTGGCATGTTCAGATATAGGTTTGTCCTGCATATGTGCATGAAAGGGAAAGTAGATATGTAACCTGGAACTAAGAATGTATAGATGCATGTTTATTGAATATCCAAGAAAACAAATGGAGCTTTATTTTATTGTCCTAAAGAAAATAAGGCAATTGTAAAAACAAATGCATTTTTCTAGATAAAGACTGTTTAATAAAACATGTTCCTAGAAGTAAACTATTTTTACAGGAACTGGAAAAAAAATAACTAGATGTTCAAGAACATCAAAACCCACACGTTAGGATTGACGTTCCATTGCATTTAAGTAGTGGGAGAACGTTAATAGATATGATATGTCTTTTATCTAGTGGGAGTGATGTTCGATCATTGAATACTATAGTAAGAAGTAACTAATATTTTAATGTTGTGAGGTAATGAAGGTAATATTAGTACTTCGTCGTAGTGGTAAAAAGCTAAAGAAAATCATAGTTCGATGTAAATTTTTGGGATAGTTTCGGTAACAGTATCCCTGAAGAGTTTAATACAAAACTAGAGAGCTACGACAAAGCACTACTGGACAAATATTGCATCAAATATAACTTGGTAAACATTCTTTAATAAAACCTTATTTGGTGAAGACTTTTAATAGTTGTGTAAAAAAATGCCTGAGAAAGTTGTAGATGCATGGTTATGAGTTTAAGTGGGAGATTGTTGGGGCATATACTATTAATCATGCATTTGGATATAGTATATTCTAATAATTATCATGGTTAAAAGTCCAAGTGGGAGATTGTTGGGATATATACTATTAACCATATGTTTGGTGTAGATATAATATTTATTATGAAATAATTGCTTATTCAGTTTTAATAAAGTTTTAAATAGATCATATATTAGTTTGTGTCATTCGCTTATATAGTAGATGATTTAGTGTATAGATTTTAGCTTATACACGGAAGATTAAATTTTCGGTTCTTATAAGTATAAACTTTGAGTTCACAATCTAATGATGGAATTGCAAAAACCATCAAGAATGATTGTAGCACAAGATTAAATATAATTTATCTTGATTATGGGAATAGTTTAATTCCTAACTCCTTGCACTAGTACATTTTGTATGTATTGAACGGACCAGATAGAGATAAGTATTTTATACTGACTTAATAAAATAAACTCTCTAGCCATTAAATGTACTTATACTCTTAATCTTGATATAATTATTATTAGTTGTGTATATTATTATTATTTTGATTTATTAAAAGGCGAGATTCTATCATGGGTCAATATGCCTCATAAATTGGATAATAATAATAATGTACATTGGTCCAGTAATAGCTAGTTGATGGAATCCATGTATCAGTTTTGTCACGGCCCAAACCTGGTCGTGATGGCGCCCAACAATAACGCTAGGCAAGCCTGACCAACAATCGCTCCCATTTCGATAATAAATCTCAAAACCGACAATTTAAGGAGAACATAGTAACTTTAGAATAATAATCCAATATTATTAATAGAATAATATGGAAAGATACGAAAACCGATAAACACACCCATAAGATCCGGGGTCACGAGTCTAGAGCCTCTAAAATAATCTAGATAATAATATCTGAAAAAAATATATATATAAGTGTAAAATAGTAATGAAACTGAAATAGGAAGAGTAGCCAGGTCCTGCAAACATCAAGCAGCTACCGCAACAAATCTGAGCAATATGCGAAGACAATGACTGATCAGCTAAGCCTCCTGTGCACCTGAATCTGCACACAAGGTGCAAGGAGTAGGGGTGAGTACTACCAACTCAGTGAGTAATAAGCATATAAAATGTCTGAAGGTAAAAAATCCACGAAATGCCACAAAGCAAAGCTAAAACTAACAATCCAACCCCTTAACTACGAACCAACAACAAAGCAATATCAAATATATCAGTCAAGTATCATGAAAAGATGCAATGCAATGCATATGAATCCGATGTGGCGTACAGCCCGATCCGTTTAACGTCGATGACGCTCACTGGAGGTGTGTACAGACTCTGGAGGGGCTCCTACAGCCCAAGCGCAATATTAGCCAGGTATTGACATAGAACAGGCTCTCGACCTCAATATCAATATGATAATTGCTTCGGCGTGTAGCCTGATCCATGCTTTGTCCACAGTATGAAAATGAGTCATATAACAGATTCAATTAAATTCTCAGTTTCCAATTACTAAGGAAATATAACTTTGTTATTTAACTTCAGGAAAAGTGACTTAGCGTTTGATAACAGTGATTAATCACAGGAGTGAGATCAATGATTATACAAATCATGCTATCACAATGATATTTATCCTAGACGGCTGCTACAAATTGCCACAAGACCCCAAACACGGTAATAAGCCCAGATATATTCACTACATGGTGTTTATTATCCGCGAATAATTTTATTCAGCTCTCAGGATGGACCAAGACACAATCCCTAATCATATACGATCTCGCACCTTCCATGGGGTGAGATTCACGCCCTAACAAAGCGTCACGATATGATAAACCGGGGTTTCAAACCCTCAGGCCATCATCTATACAAACTAATCACCTCTAACAGTCCGTAGACTTGTCCGCAATGCCTTTTCCTTTTAAATCTCCCTCTATAATCATAGAATATAGTCAAAATCACAATGAATACGTATAATAGGTTAAAGAAACATAACCCAACTAATTACTTGAAAAACACTAAAAATCACGAAGTTGGTAAAACCCGAGTCCCAGGACCACTTCTCAAAAAATTCCAAAAATTATATCATCGGATTCCTTGTCTCGCCACGAGTCCGTACATATAAAGTTTACCAAAAACGGAGTTCAAATGGCCATTCAAATCCCCAAATTTTGTTTCCAAAAACTAAGCCCTAGTTCTTCACAGTTTCAACATATTTTCATGGATTTGAGGGTTGATTTTTCATAAAATGGTATTTTTAAGTCAAGAGGCTTACCTCCAACCAATACCCGTTGAAAACACGCTTCCTCAAAAAGCTCTCTTGGTTGCTTAACAATGGAGGAAATTTTGAATAGTTCGCAGATGAATTAACCCTTAAAACAATCTGTTTGTCTAGGTATTTACTCTATGCGACCGCACTCAACCCTATGCGATCGCATAGGTCAAATTCCATGCCCAATAAATTCCCCGTATGCGATCATACTCTCCTTCATGTCATCGCATAGCACAATCCTCTGCCAGGGACCTCAGTCCAAAATACACAACGCGATCGCATTACACCGTATGGGAATGCACAGGTCAATCTCTCAAGTCTATGCGATCGCACAACCCCTTATGCAATCGCATAGAGAAAATCTAAGCCCCCTGCTAAACCTTCTATGCAATCGTAATGATACCTATGCGGTCGCATAGAACTAAAGTTCTCTGCACTTATTTCTGCTGCATTTTTCAACTCAAAACTCCCCGTTAGCCATCTGAAGTCAGCCCGAAGCCCTCGGGACCTCAACCAAACGCATAGATATGATCTATTATTTCATTCAAACTTGCTCGTAGCATAAAAACACTATTATAACCATCAAAATCATCAAATTACCACGGATTCAAGCCTAAGTTAAACTAAAACTTCCGAAACTTGTATTTGATCCAAAACCCGACCTAAACACCTCCGAATGACGTGAAAATTTGCACGCATATCCAAAATCACCTAAAAGAGCTACTGCAACTGTCGGAATTCCATTCCGACCAGACTTCGCTAGAATTCAGACTTAGCCAATTCAAGCCTAATTCTACACCGGACCTCAAAATTCAGTTCCGATTGCACCCTTAAGCCTTAAATCATCACCCGAAACTGGTCAAATCATCTGAAATACATTCCGAGCCCTCTAACTCATAAGTCAATATTCGGTTGACTTTTCCAAACTAACCTTCTCATAAAGAGACTAATTATCTCATTTCTAACCAAACTCTATTTGAATTACTTCAAATCCTCCACACACATATAATGAAACATATAGAAGCACAAAACGGGGAAATGGGGTGGAGATACCCTCCCCAACTTAAACAAATGCTCGTCCTCGAGCGTGCCCAGAGTTGTACTAGGATCCAACCAATATCCGAATGACCTTCCTAATCATATACCCGGGGTGACCCCACGTCACCCTAACTCACATATGCCCGATAATACAATACAGCTAAGATTTCACAGGCCATCTAGACCATAATCGTAGAACCACATTGCACCTCCGAAAGCATACACAAGATGAGAACCTCACAGTTATTCTCAGAATAAGCCTGAACCCGCTGTAATAACCCATACCTGCAACCTCAGGTCCACTCAAATGATATACCGCATAATCCTAAAACTCAAAACGATAATTCATATCCGTAGTAGCTGTCCACAACAGCCATGTACAGATAGAAACCCCTCTTTAGCTGGAGTCTTATTCCAACACTGCTATACTCTATCAATGATAATGAACACGTAGCAGACCATAACCACTTCTCAGATCAACCATTCACGAAGACATTTCTTCCCCTTTTGACCAATACCACAACAGATCTCCAAGCCGAAACTCGATATTAACCTTCCAACAAGCTGAAACCAAATTTGTTTGTATCCATTAATGACCCCAAAGGTCTCTTCTGACCAAACACACCATCCTGGTGACATGACACATCAATACGGCCTAAGCCACAACTTACATAACACCAATACCAATAAGGAACAATCTGAACATACTCAAGTCATGAGCTGTACTAAAACGAAAGAAATGTACCTTAAGCTCATTAATACCATTACAACACAAGGCTGGGACCCCGTCCCACATCATAGAAATAGAATACCTGAATCTTTCCTGAAGGGTCTAATCTCCACGTAGCCTCACTATAATGCGCGATCTCATCCAAACACTATTTCATATGAAGCACCTCAAGTCGCTATACTCGAACTTGACAACCACGCATGGATTGATAACCAAGCAATCCATCACACCCACGGTAAAGCAAGTTATATACACCATTCAATCCTAAAAGGACACAACCGATGCGCTATTCGCTGAGCAACTCCCAATACGAGCTTTCCTCAGAATTCAGGAAGCAATGAATACAAAGTAACATACGGAAACTATCCTCAATATTACACTGTTGCGGCGTGAAACCCCATCCCAATAACATACTCTATGGAGGCGTGCCACCCGATCCACTCAAAGATCTCACATAGGGAGATGCACATCGAGCCGGATTTGCTCATAATCACAGAATACCGAGAATCAGTCGTCGTCACACTGAGTGCATAATCATATCTAATTATCCAACCAGCTTACCAACAAGCTCATTACCAAGAAGCCTAAAGTTGCGTCTTCCACTACTATAACTCATGCCAGAGTAGTATGACACGGTGCCCGACACCAATTAAATACTGAAGTCCACAATCTCATCCGGCGACATGCCCGGCCACGAGGAACACATTCGAAAAAGTCCTTCAACATAGGAACTGAATCAATGGTAACAACCTCAACACTGAAATTTGCCATAAAGGCCCAAACAAGACAAGAAACATTCTCAACCGTCCGCTGGTCTTTGGGATGCAACCCACCCTCGCTATAACATCACCGGATGCACCTCGCCACGCAACCTGTGGCATCCTCTGGCATAGCCCACAACACAATAGTCTAGATTAACCTAACACTGAGGCAACCAGTCTACACCCAATCTCATATCCAAAATCTATCGTATCAACAGATAAAGATCCACAACCATGACATAGACGATGTCGGAGAACTCCCAGTCTCCCCCTCCATATTATACACATATCATTATACCTGATCCCACGTTTTGCCGTATGAATACAGATTACACATCGAGTACCAAATCATTCCACAAAAGATATTCCAAAAATTCCTTGTGCCATTAACAAACTTAACTATCAATAGCCGATCCAACAGGAAACTGTCGAAATCCCACCGAAGCGCTATCAGTGTACCTCACATTCCCCTTTTATTGAACGTATACCTCCCGTCAAATCACTATAATAACAATACCATTTTCCTTAATCATCTAAGGGTCGATTCTTAAACCACTTGTAGCTACCCGTGCTACTTAAGAATTTAATGACTTTCCATTTGGAATTGACTATACCTTACACACACAAATTCCAATCCTCCACAACATATCGAGCATACTATACCATACTAGGATAACCTAAGAACTCCATCTCTTTTTTCCTAACCACAAGCTAAACTACCAGGACTAAATCCTTCTATCCACACCAGTCTAAGCAGGTTTTCCGAACTCAAAAGCTCTGTTGCCCAATACCCGTAAGGGCTCATTACCTCGAACATAAATAAGTAATTGATCATATCTTTACCATACCGATTCGGTCCACTAACAAGCTACTTCATTTGTCTAGATTTCCTTTTGATTCATTTTCAACTTGATATATTCTCTTGTTGTAGCACCACAATGCCTCAACCCAGGCTTACCACACGAGACTTGAACGTAAGACCACACTGTCTAAGACCAATAGGCCACTAAATACTCTCTCAAAAGTTCCCAAAAATACCACCTTCTAAAATACCCTACTTTGAAGAACTTCCTGCGAATTTAAGTCTGCTACCTTTACTTCCCAGATATTGATACATAGAATCCCGTAATTAGAGTAAGAATACCACAAGTCTTGACTTGTTCTAATGAAAATGCTGACTTGGTCATATACTCAACCTTAAAAGACCTGAGTGCTACATATAGAATCTTGAACACATCAAAATCATCCTCAGGAGTCATGCACTTTTATACACACTGCGAATTACTCGACTTAAAGAATCGAACCACTCGTGCTTTATCAGCACTCTAACACCGCAGGATATGATCTCATTCCGACATAACCAAACCACTTCCTTCTCTTTACACTAAGCATTATCTATCAACAACTCAAGACATCCTATTATTTTCTCACATATACTAAGAACCATCTAACCTTTGTCGAAATCTGGCTTCACTCGTCCCACCCTAGGCTCAATTTCTATAACCAGGACGGATTCACCCGCAGGCATCAAATCGGAATTAACATAGTACATAACCGTACAATCAGCTAAACAACAGAAACCTCCCTAACTTAGCTCGGAGACATATATATAACAACACATATACTCTATTGCTGTTGATAATAGGTAAATTTAATTATATCAGGCCCTAAATAACCACCTTCTTGCATAGTTTTGACAATAAAAGTGGTAACAAAATGCTCTTATTAGTGTTTTTCTTGATATGCAGGCTATATATGACTAGGGAAGGCTAGGGAGTACTTTTGTAGTCAAAAAAATAAAGAAAAAGAGGCCAAGTGTGAAATACCCCAAGTGAACCATGCAAAAACAAGCTGAAGAATCAAAAAAGTGAGTCTGTCGCGGTTCCACCGCGGTGGAAGATAGTTGCAGATAAAATTGGTTTACGCGGGGGTGTTTGGCCGCGGTTCCTACCGTGACCGTGGCAGAACTGCGGTAGGCATGGTGAAAGCCAAGGGCAAATGTGTCAAAGCGTGAATTTCAGCCCTAAAACTTATATTAGTCACTAGGTTTCGCCCCTTGGACGCATGATTTCTTTGAGTTCTTGGAAGGAAAAACAAGTGTGAGAGATTAGCTTAAACATATTTCTTCTTCCCTTTTGATTTTTATTGCTAGATTATGTTGAATATTAATTTAGTTTGTTTACCCATAGTTATGAGTAGCTAATTTCCATGTCTAAGGTCTTGATGGAACCTATTGGGGGTTGAACTTCTCGTTTATGTTTATGCAAATTTGCCGGTTTTAATCTTTATTTATTCAACTATGTTCTAGTTGTAGTTAATTGACGGTATCATCAATTAGTTGTGCCAATTTAGTGTGCATAACTTGGAAAAGAGTGCATATTTAGATAGTTGTTGAATAACACCACTCCTTGAGTAATAAGAGGAATCTATAACTGCAGGCTTAAAGGCGGGAGTAGGAATAATGAAGCCTTGGTGCAATTTTAAATGAATTGTGTTAATTAAAGCTAGCTAGTGTAGCTTGGGAGAGTGCAATAGTATATTGCGGTAATTGCTCGGCAGAGAGTTACTGTAAGCTGAATGCTCATTATTGATATAGAAGTCTTCGTAAATTTGTATGAAGCATAGACAGAACGGATTCCATCAATAAGGGAAGTCATTACCTTAGCGTTTTCTCTCATTATTGTTTACAACCTTAGTTAGTTAGCTATAGCTTGATACTTTTCTGCGCTTTTAGTTCCTAATAAAACCTCCACCTATGATTCAAAAGTCTTGGGAAGCTGGTTCTGAAGAATTTAGTAGGTCTAAAGGTGGTAGTTGATAGGTTGATTCTCTGTGGATTCGACCCTGGGCGTAATACTCGGGTTTTATTTGCAACGTCCGTAGAGTCCTTTCTAGAGGGCATAATTGGGTGTGATCAGTTGTCGTAAAATCATGGTGAGATTAAACTCACTCTTTCATAAGCTTGTGGAAACACGAATCATTAGAAATTTTAACCTTTCTACAATTCTTCCATTCATTCACACAACGGTTAAGCCCACTCTTTAGGCAAAATTTTTTTTAATAAGTCCCAAATTTTTCAAAAATTTCGGCAGAGTTTCCTTTGTAATTGAGCCTATCCACCAGCCATAGAAACAGCAAAACCATTCTAACAACACGACCATAACTTGACAAAGCATCACAATGGATATCAACAATATTAATCTCAATACTACATGTATTATATTATCAAAACTTGATACATGGACATGCATTGCACCCATTCGAATCATAACAAATAGAAAATACCTTTCAATTACACATATAAGAATCGCATCACTTCAGCTCACCCCATCGGAGATAACCCACCTGCTTCGCCTCAGTATAACATTTCTGTATACCTTCCACCATCATACACATTACACAGCTACTTAGTCTTCCTGAGTCTGAACTCATATCGTATCGTGCAATTTACTTCACTCCCACTAGGAGACTCGAAAAGATTTTTCACACACCCACAACTCGGGCTACTCATCTGACTATCATAGGAAACGAATCACTTAATAGTTCATCCATTATCTAGCAGACTCCTTCGCCACTACCAAGTCATATAATTACATCTCGTAGTACTAGCATAGTCATCACATAAATACCAAACTCCCATTCCAGCAAATAGCGACAATGCCGAACATATACGTTCAAAACACTTGCTCATACGATCAGCACCTCAGTGCTCAACCCTAGGTAAGGCCCGGCCTCAAGTCCTCTAGACTAGCCCAACATAAACCTCACGAAGATTACATCTCGCCCCTTGAGCGGGGACTCGCAAGCCATTAAGGCACATATAATACCGAGCGCTCATGCGTGCATACAAGCGTGAGGAGGAATTTCAAGAGTTACTTTTTCAAGCTGAATCAAGGACACGCGATAAGATTTCAAGAAAGTAGAGTGTTTCCTAAAGGTTCTGTAGCCTCCCGAGGATAGATATGGACGTCTACGTACTGATCTGCGAGACTCTACTAAACCTGCTCATGACTCGCGCGGCCTAGTAATCTAGGCTCTGATACCAATTTGTCACGACCCAAACCTGATCGTCATGGCGCCCAACCATAACGATAGGCAAGCCTGACCAACAATCGCTCACATTTCGATAATAAATCTCAAAACCGACAATTTAAAGAGAACATAGTAATTTTAGAATAATAATCCAATATTATTAATAGAATAATATGGAAAGATACGAAACGCATAAACACTCCCATAAGATCTGGGATCACGAGTCAAGAGCCTCTAATACAATCTGGATAATAATATCTAAATAAAAATATATAAGTCTGGAAATGTATATAGTAATGAGACTGAAATAGGAAGAGTAGTCAGGTCCTGCGAACGTCAAGCAGCTACCTCAACAACTTTGAGCAATCTGCGGAGACAACAAATGATCAGTTATGCCTACGGTGCACCTAAATCTGCACACAAGTTGCAGGGAGTAGGGGTGAGTACTACCGACTCAGTTAGTAATAAGTATATAAAATGTCTGAAGGTAAGAAATCCACGAAATGCCACAAAGCAAAGCTAAAACTAACAGTTCGACCCCTTATCTACGAACTAACAGCAAAGCAATATCAAATATATCAGTCAAGTATCATGCAAAGATGCAATGCAATGCACATGAATCTGATGCGGTGTGCAGCCCGATCCGTTTAACATCGACGCCGCTCACTAGGGGTGTGTACAGAGTTCGGAGGGGCTACTATAGCCCAAGCGCAATATCAGCCAGGTATTGGCATAGAACAGGATCTCGGCCTCAATATCAATATGATAATCACTACGGTGTGTAGCCCGATCCATGCTCAGTCCACATTATGCAAATGAGTCACATAACATATTCAATTAAATTCTCAGTTTCCAATTACTAAGGAAAAATGACTTAGTTATTTAACTTCACGGAAAGAGACTTAGCGTTTTATAACATTAAGTAATCACAGTACTGAGATCAATGATTATACAAATCATGCTATCACAATGATATTCATCCTAGACGGATGCTACAAATCGGTACAAGGCCCCAAACATGGCAATAAGCCCAGATATATACCCTACAGAGTGCGTATCAGCCGCCAACATTTTATTTAGCTCTCGGGATGAACCAAATCACAATCCCCAATCATATACGATCCCGCACCTGCCATGGGGTGTGAGTCACGCCCTAACAAAGCACACGATATGATAAACTGGGGTTTCAAACCCTCAAGTCATCATCTATATAAACTACTCACCGCTAACCGGTCGTAGACTGGTCCGTAATGCCTTTTCCTTTTGAATCTCCCTCTACGAGCATCGAATCTAGTCAAAATCACAACGAATACGTTATTATAGGTTAAAGAAACATAACCCAACTGAAATTACTCGAAAAACACTAAAAAATACGATGTTGGTAAAACCCGAGCCCCGGGCCCACTTCTCAAAAAATTCCAAAAATCATATCATCGGATTCATCGTCTCGTCACGAGTCCGTACATATAAAGTTTACCAAAACGGAGTTCAAATGGCCTTTCAAATTACCAAAATTTATTTCCAAAAACTAAGCCCTAGTTCTTCATAATTTCAACATATTTTTATGGATTTGAGGGTTGATTCTTCATAAAAATATCTTTTTAAGTCAAGAGACTTACCTCCAATCAATACCCGATGAAAACACGCTTCAAAAAGCTCATAAAGCTCTCTTGGTTGCTTAACAATCGAGGAAATTTTGAATAGGTCGCGGATGAATTAACCCTTAAAACATTCTGTCCGCCCAGGTATTTACTCTATGTGATCGCACTCAACCCTATGCGATCGCGTAGGCCAAATTCCAGGCCTCATAAATTCATATACGATCGCATTCTCCCCCATGCGATCGCATAGCACAATCCTCTGCCAGGGACCTCAGCCCAAAATACACAACGTGATCGCATTACACCTTTTGCGAACGCACAGGTCAATCTCCCAAGTCTATGCGATCGCTCAGCCCCTTACCCGATCGCATAGAGAAAATCTAAGCCCCCTTCTAAACCTTCTATGTGATCGCAATGATACATATGTGATCGCATAGAACTAAAGTTCTCTGCAATTTTTTCTGCTGCATTTTTCAACTTAAAACTCCCTGTTAGCCATCCGAAGTCACCCCGAGGCCCTCGGGACCTCAACCAAATGCACAGATATGATCTATTACTTCATTCAAACTTGCTCGTAGCATAAAAACACTATTATAACCATCAAAAATCAAATTACCACGGATTCAAGCCTAAGTTAAACTAAAACTTCCGAAACTTGTATTTGATCCAAAACCCGACCTAAACACCTCTGAATGATGTAAAAATTTGCACACATATCCCAAATCATCCAACAGATCTACTGCTACTGTCGGAATTCCATTCCGACCTTCGGATCAAAATCTCACTTATCAACCGGACTTCTCCAAAATTCAAACTTAGTCAATTCAAGCCTAGTTCTATACTCGACCTCCAAATTCAGTTCTGATTGCACCCCTAAGCCTTAAATCATCAACCGAAACTAGTCAAATCATCGAAAATTCATTCCGAGCCCTCTAACTCATAAGTCAACATTTGGTTGACTTTTCCAAACTAACATTCTCATAAAGAGACTAATTGTCTCATTTTTAACCAAACTCTATCCGAATTACTTCAAATCCTCCAAACACATATGATGAAACATATAGAAGCACAAAACGGGAAAAATGGAGCGGAGATACCAGAGACGATGGGTCAGGTCGTTATAGGTTTAGAGATTGATGATACACCTTTATGAAAGTTTATAAGTTTTTATTTGTAAATCCGGCCGCTGAATTTTGTATCCGACACATGAAATAAGTTAAGCGAAAGTCTAAAGGAAATAATCAATAAATTAAATCGTCAGTAATTTAATTTGTTTGATTAGTATCTGAATCTTAATATGGGAAGTTAAATAAGATTTAATAGATGAATTTCAAAATTGAATAAGGAGTGCAATTATAAATTTTTAGTGAAATAATTCGTAATTAATTAAAGTTGATATTAATTTCGAAAATTATAAATTAATTCCATAATTTGAAGCCTTGTTATTTAAATTCTGTGGTCCCTATTGTGCCTAAATAATAGGAAATAAAGGAATTATTTTTTTAGTGGAAAAGAAAACTTAACAGATTTATGAAAGGGTAGTAACCCTTAAACTTATGCTATAAATACATAAGGTTTTCTACCTAGAGGGAGTAGTACATGGTGGCTGAAATTTTCAGCCAAGTTTTCCTAGAAATTTCGCCCGCACGAAATTGCTATTTCCAATATTATTTGGGTAATACAGTAGAAGACTGTGGAACATTCGAGGATCACGATTATGCAGGTGATGGAGATTCCATTGATAAGTTATGGAACTGAAGGCTCATGTGGTAGAAGAGATTTGTTCACACTTCAAGAGGTAACCCGTGAAAAATGATCCATCATATCTAAGTATGAAGGTCGAATTATATATTTCCTTGAAAATAAAAACACAGACCAAGAAAATCTTACACACACCTCATGCTTACACCAATTTAATAAATTGCGTAGTATGTGTCTTTAAATACATTGTTTGTCGTTTAATCAGTGGATGATTAATATATATATATATATATTGTAAGAGTAATATGTATTTATCATTTGATAATAATAACAATAATTTTTATTGTATCAATGCATCAAAAAAAATTTCACTTTTGATGTTTATATGACAATTCAATAAACAGATCAGTAATATTTATTTTATAATACTCCCTCTTTTTCATATTAGATGACGTATTTTTCCTTTTAGTATATTTCAAAATAAATAATATATTTTAAATATAGAAATAATTTAACTTTAAACTCTTTATTTTACTCATTTACCCTTAATGAGAAATTTTTATAGACATACAAATATCATGACACAACAAACCTTTTACCTCTTAATTTTTAAAGACCATAAATTTTAAAATTCTTTTTTTTTTCTTAAAATTCGTGCCTAATCAAACTAGCTCATAAAAAGGAGGGACTAGCATTTATCTCTAATTAATTAATAGTCATTCCTACTTTAATTTTATCTATTATGATAAATCGACACAGTTAAAATGTAAATATTGAAACTGAGATTAATTTTTCCCTTTAAACTGGAAATCCTAGTGAAAGACAGGCCACGTATATGAAAATAGAATGTGAGTTCGTGTAATAAAGAACAATAGCAAAATTCAGAACACAAAGCGGTTCCAGGCCTCAATCTCTCCAAAAGAGCTGCAGAGTGGAGAGTGGAGAGTGCAGAGTGATAGAGCAACACGGTACATTTTGTAAAGAAAATAAATCAATGAACTGTATTTTTATCCTATCTAAAATTAGAATCCAGAACAAACCGCTAAATTTAGCATATAGTATTTAATAGAGTTGGTGTTGCAGTAAGGACAACAGAATAAAGAAAATCTAAAAACACATTTAATTTCAATGTTTATGTATGGTCCTGTAATGTTGGCTTGCACATACTCTTTTGATGGTATTGCTTAATGTTTTTTGTTGGATCTGGGTTTTAATAAAATTCGAATCTTTTAATGCTTTTGGTTTGGGATTTTATTCAATGGAGCTTCTTTTGTATCCATGTTTGTGTTTCACATTGCGTTTTCAAGATTTTCTTGCATGTTAAGAATTAAAATTGTGGGTTTGAGCTGTTTTCTTGAATTAAGCATTATATTCGAGGTTATATGCAGTATTTTTAGGTATTTGACAGTTTGGTACTAGGAATATATTTGGAGTCCTTCTATCTGCATCTTGAATATAATGGGTGGTATTCTCAAGCTTTAAACTTTTCTGTAAAGGTACTTCATTATTATTCTCTTTTCATTTTGTCCCCCTTTTTCCTGAAAAAGAACAATGAAGTTGCCTTTCTTAGATTAGGTATCTTGTACTTCATGCCCTTAGTTGGAGTTCTAATTAGTAAAAATCCAGAAGGATTCATGATTAAGTCAAAATTGGATAGTTTTTTCTGGAGGTGATTGATATATTAGTTGCAAGTTTATTTAGGAGTTATTTGTTTTTGCTAAATGCAACTGATGGTGAAGGAATTGACCCTTTATCTATAAGCAGGCTAGAGTTTCCATGTATTCAGTTTGAAAATAGTGGATTTAGAGATTGACAATAAGTCAATAATATTAAATCAGGAAATAGTAAATATGGTATGTGCCTATTTGCAGTTGAGATTTGATCTGCCTGTTGAACATATAATGTCTTTATTTGCTTGTCGACATTTTCTACGACTACAATGGTGCGACAAGAGCCCCTTCTTTAAAAGTGCAAATTCCTGATACATAAGGTTCTCCGATGACATATGTTTTATTGTAGTTGAGCTCTTTTATAGACAGCTTAACTGATAGATACAAGAGTAAACCTCCCGTTGACCATACTTTTATTATCTTCTCCTCTTATTTAAGCAAAGCAGTCCGAATGTTTCCTTTGTAAACAACGAACATATAATGTTACAGAAATTAATGGATATTTGTTTGATGAGTCATGGAGGAATCCGTCACAAAAAAACATGTAGGTGCTGCAGGCCAATTTCAAATAGACCCAATAACAAGTGATTGAAATTGTTGAAGTGTTCGATGGAGTTCAAAAACTTTAGGGGGAATCTTTTCTTGTCAAATAGCTACAGTAAACTGTGCAAAATTCTATTTGGACAGCAATATTAACAAGAATCTGAGTTTCTTCCGTTGTAGTGATTAACTATGCATGAGAGTAGCTATGAAATCTTCATGATCATATGATTTTTCTAACTAGTTATTATCAACATATCGAGTAACTATTTTAATCACTATATGAGCTTTTTGCAATGAAGATATCAGGGGTTGTTTTGGTCAGCTTTGGACTGCCACCTTCTTCCACGATGCAAGTTGGCTGAAAATATTGATAGTTGCCTACTTTTTTGGCTCTTTCCTCAACCACAATCTCTTGCTCGCCATTCATGAGCTCAGTCACAACCTCGATTTCTCCACTCCAGTCTATAACCGATGGCTTGGCATTTTTGCCAACCTTCCCATTGGCGTTCCCATGTCTGTTACCCTCCAAAAGTATCACCTTGAGCATCATCTCTACCAAGGTGTAGCTGGATTTGACATGGACATTCTGAGCCTTGCTGAAGCGCATGCTGTCAAAAACGTCATCTCAAAATCTATATGGGTTGTCCTCCAGCTCTTCTTTTATGCTCTCAGACCTCTCTTTGTCAAACCTAAACCACCCGGTATGTGGGAGTTCATAAATCTGATTATCCAGCTATGCCTTCATTGAGCCATGGTTTACTTTTGGGGCAGGAAATACTTTGCATAGCTGATACTGTCTAGTTTTGTTGGGGGAGGGATGCACCCGATGGCTGGTCACTTCATTCCCGAGCATTATGTCTTCAAGTCTGACCAGGAGACGTACTCCTATTACAATCCCCTTAATCTTATGATGTGGAGTGTCGGATGCCACAACGAGCACCATGATTTCCCGAGGATTCCTGGAAGCAAGCTCTACAAGGTGAAGGAGATCACGCCAGAATACTATGACAACTTGATGGCGTACAATTCCTGGAGCCAGGTCATCTACATGTATGTAATGGATCGTGCTGTAGGGCCTTTTAGCAGGATGAAGAGGAAGTTGTCTCCAAAGACAAATGAGAAAGCTGAATAGACGGTGCTCTGCTGGTAATCTTTTCCTTTTCCTTTCTTTCCAGTCTTTGCAAGGGATATTTCCTAAGATCTTGTCTATTCTTTGGTTCACATTTCGTAATACTTTTATAGCAATTTGTTGTCAGATGTCATAGGTTCCATTCATGTATCAATGTCCAGCTCCATCTTTGGTCATTTCTGTAACATCATTTGGAGTTCTCCGTGTAGACATTTTGGTCCTTCAGAATTCTTTGTAAACTTAAAGGAAAGTAAAATATACATTTTAGCATATAATATTGCCTCCTATTTACCAAATCTATGAATAAAGTTGCAAAAGATAGGACTATACGCTGATAGTTTAGAGAATTTTTACACATCCTGTCACCTTTACTTGTTGTAGGCTTGTAGCAAGTAACCTTCTTCATTTCAAGAATACAAATTCCTATTTTTATGGAGGTTTACCTGTAGATATCTTTGACTGACCTAATAGTGTAAAGATTTTAACTGCTGATGTATATAAGCTAAACTGTTTTTTGAAAATATTACAACAACAACAACAAAAACAGCATATCGAGTAGAGTCCCACAATTGGGGTCTGGGAAGGTAATGTGTACGCAGACCTTACCCCTACCTTAGAGTGATAGAGAGGCTGTTTACGGTAGACCCTCGACTCTATCGGAAAATATTACATCAAAAGTTAATAAGATGTCAGCAAATTTTGTTTCTGAAAAGGCCAGACGACCCCTTACAGTTATAGATTTCAATTAGAAGGGGATGTTAAACCCCACATTTGTGCAAATACCAAAGCTTGTTTGAGTAAAAGCAATGAGATTTTCCAATATCATCCTGAGATAGCCAGAGTTGTCAGTGAAAGATGTCATTCATTTGATGACAAATAAAAAGGTTTATAAAAAATTCCAACAAGTCTTTTTGAATTAGAAGAGCAAGAAGTGGAACCAGAAGTAAACTTTCTTTGACATCAAGGATTAACAATTTATTTCTACCTCGCTTTCCCCCCCATTATTTTAGTAGTTCATATTAATCTATCAGTGGAGATGGTAGTTCTTTCATTTCTTTATTTCCTTTCTTTTTGTTCAATATTCAATATTTATATTTTATTGAGAATGAAAACAAATATTCAATTATTCAATTATCTTGACAAATATAATTCATTGTGATAAATGAAGCAATACTACTGAAAACATCATAATTGCATAAGTGATACTATTAAAATGTACATTATGGTCTTATCTGCTTCTCATAATATTCATTCTTAAGCAAGTGGAGAAGCTACATAGCATAATCAATATTCCTAACTAAACTGCCTAGGCAGGTTATATCTTAGTCCCTCTCCAAACTTCAATTCAATATTTGAGTTCAGCAATCTTCCTCCCATAGAGGAAAGCTTCATTCACTTCAGCTTCTACAAAAACTGGAAAACTTCAATAACTTAAAAGCCAAAAAAACTTTCAAGATTTTCCATTTCTAGTATGGATCTAGCCTTTCGTCTTCCAAAACTCAAACACCCTTGTAGACTGGCTCACCAATAACATATGGTGGATACATTGTAGCTGGTGGCAGTTCTGGTGGGCGCAGAAGTGGAGCCCATGTTTCTGAATATTCACCTTCATTCTTATGACTATACTTCTTAGCTTTCCCCATAATTCTTAGGATTATAGCAAATAACATAGAACACCCCTGCTTACAAAAATTTTTGATCAAGAAACACATAACATAACTTTCAGACAGCAAAAAATACTGAAATTTCTTCAAGGTGTCTTTTCTTACCTGTGCTAGAACACTAAACAGGGAAATCCATCGGAAGAAATCCTTATTCGATATCACATACTCCTTGAACTCATCAAACCTTCCTGATGGATCGTCTGGTAAATCCTGATTAGGTTAACAAAAACATGATCAGAACATTGGAGAGAAGCAACGAGGTTCTTTTGTCGATGTCTTGGTCAATAGAATACAGAAAGCTAACTTGAATAACAATATGATAAAGATTTCTTAGATGCATACCTTCTCCCACTCATCATTCAACAAAACATCAGCTGCCATTACACCCTCTGATAGAAGAAGCACAAATATGATGAACATATACTATAATTATGTTAAGGTCCATTCTTTTGATCTCTTCCTATGCAGCTTCTTTCCTACAAGCATATATGAGAACTATAAAGAAGAAGGATACAGAAGAGAGGCAATAGTAGTTGGCAGTGTGTGCAGCAACATGGCCAAGGCAAGTGATAGCACACAAAGCAGTGCCAATACCAAGAAATGCATGGATGTACCTGTCATGATTTCAGCAGTATTAGCATTTCTTTTATGGTCAAGACTATATTATCGGCAAGGAGTTAAAATTAGGGGCAGAGCTACATGGTCTAAAGGGAGTACAATTTAATGCTTTTCACGGGTTTGAATCTCAGGTGTGACATTTTTACATTCCTTTGAATTTCCTTGTGAGAATTTCAGGCTATGCCAATAGTCAAAGTGAATAAACAAACTAGGTTGTGAAAGTAATACCACTAAGCTGAGAACTCACCAAGGGAAATGATCATAATCAGGGGATGAATGTGAGTCTGCAGCATCACGCTGCCAAACTCTAATCATCCATATACCATAGAAAAGCATTGTAGTACCCAGAAATCCTATTGTTAAATTTGTGAACTTGAGGGACCATTGCAGGCAAACTTTCATAGGTTTTACCATCTTGTACTTTAAAGAGTAACTCTTCACTCTCTTGTCTGGGAAATTAGAAGAGCACTAGCTCTTACGTTTGAAATGATAACTTTGAGGAATGCATGACAGATCATATTTGTTACATTTATAACTGTTTGGAGTCTTGATTTGTAAGAAATTAGGATATGCAAGAATTTCCCAGGTAGATAGGAAGGAAATTTCCAAGAAAGAGCTTATTCTTTGTACTTTTGTTGAGGGACCTACTCAATTATCAGTTGCTTGCTTTTTTTGTATAACCTGAAAATTGCTTGCCAAATATGTGGACAGATAACAACTGTCTATTTCGATAATTATGTTATTGAATGATTCTAAGTAGATGTAGTGTTTGGTGATTGCAATTAGTTAGCTTTGGCAGTAAAATATGATGTGATGACATAAATGGAAAAGATAGAGAACATCTTCATCGTAGCCAAGCCACTGATATGTTTTGTCCGACAGATTGAAAAGGTTCTTTTAGGTTACCTTTCCTGTCTTTTTCTTTATTTAGCTGTGTGTGATTCTCTTAAGAAATTTCCTCCTCTTCCTGTATAATTCAAAAGGGAGGCATGCAATCGTTACCAAAGAAGAAAATAAAAAGAATATTAGTTGGGAGAATTGGGTTTTACTTCATAACTATCACTACGATGGAACCACTGACAGAGCCTAGAATATCTAAGCATCTTGATGCTTAGAAGAAATAATAGCATCATGAAGTCATTCTCTTGACCAGAGGTCTCGGATTCGAGTCATGGGCATGGAAAAATCCTTGGTAGAGAACGCCTCCTCCGAAAAGGGCCCTTCGCTTTGAACACTAAACGAACACAAAATTGAAAGAAATAGTGTTCAACCTTGGCAGAAACTTTTGTTCCTCTCCTTTCCTTTCCTTTTCAATTTCCTCTGTGACCAATCGATCCATTCCTAATTCGAATCTACTTTCCCTTTTTCCACTTTGCTTCTTTCTGCTGGTGCCAACTTGCCGCTTGGGTTCCTGACGGCGTTCTTTATTCAACTTCTCCGGTGATTTTTTCGCCTTTTCAAAATTTCAAGATTAGGGTTTCAAAATAATTTCTTCAGACTATCAAATCAGAAAGAAGGTTTGGTTAGTTGTGTTTCAGATCTATTTATGTAAACTTTTGGTAAAGCATTTATTTTACCATTGTATTTTTTACATATATATTCAGCTATCGATCTGTGTTAACAATCTGTGTATCACTTTTTGGTATAGAAAACCCTTTACCCCCCAAAGCCTGGTATGTTACCGATCTTTTCATTCTCTGTTCAAACTCTGGTAATTACTTACTAATTTTCTATTCAATTTTCTGTTCAAACCTGGTAATTTTACTGATTTTCTTTTCAATTTCCCTTCAAAATCCAGTCAAATTGAATCCAGATTTTCTTCACCATTTCCACGGACCATCTCCTTTTTTCTTTTCTTCCTATTCTCTCTTTTGCTTTTTGTGGGTGTGTGTGGGTGAGTTCTATTTTCTTGGACATGTGCCTTATTTTTCCGGCGAGGATTTCCGGCAAGCTACAGTACTTTCGGCGACTCCCGTTCAGATTTTTGGCGGGACGCAGCAGAACTACCCGTTCCGATAAGCTTCAGGAGAACTTGCCCCCAGGCACTAGTCGCGGCGGCGAGGCCAGTTTGCGGTGTTTGGGAGTGAAGAGCTAAGCAACACCGGTCGGGACGTGCAAGAGTTGGTAGCAGTTGACCTCGGGCGGATCAAAGCCTACTTTCAGGTTTTTTCACCGGGAGTTGGTACCTCCCGCTCTCTTGTTTACTCTGTACATCTTTTTAGGTATTCTAGCTAGCATTCCGTGTGAGGTTTACTCTGTTGCTATCTAGTTTGCATCTTTTTGCGTATTCTGCTATAGTGCGCGTGTGTGTCACTATACTCTATAGTCGGTTGGAGGGATAGTGGCCGCGGCGGGTGGGGGCGGTGGCGGGGGTGAGTAGGGGGGAAGGGAGTGGTCCTGCGGGTAGGGTGGGAGGAGGTAGCGGACGCTCATAGATTAAGGATTGGTCGTGGAACATAGGCACTCTGACGGGTAAGTCCATTGAGTTGGCGAAGGTTCTTCAGAAGATGAGGGTTAACATAGCATGTGTCCAGGAGACTAGGTGGAAAGGGTCGAAGGCGAGGAATGCAGACGGGTTTAAGCTGTGGTATTCTGGGGTGTGAGAGGTAAGAATGGAGTGGGCATTTTGGTAGATAGGGATCTAAGGGAGTCCGTGATCGAGGTTAGGCGAGTGAATGATAGGTTAATGTCTATTAAGTTGGTTATTTGGTTTGCGTTATCAGCGCTTACTCGCCGCAAACGGGCTTAGACGGGGAGGTTAAGAGGCGCTTTTGGGAAGGCTTGGATGATCTGGTGAGTAGTATTCCCCAATCTGAGAAGTTAGTTATTTGAGGGGACTTTAATGGTCATATTAGGGCTGATGCTGGTGGTTATGGTGAGATGCACGGCGGCTTCGGCTTTGGGGTTATTAACGGAGGAGGCACGTCACTGCTTGATTTCGCCAGGGTTTCTGAGCTTCTGATTGCGAACTTGACATTTCAGAAGAGGGAGGAGCATTTGGTCACCTTCAAGAGTTCGGCGGCGAGGACTCAGATTGATTACCTTCTCCTTAGAATGAGCGATAAGGGAGATCTACAAGGTGGCGAGGAAAGAAGCAAAGCTGGCGGTTACGGAAGCTAAAAATGCGGCGTTTGGTCGCATATACGAGGAATTAGGGGAGAAAGGCGGGGACAGGAAGTTATTCCGGTTAGCTAAAGCAAGGGAAAGAAAGGCGTGTGATCTTGACCAAGTTAGGTGCATCAAGGGCGATGATGGTAGAGTTCTGATGGGGGAGTCTCAAGTCAAGCAGAGGTGGCAGGCGTACTTTCGAGACTTACTTAACGAGGAGGGGGATCGTAACATAGAGCTAGGGGAGTTGGGGCATTCAGAGCAACATAGAGACCTTGGGTACTGCAGGCGCATTAGGGCGGAGGAAGTCATGGGGGCTTTGCGTAGGATGAGTAGGGGTCGAGCGACCGTGCCTGACGAGATCCCGGCGGAGTTCTAGAAATGCATGGGTAGGTCAGGAGTGGAGTGGCTCTCCAGGTTGTTCAATGCGATCTTCATGACCAAAAGGATGCCGGAGGAGTGGAGGTGGAGTACAGTGGTGCCCTTGTACAAGAACAAAGGGGACATCCAGTGCTGTAACAACTATAGGGATATCAAATTAATAAGTCACACCATGAAGGTCTGGCAGCGGGTGATCGAGGCGAGGGTGAGAGAGATGACATCTATATCTGTGAACCAGTTCGGTTTCATGCCGGGTCGCTCCACTACAGAAGCTATCCACCTTGTCATGAGGCTGTTAGAGCAGTTCAGGGATAAGAAGAAGGACCTGCACATGGTGCTTATCGACTTGGAGAAGGCGTATGACAAGGTCCCAAGGGAGGTGCTATGGAGGTGCTTGGAGGCGAAGAGCGTGCCGGAAGCCTACATCAGAGTAATCAAGGACATGTACGATGGAGCTAAGACTAGGGTTAGGACGGTGGGTGGCGAATCAGATCATTTTCCAGTGGTTATGGGGCTCCATCAAGGATCGGCGCTTAGCCCTCTCTTGTTTGCCTTGGTGATGGATGCTCTAACCCGACATATTTAAGGGGATGTGCCTTGGTGTATGCTATTTGCTGATGACATAGTCTTGATAGACGAGACGAGGGTCGGCGTTATTGAGAGGTTAGAGGTATGGAGACAGACTCTCGAGTCTAAGGGTTTCAAAATAAGCAGATCTAAGACAGAATACTTGGAGTGCAAGTTTAGCGCCGAGCCGAGCGAAGTAGGCAGGGACGTGATGATTGGATCTCAGGTCATCGCCAAGAGGGACAGTGTCAGATATCTTGGGTCGGTGATTCAGGGGGACGGAGAGATTGATGGGGACGTCACTCATCGTATAGGAGCGGGGTGGTCAAAGTGGAGGCTTGCATCAGGAGTCCTGTGTGACAAGAAAGATCCACAGAAACTCAAGGGGAAATTTTATAGAGCTGTGGTTAGACCTGGCATGTTGTATGGGGCGGAGTGTTGGCCAGTAAAGAACTCTCATGTGCAGAGAATGAACGGAGATGAGGATTCTCAGGTGGATGTGCGGGCTCACCAGGTTAGATAAGATTAACAATGAAGTTATTCGTGAGAAGGTGGGGTGGCCCCGATGGATAAGAAGATGCGAGAAGCGAGGCTGAGGTGGTTCGGGCATGTGCGGAGGAGAAGTCATGATGCCCCGGTGAGGAGTTGTGAGCGGCTGGCGATCGTCAGCGTACGGCGAGGCAGAGGGAGGCCTAAGAGGTATTGGGGAGAGGTGATTAGGCAGGACATGGCTAGAATACGGGTTTCCGAGGACATGGCCCTTGATAGGAAAGTCTGGAGGTCTAGTATCAGGGTCGTAGGATAGGGTCTCCTAGAGTTTTTCGTACTCCTCATCCGGGGTTGGGTGAGGCTTGGCAGGGCTATCCATAGATGATTTGTGTATTGGATTGTGTCTCCCTTGTTCTCCCTTATAGTAGTTACTGTCTGATATTATTGCATGCTATTTTATTTATGGTTCTTATATTTAGATAATTATTTACGCTATTTCTGCTGGATTTACTAATGCTCTTTTGTGTTTGTTTTTGTTTTTGCTTTCCTTCACTGAGCTGAGTGTCGATTGGAAACAGCCTCTCTGCCCTTTCGGGTAGGGGTAAGGCCCGTCTACATATTACCCTCCCCAGACCCCACTTTGTGGTACATACTGGATAGTATGTACAAGTAATCATGAGCATGATTAATTTACAAATTTACATCACATCAACAAGGTCTTCTAGAACTTATTTTGTTCATTAGATTCATCATATTCCATATCTATTCTCATTGTACAACTACATTTTATCAGATTCAAAAAGACATTCGCATCCACAATCGTAGTTCTTATCGGGTCCCATAGTATCTCCTTGCTATAGCCCAAGGTGAACCACAGAACTAACGAATAAGTAATAGTAATATTTTTCTCAAATTGTTCAACATTATATATTTTTTCTGTGTGTATTATACTTGTGACTAGCTTGAAGTTCATTTCTCCATAATAATAAGCCCATAGAGAAATCAAATTTCTTTTGCATCCAAACTTACACATTACTTTTCAAACAATGGAAAACAGAATTGTGAAGATTACATCTAATTTTAATTGCAAACACAAATAAAAATGGCAAGATTAAGGATTAACTCAATATGAAACCGAAGTTTGCGCATATAAAAATGGTTATGCAACCAAAAAAAACTCTAACCTGAGGATGGCTTGACAGATAAAGGAAAAGAGCATGTCGAGCTTCACTGCAGGCAATGAAGCCACCATGTCCATGAAATTCCTGGCCACTATCTTCACTTGTAGCATTGTTCCCAATCTCTGTTTTGGATCAAATTAGGGTTTTCAATTCCAATTTCTCAACCTAGGTTTAACTCTGATGAGTCTATGCTACTTTCGCCAATATATTCATACGAATCATGACAAAGAAAAGTGCAGATTATGAAGTAAACTCAAGCAAGCTCAAGCGGTGAAAATCGAAAAGTTCTCTGATTCTTGCGATTTGGGCCAGTTGCTCTTGGACTTTTTAGCGTTTGCTTTGGATTTTGAAGTTTTGAAGGCCCAAATATCTTTGGGCCTTCGAGATCGAAGGTGGAATTATTTCGTAAAAATAGCACAGGCTAGTCTGATCATTTAAAAATAGTCAGTATTTATAAAGTCATTAAAAAATAACTACTACTTTGTTACAACAAGAAAAGTTTCAGCATAATCCAGAGACCGATGCACCTTTCATCTGTGTATGAACTTACCGTATATTATGATGGAACCCAACATGGGGGAAACTCTAGTAAAATATGCTGGAGATTGGAGTACCGGTGCTCCAATCTCCAGTATATTATTACCCATATATTATATTGGAACTCAGTATATTATACTGGAGTTCCAGCATAAGTATACTGGAACTCCAATATATAGTTCCAGTATAACTGTAGTATTTTTTCGGATTTTTGAACAGTTTTTTCGTTCAAATTTATCTTTATATGAAAAATGGCTAAATTTCGGTTTTGGCTATTTTTGAATAACCACTTATAAATCTGACTACGTTTGGATTTCTCGCAATTACTTCGTTTTGTTTTTTTTTTTTTTGTATTTTTTCCTTCATAAATTACGTCTATGACAATTAGAAGCTTTTGTTTTAAAAAACATGCGAAAACAATTTTTCGAACAGATTTTGGAAAGTTTATTCAACTAAATATTGGTTTTTTCTTTATCTTTTTTGCAAAACTGGAAAATTACTCCAGATGCATTTCTTATTTTGTTTTAATTTTTTTTATCTCTAAGGGTGTTTTGGTTGAAGAAAAAGAAAGCACAAAAGTGTTTTCGGAGAAAAAAAAACATTTTTTTATAATAGTCGCTAATTAGTGCATTTGCAAATAAATGCATTTAAAACGCTAAAAAACAGAGTTAGGAAGACAAACTAAAAAAGTAATTTTTTTAGGAGTATTAGTCAATTATTTGGTACCAAAAAAACTGAAATACACAAAAGCACTTTGATGCTTAACAGCTGAAACTCTTTGCAATGTAAGTTAAGCTTTGAATTTCAGATTTAGCTCAAAGAAAACAAAAAGTATGTTTTATCAAAGTTGTTGTGTTCTCTTTCGTGCTAAAATCATTTATGTTTTCTTATCTAATCAACCATGTTATTAAATCCGGACAAAATGTGGGTCCAGCCCCATGTGTAGTAACCAATGTTGTTGACTTGGTTTGGTTAGGTAGCTAACTTTGCTGAATTAGTTTGGTTCGGTAACCAACCTTGTTGAATTTCTTTGGGTTGGTAGTCAACTTTGTTGGTGTGTGTAAATTGTCAAATATTGTAGGCTTTAGAGAGTGAAGCTTTGGCTATAAAAGGAGAGCTTCAACTCTCATTTCTATACACCAACAAAGAGAGAAAAGAGAGAGCAATGTATTCCATAAACAGTAAGAAAATAGTTTATGAAGAAAAATAGAGTGTGAGAGATATTGTAGTGAGGTGAAAGAAGAAAAAGAATGTTTACTTCTTTTGAGGGTGTAGTGGTCTTAGGAGTATTTTTACTCGTTATTACACAGTGTAAAATTCGTCGCTATAGTGATATCAGTTGCTCCTCTTGGCCGTAGTTTTTCCCTTTTTAGAAGGGTTTTCACGTAAAATCTTGGTGTCATTTTTGATGCTTTCTATTCTTGCTAATTGAACCATAACTTAATGTTCAGCGTTTATCACTAATACCGTGAATACTATTTTTTCGGGGTTTATTTCCAACAAGTGGTATCAGAGCCAAGGTTCTGTCAAAGTGTGCTCTGTGGTTGCAGTCCAGTCTGTATCTTCTACATCAGAAAAGAATTACTTTGGTCTCATAACAAATAGTATTTGTATTTGTGATAAACGATGGAAACCAACACTAGAAGAATGGTTACTTTGAATGGCGCAAATTATGCCATTTGGAAGGGCAAGATGGAAGATTTACTCTATGTCAAGAATTTTCATCTACCTGTCTTCATCACTATAAAGCCTGATAATAAATCAGATGAAGAGTGGAGTTTGTTACACAGGCAGGTTTGCAGCTTTATTAGACAGTGGGTTGACGATAATGTTTTGAACCATATTTCTGGGGAGACACATGCTCGGACCCTTTGGGAGCACCTTGAAAGTTTGTATGCTCGGAAAACTGGAAACAACAAGATGTTTCTAATAAAGCAGATGTTGGGTTTAAAATACCGTGATGGTTCCGCGATGACAGATCATCTGAATAATTTTCAGGGGATCATGAACCAGTTATCTTCTATGGGCATTAAATTTGATGAAGAAATTTAAGGTCTGTTTCTACTTGTTCCCTACCAGATTCTTGGGAAATTCTTAGAACTTCATTATCAAATTCTGCTCCGAATGGTGTGATCTCTATGGATCTTGTCAAGAGTAGCCTTTTAAATAAAGAGATGAGAAGAAAATCTCAAGGTTCCTCCTCATCAGATGTCTTGGTGACTGACTCTAGGGGGAGAAGCAAGAATTGGGGTTCTCAAAATAGAGAAAATAATAGAAGCAAATCAAAAACAGACTTAAAGATATTGAGTGCTATCATTGCGGGAAGAAAGGGCACACAAAGAAGTTCTGCTGGATTTTAAAAAGGAGAATAGAGACAAGGAAGAACAAAAAGGAGATGGCAATCATGTGGCTACCGTTACTACAGAAGATCTTGTTACTGTCCTTGATGCGGATCTGATAAATATTGCTTGTGATGAGTCAAGTTGGGTTGTGGACAGTGGTTCTGCATCTCATGTGACATCAAGGAAGGAATTTTTCTCATTCTATACTCAGGGTGACTATGGAACTTTGAGTATGGGTAATGAGAATGTATCTAAGGTGGTTGGTGTTGGAACGATTTGTTTGGAAACTAGTAATGGAACTAAACTAGTTTTAAACAATGTAAAGCATGCACCTGATGTTCGTTTGCACTTGATCTTTGTTGGTGTTTTGGATGATGAGGGATATGTTAGTACCAATGGTGCTGGAAAGTGGAAGCTCAATAAGGGCTCCATGATTGTGGCTCGTGGGAAAAAACGTCGTGGTCTATACTGGACTACGGCCTTTACCTTTGTTGATATGATGAATGCCGTTGAGAGCCATAACTTTTCAATGTTATGGCATAAGAGGCTTAGCCACATTAGCGAGAAAGGACTAAATATTTTGGCTAAGAAGAAATTGTTGTCAAATTTTGAAAGTGCAAAATTAGAAAAATGTGAGCACTGCTTGGCTGGAAAACAAAAAAAGTTTCTTTCCAATCTCATCCTCCTTCAAGAAAGAGAGAGTTGATTGAGTTGGTGCATTCAAGACTTATGTGGTCCAATGAAGACAGGGATTGTGGGTGGTGCACTTTATTTTGCTACGTTTATTGATGATTGTTCAAGAAAACTTTGGGTCTACATCTTGAAGACCAAAGACCAAGTGCTGGGTGTCTTTAAGCAGTTTCAGGCTTCAGTTGAAAGAGAAACTGGAAAGAAGCTGAAGTGTATTCGTACTGATAACAGTGGTGAATATTGTGGACTGTTTGACGAATACTGCAAGCAGCAGGGTATCAGACACCAGAAGACTCCTCCTAAGACTCCTCAGCTTAACGGTTTAGCAGAAAGGATGAATAGGACCTTGATGGAAAGAGTCAGATATTTGCTTTCTGAAGCAAAGTTGCCGAATTCGTTTTGGGGTGAGGCTTCGTTGACCGCCGCATATGTTATTAATCTATCTACTGCAGTTTCTTTTCAAAGTGACGTTCCAAACAGAGTTTGGTATGGCAAGGATGTTTCCTCTAACCACTTGAAAGTATTTGGTTGCAAAGCTTTTTGTACATATGCCTAAAGACGAGAGGTCAAAATTAACTGCTAAGACAAGGCAGTGCATCTTCATTGGTTATGGCCTTGATGAGTTTGGTTACAGGCTATATGATCCAAATGAGAAGAAGGTCGTGAGAAGCCGTGATGTTATCTTCGTGGAGGATCAAACCATTGAAGATATTAATAAAGCGGAGAAGCTAAAAACTTCAAGTTCTGAAGGCTTAGTTAATCTTGATCAAGTTCCTCACACAAATGCGGATGACGTTGGTGGGCTCAATGATGGTGATGCCCAGAACCATATTCCGGATCAGCATATTGATGGTGATGGCGATAATAATGCTAATGTTGATGAGGTAGATGCTCCTACTCACGAAGCTGTGGAAGAGTTAGATATTCCACTCAGAGGTCTTCTAGACCTCGTACTCCTTCTTCCCGTTATTCACCTGATGAGTATGTATTACTCACTGATGGGGGAGAACCTGAATGTTATGCGCAGGTCAAAAAGATTCACACAAGTGAAAATCCTGCTGATATGTTAACAAAGGTGGTACCAAGAGACAAGTTCGAACTTTGCAAAGAACTTGTCGCCATGTGCACAAACTAGAAGTTCGGTGTTACCTCCTTCAGGTGAATGGGATTGGAGGGGGAGTTTGTGGGGTCCAGCCCCATATGCAGTAGCCAACGTTGTTGACTTGGTTTGGTTAGGTAGCTAACTTTGTTGAATTAGTTTGCTTAGATAACCAACCTTGTTGAATTTCTTTGGGTTGGCATCCAACTTTGAATTATAAAAAATGTGTGAAAAAATGTCAAATATTGTAGGCTTTAGAGAGTGAAGCTTTGGCTATAAAAGGAGAGCTTCAACTCTCATTTCTATACACCAACAAGGAGAGAAAAGAGAGAGCAAGGTATTCCATAAACGGTAAGAAAATAGTTTATGAAAAAAAATAGAGTGTGAGAGATATTGTAGTAAGGTGAAAGAAGCAAAAGAGTGTTTACTTCTTTTGATGGTGTAGTGGTCTTAGGAGTATTTTTACTCGTTACTACATAGTGTAAAATTCCTCGCTATAGTGATATCAGCTGCTCCTCTTGGCTGTGGTTTTTCCCTTTTTCAGAAGGGTTTTCACGTAAAATCTTGGTGTCATTTTTGCTGCTTGCTGATTGAATCATAACTTAGTGTTCTGTGTTTATCACTAATACCGTAAATACTATTTTTTCGGGGTTTATTCCCAACACAAAAGACCATGTTATTAATGGTTTATAATTTTGTATGGTCTAGCAACGGATTTATCACTGGGAATTTTTTTAAATTAGAATTTATAAGCTATCAAAACAAATATGGAAAAAAAAAAACAAAAGAAGAATGTTAGATGGCCTATTTCTAAGAAGAAACTAGAGAAAAGAAACCCCACATGAAATTTGTTCTGCACAAGTTTGGAATTAGTATAAAAAAAGTACTATATGATTTAAGTCTAACACACTAACAATATAAAAAATCTCTACACTATTAATGCAATTTAACATATAATTATAACTTATTACTCAATTTTTTAAATTACCAAATTAAATATGCTACGAAGACCTAAATATTGTTGTAGGTCGACTTAATATTGTAAAAAAATTATACACTCGAGCGAACAAAACTCGAACTCCAAAATGAACAAAAAGAACCAACACTTATATTTATATGCACAAGTAAAATGCTATACTTTCAAATAAGTAGCATATATATTAATCTTTCTAATTGTTTCAATTTATAGCAATCGTTTGATTGCTTGTTTGTTTCAAAATTGTACAAAAACTTCATCCATGTGCTTTTAGACCAGGTATATAAACTCAACTTTCACCCCATGTTATCTGCCTTAAAACAAAACTTTGAATTAAAGTAGTAATCCTTAGAATATACTATTATATATGCTATTCTTGCCAATTGCACAATTAGTTGTAGAAAATGTCAAAATTATCTTCATTGTGATTTATGTGAATGTCCAAAATATATATGCCATATATAATTCAAATGGCTTCAGGCGGTGGCCTTGTTCTTATCAGTTGGCTCCTCTTCTACAAGAGGCTTGGATGATCTGCTTGATTGAATTTTATTTACTTTGTCAGAAGGGATATCAAACTGCATAACAAACAGTAAATAGTCAAATAAAATGAAACATAGAAATGCAGATGACAAGCAGTCTATTACAAGAAACTTCTACTAATTAATCACATGTTTGTTGAGAAATTTTGTATAATCACTAGCAGAAAGGGACCATCAATTGTTAAAGTGGTTTAAATACGACAAAGTACTGACCTTGAAACCACAGCCAGCTACACAAGCACGATGGCAATCCTGTATTCATAAAACAAGAGTATATAACATACATGTGCAGGTAGGAAAAAACAGTAAATGCCAAATGTATATCCACTTGATAATTGTACTCCAAATGCCAAATCAGGCAGTTGCCAACATAGTAAAGATGTAAAAATACTAGGGAATTCTTCTTTACAATTTGATTTTAGTCACTATATTCCACCATTAGCAGGTATGACTCCAAACTTAAAAGTTGAAACAGATGTGTAGGACACAAAATCTTAGCGAATGGTGCATAGATCTTGTTTCATGTTAGGTGTTTGTCATAATTTTCTTATCATATTTGGTTTTCCTATTTGTCGAAGGAAAGCGCAATATGTTTACCTTAATTGGGTTTTCCTTTCTGTAGAGAGAAATTACAAATCTCCCATGTTTGGCTAGTCCATTTTCTTATAGGAAAAGGTTTGAAGTTCTATAAATTGAAGATTATTTGTCATTCTCATTCAGTTACCTCCACAATATAGTCATAGGTTCTTGAGAGTTGTGTTTAGGGGGGGGGGGGGGGAGGGAATTTTACGGGATAAGTGTTAGTGTGTCTCATTCTTCCAAAGTTGTATTGAAGCCATAGAGAGAGGAAACAGAAAACAAATGTTGACAGTAAATGTAAAAATGACAACAAATGTGAGAATATAAAAGGAAGAGATTGGAGAAACCTCAGACTGGGTAGCAGAACCAGGGGCACGATCGATACAAGCACTCCATTGTTGATCCTTCAGAACTGGACCCTTATAGCACATCTCCTCACATTCTTCCAAACCTGCATATAACTTTTCATTTTCTATTCTTCCTTAATTCAATAGAGAATTAAGCATCACATGAGGTTGCAAAGGGAAACAACATGTTATGGACAATCTGGAAATTTTGAGTTATGAATTCTTAATTGCTTGTTCAAATGGCCATATGTCTTCATTTAAGTTGGTTAATTATATTAGAGAATTGTTGGACTAGGTCCATTTGATAGTGGCTGAACTTTTAGTTCTTTACTTTGGGTTTGTAATAAGACCCGATCCAATTATGTATTTATAAATTATTCTTTTTCTTTGTATAGGATACATTCATTACTCTTGTAAGAACAATAATGAAAAGTATCGAGAAGCTTCTTCTTTCTCTCTAATGGAGATATCTGATCTTTCATTTCTGTGTCTTCTGTCTTAGACATACATCAAAATCTAACATGGTATTAGAGCGTAGATCCTTCTATGGGACGTTCTTCGCTTCCGATCGATCATGTCTTTGTCGATTTCAGCATTTTATCATGTTCCAGATGATGTTCAGCTCAGACAGGGTTTTGTACTGATTTTGGTTTGATTTCTTCAGTCGGATTCTCGCAAATTCAACATTTTTGACCTCAAGTTGTTCGATTACCGATGAGACCTGAAGTTTTTGTGGATTTTATTTCGACCTGAAGCTTTTTTGTGGATTTTATTTCGAGCTAGGGTTTCAAAGTCAAGCTGAAGTTCTCTTCTTTTACTTTACTCTGTTGAGAAGGCCGTTTTCTCTTTTCCGACTGCGAAAAGGCTGGTAACCTCATCTCTCTTTCTGTTTTGAATCGCATGCATCTGTGATTTGTAGATCAATATGTGTTGTGTTGGCTAATTGGATATTTTCTTAAGGAAAAATGACAAATGATAATAACACCAGTGCTGATGCAACTTCTTCCACTCCCTCACGCCTATTTTTCCATGAAGATGATTACACCCATCCTTGTCACCCCCTATATGTTCATCCATCAGACGTATTAGGAACTTCCTTAGTTTCCAGTCCCTTTGATGGAGGTTGCTATGGGAGTTGGACACGTAATGCGTTAGTTGCCTTGTCTATTCGTAACAAGTTAGATTTTATTAATGGTACTTCTCAGAGACCTCCTGAAGGTTCTCCTTTAGCTAGGCAATGGCAACATTGCAAAGATATTTGGACTGAGTTAGAAGAGAGGTATGGGAAAGCTGATGGTGCTCGTATATTTGAGCTAAAGAAAGAGTTGGCTCATATTTCCCATGGGTCCATGGACATAGCATCATATTTTAACAAAATTAAGAACCTATGAGATGAGATTGAGTCTTTGTCTACTGGGAGAGTTCGGATGTGTACTTGTGGGGGTAAGGCTGCTGAGGATGAATAACAAAAGGTCTACCAGTTCCTCATGGGACTGAATGACACTTATATCTAAACAAGAAGCAGCATCATTATGATGAAACCTTTACCATCCATTGGTAATGTATATGGGATTTTGCTATCTGATGAGAAGCAGAGACAAGTTTCTGCTGGAACTCAATTTGCTTCAAATCCTGCCTCTTTCAGTGCTGGTGTATCTAGGCCCCCTCTATCTCCCAAAATAAATTTTGACCCTCAAAGGTCTAGTACCAGTTTTAAAGGATCTTTTGAGCCTCACGGGTCTATTATTTTTTTGCAAATACTGTAAGAAATCTGCGCATAGCATAAATGCTACAAACTCCATGGGTTTCCACCAAATTTCAAACCAAATAGATCTCCTCCTCCCAGAAGGTCTGTTGCACATGCTGAAGTGGATATTTCGGGTGCTTCTGCTATGTTAGCTAGTTCTGAAGGTGCTTCTGCTATGTCAACTCCTGAACATGAGCAATCCTATCCAGTCCAGGGCTTACCAAGGACCAATATTCTCAGCTAATGTTTCTTCTTCAGCAATCTCAATTGTGTCCATCAGCATCTCCTGGTTCCTCAACCAACTATCTTGCTTCTGCTAATTTTGCTGGTGAGTTGTTACCTCCCAATGGTGTATCTTATGGTGCATGTATTCTGACTAAGATAGATAGTATAATTTGGGTGATAGACTCTGGGGCATCTGACCACATGACCTCCCTTAAAAATTTGCTCTTTAATGTTCAAACACTTCTTGTACGCTACCTTGTTTCTCTTCCTAATGGGTATAAAGTTAAGGTCACAAATGTTGGGTCCTTAGCTTTGTTCCCTGACTTGGTTCTTCACAATGTTCTGTATCCTAGTTTTCAATACAATCTCATTTCAGTGTACAAATTACTTTCCCATGATGATGATATTGTACAATTTAGCAAGGATGCTTGTACCTTACAAGGCCCTTCAATGAGGAAGCCAGTGGTTCTTGATAGATTGGACAATGGACTTTACAAACTGTTTCAGAATACCAAGCCTCCAACATCATCTGGTTTACCTATTTCTGCTTCCCTTAATTCTTGTTTGCTTAATTCAGTTTCTGCTCCTATTTCTAGACCTACTAATACAGCTACTGTAAAAACCAATGTTGCTTTACATAATGTGAATAAAGATGATGTTGTTTGGCATTATAGAATTGGGCGCATTCTTTCTCTAAAATGCAGTGCATTTCTGGCCTTAATTGCAAACTATCTTCTAAACAGTCTTTCAATTGCCCAGTTTGTCCATTAGCTAGGCAGACCAGATCATTTTTCCTTGATAGCTCTACCCACTCCACCCAACCCTTTCAACTAATACACATAGACACCTAGGGACCTTATTCTACTCCTACCTATGATGGTTCTAAGTATTTTACAACCATTGTAGATGACTACTCTAGAGCTACTTGGACACATTTAATGGGAGCTGAGAGCAATGCTTTTGAATTGCTCAAGGCTTTCATTGCTTTGGTTGAAACACAATTCCACTCTAAAGTTCAAACTGTTAGAAGTGACAATGCTCTGGAATTGGGATCTAGTTCTTCTGGTTGCCTTTTCTTTTCAGAAAAAGGGATTGTACACAAAACCTCCTGCCCTCATACCCCTCATCAGAATGGTGTTGTGGAAAGAAAACACTTGCATTTACTAGAAACTGCTATGGCACTTTTATTTCAATCTTATTTACCTCTTAAGTTTTGGGGTGATTGTGTCTTAACTGCCACATATCTGATTAACAGATTTCCTTCACCTCTCCTTCAGCACAAAAGTCCCTTTGAACTTCTTCATTCTTCAATTCCTCACCACCTTAGAGTTTTTGGTTGCCTTTGTTATTCCACTGTCACCACCCCTCACAAAGACAAAAGTTTTTCCTAGATCCATTCCTTGTGTTTTCATTGGCTATCCTTTTGCCAAAAAGGGATACAAACTTCTTAATCTTCAGATTAACTCATGTTTTGTTTCAAGAGATGTTATTTTCTATGAGCACATTTTTCCTTTCTGTCAATCCTCAAATGATGTTCCTCAAGTCTTCCCTTTCCTCTTTTCTGCTTTCTTTGATCAGGGTTCTTTTCCTCCCTCTTATTCTGCTCCTCACACTTCACTTGTTTCTCCTCCTGATCCTCTTTCCCATTCTGCTACCACTTCTATATCTTCTTCTTCTGCTGATTCCCCACCTCTTGTACCTCCTCCTTTAAGAAGATCCTCCAGACCACACAATCCCCCTAGCTATATCAACAGCTATGTTTGAACCTCCACCTCCTCTGCTCCTCCCTCTAAGTCTATCCCCATTGCTATTAGTCATCTTCATGTCCATGAGCCTTGCTCTTACTCTTAGGCTGCTGCTGTTCCTGAATGGCAGGAAGCCGTGAGATGTGAATTTGAGGCCTTGGATGCCAACAGAACTTGGGACATTGTTGAGTTGCCTCCTGGCAAGAAACCTATTGGTTGCAAATGAGTGTACAAGGTTAAATATAAGGCTGATGGGAGTATTGAAAGGTATAAAGGTAGATTAGTAGTTAGGGCGGATACTCAAGTTGAAGGTGTTGATTTCAATGAAACTTTTCCCCCTGTGCTCAAGATGTCCTCTGTTAAAACTCTGATTGCTGTAGCTGTTAAGCAACACTGGCTTATCTTCCAACTAGATGTGAATAATGCCTTCTTACATGGGGACCTTGATGAAGAAGTTTTCATGGAACTGCCACCTGGTCTCACTGTTCCTTCTATTACTTCTTCTTCTGCTGCTTTGGTTTGTAAGCTTTAGAAGTCTCTTTATGGTTAAAGGCAGGCTTCCAGACAGTGGTATGCCAAATTGTCTTAAGCTTTATGCTCCAAGGGTTTCTCTCATTCCTTAAATGATTATTCTTTTTTACCAAGGGTTCTAGGGATTCTTTGGTCATCTTGGTTGTCTATGTAGATGATATCATCTTGAATGGGTGTGATCTGGTTGAATTGACTGCTTTGAAGTCCTTTCTCAATGATCAGTTCAAGATTAAGGACTTGGGCTCTCTTCATTACTTCCTTGGCATTGAGGTCTTATAAACTAATTCTGGGGTTCTTCTTCATCAAAAGAAATTCATTCATGATTTGCTGGTTGATTTTCATTCTTCTCACTGCTCTCCTGTCACTTGCCCTCTTGAGTTGAATGTCAAGCTGAAATATAAGGTTGGTACTCCTTTGCCCAAGCCTGAAGAGTATAGGAGTCTAGTGGGCAAGCTAAATTCTCTGACACACACTAGGCCTGATCTTAGTTTTGTTGCTCAGCACCTGAGTCAATTTATGCAATCTCCTTGTGTTCCTCACATGAAGGCTGCTTTACACTTGCTGCGATATCTCAAAGGCACATCTGACTTTGGCGTCTTCCTTAATGATTCTCCTGACTTGTCACTGCAAGTTTATTGTGACAGTGATTGGGCATCTTGTCCAGATAACCGCATGTCTGTTACTGGTTTTTGTATATTTCTTGGGGGCAGCTTGGTGGGCTGGAAATCAAAGAAGCAGCCTGTTGTTTCCCTCTCATCTTCTGAAGCTGAGTATAGATCTATGAGTAAAGTTGTGGCAGAGTTGTCTTGGCTCACCAGATTGTTGTCTGATTTGCGTGTTTCTCCCTCCTTACCTATTCCTTTGTTTTGTGATAATCAGCCAGCTCTTCACATTGCATGCAACCCTGTTTTCCGTGAACGCACTAAACATATTGAACTGGATTGTCATTTTGTTCGTGGTAAGCTTGGGGATGGCCTGATCACTCTTCTTCACACTTCTAGTGCTTCTCAGGTCGCTGATGTTCTTACCAAGGTGTTGCCTGGACCTGCTCATCATCTTCATGTTCGCAAGCTGGGGGTTGTGTCACCCTCCACCTTGAAGGGGGCTGTTGGACTAGGTCCATTTAATAGTGGCTCAACTTTTAGTTCTTTACTTTGGGCCTGTAGTAAGACCCGGCCCAATTATGTATTTATACATTATTCTTTTTCTGTGTATAGGGCACATTCATTACTCTTATAAGAACAATAATGAAAAGTATCGAGAAGCTTCTTCCTCTCTAATGAAGATATCAGGTCTTTCATTTCTGTGTCTTCTGTCTTAGACATACATCAAAATCTAACAAGAATAATTTACAAATCATAAAATAGAAGCTTGGAACTTACATTCCTCCCATGTATCGCCATCAGCATCACACGCCTTTTTGCAAAAAACTCTCCCTGCAAAAATTCACACATCATAAATTTTGAGTAGTGGTATCAAGCTAAATATGCATTCCAAGAAATAAACTACTAAAAGGAGGAAAATACTAATGAGATAGTGTGTTGAAGATCTTCACCGCAATTTCATCTACCTAACGCAGTCTAAGGGCAGCCTGGTGCATAAAGCAGCCCAAATGATTAACTAAAATGCAGCAATATTCTATAACTTTGAAACTATGAAACATGCTCGCAATTTTCAACAGGAATATTGCGAAGCAACAATCAATCAATTATATCTGAATCGCAAGCTAGTTGAGTTCGCCTATATTTATTCTCTAGATTCATTCATCTCTATCGGGCCATCTTATTCCTATACAAACATCAATTTCAATGATTTATACAAGGTATGCTAAATTACTATTTCATAATAAGCTCAAGAAAGACATGAGTTCCGTAATCTTTATTGTTCATTTCTTTTCTTGAATATCTAGCTAGGCATTTACAATAGGAAACATTAACACAGAAATGAGACCTTTACATGAAACAACAAAATTCCCATATCCATAAACAAAGTCTTCCAAATATCATCCCAAATAACAACAACAACAATAACACAGTATAATCCTATTTAGTGGGGTCTGAGGAGGGTAGTGTGTATGCAGACCTTACCCCTACCCTTGGGTAGAGAGACTGTTTCCAAATAGACCCTCGGCATCCTTCCCTCCAAGAACTTCCCACCTTGCTCTTGGGGAGACTCGAACTCACAACCTCTTGGTTGGAAGTGGGGGTTGCTTACCATCATAGCAACCCCTCTTGTCTATCATCCCAAATAAAAACAATTTTTTTTTGTTGGGGGTGGGGGGTTCCAAGAAAAAGGGAGAGAGTAAATTACAAGGAATTTGGGTGAGAGCAGAGAATTTATTGGTGCATTGTTTATTACAGGGCGGAGTCCATTGTTGTGGAATCATTTTTCTCAGCTTTTTCTTGTTTTATATATTCTCTAATCAAATGGGAGATAGGAACATTAATGGAAGTTTTAATGTAGAAGATGAAGTTTGAAGGAAAAACAGAGAGGAGGAATGTGAGTTAGGAAGAGGATGGACTGAATCAAAACGTAGAAAAAATAACTAGGAATATCGATGCAGGAAATAGGGGGAAATAATTATTGATTCGTAAATTTAGGCGACTCATTTGTTGTGTGCCAATGTTGTTATTTGTCTTGTTTTGGACACCATGCAAAAGGAAGAAACTTTTCTTTGTTTCTGTATGTTTACGTTAAAAGAATGAAAAATGAATTAATGTAGATTTATTGTCTCCCTTCCTTTCATTTCCCTTTCAAATCTTCCCATAATGTTAAAACTATGTTAGTTCCACAATTCGGTCTATTAAGAGAATCGTTTAGATACCTTAAATTATTTTACTTTTACGTTCTCTCGATAAGAAATTTTTTGGAAAATCTTTGACTTGTGGCGAGTATAGTCAACGAATCACTTTCTCAATGATCCTCCAATTCTCCGTCAATCCTGAATAAAATGTCCTATGCCTTCATTTGGAATTGCCCATAACTTATTCTACTTTTCTTTTTAAATAGTTCCTTTTTGTCATTAATTTATTCATTTTTATAAGAGTTGCTCGAGAAGATATTATATTTCATTACATTAATTTGCAAATGTGTATGAGAAAATAGATCAAACTATAGAAGTTAGGGATTTGAGTACATGTGGTGACAAATCGCGATTACTTAGTAGGTAGAGTGGCTGGAAAATTTCTCACCTACCCAAGTCTAAAGTAAGAGTGGGCCAAGGTTGTTAGTTGTTACGATCATCAATGTTATAACTGGGGCATTTATATTTATACTCATTTTTTGTGTCACGTTGTAATTTGTGTTTGCTTTGCAAAAAAAAATGGCAAGCGTACTCACTTTTTCGCATAACTTCAGAATACAGTGCTGAAACAACTGTTGGGGTGCAAATCCCATCTCACACCGGATGAGAGGGAGAAAGGTGACCAAAATATATATGGTTACCCAACCCCATTAGTATGAGGCTTTTTGGGAGATGCCCAAAAACAAATCCGTGAGAGCTTGGCCCAGAGCGGACAATATCATACTAATGCGGGGTTGGGGTGAGGGTACGCACGGTCCCCAGCATGTGGTATCAGAGCCCAGGTTCGGAGGGCGGAGTAGCGGACCGACGCGTGCGAAGTCGACGGTGTGCCAAACTGGACCAAAGGTGATCTCCGGGCTAGCGGGGTAAGGTGTCTGCGGAAATGCCTTGTGTCGAAAGTCTTCCCGACAGAAACAGATGGTCGGGCGACGGGTCCCGCGATAGTTGCGGCGGTGCAAGATGGGTGGCAGATCGGAAATGGATATTCGCTGGAGGGGAGGTCACGGGATTGTGTGGTCTGGGTTTGAGGGGAGGTTTGTTGGGGTGCAAATCCCATCCCACACCGGATGAGAAGGAGAAAGGTGACCAAAATATATATGGTTACCCAACCCCATTAGTATGAGGCCTTTTGGGAGATGCCCAAAAATAAATCCGTGAGGGCTTGGCCCAGAGCGAACAATATCATACTAATGCGGGGTTGGGGTGAGGGTACGCGTGGTCCCCAACAACAGCAAACGTAATCATGCAAAACTTCAGCATTCTAGTAGCTGAGCCTGAAGTTCAGGTCTAGAGCTGAAATTTTTGTTTGTAACTAACTTCAACTCTAGAGCTGGAGTTTTTATTTTGTAACTGGCGAAGTTTTTATTTTGTAACTGGTGAAGTTTTTATTTTGTAACTGTCGAACTTTAGCGGATGACTTATGTATAGTAAGGTGGCTTATCTATAAAACAAATTTGTAACTAGTAAACGAACAATAAAGTTTTGAATAGGTTAAAAAAAACCCTCGCGTTTCTGTTAAAAAACAAAACATGGAAGGAAGAAAATGCCAATTTTTCACTTCTAATTAGTCGTCCTGGCTACTGGACAGTATTTCATCTTGAAGAATATACGAAAAATTTAGAATTCTACAAAATGATCCAAATAAATCAACAGTTTGAGTATGTTATTATATAACTTGGTGAGAATTGTGTGATTGAGACCGGAAGGTGTATAAATGTAAAATGAACTTACGTTACAATTATTTTAATTATGTATAGTAAGATGCCTTCTGAGGAATTGAGTGAAGCCACATAACGAGAGATATTGTTATATTAATGTTAAGTTTCGGAGAAATATAAATATCATTGGGAGAAGGAGTAGAAGAAAGGGGGCTGAAGTTGATTAAAACTGGGTACAAGTTAAAAGCTTTAAAAAAATGGATACAAGTTAAATGAAGGCAACCAAATAGGACGCCGCGTGCAATTTTTACGTTATAAATGAGGCAAGTGTACGGATAACCATTCTCAGGAATACTATTTAGAGATTAGACAATACTTATTTTGTCTTGAACTTGTAAAATAAAAATCAGAATATTTTTATTCTAAAAAATTAAATTGAAAAACTGTGATTCAAGACACATTAACAACCCTTTACCGTGGCTACCTAGTTTCATTTCTAGGTTACAAATGATGAGGATTACAATAATCAAACTTTAAAATTCAAACAAGCTTTCACACACAAAAATTGTATTATTATCTGTTTCTACTTTCCCTTATTTTAAATAATGAATAGAGTAAACGATAAATTAGAATATCATTGATATTCTCATACCAACCACAACCGGGTAAGCAGGATGAAAGAACGAATAATACATAAATACCCCACTTGTCCCAAAATTTTAGCTGTCCACTTTTTTCTCCTTTTTTGGGTAAAAAACTGTCCACCTAATCTTTTGCTAGCGATCTATTACTCTTCAATATATAGAGTCCTGTTATGAAATAGAAGATTCTTACACTTCTATTTAAAGTGAATGTCTTTAATGTATTTAATTAGAGAGATTTTAGAGTCCTATTATTGGTAGCAAGATCTTCCTCCTCCCTATAAATAGAGGTGCTCTCTACCATTGTAATTCACTCCTAACTCTCAATAAGAAGAACTCTCTCTACTCTTCTCTCTATTGCTATTGTTCTTGCATAATTGTTCTTGTCTTTACTTTAGTTTATAACACGTTATCAGCACGAGACTCTACCGTCTCAAGTACCATTCTCGAAAATCCAAGGTATTTTCCCTCTTCCTAATTTAATTTTCGAGTATGTCTGACATTATGAAAAGAAAGTTTGTTGCCCATGAAATTTCGGGCAAGAACTATATGACATGGGTGTTGGATGCTGAAATCCACCTAGATGCTATGGGTCTCGGAGACACCCTCAAAGATAAAGAAAAAGCATCCACCCAAGATTGTGCAAAGGCCTTGATTTTCTTGCGCCACCACCTTGACGAAGGTTTGAAGATTGAATATCTCACCGTCAAGGATCCACTCGTTTTGTGGAACGGCTTAAAGGAGAGATATGACAACCTGAAGTTGGTCACTCTGCCACAAGCACGATATGATTGGGCCCATCTGAGGCTACAGGACTTTAAGTCCGTTTCTGAATATAATTCTGCAATGTTCAGAATTACTTCTAAACTGAAGCTATGTGGAGATAACATCTCCGATTACGATATGCTTGAGAAAACGTTTACAACGTTTCATGCCTCCAATATGGTACTGCAACAACAGTACAGAGAAAAGGGCTTTACGAAGTACTCTGAACTGATTTCTCTCTTACTAGTGGCTGAGCGAAATAATGAACTGCTCATGAGAAATCACGAAAATAGACCAACTGGGTCTACACTACTGCCTGAAGCAGATATGGTGCACTCTCACTATGCCAAACATGAAAAGGACCGTGGTCATGGTCATAAACGGGGTCAAAGCCAAGGACGTGGACAAGGAAGAAATTCCAAAGAAGTCCGTCACCCCCCAAAGAGAGATAACCACCGAAAGCAGAAACGGGATCCCGAAGATCCTAAGGCAAATAGTTCAGAAACTATATGTTATCGTTGCGGTGGAAACGGGCACTGGTCTAGGACTTGCCGAATACCAAGACACTTGGTTGACCTTTATCAAGCATCTCGAATGAGAAAACGCCCTGAAACAAATTTTGTCTCTGACGACAACTTTGACTTCACCCACCTGGATGTGGCAGACTTCTTTGAGCAACCCGAGGGAAAGATAGACCACCTAATCGGTGATGGAACCGTGATGAAAGAAGATGGAGCTGTTTGATTCTACTTGTATTAGTCAATGAATAAATTAATAGTCATTAGCATTAGCTCGTATTAGTTAGTTCATGATGTGATGTTTGTAGTAGTTCATTAGAATGTTTTCAATATGCTCAAATATCAATAAAATCTTTATTTTCCAGTAGAGGTAATCGACTAGCCTGAAAAACTAGTCGGTTATCTCACGTTTCGCATAAAACTGCAAAACAATCGATTGTCAATGATCAACAATCGATTGTCTTTAAAAATAGTGGCCTGGAATTTTTCAAAAATGATCAACAATCGATTGTCTATATTTGACAATCGATTGTCAGACACAGTGAGGTCCGGAATTTTTCAAAAATCATCCACAATCGATTGTCGATATCGAACAATCGATTGTCTTAAACAATGTGATCTGAAGTTTTTCAAAAACAACAAATAATCGATTGTGTGTGTTTAACAATCGATTGTCTATGTTCCAACAATCGATTGTGTGTTTAATAATCGATTGTCTTATGAAAAACGCTGAAATTTTCAAACTGCATAGTAATTGATTATGGACAACATATCTGATTTTGTTAGTCAACTGTTAGTAGCAGATTTTGAAAATATTATGTGACACAAAAGGATTGAACTTGTTTATTCTTATGTTCGTGTATCTCCTTTTTTTTGTATGTCAAACTATGGGAAAGCAAAATGGATATCTCACAAAGCGAACTTGGATCAACATCCAACTGTAAAAGTATTTGCCTAGTTGATTCATGTACTACACATACAATACTCAAAGAAAGGAAGTATTTCTCTCAACTGAATATGTGTAAGGCAAACATTACTACAATCTCTGGAAGTAGTAAATTGATTGAAGGCTCCGGAAGAGCTATTGTAACTCTGCCCAAGGGCACGATGTTAATCATAGAGAATGCAATGTTCTCCTCCAAGTCTATGAGAAACTTGTTGAGCTTTAAAGATGTACGCCGGAATGGCTACAATATTGAGACAATGGATGAAGATAATCTTGAATATCTCGTCCTCACTTCAAAGAATGTCTCCGGCCAAAAGAGGGTTATTGAGAAATTCCCGTCTTTATCTTGTGGCCTGTATTGGACAAGAATTAGTGCAATTGAGGCACATTCAACAGTAAATCTAAAGAATACTGAGTCCAATACATTTGTACTTTGGCATGATCGACTGGGTCACCCAGGATCAACCATGATGAGACGGATTATAGAAAGCTCATATGGGCATCCGTTAAAGAATTTCAAAATTCTCTCAAGTAATGAATATCCTTGCACTTCGTGTTATCAAGGCAAGCTGATTATCAGACCATCCCCAACAAAGGTTGGGACTGAGTCACCCCAGTTTCTGGAACGTATACAAGGGGACATTTGTGGACCTATTCACCCACCTAGTGGGTCTTTTAGGTATTTCATGGTCTTGATAGACGCATCCGGTAGATGGTCTCATGTGTGCCTGTTGTCATCTCGCAACCTGGCGTTTGCGAAGTTAATGGCACAAATCATTCGGCTACGAGCACACTTTCCAGATAATCCAATCAAGTCCATTAGACTGGATAATGCTGCTGAGTTTACATCCCAAGCATTTAATGATTATTGCTTATCAATCGGGATAAAAGTTGAACATTCTGTAGCCCATGTTCACACTCAAAACGGTCTTGCAGAATCGTTAATTAAGCGCTTGCAGTTGATTGCAAGGCCATTACTGATGAGAACGAGGCTGCCCACTTCAGTGTGGGGTCATGCCATATTGCATGCAGCAATGCTAATTCGTCTCAGGCCGACGAATTACCACAAGTATTCTCCGTTGCAATTGGTTTTGGGTCATGAACCCGATATATCCCATTTAAGGATATTTGGATGTGCCGTATATGTGCCTGTAGCACCGCCATCCCGCACCAAAATGGGTGCGCAAAGAAGGTTAGGAATATATGTTGGGTTTGATTCGCCCTCCATCATTCGCTACCTTGAAACATTGACAGGCGACCAGTTTACTGCACGATTTGCAGACTGTCGATTTGATGAAACACTTTTCCCAAAATTAGGGGGAGAAGTTGGTGAAACCAAACGGGAAATTTTGTGGAAAAATGAATCATTATCTCATCTTGATCCACATACCTCTACTTGTGAGAAAGAGGTACAAAAGATTATCCATTTGCAAAGAATAGCAAACCAAATGCCTGACGCATTTACGGACTTGAAGAGGATAACGAAATCCCACATTCCTGCGGAAAATGTTCCGATCCGTATTGAAGTCCCTATTGGACAATTATCTAGTGTCATATCCAATGAGTCAAATGCACGCCAGAAGCGTGGCAGACCATTAGGTTCCAAAGATCGAAATCCTTGAAAGAGGAAAAAGAACGATCTAAATGACACTATGAAAGAATCACATGAGGACGCTCATGATTTAATTAATTCCGAGATTCACGAAGAATCTATTGAGCCTGAAGCTCTTGAAAATACGGAACTACTCCCAAATCCAATTAATATTGAGGCAAATATTAATCGAGTGGATGTTGTGGTAGATAATGTCTTTGCTTATAATGTAGCATCTAACATTATGAAAGAATGTGAGGATCTCGAACCTCAATCTGTGAAAGAATGTCGAGAAAGACATGATTGGCCAAAATGGCAAGTAGCAATTCAATCTGAATTGAATTCGCTGGCAAAACGTGAAGTTTTTGGCCCTATAGTTGAAACACCTAATGGTGTTAAGCCCGTTGGCTACAAGTGGGTCTTTGTACGCAAACGAAATGAGAAAAACGAGGTACAAAGATATAAAGCACGCCTTGTTGCACAAGGTTTTTCCCAAAGGCCTGGTGTCGATTATGAAGAGACATATTCGCCTGTAATGGATGCGATAACCTTTCGTTATCTCATAAGTTTTGCTGTCCATGAGAAGCTGGACATGCACTTAATGGATGTCGTTACTGCCTATCTTTATGGCTCACTTGATAACGACATATACATGAGAATTCCCGATGGACTCAAGGTGCCAAATGCGCACAATTCCAAATCTCGGGAAATATTTTCAATCAAATTGCAAAGGTCCTTGTATGGTCTAAAGCAATCAGGACGAATGTGGTATAATCGTCTAAGTGAGTACTTGTTGAAAGAAGGCTATATAAATGATGCCATTTGCCCATGTGTTTTTATAAAGAAAACAACATCGGGATTTGTTGTACTTGCCGTATATGTTGATGACATAAACCTTATTGGAACCCCTGAAGAACTCCAAAAGGCAATTGATTATCTAAAGGATGAATTCGAGATGAAAGATCTCGGGAAGACTAAAACTATGTCTTGGTTTGCAAATTGAATATTTGGCAAACGGAATTTTTGTTCATCAATCTACCTATACAGAAAAGGTATTGAAACGGTTTTATATGGATGACGCACATCCGTTAAGTACACCGATGGTTGTTCGTTCACTTGAAGTGAACAAAGATCCATTCCGACCTAAAGAACGGAATGAAGAGATACTTGGTCCTGAAGTACCATATCTTAGCGCAATTGGCGCATTAATGTATCTTGCAAATACTACAAGGCCGGACATTTCTTTTTCAGTTAATGTCTTAGCAAGATTTAGCTCAGCTCCTACGAGGAGACATTGGAATGGGATCAAACACATATTGCGGTACCTAAAGGGGACTACCGATTTGGGCCTATTTTATGGAAAGAATTGCAGCCCGGATCTTGTTGGTTATGCTGATGCTGGATATTTGTCTGACCCACACAAGGCTCGGTCTCAAACGGGTTATGTGTTTACCTGTGGAGAAACAGCCATATCTTGGCGATCGACTAAGCAATCAATTGTGGCTACTTCATCTAATCATGCCGAGATAATTGCTATTCATGAAGCAAGTAGGGAGTGTGTGTGGCTAAGGTCGATAATACATCATATCCAAGACAAATGTGGTTTGAAATGTGATAAACTACCCACAACTTTATATGAAGATAATGCAGCATGTATAGCTCAATTGAAGGGAGGATTCATAAAGGGAGATAGAACGAAGCATATTTCACCAAAGTTATTCTTCACACATGATCTTCAGAAGAATGGTGATATCAATGTTCAACAGATTCGTTCAAGTGAAAATTTGGCTGATTTATTCATAAAGTCTCTACCAAAGTCAACCTTCAAGAAGCTAGTTCACAAGATCGGAATGCGAAGACTTAAGGACATAAATTGATGTTCTTATCAGGGGGAGTTAAGGCGCGTTACACTCTTTTTCCCTTACAAGGTTTTGTCCCAATTGGGTTTTCCTTGCAAGGTTTTTAACGAGGCAACCAATAGGCGCATATTCAAACATGTGTACTCTTTCCTTACTTTAATTTTTTCCATTGGGTTTTGTTTTAAGGTTTTAACGAGGCACATCATTGAATAGACATTCAAGGGGGAGTGTTATGAAATAGAAGATTCTTACACTTCTATTTAAGGTGAATGTCTTTAATGTATTTAATTAGAGAGATTTTAGAGTCCTATTATTGGTAGCAAGATCTTCCTCCTCCCTATAAATAGAGGTGCTCTCTACCATTGTAATTCACTCCTAACTCTCAATAAGAAGAACTCTCTCTACTCTTCTCTCTATTGCTATTGTTCTTGCATAATTGTTCTTGTCTTTACTTTAGTTTATAACAAGTCCGAAATTGAAATGATATTATTTTTGGCACAAAATATATTTTTACAGTTTTAGAAAAAGTTATATTTCTAACTAACACGCAGTATGATACTGCATTTTACTTTAACGAAAGATTAATCGTCAAAATTAAACGCATTATACTACATTTTATTAAAAAAATTAGTTTTTAAAAGAAAAACGCATTATAATACGGCGTTTTTCTTAAACGCAGTATTGTAATGTGTTTTCCTGTAATAAATATATGGCCCTCTCTTCTTCCTCCCCACGAATTCTGTCTCCATTGTTTACAAAATCCCCACACCACTCCCCCACCCCCTAGCGCGAATTTAAAAAAATCTTGGGCCCCACCCATCACACAAAAAGCAAAGAGCATAGATTCCGTATACATCACAAGCTTTGGGTTCCTCTTTCGGAGTCAAAATTTTGATTTAGATTTATTTCAAAACACTTAAATTGAGGTATTTTGATTTTGTTTATGTCGAAACTCATAGAGCATATGCATATTTGTTTTGTTGAATGTGTTTCCACATTGATTTGTGTTATGCTTGCGTTTAAATTTGTATGTTATTTTTATCCAGATTGAATTATAAGCCTTGGGACAAAAAATAGTTGAAACTTGATAGATAATTTTTATTGTTAATGTTATGTTTTTATTTGCTTAAATAATAAATATTATTTATTTAGTTTTTTGTTCATATGTACATTATGTTTGTTGTTTTTATATGTAATAGTGGCCTTTTAGCGTAGTAAAATATAGAGCTTTTTGGCATAGTAAAATATAGAGCCTTACAGCGTAGTAAAATATAGAGCCTTTTAGCTTAGTAAAATATAGAGTCTTTTAGTATAGTAAAATATAGAGCTTTTCAGCATAGAATATATGTAGTTTAAGTATGTACTAACTACAAACTCTATCCAATTATACTTTATCAAATTAATTATTTAATTTATAAAAATAAACGTTGAAAATTAACAAATTAATATATATTGCCAAATTTACTCAAATATCGAGCCTGGAAGTGGAACTCATAGGTAATTACTCAGTCCAATTCAATAATTAATTATTTAATTTATTAAACTAATAAAATTTTGAACTTATTGAAATTGACACACATAATAATAAAGGATAGTTTAGTACTACTGGGCAGCAACTATCAAGCTTGGAACCCATAGATAATTACTCAGTCAATTAATAATTAATTATTTAATTTATTTAACTAACAAAATTTTAAACTTATTGAAATTGACACACACATTAATTAAGGATAACTTGGTGCTATCGAGTCTCAAATATCGAGCCTGAAACCCATAAATAATTACTCAGTCCGATTATATAGATAACTATTTAATTTATTGAAGTAACAAATTCTAAAAATATTAAAATTGACGCAAATAATAATTAAGGATAGTTTGGTGCTACTGCGCCTCAAATATCGAGTATGGAACCCATAGATAATTTCTCCATCCAATTAAATAATTAAATTGCTTACAAAATTCTAAAAATGTTAAAATTGACACATATAATAATTAAGGATAGTTTGGTGCTACTGAGCATCAATTATCGAGCTTGAAACTCATAGATAATTACTCAATCCAATTATAAACATAATTATTTAATTTATTTAACTAACAAAATTTTAAAAATATTGAAATTTACACACATAATAATTAAGGATAACTTGGTGCTACCGGGCCTCAAACATCGAGCCTGGAACCCATTGATAATTACTCAGTCCATTATAAAAATAATTATTTATTTTATTAAACTAACAAAATTCTAAAAATATTAAAATTGACACAAGTAATAATTAAGGATAACTTGATGCTATCGGACCTCAAATATTGAGACTGGAACCCATATTACTTAGGCCAATTAAATAATTAATTATTTAATTTATTATAACACGAACATACAATTAATAATGTTTAAATTACAGTAAATGACATGGACTTGCCACATGTGCATCCTGGACCAGCCGAGGATCAGATATTAGTGTTGCAGGGCGACCATAGGTCCTCATATGTATGAGAGAGACATCTATTGGATCAGACTCTCCGCGCTAGGAGGCCAGATGATTTGTGGGACTTTTTGAGGGGGAGACATTTCCATCCCCGCGTAGTCGATCGCCTAGAGGCTACGGGCTTCCTTAGGATTTTTTGGATTGGGCGGATGCAGCTCGATTGTCTCCTATCACAGCTTTGATAGAGGCGACCGAAGACGCACACTTTTCACTTGCCCACTAGAGAGGCCACGGGCCATGGCAGTGACAGGCAATCCACGGGCAGACTTCAACAAGCCGTTGAATGACTCTGACACATTTGTAGTCAGGGCTCCCTATCGTCTGCCGCCATCGGCATGAAATATCCACATGTGAAGCTCATGTCCCATCAGCCAAGTATTGTCTCGTGGATCTAACTGCCGGATCGCTTCCATGCGCCTCATGAATTTGCACTATTGGTGCTCAGTTGCAGCCATCCACATTAAGTCATGCAAGGCCTTGTCAGGATATTTCTTCTGGAAATTGGCCTTCAGTTCCTCACACAGTAACGGTGGCATGGATAGGGTTCCTACCATTCCGGCAAGTGCCGTACTTAACTTAAAATACCACTATGTCGATCAGATATAAAACAAATACCTGAACGTTGTTTGAGAACGTGCCACTTCAAGTGGTTCAAAAAAAGCATCCACGTCTCTTCGCTTTTGTTTGCACAAATGGCAAAAGCAAGTGGAAATATTTGTACATTGGTATCTACTGCAACTGCAACCAAAATCTTAATATCATACTTTCCATAGGCATGAGTACTGTCTATGGAAATTACCTGACGACAATGCACAAAACCATCAATTGATGGTTTAAATGACCAGAACACATAGTTGAAAATATATTTGGGTCTGTCCGGATTCCGCTCACGCCTCCATTCAACAACAGTCCCGGGGTTAAAGTATTGTAGTGCGGCTATGTACTTGGGTAGAGATGAAAAAGACATATCCCAGTCGCCATAAATAAGTTCAAAGGCATGTTTGCGATCGATATATGCCTTTTTTTGTTATAGTACAACCATACTCATGGTGGATGACTGTATACACTCTTTAATCTTGAACCTAATGAACACTTCCAAATATGGAATCAAGACAAGAAAAATCAAGTCACATCCAGGTTGAAGTGATTCTCATTGAATATATCCATTTCACATCTGTGGGTGCTAATAAATTTACCCACTTTCCACAAACCTAATTTCTTCTTGCTAACACGCAACATCCAGTGACAATCCATAAAGTCTCTACGGCATACAACCTTATATACCTACGTAGTTAACTCCCTTACCTTCATCTCATGGCACTCTCTTACACTGTAGATTTTTACAAGCCTAATTAGGCGAGCTTTATCGGGAAAATACATGCCCTTTGCCAGCACGCTGGTCTAGACTCATCCCACATCACTGACCGAATTTCATCATGATCCCTTGTGAGGGTATCCATGCCCGGTGTACTTGACAAATTGTCAAGGTAGGGAATATTTCTCTCATGAAATGGCACGTGGAACTCGTACACTCTTGGTCTGGCGGGAGGTGGAGGAGCATGTTCCCTCGTCACTCAGGTTCGGCATCCACTTCCTTCTCATCATCACCCTCATCAGGGAAGGGTGTGTCATTTCCAGACTCATCCGCATTATTGTCATAATCATTATCATCTTCCTGACTCTGTGCTTCTGCCAAATCACGAGTCAGTACTTTGTCTATGGGCAGCTGTGTGAGGTCAGGAACATCAAGATGCTCATTTTCACTACACAAAAGGAACAAAATGATAAGCTACCCAACTAGATAAATACTTTACATATAGTTATATCACTTTATAAGTCGTACTGTCTTGACGTTTCATGATATATATTTTCTTGTTGGCGATGACTCCCAGATGGTCCACTGTGGTCCAAATACGCCAGAACTATGCATATTCCAACTAGGGGTGGGGTCATCACTTGTAAAATTCATATCCAGACGGTACCCCTTATGAAAAATATGAGTGTTAATACAAATCCAATTAAAACATAAAATAAACATAGCTAAAACGTAGAACAATTGAAGTTTACCAGTCGTCTTGTGGATTATATAAAACTAAAAAATTATTTTGTGGCTGCTTATTCGCCGGTGGTAACAAGTTCAAAGCAAGGCAAGCTCTTTCATCAGCAATCTGTCCGGCAAAAATTGCTCCAGAATAACCACCTGATGACTGGGTGTTATCCCTACTATGCATGCCCTCATTATTAGAAACGTCTTCAACCTTGACGTACATTTGCAACAATTTTATTACAATAAATTCCCTGTATTTATCCGGAATCCGCAAAAAATCTCTAAGAGTTTCATCTTCTTCGATGTTAAACTCAGAATAATAAGCAACCCCTGCGGAGTCACTGAATACAAAAATCTATCGGTTTTTTTAAGGATAACCGAACGTTTCCTCGCACTTATTGTTTTATGTAACAACGATACAAATTTATCATACTCCATTGTAAGCGGCAATTTAAAATGACACTGTGGAGGTGAGCTATACCTCATAGAGTTATTCTCCATCACAACCTCACCTCTTCCCCCCCCCCCCCCCAATATAATGAAACCTATATTTTTTGATCTTCAAACATTATAAAAAAATGATTGATAAGAAGAAGAGAGAAGTATAAACGAAAGTTTGAAGGAAAGTTTTGAATGGATTTTCATAAAATTCAAACGCCTTTAAATAAGGCAAGTCCGAGCTTGGGGTGCATAATTTTTTTTATCTAAAATGAAATACATGCTATGTGTTATGTATTTGAATTATTGTTATGACAGTTATCCGCAGAACATTATTGGTGGGCCCAAAAATTAGTGTAAACGCAGTATAATAATATGTTTTAGTGTAAAATGCAGTATTATACTATGTTTTACACTAAAAAATAAATATTCTCTGCAGTCCTGCACAACTGTTATTCCCAAATTTTATAGGAAAACGCATTACAATACTGCGTTTAAGGAAAATGTTGCATTGTAATGCGTTTTCCTTTAAAAAAAAACTTTTTAATAGAATGTAGTATAATACTGCGTCTAACTTTAACGACTAACTTTCCGTTGAAGTAAACGCAGTATTATACTGTATTTTAATTAGAAATATATTTTTTTAAACTGTAGAAACGTATTTTGTGCCAAAAATGGCATCATTTCAGTTTCGGACTCCTATATATACATATCAATAATTTAATTATTACCCCATCACAAAAAGGTAATTTCTTTCTTTTCTGAATGATGAGCTATAAATACCGTAAATATTATGTTTCAGTCTTCTGCTTTTACTTTACTTTATTACTAAAAAGGGGGAGAAAACGTATAATACATTTTGTTAAAAAAAGGATGCATCTTTGATTACTTAAACATCAACAAACTACCCATTAGGGCTAACAACAATATTGTTTGTAGTCGGGTAAGTGACACCCCCATTCACCATTGTTGTACTATTACTATTATAGATAAAAAAAAAATTTTGAACAAAGTTCCTGTGATTTCTGCCCAAAATACATTGTTGAGAAACACCGGAGGAACTTGTGTTACAAAAACTTCTTCAAAAAAAGTCCTTCTTGTCCATTCCTTTGCTAGCTTGTCCGCTACTTTGTTGGTCTCCTTGTATGCTTCACCACCACATCGCCTAGTCTTTGGACGATTGACCTGCATTCAAAAATGATAGAGTCAAAATTGAGGTTTTTATTAGTTAGCATTCTAATTACCTATATTGAATCAGTGTTTATTTCCAGCGGTAATAACTTTTCTTTCTTCTGCAATTTGCCTATGAGGAGAGCTAGCACTTCAGCTTGGATGTTAGTGGTGTATTGGACTGATCCTATGAAACCAGTATCCAATTTCCTCCTACATCTCTGAACACCCCGCCCAGTCCTCCCTTACCTGGGTTTCCTGTTGGTGCTCCATCACAGTTTAGCTTGAAGGAATTGATTTTTGGTGGTTCCCATTTTACCCAGATTTTCTCCATGTTTTTTATTTCTTTTTCTAGTATTAATGTGTCATATTCAGTAGCCTTTGCAATCGATATTTTTAATCATATATGTCTTTTCTGTTGTTGAAGATGTTATTGTTCCTTGTTAGCCAAATTTTCTAGAAATATAAAGGTATGAGCTCTCCCAGGAAATGATGTTGTTATTCTCGTTTTTTCCTGTGATGCTCAGGTATTAGGCCATTCTGTGGGGTTGAACACAGGGATAATGGTGTTGAACTCCTTTTTGCATTTCGAAATGATGTCTTTCCAAAAAGTTTTTGCAAAGGGGCAATCATAGAAGATGTGTGCTGAAATTTCATTTGCCTGATTACAATGTTGGAACGTGGAATTTGGTTGTACCCCTACTTGATGGAAGTATGCTTCAGTGGAGAGCCTTTTACGAAATAGTAGCCAGAAGAAAGATTAAATTTTTTTGGCACTTTACCATATCCATGTGAAAATGTGGGTCCTGTTTTCTTGCCCTTGGTCTAGGATTGAGCATGCTGATTTGGTTGAGAACAGACCATTTGGTATTGCTTCCCATATCATTCTATCCTCCTTGGCTGGGTTGGGTGGGATAAAGGTTTTGTAGATGCAATTTTGCACATTTTTGGGAATGGTAATGGAAAGGGTTGATAGGTTTCATACCCGATTTTGGTGGACATTTGCAACTGTTTTGAACATATCCTCTTTGGTCAAAGGACCTTGAATTAGAGATCTGATGGCTGGGAGGTTATTAATCCAGGGGTCGTCAAACAAATTTACCCTATTCCAAATGTAAATTACCCATCTTTTTGCTTTCATGCATGTTTCACACCCTTTCATGATGCATTTCCATGTGTGGGACTTAGTCTTTTGGGGGTTTTCTCCAGTTGCAGTGTTTTGCAATAAGAGTGTTTGCCCAGAGGGATGTTTTAGCCTCCAAGTAAGGCCTGAGTGCATTGCTTTGTATTTTAACTCAGTTTTCTGAATCCCCTGACCCCCTTTGTCCTTAGCCTTTGTGACTGTGTCCCAAGACACAAGGTACATTTTCTTTTATTGGTAGTGGTGCCCCAAATGAAGTTCTTTTGAACCTTGTCAATTTCCTTGCTTGTTTTAGCTGGAAGTTTGATGTATTGCATGACATGGTTCGGTATTGAGTTTAAGGAAGCCTTTGCTAAGGTGGTCATGTCTGTCATATTAAGCATTCTTGTTTTCCATCCTGCCATTTTTGAATGAAGAGTATCAATAATAAATTGAAAATCAATATGAGTAGGCTTCTTGTGGAAAATTGGGAATCCTAGGTACTTTCCAAAGGTTGAGGAAGCTTTTATGGATAGGTAATTAGAAATGAGTTACATTTGGTAAGCCTGGCAGTTCTTACTGAAGTAAACCTTGGATTTGTTCAGGTTAATTTTTTGTCCTGATGCTAGATTGAACGAATTAAGTGTATTCAAGATTGTGTTGTTTTTTGATAGATTAGCTTTGTCAAAGAGGGTTAAGTCTAAAGAAGAGGTGAGAGATTTTTGGTCTATTTCTACTTATGTTGATTGGCTTCCAATCCCCATGTATGACATTGCTGTCTATAGCTTTTGACAGCCTTTCCATGCACATGATAAAGAGGTATGGAGAGAGGGGGCCCCCTTGCTTGATACCTCTAGTGGGCATGAAAGGAGTTGTTTTCCCCCCCATTGACAATCACAGAAATGGTGGAGGTACTGACACATGACATGATAAGGCTAATGATGTTGCTTGGGAACTTGAAGCCATGGAGTGTTTCCTTGATGAAAGACCACTCGTCTGTCAAAGGCCTTTTCTAGGTCTATTTTTAGCATCATGCTGCTAGTTTTGCCTTTTATTTTTCTAAAGTGGGAGATGTATTCTTGGACTATGATAGCATTATCAGAAGCTCTCCTATTTGATAGGAAGCATGCATGGCTGGGCCAATAATGCTAGAGAGAAAGGGTTTGATCCTATTGACTATGATTTTGTTACTGTCTTATAGACAATGTTCCACAAGCCTATAGGTATGAAATTCTTTATCATAGAGGCTTGGGGGCACTTTGGGATGAGGCAAAGAAGAGTTTCATTCATGATTGGGTCCATAGTTGATGTGGAGAAACAGTTCTTACAGTAATGGATGACATCTTTGCCCACTATGTCGAGTACTTCTAGTAGAAGAATGGGTGTAGGCCATCTAGCCCAGATGCTTTGAAAGGCTTGAGGGAAAAGATAGCACTATTGATTTTAGTGTCCTTAAGAGGCACTCTTAACGTTGATTGTTGAGCCCGTGATAGATTTTGTCCTTGGATTTCAGTTGAGGGTAGGCCGACTCTAGAGTATTGGTGGGAGGATTTATACAGTTCTATAAAGAGCTGTGAGATAGATAGTTTTATTTCCCCTTCCTCAAACATCCATTGACCATTGTCATTTGGGGGGGGGGGGGGGGAGGATTTTGTTCTTCCTCCTTCTATTTAGAGTGGATGTGTGGAAGAATTTTGTATTAGCATCTCCATCAGAGAGCCAGTGGATTCTGGATTTCATCTTCCAAAAATTTTCTTCATTTTTCAGAATTGAGTTAAGCTCTTGTATGAGGTTTGTTTCAAGGCTTTGAAGGTTGGTACTTATTGGATAGTGAGGGGATTTCTGGATTCCTACAATCCTTTCAAGTAGCCTTTTTTTTATTGGGGAAAATATTGCCAAAGGTGTGCCTGTTCCTATTAAGGACATTTGTTTTAAACAGTGAGGTGGAAGGGGTTAAGGAGGAGTTTGGCTTAAAAGAGCCCCTAACCAGGTTTTGTAACATTGGGTGGCTGCACCACATTGACTCAAACCTAAAGGGTTTGTTTATAGAACTAGGGCTGGTACTGCTTAGACTAACCAGCATAGGGCAGTGATCCGACTGGGTTATAGAAAAATGGGTGATGTTTGCTTCAGGGTACTGATTTACCCAATGGTTATTAGCTAGGCATCTGTCAATTCTTTCTAAAATGAGAGAGTTCCTGTTTTTGTACCTTTTGTTAGACCAGGTATACTTGCTGCCTTTAAATTTTAGGTCTATGAGATGGCAATTATTTATGCAGTTCCAAAAAGAGTTGCTTCTGTGGGTATTGATGGGATTGTCCCAAAAATTTTCTTCAGCTTTGAGGACTTCATTGAAGTCACCCCCACAAACCAACTCCCTATATGAGTCTTTGAGATGTCAAGCAGACTACCCCAAAGGCTTTTCCTATCTTCTAAAATATTACTGGCATAAATTGCAGACAAAAACCAAGGTGGGTTTGAAGGTAATACATTTACCATGGCATGGATGCCCTGAGAATTGACAGCTATCTCATCCACTTTGAGGGAATTTTCTTTACACATAATTACTATGCCTCCAGAAAGGCCAATGGTAGGAAATTGGATGTCCATATCAAGTGAAACTCTTCAGTAAGCTTTTTATGGTGTGCCATTTTGGTCTCTAAGAGAACAAGCATCATAGGCTTGTGGAGCTTGACCATCTCCGAGCAATGCCTCTTAAACTCTGCATTGTTCGCCCCTCTAACATTCCATATGATAAAATTCATTAAAGGGTTCAGTGTTGGAGGCCTTGTGCTCGATGATGCCTTTTCCCTGCCCTAGGGATACATCACCTCTTCCCTTGGTGTTGAGACTGTTAGGATCACAACACTAGGGTTAGGGTTAGGAGCGATTTGATAGTACCTTGTCTCATGTGAGATGAGAGATCCATTCCGCAACGTGCTAGATTCTTTGGGCACAATAGAATGAGTGTTTCGCGGTGATCCGCGCTGAACTCCATCGCCCTCACTGCCTCCAGCCATAGTGAGTCCACTCTTAGTATGTTTTCGATTGGAGTTGTTCCTTTGTCTGTTATCCTCTCGTTGCTCTTCAGAATCTCCAGGGCCATTGAGATTTATTTTGTTATGTTCCCCACTGGCGATTGGGGTAGTTGTTGTGGTAATTGTGTTTGCTTCTCCTATTGTAAAGGTGAAGCTTTCTAAGTTGCTTCCGGCTGGAACACTTTGAAGTGTGATGTTGCATATAGGTCCTCCACTATGAGGTCCAGGAAGAAGGGGATATTGTTGAAAATTTGGTTGATCCTCTCTTGGATATGCATTTCTCTATTGGTATCTGGTTTGCTGGGTGGATCTGGTCCATGGTTGATTGCCACATTTGGGCTCCAAGCATCCCGAAGCCCTTGTTTAGTGCTTCTGATGTGACCCTTGCTAGGTGTGCTGGGTTCTGGATGATTAAGGAGATTGGTTGTTCGCCTAGTTGAAAATCGTAGCTCTTGGCTTGCCCATGGAGGGCCAATTCCAACCAAGATGCTGGTAGGTGTTCCGGCAGGGATGGGTTGGAGATTAGGAAGATTGGGGGGGGGGGGTTGTTGCTTGGTTCCATTTTTGGGTTTCTTGCTTTTATCTTTTTCTAGCTTGATAATAAAGAAGGGGGTGTTGGACAAATCAAACATTTCTGATGCTTGAGCCTTTTGAGTGTTAATCATTTCAATTATTTTGGGGTTTGTGTCTGATTCATTGTGGGTTGGTTTAATTGGAAATCCGGTGGAGGTGATTGATTCTGTCAAATCAATGGGGATTTTTTGATTACGCTGTGTCTTAGCTTGGTTTTTCATGGAGGTTTTCTTACCAGTTGGAGATGGTAGGGGAATGGTAGTACGGTAGGGGTTATCATTGGGGTCAGATGTGGTTTCCATCTCCTCCGAGCCTTGTGGTGGCCCATGTTGATTTTTTGGGGTGTTGTCTTGGTATTTGGGTTATATTGACTTTGCTTGTGGGGTAGAATCCACCCGATTTTGGGTAATGGTCATGGTGTCAATTGTTGCTGTCGCTATTTGGGACCTGGGCCCATTTTCTAGATTGAGGTGAGTTTGGTTGTGTCCTGGGTCCGCCTTCGTTTTGACACTTGTGTTGGCTCGTTCTCTTAAGGGCTGCCTGCTCTGTTTAGTTATCTGGGTTGTGGACCCTTTGTGAAGTTTGGTTTGGGCCGTTCTGTTTCCTGCAATAAGTTAGATTTATTTGTGTACCGGAAAGTCTGTGTTTCTAGGAACTTACTGGAGGACGCATCAAACATTTTCACTTTGATTCTGTCTTGCTTTGTTGATGAATTGTCCATTGTGGAGATGTCCTATGCTTCCTTGTGCTTTGTAGTTGATTCTTTTTTCCGCCTTTTTGGAAAGGAAACTACTTGCCGTTCATCTTCCTCCTCTGCATTTGGCGTTTGGGTGTCTATTTGGTTATGTTTTGAGCATTCTAGGCAATCTTGATGCTGTGATTGGTGTTGGATTTGTCTATGTGTACATCCTCTCAAGATGTGGCCTATCCTACCACATCCGGTGCATAGGAGGTTTTCCCCTTCGTATAGTACCAGTTGTTTATGGTCTCCAATTGTGACTGATGTTGCAACTAGTTGTTCTAGAGGAACCTGGATGCATATGTGTGCGTACCTTCCTCTAAGAGTAGCTGAGGTACACGTATCAAATTTTAGGATTTTTCCAAGTTTCCTACCCACCTTTTCAAGGACTTCCTTATCATAGAATTCTGTTGGTAGTTGTGGTAGTCTCACCCAGATTGTAGTGAAGGAAGGGTTGCTTCCTGTGGAACAAACTTGGGTTCCCATCTTCCTTCTGAGAGGAAGTTCTCTGCCAAGAACCATGGCCCTTTTTGTATGACTTTCACTAGGTTGTCCACTTTACTAAATTTGACTATGAAAAAATCCCATCCTAAGTCAATCAAGATCAACTGTTTGGAAGGGCTCCATAGGTCAATTAGCTTAAAGCGGATAAGGTAGTGTGGCATTTTTTCCCCAAGTAGCTTAATGATAACTGAGAAGCGCCATGGTTCACAGAGCCTATTCTTGTCCTCATGTAAGAGTATTTTAGGTCCTGTTGATTCCTTACCTTTTTCTTATGTTAACGTAGATTGAGTTCCGGTTGTAAAGTACTCTGATTGTGTAGTACTTTGTTTGTCTAGCAATATTTCTTTGTATAAGTGTTATTGGTTAGTGTCTTCTTCCATGACGGTATCATCCGGTGGTTCCGGTGGTATGTTGGGGTTTGTGTCTGATTCACTGTGGGTTGATTTAGTTGGAAATCCGGTGGAGGTGATTGATTCTGTCAAATCAATGGGGATTTCTTTATTACATTGTGCTTTAGCTTGGTCTTTCATGGAGTGTTTCTTACCAGTTGGAGGTGATAGGGGAGTGGTAGTATGGTAGGGGTTATCATTGGGGTCAGATGTGATTTCCATCTCCTCCGAGCCTTATGGTGGCTCATGTTGATTTTTTAGGGTGTTGTCTTGGTATTTGGGTTGTATTGACTTTGATTGTGGGGTAGAATCCACCCGATTTTGTGTATTGGTCATGGTGTCAGTTGTTGTTGTGTCTATTTGAGATCGGGGCCCATTTTTTGGATTTAGGTGAGTTTGGCTGTGTCCTGGGTCTGCCTTCCTTTTGACACTTGTGTTGGCCCATTATCTTATGGGTTGCCCTGCTCTATTTTGTTGTCTGGGTTGTGGCCCCTTTGTGGAGTTTGGTTTAGGCCATTCTGTTTCCTACAATAAGTTAGATTTATTTGTGTACTGGAAAGTCTGTATTTCTAGGAACTTTTCGACGCATCAAACATTTTCACTTTGATTCAGTCTTGCTTTGCTGATGAATTATCCTTTGTGGAGATGTCATATGCTTACTTGTGCTTTGTAGTTGATTCCTTTTTCCGCCTTCTTGGAAAGGAAACTTCTTGCCATTCCTCTTCCTCCTCTGCATTTGGCGTTTGAGTGTCCATTTGGTTATGTTTGGAGCATTCTGGGCTATCTTGATGTTGTGATTGGTGTTGGATTTGTCTATGTGTACATCTTCTCAAGATGTGGCCTATCCTACCACATCTAGTGCATAAGACGTTTTCCCCTTCGTATAGTACCACTTGTTTATGGTCTCCAATTGTGACTGATGTTGCAACTGGTTGTTCTAGGGATACCTGGATGCATATGGGTGCGTACCTTCCTCTAAGAGTAGCAGAGTTACACATAAATTTTTAGGAGTTTTCCCAGTTTTCTACCACATTTTCAAGGACTTCCTTGTCATAGAATTCTGTTGGTAGTTATGGTAGTCTCACCCAGATTGCAGTGAAGGAAAGGGTTGCTTCCTGTGGAACAAACTTGGGTTCTCATCTTCTTACTGAGAGGAAGTTCCCTGCCAAGAACCATGGCCCTTTTTGTATGGCTTTCACTAGGTTCTCCTCTTTACTAAATTTGACTATGAAAAAATCTCATCCTAGGTCAATCAAGATCAACTGTTCGGATGGGCTCCATAGGTCAATTAGCTTAGAGCGGAGAAGGTAGTGTGGCATTTTTTCCCCAAATAGCTTAATGATGACTGAGAAGTGCCATGGTTCATAGAGCCTATTCTTGTCCTCCTGTGAGAGTATTATAGGTCTTGTTGATTCCTTGCCTTTTCTTGTGTTAATGTAGATTGAATTCCCGTTGTGAAGTACTCTGATTGTGTAGTATTTTGTTTGTCTATGCAACATTTCTTTGTATGAGTGTTGTTGGTTAGTATCTTCTTCTATGATGGTGTCATCCGATTGTTTCAGTGGTATGTTGTTTCGGTGGTATGTTGTGTGACTTGGGTGGCGTTTCCATTAAGGATGCTTTTCTAGATGGATGAGAGTTTCTCTCTCTAGAACTTAAACTTGTGCCTGAAAAACGTATAGTACTTACTACTATGTAATACCATCCAGTCCCAAATTCGATAAGATTTCTGGGGTCCAAAACTTATACTCCTATTAAATATAGTACCTATATCCCTAGTGTGAAATTTGAAAGGGACATATAAGCTAAATAAGTGCCCACCACTAATATTACCTTTGCGTTATAATACCAAGCAACGTACTTAAAACGTTTTCCACCTACCACGACCTTTTTATTCTTTTTCTATCCACACAGCAAACCAAACTCCAATCATCATCTTCATCTTTTCTCTCCCACTTTCATTAAGATTTCTTGATTTCAATTAAAAAAAGATCAGCTTTACCATTTCAGAACATATGAATCAAGAAACGAACTCCCTTTTCGACTTATCAAAAATTGATCTCGTTGAGATATATATATGGATGTCTTACTACCATAACGTTTAAGGAGCCATAGATTGACATTCAATCCAATTTGGACAGGTCCTCCAACGGTGTTTTTGCCAAAGTCAGGAACGTGCGTCCAACCTTTCTGTCCGAGGTCAACCTCCAAACCCAAGAATTCATTTCAAAAAATTGAAGAGAGAAAAAGATAATTGGGAATATGGAACCCCCACTACCATCAGGGGTAAAGGCTCGTATTTTAGATGTTCCACTTCATGGGGTTGGGTTTCAGTTTGTAGAAATCACACCCCACAAAATCACTGGCCGTTTACCTGTGACAGAAAAATGTTGCCAGCCATTTAAGGTGTTGCACGGTGGAGTTTCAGCACTAATAGCTGAATCTTTGGCAAGTATGGGAGCACATATGGCATCCGGTTTTGGACGAGTGGCTGGAGTTCAGCTCAGTATCCACCATCTCAAGAGTGCTCATATTGGTGATCTTGTTTTTGCCGAGGCTGTACCTGTCAATATTGGCAAAACTATTCATGTTTGGGAAGTTTGTATTTGGAAGATTGATCCAAACAATGAAGAAAACAAGACTTTGATAGCATCATCAAGAGTCACCCTTAAGGCCAACATGTCTGTACCTGAAAATGCTAAAGATGCTGCTGTCAATCTCAAGAAATATGCTAAGTTATGATCAGGTTTAATTGAGTTCGATTGCAGCATATTTGATTGTAAGCAAAACTATACATAACCTAATTGTGAAGAAAGATAAAGAGATGGGCTAATCAATTTGGAGTTTGATGCTCCATCAATAATTAATGGATACCGTAATTAATTTGTTTCACTCTCTTGCTTTTACTGTATTTATTGAGATACTAATATATCGCATCTAATTCCAAATTCAATAGTATTTCTGGGGTCCAAATATGTCCTAGGTACTTTCCTTTTTAGTTTGTTCTAAAATAAATATTATATTTCTAAATTTGAAAATAATTTCTTTTTAGTTTGTTCTAAAATAAATATTATATTTCTAAATTTGGAAATAATTCAACTTTAAACTTTAATTTTATCCTTTTTATCCTTATGAGAAGTTTTTATCGCCACATAAATGATACGACACCGCAATCCTTTTACCCCTTGCTGCTTCAAACATTAACAATATGAACGAAACGGAGGCAGTATATCTTTTCTCCGAGTATGAAGATTGGAAGGGACAAACCACAAGCCAACTAAGGGCCGACCATTAAGTTTACCCTTACATTAATATACCAATCAAGGTAATGTTTTCCACCTACCACGCACTTTACCCTTTATCCTTTCTTCTTCCTCACAGCTATTCCATAAGTCCAAACTCCAATCATCATCTTCAATCTATTCTTCTCTGCCACTTTCATCAAGATTCTTGATTTCCATAAACAGATAATCAGATTTACCATTTCAGAATATCTGAATCCAAAAGAGAAACTCCCTTTTTAATTTATCAAAAATTGACCTTGTTGAGATATGGATTATCTCTTGCCCCATAACTGAAAGAACCATATAGTGCGACAAAAAGGTTCATTCCAATTTGGACAGGTGTTTCTGCTAAAGCTAGGAACGTGAGTCAAACCTTTCTGTCCGAGGTCAACCTCCAAGAACAAGACCTCATTTCAAGATAACAGCAAATATGGAACCGCCACCATCAGGGGTAAAGGCTCGAGCTTTAGATATTCCACTTTATGAGATTGGCTTTGAGTTTGTAGAAATCACATCCCACAAACTCACCGGCCGTCTTCCTGTGACAGAAAAGTGTTGCCAGCCCTTCAAGGTGTTGCACGGTGGAGTTTCAGCTATGATATCTGAGGCTTTGGCAAGTATGGGAGCTCACATGGCTTCTGGTTTTTCGCGAGTGGCTGGAATTCATCTCAGCATACACCATCTCAAGAGTGGTCAAATTGGTGACCTTGTTTTTGCTGAGGCTACACCAGTCAACATTGGCAAAACTATTCATGTTTGGGAAGTTTGTCTTTGGAAGATTGATCCAAACAATGAGGAAAACAAGACTTTGATAGCATCATCAAGAGTCACCCTTAAGACCAACATGCCTGTACCTGAAAATGCCAAAGATGCTGCTGTCAATCTCAAGAAATATGCTAAGTTATGATCAACTTCAGTTGAGTTTTTGATGGTAAGCAAAACAGTAGAGATAACAAGGCAATAAAGCAGAGCAAAGAGTATTATTTGGTGTGCAAAACATGTTGTAAACCCCTTGCTATTTGTTTGTCCTATACGTTGTTTTGAATACCCTAATAAAAGTAAAAACTACAATATCTTATGATTTCTCTGGTTTTGCGGATCATATTTGTTTACCGTTTTGCGGTCAAACCTTTCTAGTCTTATTTGTTTTGATACTTTTTGGTTGGTATAGTGAAGTGTTGTTATGTGAGACATATATTACCTTACCCCTACTCCGAGGAGCAGAGAGGCTGTTTCCTGGAGACCCTCAGCTCATAAGAGATATAGGAAATACGAAAAAGATAAAAGGTATACTAATATCCAACATATAAAGCCCTATATCAGTAGATTGATCAGTAGCATCCTAAGACTAACTCCTAATAGACTAATCTCACTCTAGTTTGTTGTAGAAATATCCACAGCTTTCCCCAAACCTACAACCTTAATGCTCGACCTCCACAAAGATATATATTATAACATAACATAAAAATCGGTTCCGAAAAGACTTGGCTTTTATAGTGAATAATTGTTATACATAAGTGTTGTTATAGATTTCGTATTGTTATAGAGAAGTCTGACTGAGCTGCTTCCTAAATTTTACTTTGAACAAGTCCAACTACTCCAGGCTCTAAAAAGTTTGAAGGAAGATGAGAAGATAACTTCAATTTGCCCGACCAGCAAGGGGACGCGTGCTTATCTATTGTGAGAATGCTACAGAGTGAGTTGCGCTTCTAGGCGGACAGCTTGTGACAACACTACAGAGAAAGCGGCACTGGACCTGCCCGGGTTTGATCCCTCAATAAGCATAGCAAAATGCTCTCTCTGAGTTTTCTGGAATAATTGCAAACCTTAATCATTTCTCTGACAAGCAAGTAGGTTATCAATAGCTAACCATTACTCTTATGTCATTTGTGGTCGTCTATATAATCCTCTATATCTTCTTCTTCTTTTTTCAACTGTATAATCCTCTATATCCATTTGGCTTTATCCATTCCAATATTGATCAAGTCTCTAAGGAAGTAGTCTAACAGATAGTTGGCCAAGCACCTCTCCGAGGCAACTCTAGCACTACACACGGGAACAGTGATTGGCAATTACTAAACCTCATGACTAAAATTTTCTATTACCAATTAGCTTATCCTAATGAATAGTTTGATAGATTCAGTATCCATCTCATCTAATACTAGATATGGAAGTAATACAGCATACATTGACTCCTCAAATAGCCTAGTCGATTCGTTTCTATTCATCTCTACTATAGTCCATGCACCAAACCACTTCTCTACATCAGTATGATGCTACAATCTATATTACCAAAGTTAATTCCACATACAAATTCAGCAATCAAATATAGTACCAATCGAGACAAGTTTGACCATAATCACACCTCTGAAAAGCAGATATATGGAAGATGTTTTTTCCAGCAATTTGATTGATGTCCAGAAGTAGTCATCAAATGGCTACTGGTTGGTCAATTCGTTGAGGCTTCACCAATTGTACGCTGGTAATAACAAATCATCAAATTGGAAGCCTAAGGGTGTGTTCAAAGTATTATAAGGTACTTAAAGCTTTAAAATATGATCACTAGTTATCATCACTATTATTGACGAATTGGAGGAGATTCGAGTGTACTATAATCACTCTTAATGGCCCCAGACTCCTCAAGCAAAGATAGAATGCAAACTTTTCTTTTAAGCTTAGTCATTTATGGAAACAAATGGCAAAAATTTCTTTTTAAAATCACAACCTAAAAGGGATTCAAAGGCTCAACTGCCAAGCTCTTGCTCCTTCATGATTCATTTGGGGCCTTATTTCTGTATCCTTTATGTTTGAATTTCTAGTTTCTTCCAATCCATATTAATTACGTAGGACTTTGCTGGCTGAACAATGTTTCTATAATTAATGATGGTTTGGTTGGACTTAGCACAATAGAGAGACGGTTTATTCATGGTTATATTCAGAATCCTTTTCATTGTAACATCAACCAACAAAACTATGGTGCTTCTAAATTAGCAATCAGATAGCCAAAGAAGTAACAAAAATAGATGGATCACCTCATCATGTAAACTCCACCTTGCAGGAATTACACAATTACCCCAAGAAAGATTATTCTTGCTCCAAAACACCAGTTAACTCCTTAGAGCTGCACTATTTTCTATTCTAATAGATTCCACTTCGCTTGCTTGCACGACTTCCGCCTAAGAGACTTTCCGACTGTCGAAGGAAGGAAGTTCACCTTTTAGTGACCAGAAATCCACTAAAGACTGAACCCATCAAGCGAACATGTCGCTAAGGCTTCCAAATACCGAGGCTTATAGCAAAAGGAAAGACGAGTCTATCCAATCACAACCTCGCCAAGTCTCTAATCAGGGGCACCATCATGTTAGCCAATACGAAGAGTGGCTCTTCCCAGCTAAGTCCTATGTTGAGTAGGAAGACTGGCCGCTCTCCTTAGTGCTCTACGATCCGCAATGCCTTACTACTAACCCTTGGGCTTACCTTACGCTTTCATTCAAGCTAACTAGACAGGTGGGCAATCCCATCCCCAACGCATATTCAAGTAAGCCAAGCATGCCTATTCTCTATTACACGTATCGGGGCCAATAAGAGTAGGGATTTTCAATACTAGAAATGCCATAAATCTCTTTCTGAATGTCTCGACTTTCTTTCTCAAACCACCATACAGGGGTGCGGAAATAGCAATAATTAATGGTAGAGCGAAAATTGCTTCTGATTTGATTTCGCCATCAGCCGACCGGTGGGAGTGAGAAGTTTGGGATATGTTTGGTGTTTCTTCCATCAATCACCCGGATCTACGCCGTATACCAACAGATTATGGTTTCAAGGGTGGACTCAGGCTATGCGCCTTCACCATCAAATTTATCAAAGTTTAACTACGGTTGAACTGGGACTCAGGCTATGCGCATTCGCCGTCAAATTTATCAAAGTTCAACTACGGTTGAACTGGTACTCAGGCTATACGCCTTTGCCATTAAATTTATCAATGTTCAACTACGGTTGAACAAGACTCAGGCTATGCGCCTTCGCCATCAAGTTTATCAAAGTTCAACTACGGTTGAATCAAGACTCAAGCTATGTGCCTTCGCCTTCAAAATCGATAAAGTTCAACAACAGTTGAACTGGGACTCAGGCTATGCGCCTTTGCCATCAAAATTATCAAATTTCAACTAAGGTTGAGACTCACGCTATGCGACTTTGCCTTCAAAATCGATAAAGTTCAACAACAGTTGAACTGGGACTCAGGCTATGCGCCTTCGCCATCAAATTTATCAAAGTTCAACTACGGTTGAACCAAGACTCAGGCTATGCGCCTTTGCATTCAAAATCGATAAAGTTCAACAACAGTTGAACTGGGACTCAGGCTATGCGCCTTCGCCATCAAATTTATCAAAGTTTAACTACTGTTGAACCAAGACTCGGGCTATGGGCCTTCGCTTCAAAATCGATAAAGTTCAACAATAGTTGAACTGAGACTCAGGATATGCGCCTTCACCATCAAATTTAAGTTCAACTACGCTTGAATCAAGACTCAGGCTATGCGCCTTCGCCTTCAAAATAGATAAAGTTCAACAATAGTTGAACTGGGACTCAGGCTATGCGCCTTCGCCATCAAATTTATCAAAGTCCAACTACGGTTGAACCAAGACTCAGGCTATGCGCCTTCACCTTCAAAATCGATAAATTTCAACAACAGTTGAACTGGGACTCAGGCTATGCGCCTTTGCCATCAAATTTATCAAAGTTCAACTACGGTTGAACCAAGACTCAGGCTATACGCCTTCGGATTCAAAATCGATAAAGTTCAACAAGAGTTGAACTGAGACTCAAGCTATGCGCCTTCGCCATCAAATTTATCAAAGGTCAACTACGGTTGAACTAGGACTCAGGCTATGCGCCTTCTCCATCAAATTTATCAAAGTTCAACTACGGTTGAACCAAGACTCAGGCTATGCGCCTTCGCCATCAAAATTGGTTAAGTTCAATAATAGTTGAACTGGGACACAAGCTATGTGCCTTCGCCATCAAATTTATCAAAGTTCAACTACGGTTGAACCGGGACTCAGGCTATGCGCCTTTGCCATCAAATTTATCAAAGTTCAGCTACGGTTGAACTAAGACTTAGGCTATTCGCCTTCGCCATCGAATTTATCAAAGTTCAACTTCAGTCGAACTGGGACTTAGGCTATGCGCCTTCGCCATTAAATCTAACAAGTTCGACCCCGTTCGAATTACAATTATAGACACCTTCGTCCTCAAATCCAACAAGCTCAACCACAGTTGAACGAGCACCTAGGCCAAGTGCCTTCATCCTATATCTCAGCAAAACCCGACCTCCGACAAATCGGGGCGCAGATTGGGCTCCCTCGCCAATCAAGTAAGTACTTCCAACTCGAACTAAGATTCGGACCACGTAAAGTTCGGCCCCGGCCAAACTACCAGGCCACACTTTTTATCATCACGGCTGGTAGTTCGACTACTCCCGAACTGGGACAAGGGCTATGTGCCGCTATCGCCAAGTAACGACTCTGACTCACTCACACCGAGTCGAAGAAAAATGTCGTCAACAATCAAAAATAAACATGCCCACCAGAGTCAAACTCAAAGGCAAATCACCCTTTCGAACGCGTGCAAAGAATGGTCTAAGGGGGAAGAAGGGAAGGTACAGAAATAAATGCGAAGCAAATTACGAAAAAGGAATTTAATTTATCTACAAAGTTAATTGTGGGTCATCCCCGCTTACACCCGGCCAAGGTCGGTCAGTAAAAGTAAAAAGAAGAAAAAAAGAAGCACCTAAACGCCAAGAGGCGAATAAAACAAAAAAAAACACAACAAATCCTTTTATTCGGCGCCGTCCGCACCACCACCTGCACCATCATCAACCTCTGGCATCGCCGCTTCAAAACCACAATTGGTATGAGCCTCACGAGCCTTGTGACGCGCTTTCTCAAAAGCAACTTTGATCACAATACTGGCCTCCTATAAATTTTTATGTACATCATGTTGGGCCTCGGCAAAGACCCAAAGCTCACGAGCCTGACTAGAAGCGGCGGCTTGGTCCTGCAGCCGCTGATTCTTTCTTTCTAAGGCCGCAACCTGATCCGCCATAACTTGGGTCTCCTTCTCAAGAAGGCGGATCCGCTCCTCGAGCCCTGCTTCCCTATCGGTCGTCGTAGTCCTCTCTAACCTACGCTGAGATTATTGCACGCGGATTGCCTCCTCCAACCCTGCGACTCTCGACGAGGCAGCACTCGCCTGAAGTCTTACAACCGCAACCTTACTCTCCAAAGCAGCCACTTTCCCCCTCCAGGCCGCAGCTACCTCCGCCTCCTTATCCTGGCCCGACGCTCGCACTCAGCCGCAGCCCTCCTTCCCACCTGGAGTTCCTCGTCTTTCTGACGAAGCTGCTCGTCGAGGGCGCGCGTTCTACCAAGTAATTGATGCAACTGAAGCTCCCGCCTCGCCAGTTCCTCGACCAAGGCCCGGTTACGGGGGTCGGTCCTCAAGCGCTCATGCAACTCTCGTTACCGATCACGGTAGCGGCGGTATTTATCCAACACCCGAAAAAATATCCCCGATCGGACGTTGGCTTGACGGATGCCCTCCACCTCCAATAAATAAGACTGCAAAGCAAAAACAACAAGTAAGATAAAGAATAAACTAAGGCAAGAAAAAATGGATCATCATAACATGTACCCTCAGGTCCATCATGGCCACTTCACTCATCAATCCGATATCCGTGACGTCCCTCAATGATGCGTTCTCGGCCTCTGAGCATAGCACCTCAAATAACGGCACCAAGCTATTCCCTAGGAGCAATAGTTTCGACTCCGTGGGAACCTCAATGAAGCGAGATCGCCCCTCTGCACGTTGAATTGGTAAAGTCGTCTCGGAACATACGAACATCATCGGGGTCCAAGTCGGATTCATACCCGTACTCATCCAAAGCATCCCTTCCACATTCCGCCATCGAAGGGGTGCTTGATTCACCAACAATAGCAGCCGCTAAGGAACTACCTCCCGTCTCAGCGACTAGAACCACCAACTAAGCCACCGAAGCAACAGTATCATCATGGCCTAAGCCAACCGGGGCAACCCCCACTGTTTGTTCGCCATCAAGGGCAGGCGCCGCAGCAACACTCCTCTTCGTATCCGCTGGGGGGGAGTCCAAATTAATCACCACAGGTGGAGCTGGCGCGAACACGACCCTCCGTCTCACTAATGGCCTCTCTTCCTCCTACTCAAGTGAGGGAGATTCCGCTCTGGGGCGCACGACCCCTAATGGACCCTCATCCTGAAGTGCGGCCCGTGCTGGAGAAGGAGCCGCTGAAGATTCAACTGATGTCGCCCTCGGTACTGGGCGTGGTACCGCTGCTGCAGTAAGCCGAGCAATTGCACCCGGCCGGCAGAAGGCCAACTGAGGGGCCCTGACGCGGCGTGCCCTCCCTGATCACGAAAAATCAAAGCTGATAAACAGGGTTGAAACAAAGAGGGAAAGAAGAAAAAGTCAACTTTTTACCTGTTACAAGCCTACAGCCATGCCTTTCCCAGAAGGACGCCCATGTACGTATCCCCACCGTGTGGGGAAACACAGCCTCTACCCACTCACGTATCCTAGATAGCAGAGCTGATGGCGACCTTTCAGCTACAAAGCTCACACAAATTAACGCGTACGGGTGCAAGACGTAAAGAAGGGTAAAAGAGAGAATTCGACGATTAAAAAAACTTACGTGCATGGTTCCAAGCCTCTGGGAACCGAGGTAGGGACACCACTAAATGATTAGTTTTTATATAGAAGAAATGCTCAAAAGGGCGAAGCCCGACCTCGTCAACCAGTTCTACGGTAAGGCCCCTTGACCCACGAGGACGTGCCCGAATCATGGTACTGCGTACCCTCTGAGGAGCGTAAAGACTAAGCATGTGCTGCAGCGTGACCTCCCTACTGGCCAGTTCCGCATACTTGATGAACATTGTCAGCAATTTGTAAAGAGTAGGAGCAAGCTGACACGGGCACACCCCGTGATAGCTACAAAAATCAACTACCAGCATGGGGAGCGGAAGCTTAAATCCCAACTTGAAGGGATAGGCGTAGATGACGCAGTATCCCCTGCGGTCGGTGTGTACCATCTCTTCGCTCCTAGCGAGAACATGTCGGTATAGCTGGGAATTCCCCACTGTTCCCGTAGTTGGGCCATCCCAACTTCCCCCATTAATAGGGCTTCATCCACCTGATCCTCTCCACCATCATCGGTGAAGTCAATCATCAGGCCTCCGTGCAGAGATAATATCTCATCAATCGGCGGATTTGCATCGATCTCCGTTGATCCTGCTCCTCCCATTACCGGAGATGGTCCCTCAACCACCGAAAAACTAACTGAAAAATTCGACGGAAGACCATTTTGAGAAGAACTGCCTGCCATCACTGATTTACTGACAAGAACAAGATAGTATTTGATGGGAAAGATGGAAGTTGTAACAATCTAAGAACAAAGAGGAAGATGAATGAGCAAGAAGAAGAGTTTCTTCAAAATCTCTCTCATACCAACAATGTAAATGTGAGAAATAAATGTCTTAACCCTTACTTTATAAGCACACAAGTGGCTTTCACGAACCCCAATAGCCATCTTAACTACATGACCAACCGCAAAACGGTTCGTTTTTACTGAAACGTACGTCATTATGACAGGCTCCATGAAGCGACTTTTCAGTCACCAACCGGTGCCTCGCCGTCCAAACGGTTATAAAAACCTGTGGACGCTGAGGGGATGTTCCGTACGCCCTAGAAATTTCGGACGTCGCCAAAAGCATATCAAGCGTATTCTCGCCCTCCTCGGTTGTACAACATACTACCCGTCCACCGTGATCAATGGCTACGCGCCCCTAGCCGACGTAAGCTTCAAAGCACAATAAAGCACGCCCTCACTCGAATTAATACAAAAGGCTAAATTCCTTCGCCAAAGAGGAGAGTTTGATCTTGATCGAACGACGACCAAACACAATAACAAAACACTAACATTCTACAAGGCCGTCGACAATATTAAGGCTAAGGCCATCTCCAGTGTGTAAAAGGCTAAGGCCGTTGACAGCATTAAGGTTAAGGTCATCTCCAGTGTGTAAACGGCTAAGGCCGTCGACAGTATTAAGGCTAAAGACATCTTCAGTATATAAACGGCTAAGGCAGTCGATAATATTAAGGTTAATAATCATCGCCATTGAGAATTCGGCCTCGACCGAAGCAATGATTGACCTCCCTATCCGAGTCTCTCGAACTACAGTCGATGAAGTCCGCTCATCGAGCTCGTCCAAAGCACGATCTCAACAAGCGGAGGGACTAACTGTATGGGTCGGAATCTGACCCCGCGATAATTGACGAAGCTAATCCCGTTTTTAGGTTAATTCATGATTAATAAGTTGTATGACCACTCAGAAGGGACGGTATTTAACCCTTATCTGATTTGATCAATGAGGCTACATCCTATTTACCATCATGAAGGCGAACCCAAAAACATGGCCACGGCACTTATCGACGGTTCATGAAGCTCCCCGCTACAAATACCAAGAGAGAGAATCCTAAAAAGAGTCTTCTTCTTGGCCACTATTCACGAGAGAGAGAAAAGATACAATGAGACCCACATTATGGGAAAGAGGAACACCATTGTAAGGCTCTGAACCTCTCTATGGAGAGGCAGACCAACTTAATATTATGAATAAAAGCTTTTAATGTTTCCTCCCTTAATTCTGAGTACTTATTTTCTCTTCTTTCATTTGGTCCAATGGGTTATTACAGTTTGCTATGATTTTCCCTTGATTTATTTGTATTGTTTCACTCTCATAGAGTATATGATAACTTTTGAGCCAAACACTTTCTTCGTTGGAGCTCTAGTTCCATACCGGGCTTCCATTAGCATCATTTTGGCTAGCTCAAAATTTGATTAGTGTTGCCAATAGCATAATTGGTTCATAGGATTGATTTTGATTGCCAACGGGAAAATTACTCTGCCCTAGTTCATAGATTAGCTTTACAACTCCTCAAGAGAAAAAAAACTAGCTTTACAACTTTGAAGTACTTCTATACCTGTACAAACTTTTGTATGTGCTTCTTAAGTTACATAACAAGCCAAGTAGTTTTGCAGTTTTGCATATAGTGAAGCATAACCTTCTTAATAATTTAAAACTAAAGAATTCCCAGAAACTACATAAAAGACCTAGCGGTTAAATCTGATTCGAACCAAAAAATTGAGGAAAGAGATATTGTCTCAGACAGTAAAATCTTGAAATATAATACTTGAGTAGAAGTGTTTTTTCGAGACTTGAATAATTATGTAATTGAGGTATTGCCAAGGTGTAGCTGATGATAATCATTTGTGTCACTTGAGCTAAAACCTCAACTGAATTCCACATCAGCCACTACATTTTCAATCAAATTCCCATCCCTTAGAATGCCAAGCTTCAACTGAATTTGACAGATGAATAGGAAAAGAGGTAAGATGAATTATTATTGATCATTTGGAAATTGAACGATTATAAGATATGCATAAGCTTTCTAACTAAAAGTTCTAATGGGAAAAAACCTACAACATAAGGTGGACGATGATTGTCCATAATCTTCATCTCTGTGCTTAATAGATAAACTGACTCTGAATTATTGGCAGAAGTAAATATTTGTGGCATCACAACATTATTACACTAAAATATCATCTTTGAATTGCTAAGCAATCCAACTTACAGAAAACAAGGCACACTCAAGCTAAACTTAAACCTCATTCAAATTTCACGGCGATGGCACTATATTTTCATTGATCTGCGCCGAATTCCCTCCCATAGACTACAGTATGTTTCAACAAAATTTGGCAGCTGAGTGGGAAAAAGACAAGATCAACTACAAGTAATCATTTCGAAGTTGAAAAAGCTCATCAAAATTCCACATCAACTGACATAAATTTAACTACTTATTTCTAATCAGGGTAAATATTTCCATTCCATAGGATACCAAGTTTCAGCTGAAATGCTGAATGCCTGAATTTGGCAAATCAATACGCGGGGGGGGGGGGGGGGGGCAGAAGAGTAAAATCAAATTTAGGAAAGTTGTTTTTTTTTCTACAAGAATTTAGAACGCACCTGGATTTAGGAAGTTAATGGGAGCTTAATATATACTAATGGGTGTCTTAGGCCCTGTCTTTTATTTCCCTCCAACCAAAGTTCAAATTTCTGCTACTTTGCTTATTCCTCCAAGCACCCGTGAATGAACAAAGAGCCAAAGACAACGAAACAAACCACCACCTTTTTTGCCCCTTTTCCTTATTTTTTTTGTGTTGTAGTTAGGGCCTTGTGCCACGTGGTCTGACTTGGCAAGTAGACTTCATGGGCCTATTTTACTACTATTGGGCTTACTTCTAACACAGAAATTGGAAGGTTTGCACAAATAGTATCATTATGCGCCACTTTTTGAATTTTGTTCCTATCTAAGGAATTCATACAAAAATAACATCAGAACTATACGCCTAGAACACACCCCGAGGAATTTTATTCTTCTGGCCTTCTGGGTGTGTGATGCCAATGTTGAAATTATTCATAATGCAAAATCAAAAAATTTCCTTTTGAAATTCTATTATTCATATTGGAGCCAAATGTCTTCATGCATGGAAGAAAAGAAACACTTGTCCATATTGGAGCCAAATGTCTTCATGCATGGAAGACAAGAAACACTTGTCCATATTGAAGCCAAGTGTCTTCATGCATGGAAGACAAGTTACACTTGTCAATATTAGAGCCAAGTGTCAAAAGTCTCTCGACACTTGTCGTACATGCAACTTCCTTAAATTCCTATAAATATTCTATGAATTAACCATCATAATCACTCAATCTTAACTAAGAATCCATCTTGCTAATCATTAATATTCTTCCTACAACATTCTTTAATTTCTGTAATAATTACAGAAAATACCTTCATCTTCTCTTCTTTCTGGGCAACTGTTTGTGCAAGTTCTGAACTTCCAGCCACGAGTGCACGTGTTTGGAGGTGCTGTGGAACCTTGGGGAGCGATCGACCTTAACGATTTGCACCTAGTCGGGCTGAAATTGCTTTCAAGGCAGTGGCTTGCCACAACACAGTATTTTGATAAATTGTTCTTCTTTCCTTCTTGTTTCATAGTCAATATTATCTACTCATTTTTCTTATAATTTGAAAGCTATTCCGTATAATATTGACTAATGGCTACCACTTTGAACAAAACACTTCCTGATCTCTCAAAGCTTGAGCCGTTAGATGGAAATAATTATAAGCGTTGGTCGCAGAAACTTTTAATTTTCTTTGAACAATTAGAAGTTGATTATATTTTGTTTAACGATCCTCATGTTGATATTATTGCTAATAGTTCTAATGTTCCTAATACTATTGTTGCTGATGAAGCTTATAAGAAAGAATTTGAAAAGGATAATAAAACAGTAAGAGGGCATCTGGTTAACCATATGACTAACCATCTCTTTGATTTGTTTATAAATTATAAATCTGCTAAAGTCATATAGGACAGTTTAGAGAAGAAATCTGGCGCTGATGATGCAGGAAAAAAGAAGTATGTTGTAGGAAAATGGATCAAGCTTCAAATGGTTGATGATAAGTTAATCATGGAACAGGTTCACGAGTATGATAACTTAATTGCAGATGTTTTAACGAAGGCATGGAGATATGTGAGATTCTTCAGACAGGTCTTAAACTTGTTTTTGAATCCCATGAGCAATATATCATCAACATAAAACACTAAAAATATAATTGTGCTCCCACTAACCTTTTTGTACACACAAGGTTCTTCTTCGCATCTAACAAAATTTAACTTTTCAATTGTTTTGTTAAATCGAATATTCCAACTTCGAGAAGCTTGCTTTAATCCATAAATGGATCTTTGTAGCTTACAAATTTTATTATGATCAGACGAAGATGTGAAACCTTCAAGCTGTGTCATGTACACATCCTTTTCTAGCTCACATTAAGGAAAGTTGTTTTCACATCCATTTGCCATAGTTCATAATTATAGTATGCTGCTATAGCAAGCAAAATCCGAATTGATTTGAGCATTTCCACGGGAGAGAAAGTCTCGTCATAGTCGACTCCTTCTTTCTAATGATATCCATTGGCAACAAGACGAGCTTTGTAGGTCTCCACCTTTCCGTCTGCTCCAATCTTTTTCTTAAAAACCCATTTACAACCTATATGTTTTATATCTTTTGAAGGTTCAACTAAAGTCCATACTTTATTTTCCTTCATGGATTTCATTTCAGATTCCATGGCCTTTTGACACTTCTCATAATCGGCCCTCTTCATAGGTCTTAGGGTCATCATCATTATAATCAACCTCATTTGATACATCACCTTGTACCAATAAATTTAATCTAGTTGGTACATGATGTTCTCGTGTAGACCTTCTAAGAGGTACGTGTACAACCTGTTCACCTTGTGATGGATTAGATTGTTGTTCAATTTGGTTTGGAATTGGTTTATTAACCTGTTCTTGAACTTCATTTAGTTCTTGAACTTCAACCATTGAAGATGGTAACTTCCTTGGCAACTTCAAAACATCCAATAAAGGTTCTTCAACTTGGGTCTCATGATCTTTATTTTGTGTTGATTCATTAGTTTCTTGAACTTCATCAAGTTCTGTTTCTCCATCATAATTTCCTTCTAAAAGAAATTCCCTTTCCAAAAAGGTTGCTCCTCTAGCCAAAAACACTTTACGGTCAGAAGGGTAATCGAAATAATATCCCATTGTTTCCTTGGGATACCCAATGAACCTACACTTATCAGATCTTGAGTCAAGTTTATCAGACTGTAGTCTCTTAACATAAGTTGGACAACCCCAAACTTTAATATGTTTAAGGTTAGGCTTACATCCTTTCCATATCTCATATGGTGTAGCAGAGACTGACTTAGTGGGAACTTTATTAAGTAAGTACATTGCTGCTTCCAAAGCATATCCCCATAAATTTATTGGAAGATCAATGAACTTCATCATAGATCTCACCATATCTAATAAGGTTCGATGTCTCCTTTCAGACACACCATTGTGTTGTGGTGTTCCTGGAGGTGTCCACTGTGAGAGAATCCCATTCTCTTTGAGATATCTGATAAAATCATCACTAAGATATTCTCCACCTCTATCAGACCTTAATACTTTGATACTTTTACCAGTCTGCTTCTCAACTTCACTACGGAACCTTTTGAACATTTCAAAAGTTCAGACTTGTGTTTCATAAGATACACAAATCCATATCTTGATATACCATCAGTGAAGGTGATGAAGTAAGAATATCCACCTCTAGCTTGAATTTTCATGGGCCCACAAACATCTGTATGAATTAGTCCCAATAATTCAGAATCTCTTTCTCCACTTCTAGTAAATGGAGATTTGGTCATTTTTCTTTTGAGACAAGATTCACAAGTTGGATATGATTCAAAATCATACTTGTCAAGGTACCCTTCCTTGTACTACTTGTTAATTCTTTTCTCTCCAATATGACAAAGTCTACAATGCCAAAGGTATGTTTGATTTACATTATCATCTCTTTTCCTCTTAAGACTTGAAACATGCATAATCGAATTAGCATTCAAATTAGGTAAGACATAAACGTCATGTTGGAGATAGCCATTCGCATATAAATTATCATTATAATAAATAGAGCAAATACCATTGCCTATATCAATGCAAAAACCACGTTTGTCTAACATAGAAGCTGAAATTATGTTCGAAACAAATTTAGGAACTTAATAACAATCATCCAACATAAGTACTTTGCCCGTAGGCATTATTAAAGAAGTTGATCCTACAGCTACGGCTGCAACTTTTGCACAATTTCCAACTTATAGATTAACTTTCCTCTCTTTAGCCTCCCACTTATCTTGAACCCTTGCAACATTTTACAGATGTTACAACCACTGCCGGTATCTAATACCCACAGTGAAGAATTAGTAGTAGCTAAAGGAACCTTGAAACATTATTCATTAATGTCTCACCTTGTTTCTTGTCCTTTAGAGTTGCAAGATACTCCTTGCAGTTTCTCTTCCAATGCCCTTTCTTCTTACAGTGAAAACATTTAGCATCATATACTGACTAAAAGATTAAATCGTCAGAAAGCTCTTTACCAAGCTTGTACCCCAACTTCTCATATTCTTCGGTAAGAACAATCATATGATTGACAAGGGGTCCAACTTGAGAGTTTTCAATGTCCAATTGTGTATCAACCATCTTCTTAAGATATTCAATGAGTGCAATTGGATCCATATTATGATGTTTCCTCTAGAGTTCATAACTCATAGAAGCGAGAATGATGTGTTTAATAGCAAGGCATTCTTCCAAGTATTTCTGATAAACCTTGGTGCCTAACATCATTCTCTAGTGGGATTATCTTTGCAGGCTTATCGATCACAACAATGAGCTTTTCATGCGTGAGAACAATTCTCAAATTTCTATACCAGTCATCAAAGTTTGGTCCTACCAATTTGTTGGTCTCAAGTATTTCACGCAGTGATATAACAGACATATTGAGAAATCTAAAATAAAGAAAAGAAAAGGCAATAATATAAGATCATATTTTCATATATCATAAAGACATGGACTTTTATCTAAATGATATTTCCACTAATTATTTTGAACGATTTTCCCTCATTATAGTTTACGAAATCTTTTATTTCTTTTAGTGGAGTAAAGGAATCCTTTAACAATATATGAGCCCCTTGAAAGTCAAGTCTTTTCTCACATATATTATAAAGATAGGTACTCCTACCAATTGTATTCCCATACAGTTTTCTTAAATAGCTCTATGTCAAATAGTCCCATGGTAGTCCGGTCGATTCTATTAGCATAGTTGAGTTCAACCATCATGATAGCAAAGAACTTATTAAATTTTATACTCCCCAGGGTAGTCCGGGCGTCTAGTATAAAATTGGATAATTCTTTCAACCCATACATATAATGTAATAAATAATTTTAACATATTCTCGACCTATAATTCTCCTAGTAATCAGGCCGCTCCTTATAAACAAGAAATAAGTAAAAATTAATTACCTTGATGGATAGCTCTATAATAAAATATCTTATATTATATTATTTATGAACTCAAATTTTATTATGAGGGAATTGTTGCTAAAATAATTTTTAATAACATGAAGATCAAATCTTTTATAGCATGTGAATTTAGTTCAAGTTGTCCACATGCATAGTCGTAAATTGATTTACATCACATATAATAAATAATTCAAAATTATGTAACGAACAAGCATGTGACACAAAAACAAAATTCAACATTCTTCTAACAACGTTTAATATATATATATATATATATCACATATATCACAAAATAAAAAAATAATTCATGCCAGAATATCATTATTAATTAACTTCTTATGAACAAATAACAACAGAATCATGTAACTTATTATAGATTCCCGTCGTATCTTATAAAACACTTAAATGGAAGAACAATGATACCTTTAGTATCTAAACATCTAATTGAAGAAGAAACTAAAAGTACTAAAAATAAACATGATCTAAGATATTGCTATTTTGGAGGAATACAGATTATGTTATATGCACATTTTAAAGAAGGTATAGATACACAGAATATATCAGACGAATATTCAGAAAACCGATATTATATAAAAGGAAGAATAATAAGAAATGGAATAAGAATACTAGTACCAATCTTAATTGCTACTAATGCAGGAGAAAATTATATAGCTGAACAACTAATGAGTGAGATTGATAAGATAAAAGAAAGTAATCACACATATACTAATTTTATTACACGATAAGAAGTAACAAGTATGGGAAAAATAAATAGCCCAATAGAAATAGAAGGATTATTATTCAACATAAATCTAGAAGTAATGGATAATGAACCAGAAATTATACTAGGAATTAAATGGTTAAATATGTTAGAACCATGGAATCTAACAGAATCAGAATTAGAAATAACAGTTAATACAATAACAATTAAGATAAAAAGAGAAACAATTAATGCTATAAATATAATAAAAGAAAGTATATGAGTCATGAAGAAATACATATCTTAATTAAAGTAAAATGTGAAGGATATAACAGTAGATATTATACAGCATATATAGATACAGGAGCTAGAACTAATATATGTAGAAGAAAAGTATTACCAGAAGAATATTGGAAGGAATTAAAAAATCCAATTATAATTGCTGGATTTAACCAGGAAGGAAATCTAGTCAGACACAAAGCTATAAATATAACAATACAAATATGGGACAGAGAACTAGTACTAAATGAATTATACCCATGTGATAAAATATTTCATGATATAATATTAGGTTATAAAAAATTCTTAAAAAATTATGAACCCTTTACAATTACAAGGAATTATTTATTATTAACTACCCCTTGCAAGCAGAAAATAATAGCTAAAAGAACCTTGGAAAAACAAAGTGAACTAATACCTTGGATTAAAGGAGATAGTAAAATTAAACAATCACTACCTTGTAAAAATAAAGACAATAAATTACAAATAAGTGAGATTAGTATTGAAGAAGAAATAACTAACGAACTTAAAGAAGTATTTAGTGAAGACCCATTACAAAATTGGCAAAAACACAAAACCCAAATACCTATTAGATTACTAAAAGAGGATGATTTAGTTTATAAAAAACCTATGAAATATACTGAAGAAGATATGATTCAATTTAAATTACATATAATTCATTATTAAAAGGAAATTTTATTAGATCTAGTGAATCTAAACATAGTAGTCCCGCATTCATAGTAATGAAACACAGTGAACAACAAAGAGGAAAATCTAGAATGGTAATAGACTATAAAGACTTAAATAAAAAGACAGAAATATTAAATTATCCAATACCAAATAAAGCAGTAATATTAAACAAAGTTAAAGGTTATGAGTGGTTCAGTAAATTTGATTGTAAATCAGGATTCTATCATATTAAAATAATAGAAGAACATAGACATTTAACAGCTTTCTCAATACCCAGTGGATTTTATGAATGGAATGTATTACCCTTTGGATTTAAAAATTCCCCAGGATATTTTCAAAAATTTATGGATACATATCTTGGAAATATAGATGGAGTTATTGTATATATAGATGATATATTATTATTCACTAAAACGAAGGAAGATCATATAAAATTATTAAAAAGATTTAAGAAAATAATAAAAGATGCAGGAATAGCTCTAAGTGAAAAGAAAGCAGAAATATTAAGGAATAAAATAGAATTTTTAGGTATAAAGATAGATAGAATGGCGTAGAGATGCAAGAGCATATATTAAAAAGGATTGCAAACACATGGAAGAATTAAAAGAAAAGAAACAATGACAAAGTTTTTTAGGATTAGTAAATCAAATTAGAAATTATGTACCTCATTTAAGTGAAAAATTAGTACCACTACAAAAGAAATTAAAAACAAAAACAACAGTATTTGAATGGACTATAGAGGATAAAGAAAACCTGAAAAAAGTAAAGGAATATTGTAAGAAATTACCCAAATTACAAATCCCAGAAATAAATGAAAAAATAAAATGGATAATTTATACAGATGCATCAGATTATGCTTTTGGAAGTATGTTAACATATGTAAATATGGAAAATAACACACAACATATTACATCATTCAACTCAGGAACTTTTAAAGAAAATGAAATAAAATGGGAAATAAATAGAAAGGAATTATTAAGCGTATTAAAAGCATTATTATACTATGAGATATATATAGCACATACACATTTTATATTAAGAACAGATAATACCCAAGTTAAATTTTGGCTAACAAAGGATTTAAAGAATCAATCAATTACTACCAGAAATATTAGAAATATAGTATGTCAAATATCTTTATTTCATTTTGATATTGAACTAATCAGTACTAAACACAATTTTATTGCAGATCTTTTATCTAGACATATGATGCAGGGATAGCTATGAGCTTATAAAGAAGAATTTTATTATGATTGACAGGTACAACCTGAACAAGGGGAAATAGTACAAAATCTATTACAAGACATATTACAAAAATCACAAGGAATGGAGAAAAATATTGAAAAGCTGGAAAGCAGAATTAGCCATATGGAAGATAGCTAAAAAGAGCAAGAAATAGACCTACAAGAATTTAAAGAGATAACAATTAGCCAAGAAAAATATGACAAAAAAAGATAAAGGAAAAGGGATAGAAGTAACCACTCACCAAGCTAAAAAACTCAAACCTTTCAATATCCAACTTAGACCAGAGCAACCCATACTAACCACTCACCAAGCTAAAAAACTCAAACCTTTCAATATCCAACTTAGACCAGAGCAACCCATACCTAAAAGGATAGATTTTATTTACCAATTACCAAAACCCCAGACAAATACTTACAGTGAATCACCAAAAAACCTACACAAAATCAATTCGTACAAAGAATACACAACTACCTGAACCAATTCATACAAGTTGCCAACTACCTAAACAAGAACATACAATCACCAGACTATAACCCAGAAAAACTTATTGGATGGCAAATCAAACCTTTGAAGGGATATAACAAATTAGTAGCATTAAACAAGACAGACCCAAAACTCATACAGACCATGTATAATTATGGACTATTGCATGCGGTATATACGCAAAATGGAGATAATCTACAACATATCTCAGAACTATATCAAGTAGTAAAGAAATACTTGGGAATTACCAAAGCAGATTTAATATTTATTCGGATTTATTCAGCACCCTGTGAAGTAACACCACAGAAAATATACCATCCTATCACAGCAATGAAGATAGGACTGACAAGAACGATTATGTGTGAAGAGCCTATAGAACAACCTGACCTAACTATTCATGAAATAGTAGAATTTTTACATAACAAAAGAGCTATTATGATGAAAGTTATTATTCAAGAGTTAATAAACAGTTATGAAGAAGGAGTAAAATGGATCTACAACAGTAAAAATAGTACAATTATTTATTCAAATGCCAAGACGACAAAAGACATAGAAGAACTACCTAGACGGATTACTACCATTGCAAATTGGGAAATTACGCCAACAACTAATGCATTGAGGATATATCCGAAGCAGATGACGGAGAAGACAAAATACCTATTATGTCAGCAATTGAAGGACTTATTCAACTTACACCATTGCAATTATTGCAACCAAAAAGAAGATATTCCTAAAGTTTATCTGCCACCTACTATGGAAAAAGACAAAGAAGAAGAAGACAAAGAACAAAATGACGATTAAAAGAGTTTGTGTCATAATGTAAAAAGTCTTTTAGTCTTGTTAGGCTAGTATTTTTCAAGAAAAGTCTTTTAGTCTTGTTAGGCTAGTATTTTTCAAGAAAAGTCTTTTAGTCTTGTTAGGCTAGTATTTATTTCTTTCAAGAAAAGTCTTGTAAATAGTAGGCAAAGTTTTTATGTAAAGATGTAACGTGTCCTAGTGAGTCAGCAAAGAGATAAGAAGGAATAATTTGGGTGGATGATGGGCCCAATGAGCACCGACACTCTAATTATTACCCTCAATCCTTTGCCTATATATAGGACTTTGTAAATTCAAAAGAAATCATCGGCTCTTCAACCTTGTATAATAAGATCTTTCTTTGAAAAACTCTCTCTCATATACTCTTACTCTCTCAAAACTATCAAAAGATCTAGCATCAACTAAGGAACTAATGGAGCAAAATAAGGTACGCAATTCTATGGCAAGCTAAATTTCTATGGCAAGGTTTTAGGAAAGTAGTAATAATACTAAAATGATAATGATCATGTGAACACCGGGAGTTCGGCGTAACATTAGTTTAAAGGTTTAATAACAGCCAGTAATGAAAGCTAAAGTGGATCTAGCCGTGCACTTTGTCCGCGCCAGGCAGGTGGCCGTTATGCGGTGTTGTGGTGCTTAAATTGGCTTGGGATCCTTACCTGCTTGACTTACTGCTACTGATATTGTCACCTTTAGCCCACTGTTACTCCGTTCCCTTCCCCTTTGGTATCAGAGCCTCAGTATCATATTAGTATTATCATTATAGTCCTAAAAACTTGCCTTATTGAAAAATTTGTACTTGTCAAAAAATTTGATTTAGTTTTGCCTTATTAATTATATTAACATGGATTTAAATGCCTGTTTGTATGCTTACAATAAAGTATTTGTTTATACTGGAGACATAGAATTTGCTAAAACTATAAGAAAATTAATGGAAGCATATCCTATTACTTTCCAGACTAGATTAACAACTACTCCTTATTTACCTCAATTAGAGAGTAACTTTGGAAAATTTTTAATACACTTAAAGTGTGGAATAGAATATTTAGGTATACATCAAATAGTTGAAAAATATTTAGGAACCCGACCTAGACATATTGGAATAACTAATGATTATTTTACATATTGTCAAAGTATATTTAGTTTCCTTAACCTACAGGATAAAAATAAAGAACATAAGATTAAAGAAATATTTCACAAATATTTTAGAAATCATACAGTAGATGAAAAAGATATAAAGCTTTTCATTGATATTGTTTATATATTCTAGAAAAATTAACTATGGATGAAAAAGGTGAAGTAAATTAGTAGAAGAACATATAGAAATACTATATAATATTATAGAAAATATGGAACATATAGATGACACCACTACCTCAGTATCTACTGAAGACTACCTAAGTGATGATTAAAATGGAAGCCATAAATAATAAAATAGAAATAATAAATAATAATATTTTGGAATCAAATAAAGTAACATTAGAACATATAAAAGAAATAAGAAAAAGGATAGAAAATATAGAAACAGAAATTAAAAATATAAAGTTAAGAATATTATAAGAAAATAATAAAAAAGAAAAAGAACATATAAATAAAATTGGCTATGTCAATATACCAGGATTAGGATGGATGCCAATTAAAGTACCAATAACTAATGAAAAAATAAAAGAAGAGTTATGAAAAGAGGAGAATATGTAAAAATTACATATATGGAAAATAACAAAATAAAAGAAATGTCAAATTTGAATAGAATTTTTATTAAACTAAATGATAATTATAGACTTATGCAAAAACAAGATAACACTATAGAATCACCTTTAGAACAAATAGTAAGATTAACCAGAGAAAATAATGAGGAAAACAATAACGAATCATATAGTAATAATAGTGATAGTAGTACAATTAGTTATGACATCACTAAAAGAAAGAATATGAGAAAGAAAAAGTTAACCCTGAAAGATATTTATGAAAAATTAGATAAAATGGAAAAACGAGTACAAAAATTAGAAAAACATGTATTTAAAAAGAAAAAAACAAACAATAGATTCTGACCCTGAAGTATCTAAAAATAGATTAGATTCAGACACAACAACATATATAAGCTCAGAAGAAGAAAAAGATGATAAGAAATTAGTAGTAGAAGTAATAGATAAAATGGGAAATGATTCTGATATTAATATGGACGAAGATAGCAATTCAGATACCTATACTGACTTGATAAAAAAATAAATAAATTATATATAGAAACTAATGAATTAAAAGATACAATTAAAGATGAAGATATAATAACAAATCATATAAATATGACTAAACCAGATAGCCTAGAAAATAGAAAAGGATTTTATACAACTTTCGCAACAGGAAGAGATAAAGGTTATAAAAAAAGAAGTTATTATGAAAAAACAGATTATTCAAAACAACATAGGAATGATAAAATATGGGGATCAAGATTAATAAGAGGAATAGCAGAAATAATAAAAACATCTACAGGAGAAAATACTAACTCTTTTTTAGACTTAGACTACTCTGAAGATATAAATAAAGAAATACAAAAATGGTCAGCAAAAACAGAAAAAACGATTTTAGAAATAAAATTACCCATAGAAAAAGTAGGACAATATATTGTAACCACCTTAGTAGGAAATGTTAAAGAATGGTATGAAAATTTAGGAGAAGAAATGATAAAAGCATTACATGCAGCTACAGATGCTAATGCACAGCCTACAACAGATGTAAGTAAAATACTTCAAAAATTTGTAATATCAATTACAGCCGAATTTAGTACGCCAGGAGCAGAAAATTCAATGATTCGTAAAAATATAGAAAGCAAGAAATAATCTATTAATTTAGTTAATTGTGATTTATGCTACTATGAAGAATATGTATGTGAATTTAGTAATTATTTTCATAAAGGAAAATTTAATAACAATGAGAAACCTATGATCTTAGACTTATTCCTACATAAATTACCATATCCAACTAATTTATTAGTATTTAAAGACTATAAAATAGAAGCTAAATCAATAGATACCTTAGGAACTATGATAGAATATGTAAGAAATTGGATAAATGATAGATGTACTCAAGCCACAAATATTAGAAATTTATTACAATCAGATATATAGTTATGTTGTACAAAAGATAAACCAAGTAAATATGGATGTAGTAAAAAATATCCTAAACAAATAAGAAAACACTATAAGAAAAGAAATAAGAAATACATTAGAAGAAATTATAATATAAAAAATTTTACAAATAACAAAAAACGAAGATATATAAATAAAAGAAAATATAGAAATTACTTCAAAAAGAATCCTAAAAAATGTAAATGTTATAATTGTGGAAAAATAGGACACATATCCACAGAATGCAAAGAACCTACACAAAAACAAATAAAAAAAATCCAGTTAGATAATGAAGAATTTATAGATATAGACATAGTTAAGCAAGAAATAGATACAGACAACTTTTCTAGTGAAGATGAAATAATTGAATCAGATATATCAAGTGAAGAAGAAGATGAATCAAACTGAAATAGGAGAAATAAGTGATAAAGATATAATAATAAACTATACACAAGACATAGATTATGAGAAACAACAGATAATATTTGATGAAAAAATTTATGAGAAAATTAGGAAAGAAGAATTAGACCTTACACCAGACTTAGTTTTCTTACACCAGACTTAGTTTTTAAAAATCAATTTTGGAATAAAACCTTAAAAATTTAAAAACAAAATTATTGTATAATCACAAATCCAAGTTATGATCTATCTCAATAGTTATATGAATACATATTTTATCCACAATAAAATAATATCAACATTCAAACGATTTGACTATTGCACAAGACACATGTATAATGGTTTGAACTCTTCAAATATAATCTTAAAATATTTCGTAAATAAATTTTAGATACAATAAACTACGACTCTGATACCACTGTAGGATTACATATAGGTGTTCTTAACACGCAGCGGAAGACAATAACAATCCTAGGCAGATTTTTCCTGTTTAAAATTTATTTACGTGTTAAAGATCAGATCAAAGACGTACCTGGTGAAGAAAGTCTCGATTAAAATTTCTTCAATAGTGCGAAGACTCTATACGTATCCACACCGAGACCAATCTTTGCTATCAACTCTTTAATCAATGAAACACGCGAACAAATTGAACGAAGAATATTGTATTGAAATTTTTCTCAAAAATCTCAACTTAAATTAGAAGAACAAGAAATTTGGGCTGGGTTGGACAATGACCCATTTATTGACCTAACCCATCTTGAACCGCCCAAATTCAGCTCAACCATCCCATTTGCCACCCCTAAGTTCACTCATAATTGGCCCGTAGGAGTTATGCCCCAACAAGTGCAGTCTGGTTGAGTAGTGTATAAAGAAATGTGGTTATCACGTATGTTATCTGCAATGACTGAGGGTAGGTCGAATGGAATATTTGTCCAGTCCCAACTCAATTGGGTTAAATACATAGATACTTTCAGATTGTGGTGATTGTTTGGGAGAGGTCCTTGTATGAGAGATCTAAGGGTTGTGCCTGGCTTCACCCTAGGGTCATTCCAGAAGTTGATATGCTTACCCGTTCTAATTTTCCATTGAAGACCAATTTGACAATGTATCTATCTTTTGAGAACATTACGCCAAATGTATGAACGATTACTAACTGTAGATGCATGTAGATATTTATGAAGGCGTGTGGTAACCTAAAGGGCTTGTGGAGAATGGAAAATTCTCCAAGCAAGACTGGCTAATAGGGCATTTTTTTGCCGGAGTTGTTGTATGCCTAGACCCCCACTATCTTTTTGCGTAGTAATGGATTGTCAATTTAGATGATATAATTTTTTTCTTATTTGAGTCGTACCCCATAGAAACTTATGCCGATGCTCTTCTATTTTATGGATGATAGAGCGTGGGATAGAGATGTATTGCATTACATGATTTGATAGGGAGTTTAGAGTAGATTAAACAAGGGCATTCGACCCACCATTGTGAAAAAACTAGTTTTTCAACCTGCCATACGAGTCTTAAAGTTGTCTAGTAAAAATTAAAAGTTTTTGTTTTTAAGACGGGACAAAAAATTTGAAAATCCTAGGTACTTACCAAACGATGTCCCCTCTGGAAATGGCTTTTGCTTGAGCAATGGCTCTAGTATTGTCATACAACTGTGGAACCGCACCTTCTATTGAAGGAACCACACCAAGTTCAGTTAAGAACTTTTTCATCCATACAGCTTCCTTAGCAGCTTCACTAGTTGCTATATATTCTGCTTCAATCACTGAATCAGCTACTATAGCTTGTTTGGAACTTTTCCAACTCATCGCACCACCATTTATGGTGAATATATAACCAGAAATAGATTTGCTATCATTTCTATCTGAAGAGAAACTTGCATCAGTAAAACCTTCAAGTTTCAACTCAGAATCCCCATAGATGAGGAATTGGTATTTAGTCCTTCTTACGTACTTAAAAATGGTCTTCACCACCTTCCAATGTTATTCACCAGGATTTTCCTGATATAGACTAGTCACTCCAAGTGCATAAGCCACATCAGGACGTGTACATGTCATGATATACATGATAGCTCCCACTGCACTACCGTATGGGATCCTACTCATGCGTTCTCTCTCTTCAGGTGTTTTTGGACAATCCTCCCTACTTAGAGTTATTCCCGTGCCTATCGTAGATAGCCTCTCTTGGAATTATCCATGTTATACCTCTCTAAGATGGTATCAATGTACGAAGACTGGGAAAGTCCAAGAAGCTTCCTAGATCTATCTCTATAGATCTTTATTCCTAATATATAAGCTGTTTCTCCCATGTCTTTCATGGAGAACTGTTCAGATATCCGGATCTTGGTACTTTTCAATGCCGATATATCATTCCCTATGAGCAATATATCATAAACATACAATACGAAAAATATAATTGTGCTCCCACTAACCTTTTTGCACACACAAGGTTCTTCTTCGCATCTAACAAAATTGAACTTTTCAATTGTTTTGTTAAATCGAATATTCCAACTTCGAGAAGCTTGCTTTAATCCATAAATGGATATTTGAAGCTTACAAATTTATTATGATCAGACGTAGATGTGAAACCTTCAGGTTGTGTCATGTACACATCCTTTTCTAGCTCATCATCAAGGAAAGCTGTTTTCACATCCATTTGCCATATTTCATAATTATAGTATGTTGTTATAGCAAGCAAAATCCTTCTTGATTTGAGCATTGGCATGGGAGAGAAAGTCTCGTCATAGTCGACTCTTTCTTTCTAACGATAACCCTTGGAAACAAGACGGGCTTTGTAGGTCTCCACCTTTCCGTCTGCTCCAATCTTTTTCTTAAAAACCCATTTACAACCTATAGGTTTTATATCTTTTGAAGGTTCAACAAAACACCATACTTTATTTTCCTTCATGGATTTCATTTCGTATTCCATGGACTTTTGACACTTCTCATAATCGGCCCTCTTCATAGGTCTTAGAGTCATCATCATTATAATCAACCTCATTTGATAACATCATCTTGTACCATAAATTTAATCTAGTTAGTACATGACGTTCTCATGTAGAACTTCTAAGAGGTACTTGTACAACCTGTTAACCTTGTGCTGGATTTGATTGTTGTTCAATTTGGTTTGGAATTGGTTTATTAACATGTTCATGAACTTCATTTAGTTCTTGAACTTCAACAATTGAAGATGGCAACTTCCTTGGCAACTTCAAAACATCCAATAAAGGTTCTTCAACTTGGGTCTCATGATCTTTATTTTGTGTTGATTCATTAGTTTCTTGAACTTCATCAAGTTCTATTTTTCCATCATAATTTCCTTCTAAAAGAAATTCCCTTTCCAAAAAGGTTGCTCCTCTAGCCACAAACACTTTATGGTCAGAAGGGTAATAGAAATAATATCCCATTGTTTCCTTGGGATACCCAACGAACCTACACTTATCAGATCTTGAGCCAAGTTTATCAGACTTTAGTCTCTTAACATAAGCTGGACAACCCCAAACTTTAATATGTTTAAGGTTAGGCTTACATCCTTTCCATATCTCATATGGTGTTGCAGAGACTGACTTAGTGGGAACTTTATTAAGTAAGTATGTTGCTGCTTCCAAAGCATATCCCCATAAATTTATTGGAAGATCAGTGAACCTCGTCATAGATCTCACTATATCTAATAAGGTTCGATTTCTCCTTTCAGACACACCATTGTGTTGTGGTGTTCCTGGAGGTATCCACTGTGAGAGAATCCCATTCTCTTTGAGATATCTGGTAAAATCTTCACTAAGATATCTCCACCTCTATCAGACCTTAGTACTTTGATACTTTTACCAGTCTACTTCTCAACTTCACTACGGAACCTATTGAACAAAAGTTCAGACTTGTGTTTCATAAGATACACAAATCCATATCTTGATATATCATCAGTGAAGGTGATGAAGTAAGAATATCCACCTCTAGCTTGAATTTTCATGGGCCCACAAACATCTGTATGAATTAGTCCCAATAATTCAGAAGCTCTTTCTCCACTTCTAGTAATTGGAGATTTGGTCATTTTTCCTTTGAGACAAGATTCACAAGTTGGATATGAATCAAAATCATACTTGTCAAGGTACCCTTCCTTGTACTACTTGTTCATTCTTTTCTCTCCAATATGACCAAGTCTACAATGCCAAAGGTATGTTTGATTTACATGATCATCTCTTTTCCTCGTAAGACTTGAAACATGCATAATCGAATTAGCATCCAAATTAGATAAGACATAAACGTCATGTTAGAGATAGGCGTTCGCATATAAATTATCACTATAATAAATGGAGCAAATACCATTGCCTATATTAATGCAAAAACCACATTTGTCTAATATAGAAGCTGAAATTATGTTCGAAACAAATTTAGGAACGTAATAACAATCATCCAACATAAGTATTTTGCCCGTAGGCATTATTAAAGAAGTTGATCCTACAGCTACGGCTGCAACTTTTGCACTATTTCCAACTTATAGATAACTTCTCCTCTCTTTAGCCTCCTACTTATCTTGAACCCTTGCAACATATTACAGATGTTATAACCACTGCCGGTATCTAATACCCACAGTGAAGAATTAGTAGTAGCTAAAGGAACCTTGAAACATTATTCATTAATGTCTCACCTTATTTCTTGTCATTAGAGTTGCAAGATACTCCTTGCAGTTTCTTTTCCAATGCCCTTTCTTCTTACAATGAAAACATTCAGCATCATATACTGACTAAAAGATTAAATCGTCAGAAAGCTCTTTACCAAGCTTGTACCCCAACTTCTCATATTCTTCGGTAAGAACAGTCATATGATTGACAAGCGGTCCAACTGGAGAGTTTTCAAAGTCCAATTGTGTATCAACCATCTTCTTAAGATATTCAATGAGTGCAATTGGATCCATATTATGATGTTTCCTCTAGAGTTCATAACTCATAGAAGCGAGAATGATGTGTTTAATAGCAAGTCATTCTTCCAAGTATTTCTGATAAACATTGGTGCCTTGAACATCATTCTCTTGTGGAATTATCTTTGCAGGCTTATCGATCACAACAATGAGATTTTCATGCGTGAGAACAATTCTCAAATTTCTATTCCAGTCATCAAAGTTTGGTCCTACAAATTTGTTGGTCTCAAGTGTTTCATGCAGTGATATAACAGACATATTGAGAAATCTAAAGTATAGAAAAGAAAAGGCAATAATATAAGAACATATTTGCATATATCATAAAGACAGGACTTTTATCTAAATGATATTTCCACTAATTATTTTAAACTATTTACCCTCATTATAGTTTACGGAATTTTTTATTTCTTTTAGTGGAGTAAAGAAATCCTTTAACAATATGTATGAGCCCCTTGGAAGTCAAGTCGTTTCTCACATATATTTTAAAAGTAAAATTGTATTCCCATACAATTTTCTTAAATAGCTCTATGTCAAATAGTCCCATGGTAGTTCGTTCGATCCTATTAGCATAGTTGAGTTCAACCATCATGATAGCAAAGAACTTATTAAATTTTATACTCCCCAGGGTAGTCCAGGCGTCTAGTATAAAATTGGATAATTCTTTCAATCCGTACATATAATGCAATAAATAATTTTAACATATTCTCGAACTGTAAGTCTCCTGGTAGTCAGGCCGCTCCATATAAATAACAAATAAGTAAAAAGTAATTATCTTGATGGATTGCTCTATAATAAAATATCTTATATTGCATTATTTATGAACTCAATTTTTATTAAGAGGGAATTGTTACTAAAACAATTTTTAATAACATGAAGATCAAATCTTTTATACCATGTGAATTTAGTTCAAATTGTCTACATGCTTAGTGGTAAATTGATTTACATCACATATAATAAATAATTCAAAATTATGTAACGAACAAGCATGTGACACAAAAACAAAATTCAACATTCTTCTAACATGTTTAATATATATATCACATATATCACAAAATAAAAAATAATTCATGCCAGAATATCATTATTAATTAACATCGCATGAACTAATAACAATAGAATCATGTAACCTATTATAGATTCCCGTCGTATCTTAATACAAAATTTCAAATCCAAGTTATGATCTATCTCAATAGTTATATAAATACACATTTTATCCACAATAAAATAATATCAACATTCAAACGATTTGACTATTGCACAAGACATATGTATAATGGTTTGAACTCTTCAAATATAATCATAAAATATTTTGTATATAAATTTTAGACACAATAAACCACAACTCTGATACCACTGTAGGAATACATATAAGTGTTCGTAACACACAGCGGAATACAATAACAATCCTAGGCATATTTTTTGTGATTAAAATTTATTTACGTGTCAAAGATCGGATCAAAGAGGTACTGGTGAAGAAAGTCTCGTTTAAAATTTCTTCGATAGTGCAAAGACTCTATGCGTATCCACACCGAGACCGATCCTTGATATCAACTTTTTGCTAAATGAAACCCGCGAATAAATTGAACAAAGAATTTTTTGTGTTGAAATTTTTCTCAAAAATCTCAACTTAAATTAGAAGAACAAGAAACACTTTGTATTTTCTCTCTTGGCTTTGTATTGCACTCTCACTTTCACAAAGTGGTTTTTTTCTCAAGAATGATAATGATAAATTTTCTCCATCACCCTTATATAGCATCACCTATAAACGCTTTACCTATTTGGTTGCGGTAATAATTTACTTAGGGTAAAAGTCTAATTCCAAAATTCAACTTTTATGGAAATGTTTAAGGAAACAGGAAAATCATGTCTCAATTGAAACGTGACTGCCGAGTCTTTCGCGTGAATCCTCCGACTCCAAGTTGGATTCTCTCATTTATGAACCTTTTATATTAATATAATATTTTCCTATTGAAAATATTAATCTCATTCCAAATAGGATAAAACTGTCGATTACACGTTAATAATTCAATTCAAAAATGGATTATTAACAAGCCTTTATTAATGTTATATTTTATATCCATCTCTTATATAAAATAATATTAAATATATATATCAAATATATTTCAACCAAGAGATATAATTTAATTTCTATTCCAAATAGAAACTTCAGTTTGTTCACAATATTAATTATATCCTCTGTGCTAGCAAAGAATATAATAATATTTCATTTGGACTAATAATTAGATTATTTCGACTAATTAAATTCTTTTTTTAATTATCAAATAAAATAATAACTAATCCTTTAGCAAAGATCAGAACACTCATTAGTGTTCGACCCTATAGGTTCAATATTAAACCGGTAGTAAATTGATCATATCAATATACTAATCAAGGGTGGCATCTAGCAACACTCCCTAACGACCGGATAGCATGAAGTATACAATTTACTCTCAAGAACAAGTAGAAAAATAATATAGTAATTCCTTCTGTCCTTATAGCTCTGGATCACCCTAGGATATGGTTCAACTGTCAAATCCAAATAGGTGACCAACTATGTGTTCACATCAAATATAATCAACCATTAAATGACCTAAGAAACTCATTTCTTCTTTCATTCAATTGCCCTGGTCAAGGTCTTAGTTTGTTCGTTTATATTTCATGGCAACATGAAGCTTAAACTCATTACCAAGAGTTGACAGATTCCATCTTAATCAATCACTAATTCTACAAGCATTTAATCGTACCCAATATCCTTTCAACTATCGTCCTATGGCCATAGGTGTCTAGTATCAAGGCACAATAAATAACTTGTCAATTACTATGACGATCACAGGTCAAAGGAAATTCTTACATCACATTCTTCAAGAAAATATCCTATTGACAGTTTATGGTAATTCTAACCATTAGAAATTATCCAATGAGTCGGTTCAACGATCATATCTCTATATGCATCATCTATCTATGTAATTTAGATAATTGAGATCAACTAATCTTTATCCCATAAAGACGATCACATAAATATTGATCTAACTGGATTACTAATGTCCAAGTTAATAATCCTACGATCAAGAACAAATTTAGATTAAATTGTAAGAGACATTGCTCTCATTATCATGATCTCTATCACGATGACAAATCTCAAAATTTATTCAAGGACCTTATCAAATTAATCAAACAATTAATAATAATGACAAAAGACTATCAAATGCCATATATTTTATATCAAATGGCGTTCACGAAAATATGTTCAAATCATCAAATATGATATTAGATCTAGGGCATATCTACTATATCCCTAACAAATTCTAGAGACATCCTCCAAGTTTGAATTTATAACACTAATATCCTATGTGCTTACGATGTTTATCTCCTTTATTCTAATTTTTTTAATAACAATACATTTAATCTATTTATTATAGAAGACTTGATCCGCCTCACCTTTAATATAACTGTAGGATTTCTTCCATACCAAAATTCAACTGCACGTGTATTTCAACACCTTTTTTTGGATTTGAAAGATAACTTGCATTAATTAAACATATGTGTACATACCATTAAGTAATGTGGTGTATTGGATGGGGCTATTCCTTCTTTAACCAGAGGTCTCGAGTTCGAGCCTTGGATTTGGAAAAATTCTTGGAGGGAGCGCTACCCCCGAATGAGACCTTACCCAGTGCAAATCCTGATATAGTCGGGCTCCAATGCGAATACCGAATATTAGATACCGGATGGAAAAAAAACATATGAGTACAGAGGTGTTGATGCCTAAGCACCATATTACAAAGCAAAGTAGTACTAGAGGTAGTAGCTAATTCAGGGGTGCATTTGCAGATGGTCGTGGAGGATGTTCTACTAAACTAGGTTCCAAAAAAGAGTTTTCTTCCACGGACGCAGCTTCCGTTAGTTGGACAAAACGGGCAGTTGTAACCACGTTTACTGTCTCATTTCATGCTGTTGAAGGGACTGTTCTTTGTATAGTTAGTCCTTTCCGATCTGCATGTAGTTGTTGTGAAACAAAAAATGGTAGGTGCTTCAAAAACTATGGCAGTAGCTGAACTATCCATCGGGCTGCCAGATTTTACGAGTTGATCTGTAAAACTATTCTATTCTCTGTACGCATGAAGAACTTGTGGATCTACTAAACTCATCCAAAACAAAGGATCTCAACCCAACTTATCTAGAAATTTACTTAGTTGCTTTAATTTTATTTATTTATTTATTTTTGTATTTTTAATTTTCTGTTCTTTTGTTTTCTACACCACCCACCACCAAACCCTATCCACCACCCCCGCAAAACCCCCAAAAAAGAATTTACGTTTTTTTTATTTTTATTTTTTTTATTTTTTTGCGCCACCCCCCTCCCCCGCGCACAAAACCCCTAAAAAATTCACTTTTTTTGTACTTTCAGTTTTTTATTTTTTATTTTTCTGCACAATCCACCCACCCTACCCCTTACCTCCCACCACCCCGGCGCAAACCCCCTAAAAAAATTTTTTTTACTTTTTTTAAATTTTTCTGCACCCAACTACCCCTGTCGCGCAAAACCCCTCAAATTTCTTTTACTTTTTTTTATAATTTTAATTTTCTATTTTTTGTTTTATATTTTTTCGTTTTTCTGCACCATCCACCCACCCCACCCCAACCCATAAAACGTTTGTCAACTTACATATCTTAAGGTCAAATATTTTTTTATGCAAGATGAGCATGGTTCTAAAATATGGATCAAGTTGCGCGGGTTAGGTTATGACCTATTTTTTAGCCCATCTTGACCCGGCGCATCTTAACCCAAATACAGTTTGGGCTGGGTTGGACAATGACTCATTTATTGACCTAACCCATCTTGAACCGCCCAAATTCAGCTCAACCATCCATTTGCCACCCCTAAGTTCACTCATAATTGGCCCGTAGGAGTTATGCCCCAACAAGTGCAGTCTGGTTGAGTAGTGTATAAATAAATGTGGTTATCACGTATGTTATCTGTAATGACTGAGGGTAGGTCGAATGGAATATTTGTCCAGTCCCAGCTCAATTGAATTAAATACATAGATACTTTCAGATTGTGGTGATTGTTTGGGAGAGGTCCTTGTATGAAAGATCTAAGGGTCGTGCCTGGCTTCACCCTAGGGTCATTCCAGAAGTTGATATGCTTACCCGTTCTAATTTTCCATTGAAGACCAATTTGACAATGTATCTATCTTTTGAGAACATTACGCCAAATGTATGAACGATTACTAACTGTAGATGCATGTAGATATTTATGAAGGCGTGTGGTAACCTAAAGGGCTTGTGGAGAATGGAAAATTCTCCAAGCAAGACTGGCTAATAGGGCATTTTTTTTTGCCGGAGTTGTTATATGCCTAGACCCCCACTATCTTTTTGCGTAGTAATGGATGGTCAATTTAGATGATATAATTTTTTTCTTATTTGAGTCGTACCCCATAGAAACTTATGCTGATGCTCTTCTATTTTATGGATTATAGAGCGTGGGATAAAGATGTATTGCATTACATGATTTGATAGGGAGTTTAGAGTAGATTTATCAAATGTATTCGACCCACCATTGTGAAAAAGCTAGTTTTTCAACCTGCCAGATGAGTCTTAATGTTGTCTAGTAAAAATTAAAAAGTTTGTATTTTTAAGACGGGACAAAAAATTTGAAAATCCTGGGTACATACCAAAAGACGTCCCCTCTAGAAATTGTTTAGGATTCAATTTCTATTAGTTTGAGTGCAATTTTTTTTAAAAAAAAAGATCTTTGATTTTTGAAAGTTGATATTTTGGCCGGAATGAAGCATAAAGTGATTTAGTATGCTTATTGTAGCATGATAAGTCTTTGTACTAATTTTGGGTAGTAAAAATGATGTCATTTGCGAAGAAAAGATGTGATAAGGCATGCCCATTTTGGAGAGGGGTATTGGTATCCAATTAAGATAATCCAAAGAACGGAAATTGCCATTGGATAACAGCTCCATGCACATAATGAATAGATAAGGAGATAATGGATATCCCTAACGAATCCCTCTTGAAGGGTAGAAGAATTGAATTTTAGATCCATTGATTAAGATTGAAGAAGAAGTCGCAGTAATGCAGGACATTATTAGGGAGATAAGGTTCTTTGGGAAGTTGAAGTAAAGTAAGGTTTTCCTTACGAAAAATCATTCTAGGCCGTTAAAAGCCTTTTCAAGGTCCAATTTTAGCACCATATTGCTACTTTTCCCTTTCATCTTATTAAAGTAGGCTAGAGTTTCTTGAACTATTATTACATTATCAGAAGCCCTCTTGTTGATACCCAATTTTTACCATGTATTTTTTGTACCCAAAATATTTTCAAAATAGCTTTTGAATGCATATATAAGCATCCACAACAAGTTGGTATTTTCTATATTTTTTCAAGAACTTAAAAACCAATTTACAACTTATTTTGTACCAGAAAATCCAGTATTTAGTATCAAATCTTGTTATTTTAATAAATAATTTATTTTATTCCCTCATCTACATAAAAGTATAATTTATATAATTTTTACATAAGTTTACAAAGCCATTAGGTATTTCTAAATTAAAATTGCATTAAATTGTAATTTTAGCCTATTTCTCAATTTAATAAGTATTTCAAGTACAAAATCGTTCCTAATATTTTTAATTAATTTTGAAACATATTTTATTATCTCAGTATTTTTATTGGATTTTTGTAAAATTGTTTACTATTTGTTATAAAATTAAATTGGGAAAAATGACTATTTAAAATGTAGCCCTTTAATCTTTCAACTCTAGCCCAAATTGAAACACAAATTCAACCCCAATTTAACCCCCTACTGACCCAATTTGAAACACCCGACCCAAACCCACTAAACTTAACCCATCCACTTCTTCTTCTAATCCTAGCCGTTGATCTCATAGATCAACGTCCCAAATTTAACTTACCAAAATTAAATACCGTAACACCCCTAAGCCCTAATCAGTCTCTCAAACCCGCCATTTCTGAATCTCTGAAGCTCTCAAAGCCCTCTCAAACCCTAAACCGTCTCTGGATGTCTCACTGGCGTTCATGGCCGTCCAAGACTTGAAAGTCATTCATCTGTTCACTCTTCACCTCCCCTGGTCCTTGGGTTCGAATATTAGAGCTTTATTTCAAGAGTGATTGGACCAGAGGTCCTCCAATAGGTTTTTTGCAGCTGTGTCTGGTCTTTCTCTAGAAAGTCTTAAGGCCCTGAGTCCTTTGCCGACTCCGACGAGTCCATTCCAAGCTTTTCTCGCCATCTCGAGACTTTTCTGTGAAAACCCGAACTTCTCGAGGTTCTTCTCTGTGTTTACTTTTTATGATTCTCTTTGAGTCCTAGTGATTTTCTAAAAGTTTCAATGTTTTCTCATCTCTTCTTCGCCTATTTGTGTTTTCAAGCTGTTCGTCCTTTTAAACCTAGGGTTTTCTATGACTTTCCATGATTTCTCTGGTTTCATTGATCTATTATCTACCGTGTGTTCTTTTCTATGTCTTTGCTATGATTTTAAGCATTTTCTATCATGACTCTAAGGTGTTTTGCTTTACTGTTTACTTTCTAAGATTTTCAGTTCATGTATCCTATGCTTTCTTCGTGTTGTACTGCTTTTGTTCATCTTCATATGTTATATTCTCACTCTTCGATATGTAGTGGAAACCCTAGCTTAAAGGGTTCTTTCCATTGTCTCTTTGTGAAACCCTAGCCGCCTGTGGTTGCTTCCTTATGTGTTTTACCACATGTTATTCTAATTGCTTCCAGTTTTGTACGTTCAATCTATGCCTCTTTTATATAGTCACACTTCCCCTTCTCTATAACCCTAATTGATTTCATATAGCTGTTTGATTCTTTTATTGATCCCTATTTTCTGACTAAGTGCAAATGGTTGGTATCTTGACTCCTTGATTTCCTGGATCACTTGCTGCCTCAATCATTGGACCAGGACCCTGCTACTGCAACCGAGCACCCCTCAACCTCCGGCAATATCTCCTTATGTGGCTGAGATCTCCACACTCATAACACCCGGCTGAATACGGCAATTGAGAAGACTGGGACTGACCCTGACGCCTGAATGACCTCCTCAAAGGCTCTGAAGCAATAACGCACTGATGGGCTGCTGATCAGAATACTGTTGAGAGCCACTATCATCTGCGGTGCCGTGTGAAACCTGAATTGCTGACTGAAAGGGTCTCTGAGGGTGGCCTCTACCAAATGAATCCCTACCTCCAGATGAGATACCGCTGAACCTACCAGAATGACAAGGCCTCTTGTCTGACCCCTGACCACCTCCCCGTGCAAGTGTCATCTCTATCCGGCGGGCCTCATTGGCCGCCTCCTAAAAAGACATATCACTACCGGCCCTCATGGCCATCTGAAGCCTGATCGGCTGGATCAACCCATCAATGAATCTCTGCACCCTCTCACTCTTAGTGGGGAGTATAACAATTGCATGGTGTGCCAAATCGATAAAATGAGTCTCATACTGCGTGACTGTCATGGTACCCTGATGAAGACACTCAAACTACCTGCATAGAGCATCTAGCTCAGCCACTAGGAGAAACTTCTCCAAGAACAACTCTGCAAACTGATCCCAAGTCAATAATGGTGACCTTGATGGTCTAGATAAACAATAGTCCCTCCACCAAGTCTTGGCGGATCTTACAAGACGAAAAGTGATGAAGTCGACCCCATTGGTCTCCACAATACCCATAGTCCTGAGAACCTCATGGCAGCTGAGTAAAAAGTCCCGGGGGTCCTTTGAAGAAGCAGCACTGAAGGTGGTGTTGAAGAGCTTGGTGAACCTATCAAGCCTCCACAATGCATCCGCGGACATTGCTGCACCATTGTCGGTCGGAGCTGGAATACCCGGCGGGGCTACCACAGCTGACTGAGCTGCTAGAACCTGAGTCTGAAGATCTACCTACTCCGGAGTGCACGTAGTGAGAGTTTGAACTCCTTCCCCAGCCTAAGATGTGGCTGGTGCTGCAGGAAGCAAACTCGCTCTAGAGACATGCTCCATAAAGCCTACCAATCAGACCAAAGCATCCTTAGTGTCTATGAAACCCTCTGGGACCTGAGATGGGCCTACTGGAGCTGTTGGTGCTGGAACCTCCTCATCGTAGTCAACATAAGGCTCCACCTCTGGGACTGTTGCTCGGGGCTGAGCTCTGCCCCGGCCTCGGCCTCTGGCACGGCCTCAGCCTCGCCCTCTACCCCTAATAGAAGCTGCTGCTGGGGGCTTGGGCTGCCGCGCAGTAGAAGAAGAAGCACGTTTTCTCGCCATCAGCGAAAGGACAGAGTAGAACGACAATCAATATTTGAGAAAAAGAATCGCACGAGAAGAATGAACAAAGTGAAATTTTTCCCAACTCTGTAGCCTCTAAGATACGAACGTCTCCGTACCGATCCCTCAGACTCTACCGAGCTTGTCCGTGAGTTGTGAGAAATAAGTAACCTAGTGCTCTGATACCAACTTATCACGACCCGAATTTCCAACCATCGGGAGTCATGATGGCGCCTACTAATAGAAGCTAGGAAAGCCAAATATCATACACTTCTTTAACGAACAATCAACAATATTAACAATATTAAAACATTTAACACTAAAGCGGAAGTCTCTATTATAATTTTACTGAAAGAAATGCGGAAGTTAAACAAATCCTCTACCCAAGACTGGTATAACAGTACTCACGAACTTCTAAGAGTTACTAAATACAACCATCTGAAAGAAATCACAACAATCTGTTTCAACAAAATACTAACAAATTGAATAATGATAGAAGAGACTCCGGTCCTGAGGACATCGGCGAGGCTACCTCAAGAGTCCCTAGACTAAAGGTCTGCTCCAGATCTAGTATTGTTGCGGTCCGAAAGCTGCGTCCTGATCTGTGCAAAAGAAATGCACAGAGTTTAGCATCAGCACAACCGACCCCATGTGCTGGTAAGTGTCTGGCCTAACCCCGGCGAGGTAGTGACGAGGCTAGATAGGACCTACCACAAATAACCTGTACAGATGTATGTACAATAACAATGTAAACAATTAAAGGGAGGGGAAAAATGTTGTGGGGTACGACAGTCTAAACATAGAAATTCATTGGTAAACAAATGAAATAGAATAATAACAACTGATAAGAACACACAGGAAATCTATCCATATGAAAACAATACACTCAGTATATACTCCGTTGCGGCACGCAACCCGATCCTCAAATATATCCGTTGCGGCGAGCAACCCTATCCTCAAATATAACTGTTGCGGCGACCAACCCAATCCTCAAATGTATCTCTTGCAGCGAGAACCCCCATCCTCGACATTTAATACCGTTGTGGTGTGCAATCCGATCCTCAACAATCAATACCGTTGCGGCGTGCAACCCGATCCTCAATATTTACCAATATGAACTCACCCAAACAACAATCACAACTCAAGTGCGAGGGGAGTAACAACAATATTCAAGGAGTACCGGCGAGGGAACACAATTAACAGCTCAAACGTCCTGGTAAGGGAGGAAACAATAAATACTTAAATCCCGGCAAGGGAATAATCACAACACTTCCTTTTTAATTATTTACTCCTCAAATAAAAAATTCTAGTCCGAGCCAATGCTCCAGATGATAAAACAATCGCAAACTTTCCTCAGTTATTCACTTTTCATATTATACTTATCAACCAAACAAGAAGTGTATCATTAAGTTCGAATCCAACACATATAAGACCCACGGTCATGCTAGACTCCGGTGCATAGGTAACCGTCACCATGCCTATACATTGTACTCCATGATTAGCAAGTACCAAATAATATCCTAATCCTAATCGCTTAAGCCAAAGTTAGAACAAACACTTACCTTGGTCCGAAAATAGCAATCAAGCCTCTAACACCACCTTTCCTCTAGAATCCAACTCCTAAACAACGATATCTAGCCATGATTAGTTCAATATTATCCATAATGGCTTAAAAACACAATTCCATAGCCTAGAAATGAATTTCCTATCATTCTTCCAAAAATACCAAAATCCGACCCCGGGCCCACATGGTCCAAACTCCAGGATCGGACCAAAACCCAATCACCCATAACCTTACGAGTTCAAATATATAATTTATTTTAAGATTCGACCTCAAATTGAGATTGAATTGCCCAAAATTCCAAAAGTCGTAGTTCTACCCAAATACCCTATTTTCTACCTTGAATTCATACTTTAGGGCTAGGAAATTAAAGATTAATGAAAGAAATTAAGAGGAAAAGGAGTTAAGAATACGTACCCAAGAGATTATGGAGAAGAAATGGTTGATAATCGTCTATGGAGAGTTTTATGGAAGAGCTTAAAACGGGGAAGAATCCCTGTACTATTTCTATTTTTAATTAAAATCATTGAAGCAAAATACTCTATGCGATCACAGCATAAGGAATGTGTTCGCAAAGAAGGACTGGCCGGGATCCTATGCTTTCGCGGAAGGGCTATGCGAACGCATAGAAGGAAACTGAAGGGGGGTCTGGTTTGTTCTATGCGTTCGTGAGGAAGGGGTGCGAACATATAGAAGAAAAATCTGGGGCCCAACATTTGAACTATGCAAACACGGTATATTACTGCGAATGCGGAAGGAAGGAAATCAGAGCTATGCGAACGCGAGAGAGGGTTGCGTTCGCATAGAACAAAAGTCTGTCTGCAACACTTTGGAAATTCTAATGTCTTTTTCCAAATGAAAACCTCCCCAAACCACCTTCGAATCACTCCTGAGCCTTAGGGGCTCCCAACCAAATACACATACTAATTCAATAACATCCTACGAACTTAGTCAGTGATCAAATCTCATATATAACATCAAAATCAATGAACGAAACCCCAAAAGCATCATTTCCGAATTCAAAGTTCATAAACCTTAACTTTAGATATTTGGGTCCGAAATACGTCAGACGACGTTTGATTTTTTTGACCAAATTTTACAGAAAGTGCTTAACGCTCATTTAATACCTGTGCAGGGCGTCGGAACTAAAATATGAGCCCGGTACCTATATTTTCTAACTCATTTTTATTTATTTTTTAGATCATTTTAAGATAAATAATTTCTTTCAAAAATTCCGTACTCGGGCTTGGGACCTCTGATTTTGATTCCGGGAATACGCTCCAGTCCCATATTTTTATACAGACCTCCCGGGACCATCACATCACATGTCCGGGTTCGTTTACTTAAAGTATTGACCAAATTCAACTATATCAATATTAATATCAAAATTCTTCAAATTTTCCACAAAATTCACATATTTTAACATAAAAAAATTTCCAAATTCGCGCCAGGACTATGTATGTAAATCGATACAACTAAGAACAAGGTTTTTAAGGCCTTGAAAGCACGGAAAAAGGGAGAATTACAGTGATGACCCTTTGGGTCGTCACATAAAAGGGGCGAGTGTGATAATTTCTTCCTTTTCTTCTTATCTTCATTTTCCGTCATACCTGCCAACATTTGCAGATTTTCTTCTGCTCCACATTTCCTCAGCATCTTAAGGGAAGCTTTTGCCTCCTTCATACGACCTCTCTTAAGGAGAAACCTTGGGTCTCACTAAAAAAAGAAACACAATACAAAAAGTGGCAAAATCAAAAATTCACTACTTGCAAAAGACCAGTCCAACCATAATGGAAGCTGTGAGATTCTACCATGTCCACTGCTTTCATGCTAGTACTTTCACATAGCACCATGGATTTATAAGCAAAGAAATCCTCTTTGGTGCTTTTCCAACATTGATCTCATTCAATATAATAAGAATCACCTGCAAGATTAAAACTTATTTAAGTGTTTCATGCAATATGAAGCATAAAATATTTTAAACTATATATTATGATATTTCATATTTCACAACATTGCAAATGATATTAATGGTTAGTCGGATTATACTAACCTTGAACACTCATATTTCCAGCAACTAATTTGGCATAAGCCAAAGGAAAAAAGTTTGAACATACATTAACTCATCCTCCACGATTGATATATTTAAAGTAAATAAATCTTATTACAAATATTATATTAAGAGAATTTATGTGCATATCAGAGAGATTAATGTTACTTGATGAGTTTTTTTCACAACGATAAAGTAAATATGATATTTTGGTCATTAAAGAAGTTAACAAATAAGTCATGTGCATGTTACGTGCATCTTTTTCAATGTGAAAGCATTGCTTGGGTGAGGTATTGTTCCTGCTTAAATTATTTTAGTAACAGTAATATGTGCATAATGCTAGTATAAAATTTAGTTTGGTAGATTCATTTAAATAGGAAAGAAAATAAAAGTCACTTGATATTTATCTATCATTTTATAGGAAGGATTACGCTTGCACTGGCAAAGAGAGAGAGTCTCAGTGAAGAATATTTTCTGTCTTTCAACTACGCCTACATAAGCAAGGTAATCAACTAAATATTTGTTTTCCCATAGCAATGTGTTACTTGAAACCTCCCTAAACCCATCAATTGGTTAATCTGCAGAATTAAACTCCTTATATGCCACATAGGTAGAGTGTTGCTGCCATCCTAGAAAAGAGCATATACCCAAAATTCCAGAAATAGATAAGAACAATCAATGTAAATTATAGTTTTATAAAAAATAATTACAGCTACATGGATTCGTCTTTTCCATCTTTTGGAAGAAACCTCACCCAAAACTAATGTGGATTGAAGAGATCTTCTTCAACTCTTTATCCATCTTTCTTTTTTCTCTCAGGCAAAAATTTTATAAATTGAGAAGCTCATTCACAATGTCATAGTAGCAAATAGCATGTATATCCAAGACTTGAGAGCAAGAAGGTACATTGAAACGGATGGATTCATGATTAGGGACATGAGCAAAGATATGCTCATCTCCCCGCAAGCGCCTAACGTAAGATTCTTCAGTCCACTTAGAAGGTCCCGAGAATATTGAATAGTAGTCTATGAGGGGATGACAAATTCCATGCCAACATAAGCACTCTTTTGACTCAGTTGAAAGATATGATCTCCTACCAAAGGAAGAGACCCAACAAGGAAACCTTGAAAATTCCGAGAAGGGTAATATCAAGTTACGTAAGCTACATTTCAGTAAATTAAAATTGATCTATATAAATAAAAACTAAATAATAAAGAAATGAACAAGTACCTTTGTTAAAATCATGCCCAAACATGTTGAGACTAGAGTCCTTCGTCGGTCAACGAAGTTGTAACTCGGATAAGTAAACCCAATAACTCCAGCTCGAACAAACTCGTGCAATGAGCGGAACGATGAAGAGGAATTATAGGTGTATCTAGTTGACTGCATAAATAGTGGTCCAAAGAATAGTATTGAGTCTAAGCCAAATACTTGCTGAAAAATTTGAACCACTATGTTAAGCAGTAAAAGGGGTGAGCGTGACAGTTTCTTCCTTTTCCTCTTGCCTTTATTTCCATCATACCTGCAAATATCTGCAACTTTGCTTCTGCTCCACATTTTCTCAACATCTTAGGGGATGCTTTTGCCCTCTCCATACTCCCTTTCTTAATGAGAAACCTCGGAGTCTCACTAGGAAAGAAAGACAGTATAAGAAGTGACAAGGATACAATTAAAGGGACTCGTAAGAAAAGCCCCTTCAATTGTCGGGCACTTTCAAAAATGCCTCGCCAAGAAATTATAGGGACCTTCTCAGCACTAGAAAACAGTTTCAATAGCTTCATAATACAATTTTTTACTTAGAATATGACCCCCTGCTGCTAATGCTGAGCTGATACTAAATAGATTAATGTTAGTTGATGAGTTTTTTTCACAACAATAAAGTAAATATGAGATTTTAGTCCTTAAAAAAGTTAACAAGTGAGTGCATGTGCATGTTATGTGCATCATTTTCCATGTGAAAGCACTACTAGGGTACTGTATTATTTTTGCATAAATTATTTTTGTAATGATAATATGTGCACAGTGCTACTATAAAATTTAGTTTAATAGATTCCAATTAAATAAGAAAGAAATCAAAGGTACTTGACAGAGATAACTAATTATTTACTAATTTGAAATTCTTTTATGATGATAATATATATTTCTATTGGTTCTTTTGATGCGATTCAGAATGGTATTATCATCACAACATTTGCTGATAACTATGGTCCAAATAATGCTACATTGTCTAAGAAGATACCTTGTGTTGGCCAAGAACAAGTGAAGTTTTGGAGATGAGAAATGAACTCAGTCATGGACCGGGTCCATCATGTGAAGCACAGTATTTGTCAACCTATACATATGAGATGCACGTAAAGTAGATAAGTCACATTGATCAAGCAGCAATATCTCCTGAACTGATCGAAAAGGTTGCATATGGGATAAGGAGAGAATACAATCCGAATAAAGATAAGGTTGGAGTTTGTGTTGTTCAAGGACTCAACTTCGATGAAAGATCAGCAATTGAGTATCAAGTAAACTCTAATTACTAACTCACTAAATAACAGTGATTGTTCTCTTTTACAGGTATTGCACATATGCAGAAGTTAAACTAAATTGGGAGCAAAAGAGCAGGGCGATTTTGCAAGCAATTTATGTGAGATTTAAGTGTGCACTCCTGAAGCTACTTGAACGAGATAGAAGAACCAGTTCCATTGTGTTTTTTCTTATTCTAGTTCAATTGTAGTAGGTGGTTAAAGTTATACCTTTGAGTTTTTATAGAAGCTTCCCTCTTTCTTTCTTGCCCTGCCACGTACTAATCTTCCTCCTCCCTTCGCTCCGCCTCCACCCACCATCCGCTGCCGTAGGCATGGGTACTTTGAATGTTCAAGTTATAGGCTAACTTGAAATTGTCGCAGCAGTTGAGGTTGTGTGCTATAAAGGGATTAGAGTTAATCCTTAAATATACAAAGAGTTATGTAAATGCTGTTTTGGCACAGTATTTTTTAGTGAAAGTTTGGGAAAATCCTACTAAGTAGTAGGTTGTGATTTTTTCAGCTTTTGAGCCAGGTGTTTTTCACGTAAAAATCTCTGTGTTCTTTATTTTATGTAATTTTAATTCCACAAATAGTAGTAGTTAGATCACCTAGAAGAGCATGGTTCTTCTGAATCGAAAATTGAGTACCACACAAATTACCCCTCTCCCCTTGTGTGGCATTAACGTTTAAAACATCTTCTTGGATTCTTATAGTTGGCGTTAATAAAATGATAATAGCAATTATCATGCTAGGAAATGGAAAAACATATTATGGTGAATCACTTGTCCAACATAAGGACGTTCCTCGTATATTATTGTTATTATTATTATTATTATTTTGGTATTCTCGATCATGCACGATCAACAGATTGCCTAATGTCTACCATGATTGTTGGAAAGCACTCATAGCAGAGAGGTAATGTTACGATCCAAAATTTCACATATTTTTACAATTTTAGCGACCACATGTGTTTTGTTAGAAGTGTAACAACTCAGTGTGTAGAAAATGTAATCAAAATTTTGATCATAATAAATTTACAAACCGAAAGAAAGACCTTTCAATGCTTTATTCCAGAACCAACAAAACAACAACAAAATTTATTGGCATATTTTCAATAAAGACTGACAAAGAGGAAACAATAGCACGGCCATTCCTTACACTTATTGTGTTTATTGCTTGTTTCATTTCTTTCTTAGACTTACTATGAACACATATAATTTAATGTAAACAACTAAGTGCAAGTGTTTTCCCATTCGTGCGGCAACTTGTACACAAGATATTAAAATGAAAAACAAAAAAAAAAGAAATAAGAAGCTTACGGGAAAAAAAAAATTGACAACTCACAGTACCGCTGTGTATCTAAACACAGAAGATCCAAACCCACCCTTCCCTCCATTTTAGAGTAACTGGATAACACAACACACATAACTCAGCAAAAACAATAATTCAAAACTCAATCTTCAATGAACCTCTTCAACTGCAAATTCAACAACACTCTCTTCACCAATCATCTTCCTCCACGTCACACCTCACTCTACAACCCTCGTGCAACTCGGTTCTCCGTCCGCTTCTCATCCGAGTCAACTCACAGAGTCAAACTCGCCGAGTCACTCCAATCCGACACCCTGAAGCTTCTAGAATGGCCCGCCGTCTGTCGCCAGCTCTCCGCCTTCACTTCCACATCCATGGGCTTCGCTGCCGCACAATCTGCTCTGATTCCGGTGGGTAAAACTCCTGAAGAGAGCGGGAAACTCCTCTCTCAGACCTCCGCCGCCGTGGCAGTTCCTCGGCCGTTGGATTTCTCCGGAATTGAGGACGTTTCCCCTATTGTTAATGCTTCCATTGCCGGCGGAGTACTCTCTATTCGTGAGCTTTGCTCTGTGAAACGGACTTTGGGAGCGGCGAGGTTTTTGCTCCAACAGTTCGAAGAAATGGCTTCGCAGAGTGATTTTTCTGAAAGGTATATTGCTGTATTTGATACTCGACTTAACTATTGACACACGGATTTTTGTTACTTTTGAATTTATTCGCTCATGTTTTTTCACATCATTGCATGATATCTTTTCGCTCTTAATTAAAAGTCTCGTCTGAAAACTGAAAAGAAATCTTTTTGGAAGGAGTGTTTCACTCCTCCTCAATTAATATTCGAACTAGTCGGACAATTGAATTTCGGATGTTAAAGTAAACAAAATGTTCTTTCCTTTTGTATTGGTGGTTCCCTTTTTTCCTTTTTTTTTAAATGATGTTTGAAACCCAAGAATTTCTTGATTTTGAATATGAGTTCTTGTAAAGTTAAATCCAAAGATGAATTCACCTTGAGTGTGCTTGCCCTTTATTTTCTATGCCTTCTGAGAATGCCTTCCTACTCCCAATTGCAGTTAACTCAAAATGGCGAAGCTTGTCTCATGTGGTAGTGATGGATTCTCATGAAGTGCCATTTAAATAGTATTGAGCAGTTTCATTAGAGTGTCTAATTATGTTCAAACAGGTACTCTCCTCTGAAGGAAATTCTTCACAATTGTGATTTTCTTGTGGAATTGGAGCAAAAAATAGAATTCTGTATTGATTGCAGCTTTTCAGCAATCCTTGACAGAGCTAGTGAAGATTTGGAAATTATAAGGTCTGAGAGAAAAAGGAACATGGAAAATCTAGAATCATTGTTGAAGCAATTATCAACTCAAGTTTTTCAGGCTGGGGGATTTGACAGACCTTTAGTAACCAAGCGCCGTTCAAGACAGTGTGTTGCTGTCAGAGCTTCCCATAGATCTTTGCTTCCTAATGCCGTAATCCTAGATACGAGCAGTAGTGGATCTACATACTTTATGGAACCTAAAGAGGCAGTTGAGTTGAACAACATGGAAGTTAAGCTTTCTAGTTCTGAGAGGATTGAGGAGCAAACAATTTTGAGTTTGCTTACATCGGAAATAGCTGAATCTAATATGAAAATAAAACACTTATTAGATAGAATATTGGAAATTGATCTTGCATTTGCAAGAGCTGCTCATGCTCAATGGATAGGTGGTGCCTGTCCAGCTTTAAGTTCAAGAAATTGTAACAATTCCCAATCTGAACTTTTATCTATAGATGTAGAAGGGATACGGCATCCATTGCTTCTTGAGTCCTCTTTGAGAAGCTTGTCCACTGATGTGCCCCCAAGGTCGCCTGATTTGGATCAGGGAAATGGTGTCATGAATTTTGAAACAAAATCTCGTGCACATTTCCCTGTGCCCATCGATATCAAAGTTGGTCATGGAACAAAGGTTGTTGTCATCTCGGGCCCTAATACCGGAGGGAAAACGGCTTCAATGAAGACTCTAGGACTGGCTTCTATGATGTTGAAAGCCGGTATGTATTTGCCTGCCCAAAATCAACCACGGCTTCCATGGTTTGATCTCATTCTGGCAGACATAGGAGACCAGCAGGTACTTGGTTTTGCTATACTCCCATCTTCCCTCTATCACCCATCTCTGCTGCATATCTTTCTCAATTTAACCCAGTTGAAATTTCCTTTCCTTCTTCATTGTCTTGTTTTTTTCTTTCGCACCAAAATTGAACTTTTTTATTTTGCCTGCTGAAGTCTCTGGAACAAAGTCTGTCAACCTTTAGTGGGCACATTTCACGGCTTCGTGAGATTCTGGAAGTCGCTTCTAGAGAATCTTTAGTTCTTATTGATGAAATCGGAAGCGGGACTGATCCTTCAGAAGGTGTAGCACTTTCAGAAAGCATTCTGGAATACCTCAAGCACAGGGTTAATTTAGCTGTTATAACTACCCACTACGCAGATTTAACTCGCTTAAAAGAAAAGGACAATAGGTTTGAAACCGCAGCAACAGAGTTTTCCTTGGAGACTCTACAGCCTACTTATCGGATTCTTTGGGGAAGCAAGGGAGAATCGAATGCCTTAAATATTGCAAAATCAATGGGCTTTGATGAAAGAATAATTGACCGAGCAGTATTATGGGTGAACAAATTGACACCGGACAAGCAGCAGGAGCAGAAGGGATTACTTTATCATTCACTAATTGAAGAAAGGGACAGACTAGAATCTCAAGCAATGGAAGCTGCTTCTCTTCATTCGGATATTATGAACATTTATAATGAGGTATATTCTGAAGCTTTTCCTGAATTCATACTCCCATTCATATAAGTGGGGTACAAACTCAACGAACTCATAGCAGATGCCAAGTGATTACTAAATCCTGGAGCTGGTCAATTTGATGTTTGAACTTTGTTTTGTTTTTCGAATAAAAACCACCATGATCAGAATTTGTATAAAGATCAAAATTTGTGGCTGCTATGATTCCCCCCCAAAAAAAATAATCACATATAGGTGGCTTCTTGATCTTCCATCTAGGCTGTGTTGAAGGCCTTACAAAAGTCAAGGTTAAGTTGATTGCATATCATCTTTGTAGGGATAGGCACGAGACATTAAATTTATTTTGGGAAGATGCTGCTGGACAGCCTTAGAGATATTGTTGTTAACCATTATTTTGAATGTCCTGTAATCTTCAGTATTTTCTTTTTTCCTTTTTCATGCAATGAAGATCAACAAGGAAGCACAAGATCTAGAGGGACGTGAAGCAGCCATCAAAGCAAAGGAAACGGATGAAATCCAACAGGAAGTGAGGACTGTGAAAAATGAGATCCACACTATAGTAGAGAAGTTTGAGAGCCAACTCAGAAATGCAAGTGCTGACGAGATTAATCCACTTGTGAAAAAAGCTGAATCTGCTATTGCATCGATAGTTGAAGCTCATCAGCCTAGTAAAGATTATCTTTTCAGAGAAATAGGCCAGAGCCAATACACACCTCAGGTTGGAGAACAAGTACATGTGAAGGCCTTTGGAAATAAGTTAGCCACTGTAGTTGAGGAACCTGGGGATGATGACAGTATCCTTGTTCAATATGGGAAAATCAGAGTCCGCGTGGACAAACGTAGTGTAAGACCCATTCCCCCTGATGCTTCTTCCAGTGCAGCTGTCCTGAAAACCCAGGTTTGCCATCTCCGAGTTCTTTCTTCTCTCTGTTTCTATTTTAAATATAAATACATAAACTACATAATACACCATACACATGCATGGAAACATAGGCATCACTATGAGACTGTGGTGATTGAAAGTTTTTAAAAGAAACGAGGTAGACCTAAAATCTTAGGGAAGAAAGTTGTCTCTATAGACCTACAATCTCTTGGATTCCATGTAGACTTAGCGAAAAGTAAGGTACAATGGAAGATCTAGATTCATGTAGGTGATAGCAATTAGTTTTGATTGAGATTTAGTCATGGCGGTGTGATAATTTAGCTCCAATTTCTGCTAGGAGTCATTTAGCCTCATAGAGATTTGTATGCCAGCAGAAAAACGGCAGTGCCAGAAAACCTAAAATCTTAAATATTAGAATGAGACTGGTAGAAACGGGGTAACATAAATTGATTATCAATTATATGCATATGAGGCTAGTTTTTAAGTGTATATAACAATTAGGCAATTCATTGTTGAGCTTGGAACTTATAAGCCTAGCTTCGACGCCTGCCTAGTGTATTAAATGAATGGAGTTGCATGTTTCAGTAAAAACGAGTATCTTGAGAATTTTGCATTTGAGCTACGTTGCGTTTCACATATATCTGATATACAAACTCTTACTAGGCTGGTAGTCTCTTGCTATAAATTATGAGGAATGAAGAAAAGTTAATCATGACTAATGATGTAGGTTCAGCGGATCAGGAGTCTTCGGGACCTTGGAGGTCTCTCGGAAGCTAGCAAAAATCAGCAGGATTCTTATGGCCCTGTGCTGCAGACATCTAAAAACACCATAGACTTGCGTGGGCTGAGAGTGGAGGATGCTTCGCACCAGCTCAACATGGCTATTGACTCAAGAGCGCCTAATTCTGTTCTTTTTGTTATTCATGGAATGGGAACTGGGGTTGTAAAAGAATCTGCACATAAATTACTAAAAGATCACCCTCGTGTTGTTAAGTTTGAACAGGAAAGTCCTATGAATTATGGTTGTACAGTTGCTTATATCAAATGAAAGTACTTAAAATCCAGGTAAAGGTAATATACACTTTGAATAGTGTTTATCCGACAGTTCTTCTCTTGTAAAGGCTTCTCCTTTGGGCTTGTTATCTCTCTCTTAAAAACCCAGAAGCACATTCGTGAAATGCTGTTCAAATTCAACTGTTTGATTGGAACGCAGAAATGTTCTCTAAATCAATTGATGAACTTCCAAAACTTGCTTGATGCTCTTTACTTCCAATGCAGTCAGACTTTTCTCTATATAACAAGTATTCACTATAAAAGATAAGCTTTTCTCGGAATCGATGTCTATATTATGTTGTAATAGATTTCCTTTATAACAACACTTTACTATAACAGCTAAAGAATATCAAATCGAACGAGTTTGACTGTATGATAATTTAAAGCTTTTTTATTGAAAATTGGTTGCACTTGTGTCTGTGTATTAGTTTTTGGACTGCTTACAAGTTGGTTGAGCAGCTTTCAATGTGAAAATTAAAATGGATAAAGAAGAAAAACAAATGCTTTTCCATTGAAAAAAGAAGGAATCTTTGATGCAAATTGCATTAGAAGACAAGCCAAGCTCGTTTGTGGGGGTAACTTTCAAACAAAAAACCTTTCTTTTCTCATTCTGCCAATGGTTCTGTCCCACAGATTTCGCTGTTTTCAAATAATGTCCCAATCAGGAATTACATTATCTTAATATCTCTTCCCTATTAGTCAAGTTACATCAAAATAATGCATACTATGAAAGATACCTTGACGTCCACCTCCACTGAAAAAAAGCTTAATTAGTTTCATCATTTGAAAGAACTGAAAGCTTGAAATAGCATTATTACGTGCTTTCTGAGACTTCATTGCATAGGCAAATAATTTTGGGTTTGAGTATTGAGTGGATCAATTATTTGGAAGAGTCCAATTTTACCTGCTTCTCGAAGTGCGTAAAGTCATATACTGCTAGTCTGTATTTAGATAAAGCTTTTTTACTTGTCCTATTCATTTTAAAATAAGAGGTCGATTTTAAATTTTATGAATTTAATTTTTAAACTTTTTAGCTTTGAACCTATTATATTCTTAAATTTATGAGTTCATATAAATTTTTATTTTGTATCAAAAGTTATGTATCCGTCGGTAATCAGGGGCGGCTCAAACATATTTGTGGCCTAATGCCAAAATTTAATGTGAGGCCTAAATTTTTTTTAAAAAAAAATTATTATCGATTTACTCTAATAAATCCTTTTCAATTGATAATATAGCAAAAAAATTAATCTACCTTGAGACATTGTTAATCTTAAATAAGATTTTATCAATTATAATTTTGAAATTTTCTTTTTTCTTTGAGGCAGCTGCTATAGAAAAACATTACTTTTATATAAAAAGTGTTAAATATTATTTTTTTAATACCTATAAGTCTATTATTTCTGAAAAAAATTTAGGGGCCTAAGACCCGGCTCAGTCAGTAACACGCATACACCCCTTTCTAAAACTACTATTCCTTCTGTTTCATTTTACATGATTTTTTGTCGGTCCGTTTCAAAAAGAATGAACTATTTTTAAATTTAATAATAATTTAGCTTAAACTTACAACTCTAACCTTAATGAGAAGTTTTTATAGCCACACAAATACTTTAGGGCCCATTTGGACTTATTTAGGACCACTAATTCCAAAAGTCTTTATTTTTTTCTTAAATTTCATATCCAGTCAAACATATTAACATCAATTGAAACGGAGAGAGCAGTATATCATATTTTGTGGAGAAGTTTTATTTTGTATGGCATACAACTGACTTATGAGCTCCTTTTTATCTCACCAAATTATGAACCCCAATTTTACGTTTCTGGGTCTATAAAATTCTGAATCCACAAAACTATAAGATAAAAAATCACTTCATACAACTAGTATAAATTGTACGTGACACAAATTAAAATTTTCCTATTTTGTGGTACTTCAAAACCATGTTCCAAGACATCTATTTTAGTTTACCAATTCCCAAAGTAATTATTTGCCCATAAAATATTAAAGTAATACCATCTTGAACAAAGGAGAGTGTGACAGATGTACTATCACCATTGTTGATGCCACGTCAGTCCTTTGTTTTCAGTTACAACAGTCATTTGGATAAGCATGTCAGCTGCAAGTCTCCTATAGTATAAGCAAGCACCTAGAATGTGCTTTCCTGGGATATTTATGGTTCTTGAAAGGAAAATTTAGGTTGGGATTCTTGAAAAGTTTTTAGCTTTATTACTTGTCCAAACATGTTAGCTGTGTTTGAGCAATCCATTGGTAAGCCACCTCCAGAATTGAGCCTTCCTCAAGCAGGCATACAGAAAAAGGAGGCTAAAACAAGGGAAGTGATTGCAGAAAGTTACAAAACATGGAAGCAAGACTCAACTTTTTACCACCTTTTCAATGGGAATTTCATGGCTTTTTCTCATGGAAATGAAAACCCTTTACAGCCAAGGTATTGATGTTTAGTACTAGTAATAATAACATGTCTTGTTTTTTTCTTTTTGGGCACATTGATTAGTATACTAAAAGGGAGAACTTTTCTTGAAAACTAGTACTTCATTGTATTTCAAGATTGAAGCAATAGCAAGGTGACCAAAAATGAATTTTCTCCAGCTTGTTTGTTTGTTTGCATTAGGTCTATTGTGGTGATGGATGATGTCTTCTGCATCTTCTCTGGGGTTTTAGATAACACTTTTGATTTGAGAAAACATTATGGTCTTTCAAGACAAGCTACAGAGGCTATGATAATGGTCGAAGCTTACAAAGTTTTAAGGGATCGGGCACCATATCCTCCTGATCAAGTCATCAAAGAACTTGAAGGCAAATTTGCTTTCATTCTGTTTGACTCAAAAGCATCTACTCTTTTTCTTGCCAGGGTGAGTTATAGTGTTTCTTGTCAAAGAATTGATCTCTTTTGTTAGCTTATTGAACATTCATATTAACCATTTCCATGATCGATAACTTTGTGTGTTTCTTTAAACTTAAGTTTAAGCAAACTAGACACCATGAGCAACATAGTATTTTTAGAAGAGTAAGTTCTGCGCCCTGACGACATAAAAATGTTTACACAATCATGTCCCTTATAAGGATTAAGGGCAGCCCGGTAAACTCCCACTATGCACGGGGTTCGGGGAAGGGCCGGACAACAAGGATCTATTGTACGCAGTCTTACCCTCCTTTTCTGAAAGAGACTGTTACCACGGCTCGAACCCGTGACCTCTTTGTCACATGGTATTAATTTTACCAGGTATGTCACTTATAAGGTAATTAAAGTAATTACACGTAAATCTCTATGATAAGCATTAGTTGGTAACCAAGTAAAAGTGGTAACAAACCTTCTATCATAGGTTAAACTATACTAAAAAATCTTTATACTGTCAATCTATATAACTCAAAACTTTCTTATGATAAACTTAATGTTGCTGTAAACAATCTAGGATCGTGACGGATGTGTGCCGTTGCACTGGGGAACTGCTGCAGATGGGTCATTAGTATGTTCGGATGATTCAGATTTCATTCAAGCTTCTTGTGGGAAATTCTATACCCCATTTCCTCCAGGTTTCTTATCAAATCCTCAAGTTTGATTCGATCTTTTTTTGGATATCAAGCAGAATTTAATGTATAAAAGCTGATTGAACAGGGTGTATCTTCATAAGTGACACTGGGCTAATAAGCTATGATCATCCATTACACAAAGTAAAAGCTATTACTCGCGAAGATGATGATGGAAACATCAATGCTGTGATTTTCCAGGTGGATTTGTACACCAAACTCCACAGCATTCCACGCCGGGGAAGTGCTGCCAATTGGGCAGGTGCCACTACAGTTGAGTGAGACAGAAGGCTTAAACTTTGTTTTGGGGTAAATTGACAATCTTCCTGGGTTGAGTGTAATAATGTTAAATCACAAATGATATGCTACTTTATGGCCATCTTGTTGAAATAATCTAAAATCATATGTTGCTGCAACCAAATCAATCCAATCATCTTATCAATAGCTTTCAGCACTGTGTTCGTTCATTTCATTTTTTCTCAATTTGCTTCATTAATTTGATAAATCAAATGCTGGATTCCTGTAGATTAGTTTCCTCTTAGAAGATTAAAGAAATAAATTCGCGGTCTTTAAATTATTTCATCCTTTAAGTAAGAGGTTAATTGTTTTCCTTTCTAAATATAGCAGCTATAGATATGTGAAGCTAAACCAGAAAATTTTAGAGGTGAGAATTTTTTTGAGAGAAGTTAGTTTCACAAAGTAAGTCCACATGACCAGTCGATTAGCGACCTCCCAATTTCCTGCTTCTTCCTTCCATTTTCTAACTACAGAGAAATTGCTGAATGCTGAATGACATTAGGCAAAGTAACAACAAATATATTCAGCATTATATTCAAAATACTATTAGCAAGTCTATCTTTACAGTGAATGAGCAGGTTTAGCATATTGTCCAACTTCTTATATCCCAATCCACTGTAAACTAGTTTTATTTAAGTTCCTTGGAAGTGAGTAAATTCTTAGACAGTCATACAGTTTTTCGGCTGAAGCTACATATATATAGTTTCTTTTTCTTGGTTTATGGGGAGTCTAGTTTATGATGTCTTCGTCTTTATGCTGCTTTGACTGATGATGTGCTTCCTCTTCACTCCTTTCTATTGGATGATCATGTTGGTTCTCGTGTTTGTGTTGCGATGGAGAAACAAAGTGTAGAAGAAGTTCATTACACGCTTCACTTTCACACATATCTGGCCTACATCTGTAAGGTCCATCGAATTGTGATAATCCTGAGATATGGAATTCAGTTATTCCTCCACTAGGATTGTTGGCAGGACATGCATAACCACAGCCCGAGGGACAGCCAAAGCCGGGGTTAAATCCAGGGATACCAAAGCCAGGGGCATCAGAACCACCCCCTCCTCCTCCACCACCCCAAGCACCAAAACCAATTCCAAAACCGCTAGCTTCACTCACACTGAGACCTATTGCTCGGCGTCCTCCATATCTTAGATGTTTTTGTTCATTGTCATGTTTGTCTTGCATGGGAAAAACAAAGTGTAGGAGAAGCTCATTACAATCTTTACTGTCACATATATTTGGCCCAGGCCTGCATCGATATGGTCTAGCCGATTCTGATATTCCTGTGATGCTGGATTCAGTCATTCCTTCAGTAGGAATATCGGCCGGACACACATAGCCACAACCAGGGGAATAGACTGGAACACCAAAACCAGGATCAGGTAGGAAACCAAAGCCAGGGATAGTGCAACCACGGATACTGCAGCCAGGGTTATAGCCGTCGTTAGGGGCGTCAGAACCACCACCACTACCACTGGCCCAACCACCACCAATGCCAAATCCACCGCCTCCTCCAAAGCCATTGTTGTCGATATTACTTAGAGTGTGAGCTTTGAGGTTGTGATGATCAGCTTCCTTAGCCTTAATTGCATCAGAGGTAAAAGGCTGGCCAGAGCATAATGCTAAGCTTAGCAAAATCATAAAAGAAATGAAAACCCATTTTGGAGCTACCATTTTAGCTAATTTCTTTAAGTAAAAGACTTTGATTTTGAGTGATGACGTTATACTGTTATACCACAAGAGTATATATAGGGCACAACTACTTATACAACAACCTGCAAAACTAACTTTTGTTAGAGCATTTCATGGAAAATGAGGCTAACATTAAGGTTTCATGTATTAATTTGTTGCAAACATGGATTTAGTGTGAGAAGAAGTACCAAGATTTTGTCTCGCCTTGACTTCAGGTATGGAAATAAGGAAATTGCATTATGAAGATGCCTCAGAGAAGATGTCTATTTTAGTCCATCAAATCTGTTTTATTCTTGATTCAAATACTGATTTAACTTACATGGCTAAATGTGCAAATTTCGAGCCTGTGTCGCTTTAATTCGAGTAGGTTGTATATTAGTACATAAAAACCATGTCTGAATCATCTTTCATATAAGTAATTGGTCCATTGCATTGCCCCTTCTTCTTTGGCACTATGTTCAATCTGTAATGCAAATTATCCAGTTATACCAAGCTAGATATACAATTAAATTAAAAATAGCTCTTGATTAGTAAACCGGGTAGTGACAAGGTCGCATATCCATCAACTTCTGATGCTCCGCCACGACTTGTGGCCAAGTTCTGATCGACATGGGGTTAAAATTAGATTGTGGTACAGAAATAGCCTATTTGTGCAAATCTCCACATCCAAAACGACACATCATTACATGGAAAACAAAAAGTCCTTTTATACAAGTCATAACGCATCAAAAAATAATTTATTAAAAATAGAGGTATTTCTAAATTTTTTAAATAGAGGTATATTGTATTATATACATCATATATATATGCTATGTTCTTGTGCCCTAATTTATGCTCTGTTCTTTTATTTTATGCTCTATTTTTCTCTTCTTCTTTCTATTTTTTCACTTTTTATTGCTCTGTTTTCGTGCCCTAATTTATGCTTTGTCTTTCTGGTTTTTATTGCTCTACTTTTCTATCTTCACTGTTCTGGTTTGAAAAGTTAACCGTTCTCTCTTTTCTTTTGTTGATTGTAGTAAATTTAATCTTATTACAATGGCATCAAGCCAAAATAAATAAATCCACATTGGGCGTGTCATGACCCGTATTTTTCGCCCTCAAAAGTCGTGATGGCGCCTACTGATATGAGCTAGGCAAGCCAAATCCTAACAAGTTGCTAACCTTTTTCATATTATTTCTTTTAACCAACATGAAACAACAATATACCGAAATAAAATTTTATATAGAACTTAAGCGGTAGTCTTCAATTGCTTAATCAAGCCATATCTATTACAACCTTTAAACTTAACAAGTTGGTTAAGAGTCACTAGATACAAAGTTTGAAGAAATACATAAAGTTGTTTTTGAACAAAAATAAGGAAATAGGAAAAGGGATAGAGAGGGACGCCTGCAGGTCTATCTTGGGTCTCCGAGTGGACTGAAGAAAGCCCTCCAATTAGTGTCCGATAGCTGATTTGGGTTCTGCACACAGTACAGAATGTAGTATCAGCACAACCAACCACATGTGTTGGTAAGTGTCCAGCCTAACCTAGGCAAAGTAGTGACGAGGCTAGGACCATACCATCAATTAAACATGTGCAGTTATATAATATACAGCAGAAAGTAAAGCAGAAAGCCAACACCTTCTAATAAATTTTTATTTCAATTTTTCTTAATAATTTCAGAAAATAATTTTAGTTAAAAATTCATTTCTCGGGCTTGAGACCTCGGAATTTGATTCCGGCATACTCACAAGTTCCATATTTTCATACGGACCCTATGGGAGCGTGATGACCGTCATTACGCCCAAGATTACCCAAAATATTGACTCAAGTCAAACTTATTCATTTTAACACCAAATTTTAGCATTTTTAATTGAATTTCACATTTAAGCTTTTCGGCTACATACCCGGACTGCGCACGCAAATTGAGGTAATTAGAAATGAGGTTTTCAAGGCATCGAAAGCACAAAATGAATAAGAAGACAAGTGATGACCCTTTGGGTCGTCACAGGTATGGAGTTGCAATTGGCAGTAGTATCTATTATTCACTTCTAGATTTAAGTATTGGAACATTTGCTTAATATGTTGTTTTTATGAGTTCTTAGCCATTTATCTATGTCTATTTAATTTTTTTAATTTATGTGTTAAATTGCGCTTCACATGAACGAAGTGCGTGCTTCGCTTCGTGCTTCTCGCTTCGGTGAAACAAGACCTTCTCATTTTTTTGCGCTTAACGCTTTCCAAAATACTGTGTTGAATGGTATAAATTTGATGATAAATCCATGAAAGAAGCACATTACGAAATGGGTTTGGTGATAGGAAAGGGGACCGTGGGACTACGTACCTTTTGGTTTATGATTATAAGAGTAAAACAGAATATATTTTTCATGATGTGGGTGAGATGGACCCTCCCACACATATCTCGGCAAGATTGAAGGACAAAGAATGAGGGTGGTACCTGCACCGGCACTTATACCGGGCTGTTCATACCGTTGAAAAGGTATATGTACAAGATTTCCATCATTTACCTACTGTGAGATTTCCATCATTTACTAGAGTTCGTTGTACATGTACCTTTTTGACAGTACGAACAACCCGGTATAAGTGCTGGTGCAGGTACCACCCTTCTTATATTTGTTTAATTTTTTGTTTGTCCACAACTGTTGGACTTTATGGCATCAAAGCGGAACTTATAAGATGGAAAAACACACATCTTTCAGCCAATGTGGGACAGAAATTCACATAAATGTCACGTCCTCAGTTCTTAACTAAGTACATGTGTGGTACTTGATAAATTTCTCACGATCTTGCACAACTAGCTCACGTTCTTGCTATGCCAAGTCAGCCATACTACACTCAAGATCGCTAAGAGAATGGAAGAAAGAACATAAGAGAATTGCTAAAGGAAGCTTTGTATTATAGAGAACTTGAAATGTTTGCTTGATGAGTTACAAATGAATGGCCCCCTTTATATACTAGTCTCCTAGGGGCTAGTTTGTATATATTAATTATTATATAAGTCCTTGATATTTACAAGACAATGGATTTCTCTATAATCTCTACAAGCTTAGAAGATTCCACGGACTTTCCTAGCAAATCCATAAGGATCTAGGTTCTTCCTAAGAAAATATCCATACTTCTCTAGAATCTTCTTACAAATACTAGCCTTCTTCTTATGTAATCTTCCACATGGCATTAATAAATGCCAAATGGTGCCTATGAGGCATGATGACATGGCGGGTCATCACACTCCCCCCACCCAATATTGATACAACCGCGGCACAATGCTATTGCATAAACTCTCGGATCTTATCTTTGAATTGCAACAAGTCTTCATATCGTTCCCACCTGGCCTCTTCCGGTGATTGCCCTTTCCAATGGACGGGGAACATAGCGGTGGCTTTTTGACCTTGTTTTCTCCTGGTCTGGTAATCTATGATAGCCCCAATTTCCCGATTATTCGAGGCGGTAATAGTCATTGGTGCCCGACTTGATTGGCCCCTACTCGGATCATTCTTATATTCATGATATGGCTTAAACATGCTGGCATGGAAGACAGGGTAGATCTTAAGATATGATGGCATATTAAGATTGTTTGAGATATTTCCTACCTTAGCGATGATCTTAAATGGCCCATTATACTTGCGAATCAGATTTTGATGCATGCCCCGTAGTGCCTTGAACTGCCTTGGGTTAAACTTCACCATGACCCTTTCCCCAACTCTATAGTCTGTGGGACGCCGCTTCCGGTCCGCAAACTCCTTAATCTTCTTAGATGCCTTATTCAAGTTGGACTTAGCAGTGTCGAGCTATTCCTCCCATCCTTTGGCCATATGATAAGCCCCCAAACTCTTTCCCTCGAATGCGGCTGGTAATGAATGTGGAGTTTGTGGTTGTTGGCTTGTGGCTAGCTCGAATGGTGTCCGCCCCGTGGACTCACTTCGCTGCAAGTTATAAGAGAATTGGGTGATGAATAGGAGCCTTGCCCAATCTTTTTGATGTGCGCTTACATAATGCCTTAGGTAGCATTCTAGTAAGGCATTGACCCGTTCCGTTTGTCCATTTGTCTGTGGGTGGAAACTAGTGGAAAAGTGCAGCTCCGTGCCAAGTATGTCGAATAACTCTCTCTAAAAGTTTTCAGTAAAACGGGGGTCTCAATCACTAATAATATGCCTTGGTAAGCCCCAATACTTCACGACGTTCTTAAAGAATATCTTGGCGGCTTCCTTGGCAGTGCAACCTGATGAGGCGGGCATGATGGTGGCATACTTGGAAAATCTATCCACGACCACCATAATAGTACCATAACCGTCGGACTTCGGTAGACAAGTGATAAAGTCCATAGTCACGCTATCCCATGGACGCTCTGCATCGGGTAGTGGCTCCAAAGGTCCTCCGGGTTTGTTCAACCTTGTCCTGTTGACTGACAAGACAAGTCTGCACATAGCACTCTATGTCATCTCGCATGCGTGGCCGATAGTAGACTGACTCAACCAAGGCCCTAGTGCGATGTTGACCTGGATGATTAGCCTACATTGTGTCATGAATCTCCCTTATGATCTGTCATCTAATGATTCCATACTTAGGCACATAGACCCGCCGACCTGTGGTAAGTAATACGCCATCTTCTACCCAAAAACGTCTCGTCTTGCCCTGGTTGGCTAACTCGATAAGTTTTTTGGCTACTGGATCATGTTGCATGCCTTCTTTTATAGCCTCACGAATGTCCCAAGTTGCTGAAGTGATGGCAGCAAGCTCGGCTTTCCAGCTCAAGGCATCAGCCACAACATTACCTTTGCCCGGCTTGTACTCTAGCACATAATCAAACTCGGCCAAGAAGTCTTGCCACCTTGCCTGTTTTGGTGTGCGCTTCTTCTGTGTCTGAAAGTATCTAGTAGCCACATTGTCGGTCTTGACCACGAACCTCGACCCAAGCAGATAATGTCTACATGTACGAAGGCAATGCACAATTGCAGTCATTTCCTTCTCTTGCACTGTGTAACGCTGCTCCGTCTCATTTAACTTACAACTCTCTAAAGCTATGGGATGCTTATCTTGCATCAGGACACCCCCAATGGCAAAGTCTGAGGCATCTGTGTGTACCTCAAATGTCTTGGCAAAGTCAGGTAATGCCAAGACTGGCTCCTTTGTTACAGCTGCCTTAAGGCCTTCAAACGCCTTTTGACAATGCTCCGTCCAAACCCATGGATTGTTCTTCTTTAGCAACTCGGTCAATGGTGCGGCCTTTTCTGAGTAGCCACTGATGAACCGGGGGTAGTAGTTAATAAGGACAAGGAAGGATCTTAACATTGTTACCTTTGTAGGTGCTTCCCACTTCTGTATAGCTCGTACCTTAGCCTCGTCCATGCGTAGCTCTCCATTGCTAATGACATGGCCCAAGAAGTGCACCTTTGATTATGTGAACTCACATTTCTCCCTCTTGATGTACAGCTCGTTCTCCCGCAGGACTTGGAAAACCTTCCTTAAGTTCTCCATGTGCTCCTTCAAGGTGTTGGTATAGATGACTATGTCGTCTAGGTAGACTACCACGAACTGATCAAGGTAGGGATGAAAAATCTTTTTCATAAGGGTGCAAAATGTGGCCGGTGCATTGGTTATGCCGAATAGAATCACCAACCACTCAAAGGCTCTATATCTCGTCACACATGCTGTCTTAGGCTTATCTCATTCCGCAACGCGAACCTGGTAGTAGCCTTTTCAAAGATCCACCTTGGTAAAGTACTTGGCTTAACTAAATCTATCGAACAAGTCAGCAATAAGCGGGATCGGGTGCTTATTTTCACGGTGACCTTATTAAGTGCTCGGTAGTCTATGCACAAGCGCAATGATCCATCCTTCTTCTTCTGGAACAATACTAGAGCGCCAAAATGTGCCTTTGAGGGGCGAATATGACCAGCATCTAGCAGCTCCTTCAATTGTTTCCTGAGCTCTTCTAGCTCGGGAGGTGCCATACAATATGGGGAAAATGCAGGTGGCTTAGCCCCTGGCTCCAATTCAATCTTGTGATCCACCTCTCTCCTGGGAGGCAAGTGCTTAGGCAACTCCTCTGGCATGACATCTTTGTTTTCCTCAAGCAACTTCTCTATGAAAGGAGACAGTTTCTCTTGAAAATTCTTGTCTTCCTCTAGACTTGCAATGGCTGCCACGAACGTCAGCTCCCCCTTCTTGATCCCCTTGACAACCTACATAGATGAGAGTTGTGCTTGGATATGTCCGTGTGGCATAGTCACCGTAGGTACCCCATGCAAGCTCCTTCTTGCTCCATAACCAAGAGACGTTGGAGGTAGAGGTCGATCAAAGTATGACAATGTCTAAAGAACTCTTGCCCCAGTATGATGTCAAAGATATCCATAGCAGTTACAATAAAGTTTGTCATACCTTTCCAAGTCCCCAATTTGACACCAACTCAATTAGCTACCCCACGAGAATTTTGTACCTCGACATTCACGGTCTTGGTGCGAGAGTTGGTTAGAGCAATCTTAAATTCTAGTCTCTTTGCGGCTGCCTCAGTCACGAAATTATGAGTTGCTCCAGTATCCACCATTGCACGAGCGAGTTTGTTGTTGATGGTGAGATCCACGTACTGGTTTCCATTCTCGGTAGGTTGGATAGCTTGCTTTGTGACAGCACCACATAATCCAATCATACCCCAATTGTGCGGTTCCCGAACTCTCTTTTTGAGGATGCTCTTTTCGTTCATGGACCATGGCACTGAGGCTCTTGAGGTTGGGACAATTCCTAATGTCGTGCGGCCCTCCGCATATGTAGCATCCCTCTTTTCGGCCTGTGCCTTCTTCTCGGCGTAGCCCTGTGGACCACTCAACTTTTTGGAATCTTGAGTCTTGGAATATTGTTGTTGTATCTCCTTGCCTTTGCCACGGTCTCCCTCGCCTTTAACATTGTTAGGCTTTGACTCCTTGCCATTGCCTTTATCGTGCTTGTCATGCCTGAAATCTATCAATGATTCAGCCTCCACTATGGCTTGGTCTATATCAGTGACTTGTCGTCGTTGCAACTCCTGCTTAGCCCAGTTTTGCAATCCGTCCATGAAGTGGAAGAACAAGTCATCATTGGTTAGGTTGGGGATTTGAAGCATACGGGTAGTGAACTCCTTGACATAGTTACATATGCTCCCTGTTTGCTTCAATTCCCTAAGCTTGCGTCTTGCCTAGTACAAGACATTGTTTGGAAAGAACTGTCACTTGAACTCCGCTTTGAACTGATCCCACATGCTAATAGTACATAGACCTTTATCCACGTCGGCCATCTTCCTTCTCCACCATAGCATGGCAATCTCTGAGAGGTACAATACCGCAGTGTTGATCTTGGCATCGCCATCCCTCACTTTGTCGTGCCTGAAGTAGTTCTCCAAGTGCCAAAGAAAGTTTTCCACTTCTTGTGCATCACGAACACCTTTGAACACTGAGGGTTTTGGGAGCCTCAATCTTGGCCTCCCTCGTCACCACAACATTGCTGGTTGCCTCAGTCACGCCAGCATTGACATGCTCCTCGAGTGACTCTATCTTTGTCTTCATTCCATCGACAGTACTCAAAGCCTACATAAGTCTACACTGTAAGGCAATGATGGTTTTCCTTAGTTCCATCTCAGTCTGTGCGCTTCCCTCAAAGTCATTTCGGATACTTTCAATCTCTTCAAGAGTGTGCCCCTCAAGAACATTAAGGGTGCCTTCCACCTTCCCCAAGCATTGGCCAAAGATCTCCACGGCGTCCATTCCCGCGTTCATCTTCATCACTCACTCTTTACCGAGCGAGACGTCCTCTGGAAGGACCTCCACTTCATCCTCGCTCGCCTCAATGGCAGATGGTTCTTGGGATGTAAGCCCTTCGTTTGAGACAACCTCAGGTGTCACCTCTTGGCTCTTGTTAGTGGCATTCCTCTTTTAACTACGGCCGCTCTTGCCAGCAACCTCCTGGATGACGTTGGCTTGGGTGTTGGCAGCGTTAATTTCTCCGCCGTTCGCCATTCCCTTAGTTGAAACCTTCGCTCTGGTAACTAAGTACATGTGTGGTACTTGATAAATTTCTCATGATCTTGCACAACTAGCTCACGTTCTTGCTATGCCAAGTCATCCATACTACACTCAAGATCGCTAAGAGAATGGAAGAAAGAACACAAGAGAATTGCTAAATGAAGCTTTGTATTATAGAGAACTTGAAATGTTTGCTCGATGAGTTACAAATGAATGGCCCCCTTTATATACTAGTCTCCTAGGGGCTACTGTGTAAATATTAATTATTATACAAGTCCTTGATATTTACAAGATAATGGCTTTCTCTAGAATTCTCTACAAGCCTAGAAGATTCCAAGGACTTTCCTAGCAAATCCATAAGGATTTAGGTTCTTCCTAAGAAAATATCCATACTTCTCTAGAATCTTCTTACAAATACTAGCATTCTTCTTATATAAGCTTCCACATGGCATTAATAAATGCCAAATGGTACCTATGTGGCACGATGACATGGCGGGTCATCACATAAAGGTTGAAAAAATCCATTGACTTCGATCAGTAATATTATTAAATTTATATTTTAATTATTTTAAAATTTTATTTCCGACCGAACTCGATCTGAATTTTTGAAAATTTTAATAAAAAATTATTTTCCATGGAAAAACCCACTACTTCTCTTCCCATGGAATATTTATTTACTAATCTATCCATTTTGTTATTTGTTTCTTTCTTTCTTTTTAATGAAAAAAAAGAGCGCATTAAATAAGGATTTCATAAATCAATAAAAAGTTATTTCAAGTGTATAATATATTTAAACTATATTCGATATATATATATATATATATATATATATATATATATATATATATATATATATATATATATATATATATATATATATATATATATATATATCAATTAAGTGTTTAAAAGGTATTTATAAAGGTTGTCAAAATTGACCGGCTTCGGTCAGTAATTTTATTAAATTTATATTTAAATTATGTTAAAACTGTTTTTCGACCGAACTTGGTTGAAAAAATTTAATTGAAACTTATTTTGGTTGGTAATTTGTGTGTGTGTATATATATATATATATATATATATATATATATATATATAGTTTTTGTTATATTAAAAACCAATTGCCTTGGGCAGAAAAGCATAATTTCAAATTTACTTTCTATTTAAAAAATTTTAGTTAAAAATTATTTTTGTAGATAATATACAAGTAAGACCAGGTCTCGATCAAATATTGACCAATTTTCGATCAAAATCGGTCGGAATTGTTATAAGGGACACTTTTTTCCTTGTCAGAGTTATTTTTTATTTGACTTTTGTGACCAATTTACTTAATTTTCGACTGATTTCGGCCAGATTTTTTTTACTCCGGCTAATTTCGATTGGTATTTTATGAACGAATTTTTGTATTTTTGTAGTACTAATTCACTATGTCAAGTATGAAGTAACAAAAAAAAATACTAGGGTATATTTTATGCGCTACAATTTCCTTCAAGCTCATGCCTACGTAATTAATCATGGGCGCTTTTGTTTCGCTTACTACACCGTTAATCTTTTAACATGATTACTCTAGTAGTTGGCGGAAGCAGAATCTCCACGAAAGGGTTTAATTTTTTTTGTTGCTAGTGGGAATTAAATGTTTGATCTTATATAGATTTTCAACCCCCTTGATTACTAATACACTTTTGGATTGTGTTAAGGGTATTAAAAACTTAATATATATAGAGATAAAAAATAAATTTTACCTTATATATACAGTGTAATTTTTCGACGAAGGGTGCTCGTGAACACCCTTGCACCCCTAAATTCGCCCTACTAGTCGTTATTTAATCTACTTTATTCAATTTTTGTTCCAGTACTATTTCATATTGTTTTATTTTTTTTTTGTTATACTTTTTGTCCATTAATATCCTTATTGTTAGCAATTGATTTGTATCCGTCCTTTCCACTAATGGAGCTCCAACAAGGAACTGGGACTCCATGTGTTCAAATTTTCAAAAAAGTTTGAATTTATCTTTTGATTTTTAATTATAATTTAAAATTATCCTTAAGTTGTAACTGCATTAAAGGTAAATGTGTTATAAATAGAACTCTAATTAGAGTGAATGTCTATCTTATAGAAGAGTTTTACTTTGAGGCTAAGTCATTTCTATGCCTATAAATAGAGGGGTCTTACCCCATTGTAAATCACCCCTAAGTATCAATAAGAATACTCCTCTCTCTACTTTTCTCTCTATTATTCTTGTTCTTGTATTATTGTTCTTGTTCTTATATTATTTCATAACACGTTATCAACACGAGACTCTACCGTCTCAAGAACCGATTCTCGAGAAAAACTAAGGTATTTCTCTCTTCCTAATTTGATTTTCGATTATGTCTGACATTACGAAAAGAAAGTTCGTTGTCCTTGAAATTTCGGGCAAGAACTATATGACATGGGTGTTGGATGCTGAAATCCACTTAGATGCTATGGGTCTTGGAGACGCCATTAAAGACAGAGATAAAGCATCCACCCAAGACTGTGCTAAGGCCTTGATTTTCTTGCGCCATCACCTTGATGAAGGTTTGAAAATTGAATATCTCACAGTCAAAGATCCACTCATCTTGTGGAATGGCTTAAAGGAGAGATATGACAACCTGAAGTTGGTCACTCTGCCACAAGCACGATATGATTGGGCTCATCTGAGGCTCCAAGACTTTAAGTCTGTTTCTGAATATAATTCTGCGATGTTCAGAATTACTTCTAAGTAGAAGCTCTGCGGAGATAATATCTTTGATTATGATATGCTTGAGAAAACATTTACAACGTTTCATGCCTCCAATATGGTACTGCAACAACAGTACAGAGAGAAAGGCTTCAAAAAGTACTCTGAACTGATTTCTCTCCTACTTGTGGCTGAGCGAAACAATGACCTGCTCATGAGAAATCACGAAAATCGACCCACCGGGTCTACACCATTGCCTGAAGCAGATAAGGTGTATTCTCATTATGCCAATCATGAAAAGGGCCATGGATCTAATCATGGTCGTGGTCGTAATCGGGGTCATAGCCGTGGACATAGACAAGGAAGAAATCTCCATGATGTCCGTCACCCCCGAGGAGAGATAACCGCTAAAAGCAGAAACGGGATTATGAGGATCCTAAGGCAAATAGTTTAGAAACTATACGTTATCGTTGCGGTGGAAAAAGGCACTGGTTAAAAGCTTGCCGTATACCAAGACATTTGGTTGACCTTTATCAAGCATCTCGAAAGAGTAAAGGCCCTGAAACAAATTTTGTCTCTGACGACAATTTCGACATCACCCACTTGGATGTGGCAGATTTCTTTGAGCAACCCGATGGGAAAATAGATCACCTAATCGGTGATGGATCTGTGATGAAAGAAGATGGAGTTGTTTGATTTTATTTCACTTATTTGTAATAGTTAGTGAATAAACTAATAGTCATGAGTATCAGCTCGTATTAGTTAGTTTATGATATAATGTTAGTATTAGTTCTTTAGAATGTTTCAATATGCTCAAATTTCAATAATATTTTTATTTTCCAGTAGAGGTAATCGACTAACCTAACAGTTAGTCGATTATCTAATATTTCGCATTAAAACTGCATAGCAATCGATTGTATTAAGACACAATCGATTGTGTATGTTTAACAATCGATTATATTAAGACAGTGTGATCTGAAGTTTTTCAAAATAGCAAATAATCGATTATGTATGTTTAACAATCGATTGTATTAAGACACAATCGATTGTGTATGTTTAACAATCGATTATATTAAGACAGTGTGATCTGAAGTTTTTCAAAATAGCAAATAATCGATTATGTATGTTTAACAATCGATTGTATTAAAACACAATCGATTGTGTATGTTTAACAATCGATTATATTAAGACAGTGATCTGAAGTTTTTCAAAATAGCAAATAATCGATTATGTATGTTTAACAATCGATTGTATTAAGACACAATCGATTGTGTATGTTTAACAATCGATTATATTAAGACAGTGCGATCTGAAAGTTTTTCAAAATAGCAAATAATCGATTATGTATGTTTAACAATCGATTATATTAAGACATAATCGATTATGTATGTTTAACAATCGATTACAGTGAAACAAACGAATTGAATTTGTTTATTCTCATGTTCGTGTATTTTCTTTTGTACGTCAAACCATGGGAAAGCAAATATGGATATCTCACAAAGCAAGTTTGAATCAAATATTTGTTTATTTGATTCATGTACTACACATACGATACTCAAAGAAAAGAAATATTTCTCTCAACTAAGTATGTGTAAGGCAGATGTTACTACAATCTCTGGTAGTAGTAAATTGATTGAAGGCTCCGGAAGAGCAACTGTAACTCTGCCCAAAGGCACGATGTTTATCATAGAGAATGCAATGTTCTCCTCCAAGTCTAAGAGAAACTTGTTGAGTTTTAAAGATATACGCCGGAATGGCTATCATATTGAGACAATAGATGAAGATAATCTTGAATATCTCATCATTACAAAGAATATCTCCGGCCAAAAGAGGGTTATTGAGAAATTTCCATCTTTATCTTGTGGCCTGTATTGGACAAGAATTAGTGCAATTGAGGCACATTCAACAGTAAACCAAAAGGTTACTGATTCCAATACTTTCGTACTTTGGCATGATCGATTGGGACACCCGGGATCGATCATGATGAGGCGGATTATAGAAAGCTCATATGGGCATCCGTTAAAGAATTTCAAAATTCTTTCAAATAATGAATATCCTTGCACTACTTGTTATCAAGGCAAGTTGATTATCAGACCATCACCAACAAAGGTTGGGACTGAGTCACCCACGTTTTTGGAACGTATACAAGGGGACATTTGTGGACCTATTCACCCACCCTGTGGGTCCTTTAGGTATTTTATGGTCTTGATAGACGCATCCTGTAGATGGTCTCATGTGTGCCTGTTGTCATCACGCAACCTTTCGTTTGCGAAATTAATGGCACAAATAATTCGACTACGAGCACAATTTCCTGATAATCCAATCAAGTCTATTAGACTGGATAATGCTGCTGAGTTTTCATCCCAAGCATTTAATGATTATTGCTTATCAATTGGGATAAAAGTGGAACATTCTGTAGCTCATGTTCACACTCAAAACGGTCTTGTAGAATCGTTAATTAAACGCCTGCAGTTGATTGCAAGGCCATTACTCATGAAAACGAGGCTGCCCACTTCGGTATGGGGTCACGCCATTTTGCATGCAGCAATGCTAATTCGTCTCAGACCGACGAATTATCACAAATATTCCCCGTTGCAATTGGTTTTGGGTCATGAACCCAATATATCCCATTTAAGAATCTTTGGATGCGCAGTATATGTGCCTATAGCACCTCCATCCCGCACCAAAATGGGTCCGCAAAGAAGGTTAGGAATATATGTTGGGTTTGAATCACCCTCCATCATTCGCTACCTCGAAACATTGACAGGGGACTTGTTTACTGCACGATTTGCAGACTGTCGATTTGATGAGACACTTTTCCCAAAATTAGGGGGAGAAGTTGGTGAAACCAAATGGGAAATTTTGTGAAAAAATGCATCATTATCTCATTTTGATCCACATGCCTCTATTTGTGAAAGACAGGTACAAAAGATTATCCATTTGCAAAGAATAGCAAATCAAATGCCTGACGCATTTACGAACTTGAAAAGGATAACGAAATCCCACATCCTCGCGGAAAATATTCCAATCCGTATTGATGTCCATGTTGGACAATTATCTAGTGTCGTAACCAATGAGTCGAATGCACGCCTGAAGCTTGGCAGGCCATTAGGTTCCAAAGATTGAAATCCTAGAAAGAGGAAAGCAAATGATAAAAATGACACTAAGAAAGAATCTCATGAGGAAATTCATGATTTAACAAATTTTGAGATTCATGAAGAATCCATTGAGCCCGAGACTCTGGAAAATACGGAACTATCCATAAATCCAATCAATATTGAGGCAAATTTTGATCGAGTGGATATAGTGGTGGATAATGTCTTTGCTTATAATGTCGCATCTAGCATTATGTAAGAATGTGAGGATCTCGAACCTCAATCTGTTGAAGAATGTTGAAAAAGACATGATTGGCCAAAATGGCAAGAAGCAATTCAATCAGAATTGAATTCGCTGACAAAACGTGAAGTTTTCGGCCATATAGTTGAAACACCTAATGGTGTTAAGCCCATTGGCTATAAATGGGTCTTTGTACGCAAGAGAAATGAGAAAAACGAGGTACAAAGATATAAGGCACGCCTTGTTGCGCAAGGTTTTTCTCAAATGCCTGGTGTCGATTATGAAGAGACATATTCGCCTGTAATGGATGCTATAACCTTTCGTTATCTCATCAGTTTTGCTGTCCTTGAAAAACTTGACATGCATTTAATGGATGTGGTTACTGCCTATCTTTATGGCTCACTTGATAATGAGATATACATGAAAATTCCCGATGGACTCAAAGTGCCAAACGCTCATAATTCAAAGTCTCGGGAAATATTTTCAATTAAATTGCAAAGATCTTTGTATGGTCTAAAGCAATCAGGACGAATGTGGTATAATCGTCTTAGTGAGTATTTGTTAAAAGAAGGCTATATAAATGATGCCATTTGCCCGTGTGTTTTTATAAAGAAAACAACATCGGAATTTGTTGTACTTGCCGTATATGTCGATGACATAAACCTTATTGGAACCCCCATAGAACTCCAAAAGGCAATTGATTATCTAAAGGATGAATTCGAGATGAAAGATCTCGGAAAGACAAAATTATGTCTTGGTTTGCAAATTGAATATTTAGCAAACGGAATTTTTGTTCATCAATCTACCTATATAGAAAAGGTACTGAAACGGTTTTTACATGGATGGAGCACATCCTTTAAGTACACCGATGGTTGTTCGATCACTTGATGTGAATAAAGATCCATTCCGACCGCAAGAAAGGAATGAAGAGCTACTTGGTCCTGAAGTACCATATCTTAGTGCAATTGGCGCACTAATGTACCTTGCAAATACTACAAGGCCTGACATAACCTTTTCAGTTAATGTCTTAGCAAGGTATAGCTCGGCTCCCGCAAGGAGACATTGGAATGGGATCAAACATATATTGCGGTACTTAAAAGGGACTACCGATATGGGCTTATTTTATGGCAATAATTGCAGTCCTGATCTTGTTGGTTATGCTGATGCCGGATATTTATCCGACCCACACAAGGCTCGATCTCAAACAGGTTATGTGTTTACCTGTGGAGGCACCGCCATATCTTGGCGATCGACTAAGCAATCAATTGTGGCTACTTCATCTAATCATGCCGAGATAATTGCTATTCATGAAGCAAGTCGGGAGTGTGTGTGGTTGAGGTCTATTATACATCATATTCAAGAAAAATGTGGTTTGAAGTGTAATAAACTACCCACGACTTTGTATGAAGACAATGCAGCATGTATAGCTCAATTGAAGGGAGGATTCATAAAAGGAGATAGAACAAAGCATATTTCACCCAAGTTATTTTTCACACATGATCTTCAAAAGAATGGTGATATCAATGTGCAACAGATTCGTTCAAGCGATAATATGGCTGATTTGTTCACAAAATCTCTACCAACGTCAACCTTCAAGAAGCTGGTTCACAAGATCGGAATGCGAAAACTCAAGGATATGAATTGATGCTCTCTTCAGGGAGAGTTAATGCGCGTTGCACTCTTTTTCCCTTATAAGGTTTTGTCCCATTGGATTTTCCTTGCAAGGTTTTTAACGAGGCAACCAATAGGCGCATATTCAAACATGTGTACTCTTTTTCCTTTTCTATAATTTTTTCCCATTGGGTTTTGTTTTAATTAAGGTTTTAACGAGGCACATTATTGAATAGACATTCGAGGGGGAGTGTTATAAATAGAACTCTAATTAGAGTGAGTGTCTATCTTATAGAAGAGTTTTACTTTGAGGCTAAGTCTTTTCTATGCCTATAAATAGAAGGGTCTTACCTCATTGTAAATCATCCCTAAGTATCAATAAGAATACTCCTCTCTCTACTTTTCTCTCTATTGTTCTTGTTCTTGTATTATTGTTCTTGTTCTTATATTATTTCATAACAAAATGTATGTTGTATAGAATGTATCAATTTTATAGTAACGCAGAGTGCACACGGAATGGTAATGTCAACGAGTTTCTTGGGGTTTTCATAGTCGAAAAGTTTTTCGAGAAAAATATGGAAGAACGAATGGTAATGTCAATAAAAAATGTAAGCATGGTAATGCACTTATTTATAATCAATTAATACAGTGAAGGTCACACCGTTATATAGCTATTAATTTGATATTCAGTCAGATCTCTCTATAACTGTATCTTTATATTACAACATTTTATTATAAAGGCCAAGTTTTTTGGAAACCAAATTTTATGTTCTATTATAATATATATCTTCTATAACAACAATTCACTATAATATTCAAAAATATCTAGAATAAACGAGCATATTATAGAGAATTTTGACTGTACTCAAAAACTTTGAACTTCTTTTACGAACAGTTATTTTATTAAAAATTTTCTTTCTATTTTATTTAGCAGCGGGATTTGACTAATATAAAGGAAAATTGTTATTAAACACATTAAAATTTTGATTGGATATTTTCACAATGTGATACAAATATAAGACAATCAACAATATATGGAAACTATAATTGGAATTGACTCTATATATATATATATATATATATATATATATATATATATATATATATATATATATATATATATATATAAAACTTAATAAATGTCTCTTTTTTCATTATGCAATCTCATTTCACCTTTAAGGTGAATTTACAAATGTTAGGGATAGTGAAGTCCACGAAAAATTTTAGAATCAACAAGTAAATTAGTTTTTTATTTCTGAATATGCTGACAAAACAAGAAACCCTTTTCAGAATGTCTTCAAAACTATATTTTCGTACGCTATTGTAAATAAGTTTCTTGAAGAAATTTATTTATATTGAACGTAGCGTAAATATATTCATATATTTAATACTCTATTGAAAATAAGTCTCCTAGAGATACTTATTATTTCGGTATTTCATTGTGGATAAATATTACACTTGTAGAAGATTATCTATAGCTGGTACAATAACAGCTTACAAGAAGCTTGCAGCAGGAGCTTACAAGCAACATATACAACAGCTTGCAGTAGCAGCTTACACAGTAGTAGCTTACACAGCAGCTTGCAGTAGGAGCTTACACAGCAGCTTGCACAGCAACTTGGAATAGCAGCTTACAGCAACTTGCAGTAGCAGCTTACACAGCACCTTTCAGTTGTAGCTTATACAGCAGCTTGTAGTGGCATTAGCAGCTTATAGAGTAGCTTTCTTTCTTCTATAAATAAAATAAATTGAAGTTCATTATGTACCTGAATTTGAAGTTGAATAATATATCAATATCTCTATACTTATCTCGTTTTATTTACTTTACGGTTATCAGCTTACAAAGTAGCAGCTTACACAACAACTTACAGTAGCAGCTTACACAGCAACTTACACAGCACCTTTCAGTTGTAGCTTACACACCAGCTTGCAGTGACAGTAGCAGCTTATAGAGTAGCTTCCTTTCTTCTATAAATAAAAGAGATTGGAGTTCACTATGTACCTGAATTTGAAGTTACTGGACCTGGATCGTTTAAAAACAATTTGGGCCATCAAAAATGACTAAAGGAGCCACAATTACTGTCACGCCATGACCGTTTATATATATATATATATATATATATATATATATATATATATATATATATATATATATATATAATTTTTGGGGATGCTATTTAAAGATTAGCTAGTACTTATTTTATCCTGAAATTTTAAACTAAAAATCTTAATTTTAAGACAATGCAGGGACAACTCAGATATTTTTGTATGCATGTGCCCTGCCTACAACTTTGCACGTCTGCATCCACATATATATCCTTTGTATAGGATTTTCTGCATTTCCGCATCCATGTAGAGAGGATAAAATAACACAGAGTACAATTGCTCAATATCATCACCAATTACGAGGATCTCCCAAGATACTGTCCTGTAGTCTATTTCCATGTCAATACTTTGAAGCCTTATCTCACCGGTTCCCTCCATCTGTAAGACTCCAAGAGTCTTCACCATGCAATAGGGTCACTAAAGCTTTGTTGGGGTTTGTTTCCGGCCTTTCTCCGATGGATTTTGGTCCGATGATGCTGTAAACACCATTATCCAAATAATATCCAATATCTCTATACTTATCTCGTTTTATTTACTTTACGGTTATCAGCTTACACAGTAGCAGCTTACACAGCAACTTACAGTAGCAGCTTACACATCAACTTGCAGTAGCAGCTTACACAACTCATTTCAGTTGTAGCTTACACAGCAGTTTGCAGCGGCAGTAGCAACTTGTAGAGTAACTTCCTTTTTTCTATAAATAAAAGAGATTGAAGTTCATTATGTACCTAAATTTGAAGTTGAATAATATATCAATATCTCCATACTTATCTCGTTTTATTTATTTTACGGTTATTATTTTATAATAAAAGCTAGGTTGTCTAAACTTTTTTTTTTTTTTTTTTTTTTAAAAAGAGAGGATATGATAGAATAAGGGAAAAAGGAAAAAGAAAATAAGCCTAATATAAAATGCAGAAAAGAGGAAAAAGAGTTGTGTTATAGTTTTTGGTTTGCGGTATTCAGTTCACACTTTCATAGAGATTAGAGAATATTGAAAGAAGCGAGGATGGCCGGAGGAGGAGGATCAGTGAGGGAAGTTGGATCAAAGGGAGAGCTCGACAAGATCGTCGGCGACGGGTCACCGGCGATTTTGCACTTTTGGGCAACGTGGTGTGAAGCTTCTAAGCACATGGACCAAGTCTTTTCTCACCTTTCTACTGATTTCCCACATGCCTATTTTCTCAGAGTAATCAAATCTTCTCCCTTTTTATATACATGTGCATATATGAAATAGTAGCCCAAAAAGTTTACTATTATCTTTTTTTATTTATCGATCGTTTTCTGGAATTAATTTTGCATATATGGTACTGCTTATATGGAATTTTGAATGAATGGTGAAATAAAGTTATGGGTTATTTCATAGATATTCTGCTTGATATGCTCTTGTTGTTTGGAGGGATTTGTTTAGATTTGTTTCTGGTAACTATGCTATGAAGGGTTTAGGGTTTTGTACAATTTTTGGGCCTTATTATGTGAAACTGTTAAGCACATGGACCAAGTTTTAATCTTTTTTATTTATTGGTTGATTTCTGGTATTTTTATTGAATATATTTCAAGATAGCTTATGGAAATGCTCTTTGGTAAGAATTTGTCTCCATTAATGGGAACATAGAAAAATATGTGTTCATGCGGTTAGATAGTTACATGAATATGAAGAATCTGTGATATGGGAAAATTTGGGGGTTATTGTTCTCTGGATTTGTTGCAGTCTTACCTTGATTTGGTACTTCTAATTCTTTTCAAATAGAAAGTGGAGACCTTGCATATACTGAAATAGCTGGTTTATTCTAGCATAGTGAACTTGGAGCTGGGGTTTTCTTCTATAATAGCTGATGTCATTGTAACCCCAACTCCTTAATGGATTATGTTTTAAGCACCATTGAAATATGCTCATTATTCATTCGGAAGTGTCAGCTCGTCTCTGATTGTGATTCTTTTTCTTCGATCTTTGTATTTCAGGTTGAAGCTGAAGAGCAGCCGGAGATATCTGAGCTGTACTCTGTTTCTTCTGTTCCTTTCTTTGTGTTCTTCAAGGTAATCCACTTGGGGGTTTTCTTTTCTTGTCCATGTACTGTTTGAATATCGGATTGTGTTTGTAAACTTTACTCTCCTGCTGGATAGACGGTGAAATGAATGTAGACCACCCTCTGCTTATGCGAGTTCTACCTGCATTTTATTTTTACCTAGATTCCTTCTTACTCTCTATGAGCCCTTCTATGATGTTACTTTTTTGGACGGGCAGCAGCACAAGGGAGCATCTGCTCATGCATCAGTTATCCGAAAGAACTGCTTTTGGAAATGACTTTGTGAATCATGATGATTTACTGCTAGATGTTTGCTTAGGTATTTGTTTTATATGCAATAAACTCGGTGAAATTTATCTACTTTTTGCCAACAACTAAATTATTGGGTTGAGGATTTCTCTTTCGACCTTTCTTTACACTGCATCTGCCACATAAGTTCCATAATTTTATTCTCTAATCACAGTATATCTATTGACAGGAGACCTTTTGCGTAGCAAATGTATGTCTTCAATAAATTAGAAGTAACTTGAGAAGATACTCTCAAGTAATCAACAATCTAACTACTTAAAAAAATTTTAACAAATGTTCGTAATTTTTTTTCCTTCCTTTTTCCTCTAGATATTACTTGAATATGGAACTCTGTCTCTCATGGCTTCATTATTTCTTCAAAGTCAATAAGTGTGCTCTGTCTTCCCAAAGATTCATGATATTTTGATAACCCAGTGCAGTGTCAATTATTTAATGGGAGAATGCCCCTTAAAACAATGAACAGATCGTCATATTCTGCCAAGGCCATGCCGTTCTTTGTGTTTGTAATCTTCTTGAAAATCATATGCACCTCAAGGCTTGCATGACCCTATAAGATCCATCTGCCTCTTCTATTTGCTGACTACATGCGGTATTGCTACTATTTGGAGTCATATTAAGATAAGGGAAATTGGAATATTGGGCATCTCTTTGCAAAATGTATAAGCTTTATTTAAGAGGAAATACCACTATCTTTCTCTTTAACTTCATATACTTTCTTCTGGAAAAATCGCTAAATTGTTAAGTCTTCAGTAAACTCTACTAGGGAAGTCGGATGTACAAGCCCTAAAACGATCTCTCACTTCCTCATTCCCCTCTTCTATGACTTGCCAGTGATGGGCAGTTGCAGATATTACTGTCTTCTATCAGCCAGATTTGAAAAGCTTTCTGATTATCCATGAAAATCACGGTGTAATTGGGTTGACTGGCGATGTCTTTTTTTCTGGTCAGTCATCTTACTTCGTAGGAGTCCACTGTCTTTGCCTTTTTGCCATTATCTTTAGGTAGAACTGTGTGAATGTCAAAGTATTTAGGCTTATGCCCTGGTGAATTATCCCCACTTTGTGGGACTATACTGGGTAGTTGTTGTTGTTGCCCTGGTGAATTATCAATATGGCATTTCAAAAATTTGAGTTACTCTTACCTCTTTAAAAATGGGATCGAAATATCCGTAGGATCGTAGCTACTTATTGTGAAAGGATGAACATCTGTCAGCAAGATCAAGAAATTTTAAATTCATTAGTTTTCGCCTGACAAATATAAATGGGTGTTCTTGAAGAGAATTTCCTAGAGTCGTCACACAAATCCAATATACTATAATTCATAAAAATTAAGGAAAGCTGATTAATTGTTGAGTAAGTTTGATAAGAATTTTTGTTTAAGTTCCTGTCTATTGTATTACTCAACACTTTCAACTTTGATTCTTTGTTACATTAGAACAACTCCTTGATATGAACCTCTCCTTTTGCTTGTTACACTACCTATAACGTGCTATTCCTTTGCTTATTTTAGGATGGTAAGGCTGTTGATACGTTGGAAGGGGCTGATCCTTCTAGTTTGGCCAACAAGGTTGCAAAAATTGCTGGTTCAATCACTCCTGGGGATCCTGCTGCTCCTGCTAGCCTAGGGATGGCTGCAGGTCCCACTGTTCTTGAAACAGTTCAGGAATTGGCTAGAGGAAATGGCGCCCCTCAAGTTGTCAGTTCCGGTCTTGATGATCGGCTGACAAAGCGACTTCAGCATCTGGTTGCTTCTCATCCAGTAATGCTTTTCATGAAAGGAAACCCTGAAGAACCCAAGTGTGGTTTTAGTCAGAAAGTTGTCGATATTTTGAAGAAAGAGAATGTCAAATTTGGTAGTTTTGATATTCTGACGGACAATGGAGTCCGTGAGGGGTTGAAGAAATATTCCAATTGGCCAACATATCCTCAACTGTACTGCAAGGGTGAACTTCTTGGTGGTTGTGATATTATTATAACTATGCATGAGAGTGGTGAACTCAAGGAAGTTTTCAAGGATTACGAGGTAGATACTGCTGGTGGAAAGGGTGGCATCTCTGAACCATCTGGCTTGAGTGCTGCCCTGACTACTCGTCTTGCGGGTCTGACAAATTCTAGCCCGGTTATGCTGTTTATGAAAGGAACACGTGATGAACCCCAGTGTGGATTCAGCAGAAAGGTGGTGGACATTCTTAAACAGGAGAAAGTAGAGTTTGAGAGTTTTGACATTCTTACTGATGATGAAGTCCGTCAAGGATTGAAAGTTTATTCGAACTGGTCTAGCTATCCGCAACTGTACATAAAGGGTGAACTTATTGGTGGATCAGACATAGTACTGGAGATGCAGAAAAGTGGCGAGCTTAAGAAGGTTCTAGCTGAGAACGGGATTCACGAGAAAGTCAGTCTTGAAGACCGTTTAAAGAATATAGTAAGTTCTTCACCTGTAATGCTTTTTATGAAGGGTACACCGGATGCTCCAAGATGCGGTTTCAGCTCTAAGGTTGTAAATGCTTTGAAGGAGGAAGGGGTTGATTTTGGATCCTTTGACATTCTATCCGATGAAGAAGTGAGGCAGGGATTAAAGACCTTCTCCAACTGGCCAACTTATCCACAGTTGTATTACAAAGGTGAATTGGTAGGAGGGTGTGATATCGTGCTGGAACTGCAAAGCAACAGTGAACTGAAGTCAACATTATCTGAATAGAAGAACCAACGGACCATGTTCCGTGTATCAGCCATAACATGTTAGCTTCTCCCAGGTCTTACATTTTGTGTCAACATGATTTCATGGTGGTTGAACTGCCTGAGCTATGTATTGTTATCTCCACAAGAATTCATGTTACTAGAGTAATAGTGTTACATTCTTAGAGACGGTTACTGTTGTGTCTTTGGAGACCTTATCTTTCAATTTTTTGGTTTTGTTTCCTTCAGCTACGCGATGAGTTTGTTATGACATTGAACTTGTAGATTAATTTGAGAATTTAGATTATTGTTATGACATCTTATGTTGTTTGCCCTCAAAACGTGGCGAGGTTATATCTACCAATAGATAGCTCTGCTGAGATGAAATAAAGAGGGACTAAAGGTGGAAGTAGAGTTTATATATAGAAAGAGAATAAAGATTGCCCTCTTGTCCTTTTTATTGTCACTTTAGCCACACACACAAGGGGAAAAAAAGAGGGTCAAAATGTTTTTCACTTTAAAAAAATAAGAATGCATCAATTATTAGTTTTTTAATTCCACCCTTAGTACGGAGAATCTGCAAGTATTCTCTGTAAGAAAAACTCACTGATATTCTGGTGATCCTTAATTTGCTAACCTCCAGAAGGAACGTCAAACAGGGAGGCACTTGGAAGATTTGTTTTTTGCTGGAAAAGATAAGAACTTAACCTAATTCACCCTAAAACAGGGAGGCACGAAATTAGGGTTATATATTTGGTATAATCTATTTAAGTCCTTGAACATAAGAACAGCAGTTTGGGAAAACAGCTAAAAAGGCGGAGATTCGTGAAATTCTTATACACTTCAAGAGGTAATAAGGTATTCTTCTGATTTAAATCCGAAAGTATGTTGTCTGATTCCCATCTTTTTACATTAAGGAAGATTTTAACTCTCCACTATTGGATCTAAATAAGACATAAATAATGACTTACGGCGGTTATTTTGACATTAGAGGACAAGAATATTTAAGGACTCTCAAGATTTGGAACTGAAAAACTAATTAAGGCAGCCATAGATTGTGACTCCGCAAAATCAGGAAATTAAGAAGTTTAATTTGGAGACAATCAAGTAGCAAATATTAAGCAAGAAGATTCTAGAAGCAGAAACTTAAATATCAATCTTCGGAAGAATTGGAAGGAGATACAGTAAGGAGATTCTGAATATTTAATGAAGCAAGTCAGCCACAACGGTCAAATCCCATCAAGTATAAAAAAGGAGTAGAACCGAGACGAAAATTTCACACCTTTTAAGCACGAATCAGTGTATCAGTACAACAAAAACAACCACCACCTAGAAAAATCCCACTAGTGCGGTATTTTTAAAAGGGCACAATTCACCTCTCTTCTGTTTTTCAATTGGTATCAGTCTCGTCTCACGAATTTGTTTTTGCTTAACAGTAAGTGAGAAAAGACCAATGTAGAGTGACGAAGAAGACTCTAGGCCACCATACTTCAACGGAGAACAGTATAGACAAGAGGTGTTGCTCTGATGGTAAGCAACACCCACTTCCAACCGAGAGGTTGTAGTTCGAGTCTCCCCAAGAGCTAGGTGGGAAGTTCTTGGAGGGAAAGATGCCGGGGGTCTATTTGGAAACAACTCTCTACCCAAGGGTAAGAGTAAGGTCTGCGTACACACTACCCTCCCCAGACCCCACTAAGTGGAATTATACTGAGTTGTTGTTGTTGAGGGCTAGAATGACAACTTATGTGCAATTAGTTGACTATCGAGCATGGCTAGTTATTCAGAAGGGACCACTAGCAATTCCTGCTAATGATGAGGGAAGGAAACATGAAGGTCGGGCATACTATACAAAAGAACAAAAGGATGCCATTCAAACCAATGCTAGAGCTAAAAACATACTTAATTGTGCTTTGAGTATGGAAGAATATGCAAAGATCTCAAGCTGTGAAACTGCAAAGGAAATATGGGACAAGTTGGAGATACTCTATGAAGGTACAAAGCAAGAAAAAGAAGCCAGGATTAATCATCTGGTTCATAAGTACGAATTATTCATGATGAAAGAAGATGAAACCATTGAAGAAATGTTCACAAGATTTAATAAAATTGTTGGAGATCTCAATGCTCTAGGAAAATCCTAATCTAATGGTAGACAAGTCCGAAAAATTCTGTGGAATTTGCCTAGAGTGTGGGAACCTAAGGTTATTGCAATTGAAAATACAAATCTGGATGAAATGACAATTGATGAACTTCGCCACAATCTTACTGCTTTCGAGAAAATTCATCTTCAAAGGCATGGACAGAAAGAAAGGAGAAAGAATGTTGCATCCAAAACCATTCTTGATGAAACAGAGAGTGAAGAAGATGACGAAGAAGATAAGGAAGACTTGGCAATGATTTCAAAGGGAATATACAACATTATGAGAAGAAGAAAACAAAAGAAGAAATCCCAGTTCGATAAAAACTCCGAAAGGAACAATGCAAGGAGGAACAACAAAGGGTCAGCATAAACTGTTAAGAATGTGACAAGCCCCCGGACACGTGAATGTGTTTTTCAAACACGAACACTCATGTCCAACACAGAATTATTTCCAGAATTAGCATTTGAAATAATTTCATACAGTACTGTTAGGAGCTTATTGGTTTATATTCTTCAAGTATCACTTTTGTTTCTTCATTTTCATCAATGTTATCAGCTCTCATACTGTTTAGAAGTCTTTCAACTTCTTTACCACCTGCTATACATGATTTTAGTAAGACATGATACATCTCTCTATTTACAGAGACGACGGTCCTCAGCGAACTCAAAAATGATTCAGCATCATCCACACTACCATTCTCCCCCAACAAACTTAATATTTTCATGACGACCTTAGGATCAGGTTTCCATCCTTTACTATCCTTCTTCAAGGAAAGAGCAACTTTAATGCATTTCACAGCACTCTCAAACTTACCTTTATCTAGGTAGCCTGCTGCCAGTCTTCCCCAAATATTTGGTGTTAGTGTCTTCCCTTTTGTAGATAAATCTTGAAGCATAGTCTCGGCCTTTTCATAAAGCTTTTTATCGATATACCCTATAATGACTATGTATGGTACACGGATATCATAACAGTTATCGGATGTTTCCCACTCCTTGAGCAACTGCTCCGCTTCTTCAAGCGCATCAAGTCTCACCAGAGCTTCTAACATATTTATGTAATCCCTATTTATGCACCTCTTCAGAGCACTCTTCTCTAGAAACCATAATCTGATGACTTCATCTCTGTTTCCCAGTCTAGAATATACAGAGATGAGGTAATTATACCCGAGCCCTTCTTTATTATCTATCTTCTCTTCTGCTTTCTTGAGGAAACGGTTTGCTTTATCGTTTAGGCCTGATTTAACATATATGTTCGCAACAGTAGCATAGGTGTTCCAGTCCATGACAATGTATGATTGGTTCTCCATTTCATTTAAGACCCTCTCCATCCCCTCAATATCTGATCTTGCTCCATATGAATTGATACAGATTCTGTAACTTAAATTGTCAGGACGAACCCCAATTTCCTTCATATGGCGTAGCACGTCAGGTATCTTTTCATACTCACCGGTTCTTGTGTACAATGACATTATATCATTGAAGGCCACAGAAGATAGAGAAAGACCCTTCTCTTGCATCATCTGCAAATGTGTCAAAGCCTTTTTAATGTCACCTTGCCGAACATAACAATGAAGAAGAGCACCATATGTCTTATCATTCTTATCTTCTTCATTCAAGTTATTAAAGTAGCTTTCTGCAGCATGAAACCCGTGCACCTTACCAATCAGATCCAGTTGTACTGCATGCTCGGTTGATGAAAAAGTGAAAATACCAGAACTCTTCATCCACTCCGAAGCCTGCTCAACAATAAAGTTCAGCACAAATTACTACATATACATGTGGAAACAGAATTGAATGTCAAAGATAGGGGTGGCAATTTGAGCCCAAACCCATTTAACCCGTTCAACTAACCCAGAGATTAATGAGTTGGGCTATAATATTTTAGCTCATGGTCAATTTGGGTTGAGACCAAATTAACCCATTATTTTTTATAGCCCATTATGACTCATTTAACAGCTCAAATACAACTCATGAAACTCATCCACAACAAAGGATCTCAACCCAACTTATCTAGAAATTTACTTAGTTGTCCCAATTTTTTTTTTGTACTTTTAATTTTCTATTCTTTTGTTTTTCTACACCACCCACTCACTCTGTTACCCCTACCCCTCCCCCCAAAAAAAATTACTTTTTTTTGTATTTTTAATTTTCTATTTTTTTTTGTGTTTCTGCGCTGCGCCACCGACCTTCCCTCCTTACCCCCCCCCCCCCACCCCTAAACCCCTTAAAAAAAATTCACTTTTTTTTGTATTTTCAATTTTCATTTTTTATTTTTTTTATTTTTATACACCACCCACCATAGGCGCAAAGCCCCTAAAAAAATTTACTTTTTTTTCGCATTTTCGATTTTCTGTTTTTTTATTTTTATGCACCCTACTCGAACCATACAAACCCCCTCAAAAATGTTGACTACACTTAAGTCCTAAAATTCTAATTAGCTGCAAACATAAAAGTTAATACAATAAAAATAGAGAAATTATCACATATAAGAGAACAAGTATCATTGCTGGATAGAGCGGTACCTCTAGGGCCTGATTGAAGCGTTTGCGTTTACGCAGATCAAGAATGATGCGTTGAAGCTCAGCAAATCGGACTTTTTTGCCCGTGCAAACCCATTCATCCAGCTCATTCGTTACGCTATAGTTAGGGTCTCCCAGTGGACTGATTTTTGAGTAAAGTGTCACCTTTTTCCGCTTGTCGGAATGGTAAAATCGACATGTAACTCTGGTCAAGTATTGGAATACCCGACGATTCATTTGCATTTTCCGATGAAATTTGGATGACAATTTGGGCAAAAATTCCAGTGAAACACTGTTTTAGGGTTTTGGGGAGTTTTACATGGGGTTTAGGAGTTTCAGGCGTTCGCGGATTTGGGGAAAGACGGATTTGGAATATTGCAAGTGATACTTTATTTCTTAAATTCAAATCGAAAAACTAAAATGTATCTTAAGTAGTAAAAACTTTACATCTTTTGTAACAAGTAGTAAACTAGTAGTAATCGGAATCATCAAATTCTTTGCATTGCCCTAGCAAGTTCATCGTAATCAATATGAACCGATTGACCTTCTTCTGGCGTGTTAAATTCGGATGGGTTTCCATGCGTTAATATATCTCCAAGTTCTTCGTCTTCTGGGCTATCAAGATCTTCCTTTCCTTGATTTCTTCGTTCCGATCTAATCCAAGTGCTTAAACATACTAAAACTTCCAAAGCATTGCTTCCCAATGAGTGGCGTGTGTCTCCAAGTTGTTGTCTTGCTTGGCTAAATGCACTCTCGGATGCAACAGTGGAAATTGGCACATTCAAGACATCCCGAGCCATAGCGAAAAGAACGGGAAATTGCTTTGCATTTTCATGCCACCAGCCTAACGGTGAAAATTCCTTGGTGCGAGGCTCCTTTTGCTTCTGCAAGTAAAATTGAAGTTCATCAATATTCCTGCTACTACTTTGAGTGTTAGAAAAAGTTGAAAAAATATTAAAACTATCAATGCCTTCTTCATCATCTACATTAAAACTGCTACATTGCATAGCGGGATTTACATATGTTGAAGCACGAGAATTATCATATTGAGTTGCATAATAATTATATAGATGTTGTAAATGTTCATTTAGCTTGTTCATAATCATACAAATTTGGGTTTTCAGTGGCCCCAATCTCCATATAAGTATATAAAGCATTCATTAATTGGTGACAATCAGACATTTTAATAGAAGGATTTAAAACTGCTCCAATTAAGTAAACTGGAGGAATTGGAAAGAAATATTTTTTGAATTTCGCTTGCATATTTACAACAATATCCGTATATTTATCTTTCTTCTTAAATTCATATAGTAGCAAAGAAATTTCAGCTATATGTACTAAAGCCATAGTAACAGTTGGGTAATATGCGCCAGAAAACACAACAGTAGCAGTATAAAATTTATGTAAAAATTTAACAACATCACTAATGACCTCCCAAGTATCAGTTGTTAACGTACGCCTAGGATCAGTACAATGTGCATTAGCAACTTCAGTTATTGGAAATCTATATTTGTAGCAATATTTTAAAAATATATATGTATAGTTCCATCTAGTTACAACTTCGTCTGGCATGAATCTAGGTGTAAGGTTATACTGGATACACTTATTCTTAAATTCTTTTATTCTAGATTGTCTATTATTTCCCTGAATAACTCCAACTGCTCTTCTAACTTGAGTAATCTCAACTGAAAATAAATCGAGCCCACTTTTAACAATTAAATTGTAAACATGACATGCACACCTAACATGAAAAATATCATCAAGAGGTGGTTGCAAATGCAATTTTAAAATTGAAACTGCAGCATTATTGTTTGAAGCATTATCAAAAGACATACACAAAACTTTTTGGTTTAGATTATAAAATTCAACAACTTCAATAATTGTACTACTAATAAATGCAGCAGTATGACTCTGATCTTCATCATATTTAAAAGCAATAATACGTTTCTGCATACAAGTATTATCATCTATCCAATGACATGTAATTGTTAAATAATCATTTCCATTAACAGCATGGCCAATATCAGAAGTTAGACATACTCTAGAAGGAAGGTGACTAAACAAATAACGTATGTATGTTTGATATTGGCCGTGAAGTCTAAAGATGTCTGCTCTACAAGTACTTCTAGGGACACCTTTAAACAAAGAATTGTATATCCTTTGAATATACATAATAAGATAAGAGGAAGAAGCAAAAGAAAAAGGTAGACAACCCAAAGCAATCATTTTCGCTAATTCCTCTCGATCCCTCATTTTATCATATTTTAGGAGACCTCCGGTAGTAGGGTTAATTGTTGTTTGACTTCCATCCCCATTAGCTCCCCATTCTATAGGATGGATAGTCGACAGATGTCTAATAAGTGTCCCAGTCCCCCCTAAATTACCTCCGGTCAAATGTTTAAACGTTTCGTTACAAAGTTTGCACTTAACTCTATCAGTACCTTCTATTATTTCAGAAAATTTCCAAACAGGACTTCTTTTTTACGAGTAGAAGTTGGAGCCACTGGTGGTCTTCTACCCCTTGTTGCACTACCAACTCCAACTCCAATACTACCAACATTTCCACTACTAGGTGTATGTGGTATCTCATCTGCTATTCCAATTTCGTTATCTTCTATTCCGTAATCTTCTTGTAATTGTTCATAATCAATTTCTACATCTTGCAAATAAGGCGATGATTCAGAAACATGTGTTATTGGGTCATTACTATTACTACCAGAAGCTACAGGATTACCTCTTTTTTTACTTCCACCCCTACCAGTAACTTTTCTACACGCTCTTTTAGCAGCATTCAACATATTGTAAAAATTAATATATAAGCTAAAATCAAATATGCAATTAAAATATTAAATAAGAGAAAGAGTTGGAGAGAGTGCACCGAATTCGACAATAAATTGAGCACTTGATTACGCAAATCCGGTGTTACCACGAACAAACGTCAAGCAAGTATTTCAATGTTGAGCACTTGAACGTCAAGCTTAGAATTCCGATTTCCGAATGAGAAATTACGATAAATTAAATTCGGAAAAACAAAGACAATAAAATTATAAAACTAGAATATGAATTCTTGAAAATTGAAGAGAAGAGAGTGATTGATAATTTGAGAATTGAGAGAGAGATTGATAATTTTGAGTGAGGAAATGAAGAAGAGGGGAGGGTATTTATAGATTTTAAGAAGGGTTAATAATGTAATTTAATAAATACAAAAAAAAAACAAAAAAGTGGCCATTTCTGAAAACTCCCGTTGGCCAACGGTTCTGGACCGTTGCCAACGGTCCTGTGGGGCCCACATGTGCAGAATTTTTTTTTTTTTTAAATTTTTGACCGTTGTACCGGTCCGGTCCCGGTCCGGGTCGACCAGTTCAAGCACTGTTTGGCTTACCGGGCCGGTCCGGTCCCGGGTCCTACTTCTAAAATCCTTACCGTTCTAACCCCCCCAACCCAGCCCAGCCCACCCCTTAAGAACCGGGCCAGTCCGGTCCCGGTTTATACCGGGCCGGTCCAGTCCGGCCCCGGGTCAAACCGGCCCGTTAGACAGGTCTACATCCTCCTTTGGGCAAAGACTAGTGTTTAAAATAGGGTTTGGTCTAAAAATCCTGTGTTTTGCACTTAGGTCTCTGAACTTTTCCGCCTCTGATGCAGTTCTACCGCGGTTAGAGTAGAACCGCGGCCAAACATGTTCTCAGATTGTCCCAGTTGTCTACAACTGCACACTGCCGTGGTTCTGCCGCGGTTATGTTGGAACCGCGACCAAACACCTTCTCTGAATCTCAACTTGTCCGCGACATTCCTCTACCGTATTTCTGCGCGGTTATGGTAGAATCGCGGTAGAACTTCTCCAGTCCTGGCTTGAGCTACCTTCGCGTGGTTCACTTGGCGGATATTTTACAAGTGACATCTTTTTCTCCATATTTGATCCCAAAAGTACTCCATAGCCTTCTGTTGTCATATATAACCTACAAAGCATGAAGAACGCTAATCGGAGCATTTTATTATCATTTTTATCATCAAAACTATAAACGAAGGTGGTTCTTTCGGGGCTTAATTATAGTTAAATTCACCTATTATCAACATCTCACACTTAAAACATTGCTCGTCTTCGAGCAAGTTAAACCACACTTCTAGGCCTAACCGTTAGATGCATTACCCCAATTTATGTCACACCCACCATTATGAAGGAACAACCTAAGCAGTGCAACAATCACACCTCAGATGCAGTCTCTAACGTCATGACACACTCATGCTTACTCTAGTTACTCTTACAGAGGTGAAAACTCACCTTTTCTTCCTGAGTCACATGCCCTCTCTTTACAACTCTGAGAGAAGTTCCACACTCATAAAATCAAGCATAAGGAACCATAGATAGATAAAATTCACTCACTTTCAGCAAAGAACATTCACATGCCATACAGATATACCATAAGCTTGCCCCTAGTGTAATACTCTACTAATCGAGCTGTTCAGTCCAAGATCAAGAGGTCTTTATTTGGTTGTAATGTAGGCTAAAAGACGGGTAGAATATATTTGGATATAGTGACTAACCTCTCTAAGCACTTTTAATGCAAGACTTCCTTTTATTCTAATTTTCATGTTCAGCCCAATCATTCCTCCACATTTGTTTCATAGGTGGCCCCCCACTTTTCTTTAGGTGCAAGTGGCCCTTTCTTTTTTTTTTCTTTTTGTTATGTTTTGTTTTCTTCGTCTCTTTTTTTCTTTTTTCTTTTTAACAGCCGTTTCACCATTCAAGTATTTCTTTCCTAATTTCCCTTTTTCTATTCCCCTACTACCCTCCACTTAGACTTTTTTATGTTCTTTAATAATTCAAGTGCTTCTTGGAGGTACATGTTCAAACAGGCAAACTGTTCAAACACAGGGATGTAGGTTGTCATTAGGTTATCAAAGAATAGGCTTCAGGCCCGAAGGGGTTAACTATGGTAATATGCACTGGTGGATTCACAATTATACAGGCTACACAAAGAAATGCCTTAATCATCTCTAAAACCAAAAAACTTCTATTTCGCTTTGCAAACACACATGGAAAGTTCTAGGTATCTCATGCAAGCACAAAATACAACTATTATCTCACGCACACTCAGACATGTAACTCATTCTGAATCAGTTTGTCAACATACACACATGAGTGTTCATGCAAGACAAGATTTGCAAAATTAAGGCATATTTTACGAGTCCACAAACAAGCCTAGACGTCGCACCCTCAAGTTTTTTTAGTTATTTGCAGATGTGAACATTAAAGGTTGCATTCTTGACTTCACTCGTTTTGGTCCGAGAGAGTCCTAATGGTCCTAAACCTACACAAGAAAAATCTACCTAACCCAGTTCAAGAAAAGCCCTTGGAAAAGAACCGCTGTCAATAGAAAAACCAAGGGAGAATTATACACTACCTAAAAATGAAAAATAAAATAAAATGCAAAATCTAAATGGACTACTTCCCTCAAGAGTACTGTCCAAGTGGTCCGTCCTCAGGAAGAGTCCACTACCATTTTTTTTTCACTTTTTTCTTAAATCCGACTTTGACCCTCAAGAGAGCCGTCGACAAGTGTCCGTCATTAGGCCAAGTCAGTTACTTCTAATGTGAGTACAGTCAATTATACACAACAACATCAATCTAATACTACAACATACCCAATGTCTATATACATTACCAGAGCAAGTCTCCCGCCCCACACTTAAAATTATGGTATGTCCCCATGTCATATCAAAAATAAAGTGCAGAAGGTTAGGAAGACTTCCCCGAGCCTCAATCAGAGTCGAAGATAGTGTTGGGGTCCCCATGACAAGCTCTTCCCAAAGCACGGAACCACGCTATCATCCGGCTCTCAGACCGGGACTGCCACTGAGACATGGCATCCATACGCACGTGCAGTCCATCCACCGAGTTGCGAAGATCTGCTACCTCTTCCTCTACAGAATGCAACATAGGTTTGGTGGACTGTGATCTATAGAATCCTGCCCCAATATGAGGTCGCCGAGAGGGTCCGGCTCCATCATAGGATCTCCTGGATGGCGCTGGGGCGTCATCCTCATCATCGATCTGAATGGTGGCGGGTGCATCTCGGCCTACTCTGATGCCCGAAGCTCTATATGGTGCTTTAGCAGGCAAGGCTCCATCTGTATAACTGATGGGGACATTTTTCAGCAAACAAAATCTCATCACCAGTGAGGGGAAGTAGAACCCCTATGATAGCAGCCGGGACCGAATGACCAATTCATCTCCAATAATTCTCGCCGCATCGAAGTCTTTCTTGGTGACGAAGCACCAAGTCAATAGAGCTCTTTGGTAGTTCATGTCAGTCGTGTTACCTGTGGGCAAGAATCGGCTGCAAATGATGGTGAACCAACACTTAGCCAAATGTGTAAATGACATAGAGTGGAGGGTAATGTTGTCATGTAGCCATATTGGTTGACCCCCCGCGCAGAGTACCTCGGTCATCGTCTCCCAAGTGACCCATTGTGCGTCTTGGTAATAGTAAATGGCACCAGTGAATTGGGGCAGCCTCAAAACCTATCGAACCATTACAATTGAGGCATTTACCACCCTACCCCGCACAATCACATCCCGCAACATATGTTCTGGGCAGTTCGCATAGAACTCTCTTACTATCATGGAGTTCACCGTATCAGGATCATCAAATAAGAACTCCATCTCCCTTTGCTGGATTTCCTCATACATCTCTGCTTTTTCCGCACAGAGGGCTGCCCTGTCAACAGGAATCTCAGAGATAAAGTTCTTGTTGGCTTTGGCATGACATTGGTCCTCTGCCTCTGGTGACTCGAACCTAGAGGCATCACATTGTGGCCCTTGGGAAGTGCCTGCCACGTTCTTTCATCTTTTACGAGCCATATTACCTGTAAAGAAGTCAGGAGAACCATCAAATGTATCCTAACTAGTGCCAGTGGGATGGGTACTCAGACTTTGCCAGTCGATGACACCAAATAAGATTTCCCATTTATTTCTTTCGTACCACTATGCCCAGCCTCCAACTAGTAAGGTGCTCAAGGTTAAATACCTCTACAATGGCCCCACAACATTCTTACAATTTTCGGCATACAATATCCCACACTTACTCCCTCAAGTTGTTCACGCCAAATACTATACCACAACAACCTAACAGGGGCACAAAGTGCTCCAAAAATCTCACAACAAGTCCCAAATTTTCATTCAAAAAGGGCCCTCCACCAAAGTACACCCCAAAAATTATTTCTAGGCCTCCAAATCATCTAAACAACCCCACGATTGAAGTACAATGAAGACCCACCCATTTAAGCCTCACAGAAGTCCACAAGAAGTAAATACAACAATAAAAACAGAAAAGAAGCAAAAATTTTAAATAATTAATACTATTCCAACCTAGGTTTAACTTAATCTAAATTGTGTTACATTACACTAATTAAGAAGAAACAATAAAAAGAAAAAGAAAACTTACTTGATGAAGGTTTGAAGGGGAGGGTAGTGGAGATAGGAGCTCGAAGAAGATGATAATGGAGGATGAAGGGGAGAGAGTGAGTTTAGAGAGAAAAAGAGAAGAGAGGATTTGTTTGGTTTCGGGGTGGGGTGGGGGGCATGTTCTGTTTTTTAAATGGGATGGTAATAAGGGTTTGGGGCATGTGAGTTCTTAGGTTAATTAGAAGAAGGGGGGATAAAACAATAAATAAAAAATAAAAGACTAAAAAAATGTCGCGTACCTGGGCCCGACGAGGTCTGCCGCAGTTCTATCGTGGTTACGGTGGAACCGCAGTAGACGAGGTTCAGAGAGTGATCCCCACCACGGTTCTACCGCGGTTACGGTGGTAACGCAGTAGAAGGGATTCAGAGAGGGTTTCTCACTGCAGTTTGACCGCGTTTATGGTGCAACCGCGGTGTACTAGGTTCAGAGGGGGTATCTGACTTACCGTGAAACCGCGGTCTGGGAACTTTTCTGATTCTACAGTTTTTTTCATATAATGTGTTCACTTACAACAATTTTGTGGGTTGCCTCCCACGTAGCTCCTGATTTAATGTCGCGGCACGACGCATGATGAGCGTATTTAAGGTTGACTTGACCTCTATGGTTTAGTCAGGTGCAGCTTAGACACTTCCTTTTTCTTTCTCATGCCCACATATGGCTTCAATATTTGACCATTTACTCTAAATGTACGAGAGTCATTTTCTGTGGCAATCTCAACAGCCCCTGAAGGGAAAACTTCAACTACTCAAAATAGTCCAGACCACTGTGGCTTAAGTTTACCTGGGAATAGACGCAGTCTTGAGTTGTAGAGCAATACCATGTCCCTGGGTTTGAAATTTCTCTAAACAATGTTATGGTCGTTCAGCCTCTTCATTCTCTCCTTGTACAACTTTGTGCTCCCGAAAGAAAGATATCTGATCTCCTCGAGCTTATGCAACTCAATGGTTCTTGTTGTGCCCGCAGCTTCCATATCCAAGTTCAACTATTTCAACGCCCACCACGCTTTATGTTCAAATTCTAATGGCAGGTGGCAGGCCTACCCAAACACTTACTCGTATGGTGACATGCCAATTGGTGTTTTGAAGGCAGTTCGGTAAACCCAGAGTGCATCATCTAGCTTCCTCTCCCAATCAATTCTAGTGGCGTTCAAAGTTTTGGTTAACACACTCTTGATTTCTCTATTGGACACTTCAATTTGTCCACTAGTCTGCGAGTGGTAAGGAGTAGCCACATTGTGGCGCACATCGTACTTAGCAAGCAACTTTTCAAATGCTCTATTGCAGAAGTGAGTGCCTCCATCACTGATAATTTCTCGTGGTGTCCCAAAGCGGGTGAATATGTTCTTCTTTAGAAATCCCACCGCCATTTTTGCATCATTGATGGGTAACGCAACAGCTTCCACCCATTTGGACACATAGTCTACAACAAGAAGAATGTACTTATTGCCATGGGAGCTGACGAAGGGACCCATGAAGTCAATCCCCCAGACGTCGAACACTTCCACCTCTTTAATTGGGTTCATGGGAATCTTGTGGCATCGAGAAATGTTCCCGGCCCGCTGACATTCATTGCAGCCCTTCACCCATAGGTGCACATCTTTACTCATTGTCGGCCAGAAGAATCCAGCCTCTAGCATCGTTGCCGCTGTCCTAACCCCTCCAAATTGTCCAACATACGCCGATGCATGACAAGCATGCAAAACAGAAAATTGTTCTATCTCTGGGACGCATCTCCTGATTATATTATCAAGGCATATTCTAAACAGATAAGGCTTATCCAGTAATACGGAGGCTTTCACGATAAAACCTTTTCTTTTGGACTGATGAAAGGCCGTGAGGAACTATACCACTGGCTAGGTAATTAGCAAAGTCTGCAACCATGGCGCTTTCTGATGAGTGGTGGCGAGCAGCTGCTCGTCTTGAAAAGCTTCCATAATTTCCTCAACCTCTACTACATTTTCAGCTTCCTCAAGTCATGATAGTTGATCAGCGGCTTGATTCTCAGTGCCCTTACGGTCACGAATCTCAAGATCGAACTCTTGAAATAGCAACACCCAACAAATCAGGCGTGGCTTAGATTCTCTCTTTTCTATTAAGTACCTAAGAGCTGCGTGGTCAGTATATAAAGTTACCTTGGACCCTATCAGGTAGGATCGGAACTTGTCAAACGTGAACAACACGACTAATATCTCCTTTTTAGTCACAGTGTAGTTCAACTGGGCTCCAATCGGCGTTCTACTAACATAGATTGGGTACATCAATCTATCTTTCCGCTGGCCCAGCACTGCCCCCACTGCGTAGTCACTAGCATTACACATTAGTTCGAACGGTTGCTCCCAGTTGGGGGTAACAATGATGGGTGCTGTGACCAGTCTCTTTTTAAACTCCTCAAATGCTACCCTACAATCATCGGAAAACAAAAACAAGTGATATTTTTCTAACAACTTACAGAGAGGGTTGGCAATTTTGGAGAAGTCTTTTATGAACGTCCGGTAGAATCTGGCATGTCCAAGGAAGCTTCTGATGGCTTTGACTGAAGTTGGGGGAGGCAGCTTTGCTATTACATCAACTTTCGCGCGATCCACCTCTATTCCCTTGCTCGACACCCAGTGCCCCAAGATTGTGCCTTCTTGTACCATGAAATGACACTTTTCCCATTTCAGAACCAAGTTAGTCTTGATGCACCATTTAGCACACACGTCAGATTTATCAGGCACTCATCAAATGAATTCCCCGCCACTAAGAAGTCATCCATGAACACCTCCATTTGTCCTCAACCATGTTAGTGAATATGGCCATCATACACCGTTGGAATGTGGCAGCTGCATTGCATAGGCCAAAAGGCATCCGTCTAAAGGCATAAATGCGATACAGGCATGTGAAAGAGGTCTTCTCTCTGTCCTTCGGTGCAATGGAGATCTGATTGTACCCTGAGTACCCATCCAGAAAATAGAAGTGTGACCTCCCTGCCAATCTGTCCAACATTTGATCAATGAAGGGAAGTGGGAAGTGGTCTTTTTGGGTGGTTAGATTCAACTTTCGATAGTCCATACAAATTCTCCATCCTGTAAAGGTTCTTGTTGAGATCAATTCATTGTTGTCATTTTTCACGACTCTCATGCCACCCTTTTTAGGAACACATTGAACTGGGCTAACGCAACTACTATTAGTGATCGGGAAAATAATTCCCGCATCTAACCACTTTATCACCTCCTTCTTCACCACTTCTTTCATATTGGGGTTTAGCCTCCTCTGGTGTTCCCCCGAAGGTTTGTACCATTCTTCCAGCAGAATCTTGTGCATGCAGTAGGCGGGGCTGATCCCCTTGATGTTTGCCATGGTCAACCCAATGGTAGTTTTGCACTCCTTTAGTACCTGTAAAAGTGGTTGAACCTGCATATCTAACAAACTAGATGAGATAATAACATGTAATATGGAGTCAGGTCCCAGAAATTCATACCTGAGGTGGGTTGGAAATGGATTTAACTCCAGCTTTGGTGGTTCTTCAATGGATGGTTTAGCTGGAGGAGTTTCTCTCTTTTTTAAGTGCAAGGGCTCAAACTCTAGATTTCTCTCCCAGAACCCTCTACCTTCTAATTCCAACACCCATTCCGCCAGATCCTCACCATTCACTTCATCTAAGTTCATCAAACATGCAAAAAGGGGGTCCTCAATAGTCAACTCCTGATCATCAGACCCTATAATTACATCCATGGCATCAATAAGAAGCAATTGGCGAACTCGCTTGGTCGCATCATAGACTTTTGCACATTGAATGTTATTTCCTCATAATTGAGTCTCATCTTGAGTTCCCCCGTCTCACAGTCAATCAGAGCTCTTCCCGTGGCCAAAAGTGGTCTTCCTAAGATAATAGGAATCCCTTCATCCACTTTGCAATCCAAGATCACAAAATCTGCAGGGAACACAGATTTCCTCACCTGAATAAGCACATCATCAAGGAGACCAAATGGATGCTTCACAGTCTGTCGGCCAGCTGCAACAACATAGAGGTGGTCTAGCTCTCCCAATGCCCAACCTCTTATAAATAGCCAAGGGCATAAGATTAATGATGGCCCCTAAATCCCAAAGCGCCTTAGCAAAGGCAAAATTTCCAATAGTGCATGGAATTGTAAAGCTCCCTGGGTCAGACATCTTTTCTACTATTGGTCTAGTCACCACTGCACTACAGGTCTGAGTAAATGTCACCGTGGCTAAGTCTTGGAAATGAAACTTTCGTGATATCAAGTCCTTCATCATTTTTGTATATCCAAGCATCTCCTTTAAAGCTTTAATCAGTGGAATATTTACCTGGATTTGTTTAAGCATCTCAAAGAACTTTTTATACTGCTCCTCCTTTTGATGTTTGGCCCGCCTCTACGGAAAAGGTGCTGGAGGTCTCTTCTTCCCAATCACTTGGGACTGATCTTTGCCAGCTACTATCTCAATTACTGGCTCCTGAACTAGATCAGCTGCTTTCTCGGGTCTCCTGCTGAATGCTCTCTTCTTCCTGAGCATGATGGACTGCCACTTCTATCAGTTTAGGTGACTCAACCAGCTCAATGTGTACTAGTATGAGTGTTTGAGCCCGTCTAGTTTCTCTAGCTCTTTGTTTCTCGACATCTAAGTCTCCGCCAAAATTCTCGAAATCTATATGTAAAACCCCATTTTCATATTCTGAGTCATCGACCACATTCGCATGATAGATATCTTTGTTGTATAACCAACGTAATTCTTTGCAGAAGCTTCACCAACCATGCGACCACTAACCTGCTCATAGGGACTAACCCACCTGAAGAAATCACTCCCCAACCTCTTCCAATGTTGCTGCACAGGGCACAATCACTTATGACTCTACTAACCCATCCTGGGTCCGAGCTCACTCTCCGGCTGCACCAGTCCACTCACTCCTCATGGACATCAATTAAATGTGCGGCAATATCCTTTCAATTCAAAGTTATGATGCATCCTTCTTCCTCTTAAGTAGCTCCTTTTCGTTACATCAAATATCCTCCCGCATAATAACCTATATTTCGAATTATACATGTAGAACCCCAATCACCAATCACTAAAATTCCTAAATCAATCCAAGCTCTCCTTAAGGCGCGTAGTAATCCTACTATCAAGCCCATAAGCACATCTGCCACTCTCCCACTTTGGGAAAACATGTTAGAAAATACGCTTAACGCTAGAGGGGGGTGAATAGCGTTATAATAAAAAACAGCGTAAACTTGCGGAATTTAAAAATTGCAGGAATGAAATAAGTGCGATAAGTAAATAATAAGGAATGAACGCACCGATGTATCCTGGTACACCACAACCCGTGGCTAGTCCGGGAACATTTATCCAAATTAAAAGCCAAATCTCCTTTAATAATTTATAAAATTAAGTTTAATACTTTTAGAAATTCATTTACTAATTCAATATGATTTAACCAATTCAAGTTGTCAATAAGTTTACGGTTAATCTAAGATAACATGCTTTTTGGGTCCTAGAATACCCGGACAATAGCATAACAGTAGCTACGCACGAACTCTCATCACCTCGTGCGTACGTAGCCCCCACAAATAGGAGAACATACCTACGGGGACAATTCCCTCTTACAAGGTTAGAAAGGAGACTCACCTCACTTCGAAGATCCATAACTGGCATTCCACGTTTTTTCAAAGACTCGAATCGATGCATAGCGCTCAAAAACTAGCCAATAATTATGTGAGCCCATAAATATTTGCTAAGGTACTCATTATAATCCAATTTATAACAATTCCTAACCCCGATCGAAAAGTTAACACAAACTCCCTCGGGCCCACGTGCCCAGAATCCGAAATTTTTCGAAGATAAAGTTTACCCATGGCTTTACGAACTCAAATATATGATTTTCTCTAAATTCCATGCCCAAAATCATAGTCAAATTTCAAGAATAATCATTTTCTAGGTCTTCCCTCAAACCCCAAATTTTTCTACAATTTTCATGCTCAAATCCATACATAATTGATGTATTTAACTCAAAATAGGTGGAGATAACTTACCTTGACGTTGATGATGAAAATCCCCTCTTGAAGCTCCCCAAAATCGTTTATACCAAGAAAAAAATGGGTGAAATGGACTCGAACAATCGATTTTAAAACACCCTTCTACCTTCAGCAATTTTCGCACCTCCGATCCAATGACCGCTTCTGTGGTTCTGCAGGTGCGGTTGAAATGCCGCTTCTGCGGTCCTCTCTAAGCCGCCCTTTTTCGCTTTTGCGTTCCTCCTTCCGTAGGTGCGGTCCTGATTTTGAGGAAATATGACCGCATCTGCAGTCCCAGCTCCCTTCACCTCCAACCGCTTCTGCGGTTCCCTTCCTCGTTTCTGACCCACTATAGAAGCGGTTGTGCCAGCAACCAGACCCTTCAGCTATCTCCAATTTCCAAGTTTCGATCTATTAATCTCCCAGAATCCACCTGAGGCCCCCGGGTCCTCAACCAATCCCAAAACACATTATGGACTTGCTTGAGGCCTCAAATCACATCAAACAACGCTAAAATCATGAATCAACCTCCAATCCAAGCTTTATGAACTCAAGAACTTCCAACTTCTACTTTCGATGCTTAAACCTTCATGTCCGATTGACCTCTTTGAACACAAGTCATATTTAGCATTATGGACCTACTCCAACTTTTCGAATCAGATTCCGAACCCGATATCAAAAAGTCCACTTTCGGTCAAACTTCTCAAAAACCTTCAAATTCTTATCTTTTAGCCAAATGGCTTCAAAATGACCTATGAACCTGCGAATTCACTTCCGATCGTGCTCTCTACTCGAATTAGACGCGTAAACCCCCAATTACCTATTACTAAAATTCCCGAATCGATCCAAACTCTCCTACTACCAAGCTTGTAAGCACATCCGTCACTCTCTACCTTTGGGAAAACTCAGTTCTTTAATCAACTACCCGAACTGCTCATTTTATACATAGACTTATAGAAGTTTTAAACACTGCCTGACACTTCCCCCATGTCCTTCCTCATACTTTGCTGCTCAATTGTTGCCTTAAATAAAATCAACTTTCGTAGCACTTGAACCCACAAATCGCTACTAACTTCAACTTTTCGAAGATTATCTTTCTCGAGTCGTCAACATTAAAAAAACCGATTCGATCAGAACCACCGCATCTCGCGACATGTAATAGCCATTTTTCTAATTTTTTATTTTATAATGCCTTACCCCAAGGCGAATTGCAGAAAACCATAACACCGGCGAACTAAACACATACAATCGAGGACAACGACACTACATCGTAGATGAAAATTCCCCATGCTTGCAAATACCAAGTCTCGTTACCCCCATCAACCTGTATCTAAACATTCTTAGCCTGATTACTTTTACCCTACCGGGAATAAAATACCGAATCTCTAGATCACTCATTGAGTAAACCTCCCTTCAAGCCATTCACTACCTTGACACGTGGGCAAACATCCTACCATCATATCAATACTGTGGAATAATCATTCATAAGCATCATGGAAACCTGTGCCTAGCGTCAGGGCTCTCAGAAGTACCGCTATTGAGCTGAAACAATAAAATATCCTTTCACAAGGCGACGATAATAGGTCACACAACCCTGCAGGGAAAAACACCTCGCACCACGTTTGTAGTACCATTATAATTCTTCAATTCTCGATCTATAACAAGCGGTTCTCATCGCACAAGATTGAGTAGGAAGGAAATGAAGGCATAAGTCTCAAAGGGATCAAATCGCGCGATAAGGAATCAAGAAGGGAAGTAATCCTAACAGTCGTGTAGCTTCCCAAAGATAAGTATAGACGTCTACATACCGAATCGCGAGACTCTACTAGACTTTCTCATGACTTATGAGACCAACAGGAACCTAGTGCTCTAATACCATGATGTCACGACCCAAAATCTACTAAGGTTCGTGGTGGCGCAGGACACCGCTGTCCGGCCAGCCAACTAAAATACTTAATTAAATTCTTGTTTTATTGATTTAAGAAAATACTTCTTTTATATGATTAAAATAACACTCAGTATATTCCCTCGAATGAATAATGAAATATTTAACAACTTTTAAATTTTGAATGAACCCAAATACATCTCAAAACCCGGCCACAAGTACTTGAGCAATTTCTAAGAAATACCAAATATAGTACAACAGCTATTCGGAATACAATTGGACAGAAAATAAATTGAAACCTGAGAGAGAATATACTAGATGCGGGTCGCCTTGAGGAAATATAGCTCACCTAGTCTCCTTGTCAACCATGCCGCTATGCCAATAAGCCACTAGCTACACAATAAACCTGTGCAACAAAAATGTACAGCAAGTATAGTATGAGTATGAAAATGTGTACTCAGCAAATATCCCGTCTAATCTTGAAGAAGTAGAGACGAGAGGTCGACTTTAATACTATCTAGTGGTCAAATAATTATATCCTAAGATGTGAGGGAATCATGGATATATATGGCAGTTCTAACTCATAAAGTGGGTAAACAGGTAAACACCTTTAACAAGTAATAAGGAATTTTCAAGATTTCCTTTCAGTTATCTTTAGCAATTTATATCAGGCAAAAGGCAATGGCAACATTTAATATTTTCGGCAAGCAATATAAGCATGCGCATATCATGCTGAGGTCGACGGCCCACTCCAATGAAATGTAAACTATGTACTATCGAGGGTCGAATGACGCGAACCATAGATGCATCTATTTAATCTGCCGAGGTGTTTGGCTCGCTCCAAAATTTAAACACATACCCTGCTTGCAAATCTGTAACGGCCCTACTGGTCGTTTTTGGAGTTTACACCCCGATTCCCCATTTACTGCTTCCCCTAAGTCTATTTCTGGTATTTGGTTTGCCAGGACATTCGGTATTAGGATTCAGAGTGTTTTGGGACACTTCATCCCTAAATGAGAGCTTAAGTGTTAAAAAGTAGTACGTAGTTAGAACAATGTGAAGACGATATCGGAATGGAAAATCTATTGTTCTGTTAGCTTCGGCAGGTGATTTTGGGGTTGGGAGCGTGTTCATAATGTATTTTGGAAGTCCATTGCTCGTTTAGGCTTGAATTGTCGAAGTTCGAATTTTTGAAGTTTCTGGTTCGATAGTGAGTTTTTGATCTGAGGATTTGAATAGAATTTCAGAAGTTGCAGAAGCTTTGTCGTGACATTTGAGATGTGCGTGCAAAATTTCAGGTCATTCGGACGCGTATTGGAGAGGTTTTTGATCGAAAGCGTATTTGAAAGAAATTAGAAATTCCTAGGCTTGAAACGGTAATTACTGTTCTTAAAAGGGGATAATCCGAGGGTTAATTCAAAAATTTAGAAAAACCAATTGGGAGCTCAGGGAAAGGCGATTTTGGGTGGATTTTGAAGAGAAGATCACTGGATTTGGGACATTTGGAGTCGGATACTCATGGTAAAGGCATGGTTCCTTAGTTGACTTTGTACCGCTTCGAGGTAAGTGGCTTGTCTAACTTTGTGTGGGGGACCTCTCCCCTTAGAATATGTTAATTGTTGTTTTAAATGTCGGGTATGCGAGGTGACGAGCGTGTACTTGAGCTAATTGTTGAAATCCGTTTTACTACGAATAATTTTAGACTTTGCTTTCTTGCTTACTTGACTATTCTAAATGCAAGTTTAACCTGTGTTAGTTAGAAAAGCATGATTGTTAGATTTAACTGCTTATTTGCTCAATTTGCCTAAATTGTACTACGTGAAGCATGCTAGACTAGTACTACCTATATGTTGGTGTTTTGTACATGTTTTTCAGGATATCCTTGGTTGTAATTGCGCATTTACATTGGGACTACGAATGTGGAATTTCGGTAGCTCCCCCTTGTTGTTTATTTTTGGGACTGCGGGTTTGATTCCCGATAGATGCCTCTGCACATTGAAAGTTGGACTACGGGACGGTATCCCGGGAGATCCTTCAGACAAACAAATTTGATGGACTATGGGATGGTATCCCGGAGATCCAGGGGACAGTTGATAAAAGGACTACAAGACGGTATCCTAGGAGATCCTCATGGCATCATTGATATTGAGTTGTACTTCTCCATGCTTATTCCTTATTTTGGTTGTTTGTTGTTGACTTGTAGATTCTGTCTTATTTCCCTGTTGTTTCTATTATTTTACCTGTTTTCATACTGCACAATATTAATATTATTCCTTATCTCAGTAGGACCCTGACCTTCCTCGTCACTACCCAACCGAGGTGAGGCTTGAAACTTACTGAGTACCGCTGTGGTGTACTCACACCTCTTCTATGAATGTTTTTATGTGCAGATACAGGTACATCCGCTCAGGCACACTACCAGTGATCCAGGAGAGTTCTCGGAGACTTGAGGTATATCTGTCGCGTCTGCAGACCGAAGAGTCTCCTTCTTATTCTATCTTGTAGCTTAGCCAGTTCCTATTATATTTTTCATTGAATAGACATTTTCGGATGTTGGAGCCGTATTATGTACTTTTTATAGCCTGTGTTGCCCATGAGTTTTCGGGTTTTGTGATTTGTTTTATAGCTCATGGTGTTGAAGCGTATGTGCCAAGCGGAAAATTATATACATTTCTTTAGTTATTTTAGTTTTAAATTATTGTTCCGTAAATGTTGTTATTTCCGCATCGTTAGGCTTACCTAGTCATGGTGGCTGGGAGCCATAATGACGAGTTCACAATTGGTGGGTTAGGGTCGTTACAAGTTAGAATCAGAGCTCTAGGTTCAAGGAGTCATAGAATACATGCCGGTTTATTAGACTCTCACTGACCGGTACAGATACATCTACATTTATCTACGAGAAGCTATGTAACTATTTAGGAAAAATCTTCACTTCATTGAATTTCTTGTCGTGCTATATTTTGACATTAATTCTATAACTTATGCCTTCTATTTTCTCACAGATGGTGAGGATGCGTGCTACTCGGGAAGATCAGGAACCCGCACCACTTGCTGCATCCGTCAGGGGCCAAGGCCGCAGTAGAGGCCGTAGACGCGCACGTGGTGAAACCAGAGCACCTGCGCGAGATGCCACTGAGGTACCGCCAGCAGATCCAGTCGGATTTCAGGAACCCGACACACCTATTGCCACTACTACTCCAGCTCTTCAGGAGACCTTAGCTCAGTTCATGTCTATGTACACCACCTTGGCTCCGGCAGTGTTGTTTCCCATTGCTGCAGCCACATCCCAGGCGGGGGGAGGGACCTAGATCCCGCAGCCCGCACTCCTGAGCAGAGAGTGCATATGGAGCAGCTCCCAGAGATCATTCATGTACCGCCTGCAGTGCCAGTTCATCCTGATGGTGGGTCAGCTGTATCAGAGGACGAGCAGCTTGGGCTTGAGAGGTTTAAGAAATATAAGCCTCTTGTGTTTAGCGGTTTAGCCTCGGAGGATTCCTTGGGATTTCTAGAGGAGTGACATTGTATTCTTCGCACTATACATATAGTAGAGTCCATCGGGGTTTTCTTTACTGCCTTTCAGCTTCAGGGAACCGCCTATGATTGGTGGCGCACTTATGAGATAGACAGTCCGGGCGAGGCTGCTTCACTAACTTGGACTTAGTTTTCAGATATGTTTCTAAGAGAGTTTTTCCCCAGAGCCTCGTGGACGCATGGAATGCAAAGTTTGAGCACTTGCGCCAGGGTACTATGACAGTTTCAGTGTATGCCATCTGTTACACCAGGTTGGCCATACATGCACCGGCTTTGGTTGCTATAGTCTGCGGGAGAGTTTGCAAGTTCATTGAGGGCCTTGCCCCACCCATCAGATCTTGCATGGCTCGAGAGTTGGAGATGGACATCCCTTATCAGCAGGTAGTGAGCATTGCTAGGAGGATCGAGGGTATGCTCGCCAGGGAGTGAGGGGAGAGAGAGACTCCAAGAGGTCTCGAGAGTCGGGCCATTACTCTAGTGCCCGTACTCCAGCAACAGGTCGACATGGTAGGGTTTTTTTGCGTTGCCCCGTTCATTCAGCTTTTCTAGCAGCCAGCAGTGCTCCAGCTCCACCTATGCCTCAAGAGCCTTATTATGCGCCTTCAGTTTCTAGCACGCCTCCTGCGCGGGGTACTTCTAGGTGTCAGTCCAGCAGACCCGGTCTTAGCGGGTCATAGCCGTTGCGTCCTCCTAGAGCTTGTTTTGAGTATGGCGATACACGTCATAAGGTTAGGGACTGAGCTAGACTTGGTAGGGGTGCATCTTCATAGTCTGCTCAGCCACAACGTGCTTCTCAGAGTTCTCACGCCAAGATCACAGCTCCAGCAGCCACCCCATCTACCCAGCTAGCCAGGGAAGAAGATCGGGGAGACAGAGGTCACCCTCGAGGGAGGGTCCAGGCTAGATATTATGCTATTCCTGCTCGCACCGAGGCTATTACCTTTGATTCTATCATTTCAAGTATTATATTGGTTAGTCATAAAGAGGAATCGGTTCTATTCGATCCAGGCTATACCTATTCTTACGTGTCTTCTTATTTTGTTCCGCATTTGAGTATTTCCCGAGAGTCAATGAGCTCTCTTATTTATGTTTCTAATATTGTGGGAGACTCTCTTATTGTGGATCACATTTATCGGTCATGATTGGTTAGTATTTGTGGTTTTGTGACCATAGCGGATTTACTGTTACTTGGCATGGTTGACTTTGATATTATCTTGGGCATGGAATGGTTGTCACCCCATCAAGTTATTCTTGATTGTCACGCCAAAATAGTGACGTTGGTTATGCCATGTATTTCGTGTATTGAGTGGAGTGGTACTTTTGATCACACTCCCAGTAGAGTTATCTCTTTTCTTAAATCTAAGTGGATGGTTGAGAAGGGGTACCCGCATATTTAGCTTTTGTGAGAGATGTCAGTGCTCATACCCCTTCTGTTGATTCTGCCTCAGTGATACGGGAGTATCCTGATATGTTTCCAGCTGATCTTCCGGGTATGCCATAAGATCGAGACCTCAATTTTGGTATTGATTTGTTGTAGGGCACCCATTTCCATTCCTCCGTACGTATGGCTCCTCCTGAGTTGAAGGAGTTGAAGGATCAGTTACACGAGTTGCTTGATAAGGGTGTTATTTGACCTACTGTTTCACTGTGGGGTGCTCCTATCTTGTTTGTGAAGAAAAGGGATGGTTCTATGCGCATGTGTATTGATTATCATCAGTGAACAAGGTGATAGTGAAGAACCGATATCCCTTGCCTCGTATTGATGATCTCTTTGACCAACTTCAGGGTGCACAGGTGTTTTCCAAGATTAATTTGTGCTCAGGTTATCATTAGTTATATATTCGGGAGATAGATATCCCGATGACTGCTTTCAGAACTTGGTATGATCATTACGAGTTCCTTGTTATGTCATTTGGGCCGACCAATACCCCAGCAACCTTTATGCATTTGATGCACAATGTATTTAGGCCCTATCTTGACTCGTTCATCATTGTTTTCATAGATGATATTCTTGTACACTCCCAGAGTCTGGAAGATCATGAGCAGTACCTGAGGACAGTGCTTCAGACCTTGAGAGAGAAGAAATCATATGCATAATTCTCAAAATGTGAGTTTCGGTTGAGCTCTGTGGCATTCCTAGGCCATGTGCTATCGAGTGAGGGCATTCGGCTGGATCCAAAGAAGGTAGAGGTTGTGCAGAGTTGGCCTAGACTCTCCTCCATTATAGAGATTCGTAGTTTCCTTGGCCTGGCGGGTTATTACCGTCATTTTGTAGAGGAGTTTTCATCGATTGCAGTCCCTATGACTAGATTAACCCAAAAGGGTGGTTTATTTAAGTGGACATATGAGTGTGAGGCAAGCTTTCAGAAGCTCAAGACGGCTTTGACTTCCGCCCCTATAATGATATTGCCTACTGGTTTAGGGTCCTATATAGTTTATTATAATGCCTCGGGGGTCAAACTTAGAGTAGTGTTGATGTAGGATGTAGAGTGATTGCCTATGCGTCCAGACAATTGAAGATACATGAAAAGAACTACCCTGTCTAAGACCTTGAGTTAGCTGCTATTGTTCATACCTTGAAGATTTGGCGTCATTTGTGAGATTTACACGAATCATCGAAGTTTACAATACTTGTTCAAGTAAAAAGATCTGAACTTGCACCAGATGAGATGGTTGGAGTTACTGAAGGATTATGATATCACTATTCTTTATCACCCAGGCAAGGCCAATGTGGTAGCCGATGCCTTGAGTCGCCGTACGGAGAGTTTGGGGAGTTTGGCATATTTACCAGCTTCAGGGAGATCCATAGCGATGGATGTTTAGGCCTTAGCCAGTCAGTTTGTGAGATTGGATCTTTCGGAGCCTAGTCGGGTCCTAGCCTGTAAAGTTTCTCAGTCTTTTTTATTCAATCATATCAGGGAGTGAACGTATGATGACCCATCTTTGCTTGTGGATACTAGGGATGTGACTATTGGAGATGACGGGGTGTTGAGGATGCAGGGTTGGGTCTGTGTACCCAATGTTGACGATATTCGGGATTTGATATTGACAGAGGCTCATAGTTCGCGGTACTCCATCCATCCGAGTGCCGCGAATATGTATCAGGACTTGAGATAGTATTATTGGTGGAGGTAGATGAAGAAATACATAAAGGGTTTTGTAGCTAAATGCCTCAGCTGTCTGCATGTGAAGGCTGAGCACCAGAGACCGGGTGGGTTACTTCAGCAGATGAAGATTTCAGAGTGGAAATGGGAGAGGATCACCATGGATTTTGTAGTATTGCTCCCTCAGACTGCGAAGAAGTTTAATGCCATTTGGGTTGTTGTTGATCGACTGACCAAGTCTGCTCACTTATTCCTACTTATTCATCGGAGCGGTTGGCAGAGATTTATATTAGAGAGATTATCCGTCTGCATGGCATTCCAGATACTATTATTTCGGACAGAGGTACTCAATTTAAATCGCGATTCTGTAGAGCCGTTAAACAGGATTTTGGGTACTCGGGTGACGATGAGCTCATCATTTCACCCCTAGACGATCGCACCATTCAGATTCTTGAGGATATGCTCCATGCATGCGAGATTGAGTTTGGAGGGTCTAGGGCTCAGTTCTTGCCACTGACAGAGTTTGCCTACAACAATAATTATCAGTCCAGCATTCAGATGGCGCTGTATGAGGCTTTATATGATAGGAGATGCAGATCCCTGATGGGTTGGTTTGAGTAGGGTGAGGCCAGGCTATTGGGCATTGATTTGGTTCAAGATGCGGTAGAGAAGGTTAAGGTAATTCAGGACAGACTCTATACAGCCCAGTCCAGATAGAAGAGTTACGCGGACCGAAAGGTTTGTGATGTTTCCTTTGTGGTTGATGAACGGGTTCTGCTTAAGGTTTCTCCTACAAAGGTCGTCATGAGGTTTGGAAAGAAAGTGAAGTTGATCCCGAGATTTATTGGCCCTTTTGAGATCTTGAGTCGAGTTGGGGAGGTTTCTTATGAGCTTGCCTTACCTCCCAGCCTGGCAGGATTTCATCCGATCTTTCATGTCTCGATGCTCCGGAGATATTATGGTGACCCGTTTCACATGTTGGACTTCACTTTAGTCTTGCTGGACGAGGACTTATCTTATGTTGAGGAGCCAGTGGCTATATTGGACAGGCAAATCAGAAACTTGAGGTGAAAGAGCATCGCTTCAGTAAAGGTTCAGTGGCGGGGTAAGCCGCCGAGAAGGCAACTTGGAAGACCGAGAGGGATATGCGCAGCCAATACCCTCATCTTTTCACTACTTCATGTATGTTCTTTATGCACGTTCGAGGACGAACGAATGTCTAAGCGTAGGGGGATGTAACGATCCGGTTGGTCATTGTTTGGAATTTATGCCTCGATTCCCCATTTACTGCTTCCCCTAAGACTATTTCTGCTATTTTGGTTTGTTGGGACGTTCGGTATTAGGATTCGGAGTGTTTTGGGACACTTAGTCCCTAAATGAGAGCTTAAGTGTTGGAAAGTGTTCCGTAGTTAGAACAGTATGAAGACGACCTTGGAATGGAAAACTTATGGTTCTGTTAGCTCCGGTAGGTAATTTCGGGGTTGGGAGCGTGTTCGTAATGTATTTTGGAAGTTCATAGCTCGATTAGGCTTGAATTACCGAAGTTCGAATTTTTGAAGTTTCTGGTCTAATAGTGAGTTTTTGATTCGAGGGTCAGAATGGAATTCTGGAAGTTGCAATAGCTTTGTCGTGTCATTTGGAATGTGCATGCAAAATTTCAGGCATTCGGACACGTCTTGGAGATATTTTTTATCAAAAGCGTATTTGGCAGAAATTAGAAGTTCTTAGGCTTGAATATTCGATTTAATCGGGTTTCGGGTGTTGTTTTAGGTGTTTTAAGGATTGGTATAGGTTTGAATAGGGTATTAGGTGGTATTGGTGCTTTTGGTTGAGGTCCCGGGGGCCTCAGGTGTGTTTCGGATGCTCAACGGGAAATTTTTGGAGTTGGAAGAAAATTGCAGCAGCTGCCTTCTGGTATTTTTGCTTCTACGGCTTGGGAACCGCAGAAGCGGCTTGGAAACCATAGAAGCAAAGTGTGGACATTTGGACAGGAACCGCAGGAGTGGAAGGATTTCCGCAGAAGTGGAATCGCTTCGCCGATGTAGAGACCGTAGAAGAGGAAGGCTAGATATTTAATGAAGCTACAGAAGCGACCATAGTTCAGAATAAGCGGGACCGTGACCGTAGAAGTGGTAATTACTGTTCTGAAAAGGGGATAATCCGAGGTTTAATTCAAGAAGTTAGAAAAAACAATTGGTAGCTTGGGGGAAGGCGATTTTTGGTTGATTTTGAAGAGAAGATCACTGGATTTTGGCCAGTCAGAGTCGGATACTCATGGTAAAGGCGTGGTTCCTTAGTTGACTTTGTACCAGTTTGAGGTAAGTGGCTTGTCTAACTTTGTGTGGGGGACCTCTCCCCTTAGGATATGTTAATTGTTGTTTTAAATGCCGGGTACGCGAGGTGACGAGCATGTACTTAAGCTAATTGTTGAAATCCATTTTACTTCGAATATTTTTAAACTGTGCTTTCTTGCTTACTTGACTATTCTAAATGCAAGTTTAACCCGTTTTAGTTAGAAAAGAATGATTGTTAAATTTAACTGCTTATTTGCTCAATTTGCCTAAATTGTACTACGTGAAACATGCTAGACTAGTATCACCTATCTGTTGGTGTTTTGTACTTGAATTTATAAATATCCTTGGTTGTGATTGCGCATTTACATTGGGACTATGGATGTGGGATTCCGGTAGCTCCCCCTTTTTGTTTATTTTGGGACTGTGGGTTCGATTCCCGAAAGATCCCCCTGCACATTGAAAGTTGGACTACGGGACGGTATCTCAGGAGATCCTTCGGACTAGTAGATTTGATGGACTATGGGACTGTATCCCTAGAGATCTACGATACATTTGAGAAAAGGACTGCAGGACGGTATCGTAGGAGATCCTTATGGTATAGTTGATATTGAGTTGTACTTCTCCATGCTTATTCCTTATTTTGGTTGTTTGTTGTTGACTTGTAGTTTCTAACTTATTTCCCTGTTGTTTCTATTATTTTACCTGTTTTATACTGCACAATATTAATATTATTACTTATCTCAGTAGGGCCCTAGCCTTCCTCGTCACTACCCAAACCAAGGTTAGTCTTGACACTTACTGAGTACCGATGTGGTGTACTCACGCCTCTTCTGTGCATGTTTTCATGTGCAGATCTAGTTACCTCTGCTCAGGCACACTACCAGTGATCCAGGAGAGTTCTCGGAGACGTAAGGTATATCTTTCACGTCCGCAGACCGAAGAGTCTCCCTCTCATTCCATCATGTAGCTTAGCCAGTTCCTATCCTATTTTTCATTGATGTAGATATTTCTGGATGTTAGAGCCGTATTATGTACTTTTTATAGCATGTATTGCCCGTGAGTTTCCGGGTTTTGGGATTATTTTATAGTTTGCGGTGTTGAAGTGTATGTGCCAAGCGGCAAATTATTTACATTCATTAAACTATTTTAGTTTTAAATTATTGTTCCGCAAATGTTGTTATTTCCGCATCGTTAGGTTTACCTAGTCATGGTGACTGGGTGCCATCATGACGTGTTAACGATTGGTGGACTAGGGTCGTGACAGAATCATACATGCGATGCAAGTACATATCAAAACTCATGCGCAAATAGCCAATTAGGAATTTATCCTGGAATATTTATCCAAATTAAAAGCCGATTCTCCTTTAACAATTTAATAAAATGGAGTTTAATTCATTTAGAAATTCATTTACTAATTCAATGTGATTTAAGCAACTCAGGTTGTCAATAAGTTTACGGTTAATCCAAGTATAGCATGTTTTTCGGGTCCTAGACTACTTTGCCCATAGCATAATAGTAGCGACGCATGGACTCTCGTCACCTCATGCGTACGTAGCCCCCACAAATAGGATAGCATAACCAATCATTTCACCTATGTGGACAATTCCCTTTTACATGGTTAGAAAGGAAACTCGCCTTGCTCCGAAGATCCATAACCGGCATTTCACGTATTTTCGAAGACTCGAGTCAATGCATAATGCTCCAAAACTAGCCAATAATTATGTGAATCCATTACTATATGCTAGGTACTCATTATAAGCCAATTTATATCAATTCCTAACCCCGATCAAAAAGTTGACAAAAATGTCCTCGGGTCCACGTTCCTGGAAACCGAAATTTTTCGAAAATAAAGTTTACCCATCACCTTAGAAAATCAAATATATTATTTTCTCTAAATTCCATACCCAAAATCGTATTCAAATTCCACGAACAATAATTTTCTAGGTCTTTCCTCAAACCCCAAGTTTTTCTACAATTTTCATGCTCAAATATATATATATATAATTGATGTATTTAACTTAAAATAGGTGGGGATAACTTACCTTGGCGTTGATGATGAAAATACCCTCTTGAAGCTCCCCAAAATTGCTCATACCAAGAGAAAAATGGGTGAAATGGACTCAAACCCCAATTTTAAAATACCCTTCTGCCTTCAACAATTTTCGCACCTGCGGTCCTATGACCGCTTCTGCGGTTCCACAGGTGCGGTTGAAATGCCGCTTCTGCGGTCCTCCCTAAGCCACCCTTTTCTGCTTCTGCATTCTTCCTTCCACAGGAACAGTCCCGCTTCTGCAAAAATATGACCGCATCTGCGGTCCCAGCTCCATTCACCTCCAACTTCTGCGGTTCCCTTCCTCGCTTATGCGGGACTGCTTTTGCGGGACCGCTTCTGCGACTAACCCACCGCAGAAGCGGTTGTACCAGCAACCAGACCCTTATGCTATCTCCAAATTCCAAGTTTCGATCCGTTTATCACTCGAAATACACCCGAGGCCCCTGGGACCTCAACCAAACCTACCAACCAATCCCAAAAACACATTACGAACATGCTCGAGGCTTTAAATCACATCAAACAACGCTAAAGTCATGAATCAACCTCCAATCCAAGATTTATGAATTTAAGAACCTCCAACTTCTACTTTCGATGCTTAAACCTATCAAATCACGTCAGATTGTCCTCAAAATTTGTACACAAGTCATATTCGACAATACGGACCTACCACCGGCTTTCGGTATCGGATTCCGACCCCGATATTAAAATTCTACTTCCGGACAAACTTCTCAAAAACCTTCAAATTCCTATCTTTCACTCGAAATCCCGAAAGACATTTACAACACTGAAATGCACTTCAAGCCAAACTTATGAAATTTCTTCCAAAATGCGAACATCCAAAATAGGTGCCAAAACACTCCCGGGTCATCCAAAACCCTATCCGGGCATACGCCCAAGTCCATAATCGTAATGCAAACCTACTGGAATCTTCAAATCCCGATTCTGAGTTGTTTACTCAAAATTCCATTCCTAGTTCATTCCTTCAACTTTAAGCTTTTGAAATGAGAATTCTCTTTCCAAATCAACTCTAAACTTCCCGAAATCTAATTCAGACCATGCGTACAAGTCGTAGTACTTGAAATGAAACTGCTCATGGCCTCAGACTGTTGAACGATACGCTAGAGCTCAAAACAACCGGTCGGGTCGTTACAAATACCCTCAGTAGAAGATTATTCAAATCTGGTACAATAAGCTTATCCTTTTGATAATCCGTTATGGACATTACCTCCGGTAGAAGATTATCTGTACCTAGCAGAGTAGAAGCTTACGCAGCAGCTTGCAGTAGTAGCTTATACCACAACTTCCTTTCTTCTATAAATAGAGGTGATTTCAGTTCATTATGTATATTTGTTTGAAGTTGAATATATAGCAATTTTTCTCTGTACTTGTCTTTATTTTACAATGCATTATCAACCCGAAACTCTGCCATCTCGAGCAAATACTTTTAAAGTATCAGAGTTACGAACTTTCTTTTTCTAAATAATGTCAAATATTTATAAACTTGAATTTGTAGCCCTGGATATATCGGGCAAAAACTACATGTATTGGGTGCTTAATGCTAAAATTTATCTTTATGCGATGGGTCTGGCAGACACCATCAAGGACAAAAATCAGGCATCAAACTAAGACCATGCCAAAGCAATGATATTTCTACGTCATCGACTTGATGGAGACCCGAAAATGGAATATCTTACTATTAAATATCCGGTCATACTGTGGAATAATTTTAAATATAGATATGATCATCTCAAGATGGTCATTATTCTACATGCATGATATGATTGGACTCTTTTAAGACTACAAGATTTTAAATCTATCAGTGAGTATAATTCTACTATGTTCAGAATTATTTCCCAATTGAAATATGTGGTCATAATATTACTAATCATTATATGTTGGAGAAAACTTTCACCACTTTTCATGCCTCAAATATGCTTCTGCAACAGCAATATCGAGAGATGGATTCAAAAAGTATTCTGAACTTTTCTCACATCTTCTTGTATTCGAGCAACAGAATGGGCTATTAATGAAAAATCATGAAAGTCGACCTACTGGTTCTTGTCCATTCCCCGAAGTGAATGAGACGAACTTCCATCAAGCTAAGCATAGAAGAGGTCGTGGCCCTAGCCGTGGTCTGGGAGAAACTCTAATCATGGTAATAATAATGCACCAAAGAATCCTACTCACCACTAACAATGGAAAGGGAAGGAATAAAAGCATGAAGCGGTGCAAGAAACAAATACAGAAGATGCATGTTATAGATGTAGAAGAAATGGGCACTGGTCACGTACCTGTCGTACGCCAAAGCATCTGGTTGAGCTTTATCAAGCCTGAAGAAGATAGAGAAAAATCTGAAGCAGATTTTATTTCTGAAGATAATTTAGACTTCATGCATTTGGATCTAGCTGATTACTTTGCAGTCCCAGAAGGAGAAACAAGTCATTTAATCGGTGATGAATATGTAGAAATGTAAATATTTTAATTTTTATTGTTTGTAGTAGATAGTATGGTTATGTAGTTGTTGTACATAAATAAAAATTATGCTTTGATAATGATGTTTACTATCATATTTACTTTGTTTATGTCATTATGAAGAATATGTATTATCCTCAAATTACGTTTGGATCAAATACCATTCATGAAGATATTTTTGTAATTGATAGTAGAACAACTCATGCCATATTCAAAGATCAGAAATTCTTTTCTTATTTTCATAAGAACAAAGAAAATGTTTCAACAATTTTTTGTAATATAAGTTTGAATGAAGGATCCGAAAGAGCCACTATATTTCTGTCTAAGAAAACAAAACTTATTCTAGACAATACATTATTCTCCTCTAAGTCCCGAAGAAACTTGTTGAGTTTTATAGATATCCGCCGAAACGGGTATCATGTTGAAATGATAGATGAAATGAAATATGGAATATCTTTGTATTATGAAGAATGTTTCTGGCTAGAAGTGCATTGTAGAAAAGTTACCAACTTTATCTTCTGGCTTATGCCATTCAAAGATTAGTATAGTTGAAGCACACTATCGTAAACCTAAAATTTACTGATTCAAATATTTTTATGCTTTGGCATGGCCATTTAGGCCATCATGGATCAATAATGATGAGACGAATTATTGAAAATTTGAGTGGGCATCAATTAAAGAACCTGAAGATTCTTTAAAATTATGAATTTTCTTGTGATGCTTGCTATCAAGGCAAAATGATCACTAGACCATCACCAATGAAAGTTGGCGTTGAATCACCTGCATTTTTAGAGTGTACACATAGGATATATATGGACCTATGCACCCACCAAGTGCGTTGTTTAGATATTTTATGGTCCTAATAGATGCATCATCAAGATGATCTCATGTGTGCCTACTATCATCTCGCAACCTGGTGTTTGTAAAGCTATTAGCCCAAATAATTTGATTAAAGGCACAATTCCCAGATTATCCTATAAAGGCTATTAGCCTTAATAACGCTGGAGAATTCTCATTTCAAGATTTTGATGGTTAATGTATATCAGTTGGGATAAAAGTTGAATATCATGTAGCTTATGTTCGTACTCAAAATGGTCTTGCATAGTCATTTATTAAACACCTGCAATTGATAGCTAGACCATTACGTATGAAAATAAAATTACCCATTACTTTTTAGGACAATGCTAACTTGCATATTGCATCACTTATCTGTCTCAGACCGATATATTATAATAAATTATCTCCGCCAGAATTAATTTTTGGTCATGTACCAAATATTACTCATCTACGAATTTTTGAATGTGTTGTATATGTACAAGTAGTACCACCACAACGCAATAAGTTGGGACCACAGAAAAGGATAGAAATATATGTTGGGTTTGAACTAACCTCTATTATTTGCTATCGTGAATCATTGACAGGGGATTTATTTACTGCTCGATTTGCAGATTGTCGGTTTGATGAAATAAATTTCCCATAATTAGGGGACTGAAAAAGAAAATCTAAAGAGAAATTGTGTGAAAAGTTTCATCATTATCTTCTTTTGATCCACGTACCCGTATATGTAATTAGGAGGTCTTGAAGATCATCCGTTTATAAAATATAGAAAATCAAATGCCAGGCGCGTTTATTGATTTAAAAGGATAACTAAGTCACATATCCATGAAGAGAATGTGTCTATCCGAATTGATGTCCCAGCAGGACCATCTACTAGCATAAGAGCTAGTGAACCTGAAGCACGCCTGAAACGTGGTAGGCCTTTGGGTTCAAAGGATCAAAATCCTAGAAAAAATATCGACAAATGATCAAAACAATACTATGAAGGGATCCCCTGAAGAGACCCAAGATCTAATTAGTTCTGAGATTCCTAAAGAAACCAATGAACCGAGACTCAAATGAGTGATAAACTTCTAATAAGTTCTTCTGGTCATGGGATTAATTTGAATCGATCTGGATTAGTGGTGGATAATATTTTTACATGTAATGTTGTATAATATTATGCAAGATATTGAGGATCTTTAACCTCAATCTGTCGAAGAATGTCGACAAAGATTTGATTGGCCAAAATGGCAAGAGGAATTCAATTAAAATTGAATGCACTTTCTAAAAGAGAGGTCTTTGGACCAGTAGTCCAAACGCATGCCGATATAAAATCAATTGGTCATAAATGGGGTTTTATGTGAAAAAATAATGACAAAAATAAAATTGAAAGACACAAAGCTCGACGTGTTACACAAGGATTCTCACAACAACCTTGAGTCGACTTTGATGAAACATATTCACCAGTAATAGATGCCATAACATTTCAATATCTCATCAGTTTAGCACTACATGAAAAACTTGAAATACATCTAATGGATGTAGTTACAACTTATCTGTATGGTCCACTTGATAATGAAATTTATATGAAAATCCCATAAGGATTAAAGATGCTGAAGCAAATTCAAAATGTCAGGAAATGTATTCAATCAAATTACAAAGATCTTTGTGTTGATTAAAGAAATCTGAGCGCATGTGATATAATCGTCATAGTAAATATTTGCTGAAAGTGGCCCATAAAATTACCTTTTCCTTATATAAATAATAAATAATAACAAATATGCCCTTTGATCGCTACAAGTATATAGCCACGTAAATGAAAAGAAGGCATAAATAATGTTATTTTTCTGTATATTTTTAAAATAAAATGGCATCATAATTTATTATAATTGCAGTTTATGTTGATGACATAAATCTTGTTGGAACTCCATAAGAGCTCCAAAAAGCAATTGAATACCGTAAGAAAGAATTTGAGATGAAAGATCTTGGCAAGACAAAACTTTGTAAAGAATTTGAGATGAAAGATCTTGGACGCGTAAGCGATTAACGCTGAAGCGATTTGGAAATCGCGGACGCAGTCTGAGGGGAGGTCTGGGACCGCATAAGCGGAGAAGGAACCGCATAAGCGGCGACCGCGGACGCGACCAGTTGTCCGCAGAAGCGAAAATAGGAATTTTAGTGAGACCACTGAAGCAGCTACTTTGACCGCGAAAGCAGGACCGCAGGAGCGATCCCTAGTCCGCGAAAGCGGAATCGCTGTGAGTTAAGAAATTTATCCGAGGATTTAATTTCATAAGTTGAAAAACCAATTGAGAGCTCAAACCAAGGCGATTTCGAGTGAGTTTTGAAGAAGAGATTAGTGGGTAACGTTTCTATGATCCTTTCTAGCTTTAATCCATCATTTAGTTGTTAAATTCATCTTTTAAATTCAAATTAAGGTCCAAAAATGGAGGAATTTGGGTAGAAGTTCATTGACTAAACAATTGGGATTTGAGGGAGCATTTGACCTCCTATTTGGGAGATTTGTATATAATTAGACTCGTGAGAGTATGAGGTTTCTGAAAATGTAAAATTATTCGATTCTGAGACGTTGGCCTAAGGGGCATTTTGGTTATTTTACTTATTTTTGCGCCTCAGCTTTAATTTAAATAGTGTAATAAGTTGCTTGAGATGTTATTTACAATGTGTAATTGGTTTGAATAGATTTGGGGCACTCGGAGTCGGATACTAGTGGCAAGGGCGTTGTTTCTTAGCGATTTTGTATCAATTCGAGGTAAGTGGCTTGTCTAACCTTGTGTGGGGGACCTCTCCCCTTAGGATATCATAATTGTTGTTTAAAGGCCTTGTGCGCGAGGTGGTGAGCGTGTACTTGTGCTAATCATTGAAAATTCACCTTACTTGACTTATTTAGATTGTGTTTCTTTGTGTATTTAACTTGCTTAGCTTAGGAAAAGCATGTTAGTAATTTATTAGCTCTATCTGACTAAATTGCAAATATCTGCCCTCTTTGTGAGCATGCTAGGCCTGGACCTTTACATTGTTGCTATATTTGGTTTCCTTCTAATAAATATTGACTTGTTGTGAAGTGTTTACGTTTGGGACTACTGGTTCAATTCCCGGGAGATCCCCCTGTTATTGGTCTGATGGGCTACGAGTTCGATTCCCGGTAGACCCCCTACTGTTAATAAGATGGACTACGGGTTCAATTCCCGGAAGATCCTCTGATATTGATATGATGGACTGCGGGTTCAATTCTCGGAGATCCCCTATTATTTGTATGAAGGACTGCAGGTTCAATTTCCGGAGATCCTCTGTTATTGGTATGAAGGACTGCGGGTTCAATTCCCGAATATCCTCTGTTAGAGATGTGATGGACTACGGGTTCGATTCCCGGGAGATCCTCCGATATTGGTATAATGGTCTGCGGGTTCGATTCCTGAAGCTCCATGTAGAGATCCTAACTTTTGAGTGATTGCCTTGTATTCGTAGTCTGTACTTCTAGCCGTTCTGTATTAATTACTTTCTTGTTAGATATTCGAGATTTATGTCATTATCTACTGTTTATTAAATGTTACATTGTTTCTTATGTTCTTCTCAGTAGGGCCTCGACCTTCCTCGTTACTACTCCATCGATGTTAGGCTTGGCACTTAGTGAGTACCGTTGTGGTGTACTCATGCTACTCTTCTGTACACTTTTGTTGTGGAGATCCAAGTACATCTGGTCAGGCGCGCTATTAGGGATTTCAGAGCTGCGTTTGGAGGCTTGAGGTATGCATTTGCCGCGTCTGCAGAGCCGAAGAGCCTTCTTCTATTCTACCTTTAGCTAATAGTTCTTTCAAATACTCAGTTGTCATAGACACTTCGGGATGTTAGAGCATTGTATTATGTTTACTCTTAGCCTGTGTTTCCCGTGGGTTTCCGGGTTTTGAAGGTTTTTACATTATTTTGAGTCGACATATATGTGTCAGGCGGCACTCTATACATTATCTTATGCTATTTATGTTTATTTATCGTTTCCGCAAAGATTATTGAATTTCCACAATGTGTCAAGCTTACCTAGTTGCGAAGGCTGGGTGCCGTCATGACAGGTTCATGGTTGGTGAACTATGATCGTGATAAGTTGTTATGAGAGCTCTAGGTTCATAAGTCACGGGACACAGACCGGTTATTTAGAGTCTCGCTGATCGGCACGGAGACGTCTATACTTCAACTGCCAGCTTAACTTCTTGTTCCTTTTAACTTGACCAAGTTCTTCTTCAACATTTCCTTCACCCTCCATAGTCAAAGCCGCATCAATGTCCATTTGTGTAAGTGGAGGAGTAGGAGTAAGAAGAGAAAATGACGGACCATCATATCAAATACTACTATCTCTCTTTCTTTTCCTTGTATATTGGTTAAGATTATCATCATTGGCACCCTCTTTATTTTCCTATGCTCGCGATACTATGTATATACACAAACATATTCATATTAGTTTTCTGCAACAGGTAAATTGAACAGACAAAATTACAATTGTACATATAATAATTAGGACACAATCAGTACATGTCTTCCGCACATTACCTTCTTGTGTTTTTTCAAGAGACAACTCAGCTTAGATATTGCATGCACCATTTTATTTTTCTTCCAATTCCATATTTTCTTTATCTTATAGTTGTTCACCATGAATTTTAGATGCTTGTTGACAAGATTCTACAAAAATATTTATAAGAGCTAACATATTAATTCTTTAATTAAAATAAATATATATAAAATTAAAAAAGCACTGCCTAACTATTTACAGTATCCAAGATCATTCCAGCTACATCATCATCATTACATGTTGCATCTATAGGTTTGGAACCAATCTCACTTCTACCTATGTCTGGAGATTGTAGTCCAGTTTTCTCTTGATACTGTATTCCAGCTTCTTCGCTTGTTGCTTCAAAAGATACTGTAACATTTGCAATTAATACACATTCAAATAATTCACAAAAATAAAAATATAATATGTAATAAAAATTCTATCTAACATTGACTGGCACAAGTTTGAACTCCAAATTTTTCTTTGCATGACAGCGGAGTAGAGAGATCATACGTTCCTTCAAAGCATTTGCATACAATCTCGCTGACACTTGTCCCCAATGGACTTGTTAAATCCTCTTGTGATTGCAATCCACAAACTCTACAAATTTTCTCTGTCACTTCTTTATCTTGTTGATTCTCCTGCTTTTGACAATCTCTTAAATATTCAACTTCTGCATGCACATGCATAGTTTAAATGTATTAATATATTGAATATACATTTCAACGAAAAAAAACAAAATAAAAATCTATATCTAACCTTTCCCAATATCAATAACATTTTCAGTTTCATCAATTAAATTTGTATCTCTAAATTCTCTTTCATAGTGACCCTCAACATGCACATCTATATGATCACGTTCAACACCACCTGCATCTTGGTTGAATGTACCAGTAGGCTCAACAGCACAACAATGATCATCAACCCCATCTTTTCTGATTAGAACACTAGATTCTCTATCTGTGTTCCTATGATCAGCTTTCCCAAACAAGTTTATCAAAGTATCAAGCTTTGATCCTAGAGTTTTCTTTAAATTCTGAGAAAGCAACTAAGTTACAAAGAGAAGGACATGTTTAAAACTTAAGGACTGTCAGTCCTTAAGTTTGAATTCCAAGTTCAAAACTTAAGGACAGTCAAGTTCAAACTTAAGGACTACTTGTCCTTAAATTTTGAACTTTGAATTCAAACTTAAGGACTGGCAGTCCTTAACTTTGAATTCCAAATTCAAAACTTAAGGACAGGCAGCCCTTAAGTTTGAATTCCAAGTTCAAAACTTAAGTACAGGCAAGTTCAAACTTAAGGACAGGATGCCCTACGTTTCATTTCAAATTCAAAAGTTAAGGACAAGAAGTCCTTATCTTTCAATTCAAGTTCAAAATTTAAGGACACAAAATCCTAATGTTGGACTAACTGAAATTACATTAATTTGATTCTCAATCTTTTTTTCTTATACAATAATTTTCTGATGAACTCTGGTAACTTCTGCTTGCTAATTCTTCTTAAAACTCTCTGATAATCTCTGAATCAAAAATATCATATAAAAAAGGGGTTTTCCTAGGCAAGAAATAATCAAATAAAAAAATAATACTATTCAAAGGCAGAAACACATAATCTAACAATTTCTTTAAGTACGCCTTCATCAAACTGTGAAGAAGAAGACCTTGAGCTTCGATCTTGTGAAACTGGCTCCTCCACACTAAAAGGCAATGTATCTTCTTTTTCCACGGAAATAAAGGGTGACACCTCAATCACTTAAAAACCTATTATATAATAAAAACTAAACATAAGTATACATAACTAAAACAAATAAACAAAAAAAGAGATAGTAATTACATTAACTTACTTTTTTATTATGGAAATACTTTCTACAAAGAGCATCAAATTGTGGAGACCTCATTTCAGAATAACAAAAAATTCGGGGATAACCAGCTTTTTTGAAGTTTACAAATTGTTTCTCTTGGAAGATAGGAAGTACTTCCATAATCCAGACACAAAACGCAAAAGGAAAGCCAATTAAAGTATAGCTATCAATATCTTTTTCTTTCTCTTTCTCCTTCTCAACATCATTATCATTTGATTTCAGACTACTCTTCAACGATTTTAATAGTGTCTCATAAGCAAGAGATCCCCAGCTGAAGGAAGTGAAAAGTGCATCATCGTTAACATTTTCATTATCTGATCCAACACATACCTATTTTTCCTCTTGCTAATCAAAACCGACTCAATAAAATAGAGTATTGCCAACTTTAAAACATCATCATCACTACCGACAAATGATGAAGTTGTACCATGTGGACGGCTAGAAATAAAACTGTACAAATCAGCCAACTCAATCATGTCCTTTCCAGGGAAATAGACTCTTAAAAGCCTATTCTCTTTCTCATTTAAACCTTTCATGTCAAGCGATGAATAAACCTTCAAACCAGTAATAATATGGAATGCATCACGACTAAACTTAATATCGCGGTCAAATACCTTGAATGTCATCGAATCAGGTTCATTATAACAATTTTTGAATGCAATACGCAGTGCATAAGTTGACCCGAAAACTTGACACTTTGTAGTCTGAAGAAGTTGCCAAAAATACTTTTCCTCACTTTCTTCCATTCGGTATTCGATAGAAAACTTTTAATTGTTTCTTTATAGTGAAAATCTCCTTTCCAATATACAAGAAAATTATGCCAATCATCAAAATCAAACAAATTAACGATTGACTTCCATTTTAACACTAGAAAAGAAAAACAAACAAAAATTAGGACTTAAACTTAAAATTTCAAGTTTAAAAGTTAAGCAAATACAATCCTTAACATTAAATATTAAGTGCAAATATAAAAGAAATACAGACCTTAACTTATACTTTCAACTTCCAAAGTTAAGGACACTCAGTCCTTAACTTCAAGTTTCATGTGCAAAAGTTAAGGACAATCAGTCCTTAACTTTAAATTTTAAGAGCAAAGGTTAAAGAAATACAGTCCTTAACTTATACTTTCAACTTTCAAAGTTAAGGACACTTTGTCCTTCACTTCAAGTTTCATATACAAAAGTTAAGGACAATCAGTCCTTAACTTTAAATTTTAAGTGCAAAGGTTAAAGAAATACAGTCCTTCACTTATACTTTCAACTTCCAAAGTTAAGGACACTTCGTCCTTAACTTCAAGTTTCATATACAAAAGTTAAGGACAATCGGTCCTTACATTTAACGAACACAGTTAACTGAAAATTCATAATCACACTAAACTTATGAATTTTAACCAATATCTACATTAAATTTTAAGTGCAAACGTAAAAAAAATACAGTCCTTAACTTATACTTTCAACTTCCAAAGTTAATAACACTCAGTCATTAATTTCAAGTTTCATGTGCAAAAGTTAAGGATAATCAGTCCTTAACTTTAAATTGTAAATGCAAAGGTCAAAGAAATACAATCTTAACTTATACTTTCAACTTCCAAAGTCAAGGACACTTAATCCTTAACTTCAAGTTTCATGTGCAAAAGTTAAGGACAATCAGTCCTTAACTTTAAGTTATAAGTGCAAAGGTTAAAGAAATACAGTCATTAACTTATATTTTCAACTTCCAAAGTTAAGGACACTTAGTCCTTAACTTCAATTTTCATGTACAAAAGTTAAAGACAATCAGTCCTTAACTTTGAATTCCAACTACAAAATTTAATGTCGTTTCTTCCTTACATTTAAACACAGTTAACTAAAAATTCATAAACACATTAAGGTTATGAATTTCTACGACTATTTTTATGAAATGACCTTACATAATCAAATATATTGAATCAACCACAAACACATTTCACATTTCAACACCAAAAATTTCTGAATAACATCACAAAATATATGCTACTTATCCCACACTGAATCAACTTATAATGAATATTTATGAAATTTCATACATACTTGACATGGCATTGATCGCGATTACACATATAAAAAAAATAAAAATGCTTAACAATAAAAAATAAAAGTACCAGTTAGATTGTTTTTTCAGAGAAGATGACAGAGAAGATGAACAAGGAGAAAGATTAACTGCAGATCCATTGCATGCGAGGATGAAACAGGTACTGAGAACATACAAAACTTGCCCAGGAAGATTCGCTCTCAAATTTTCCCTTCTCTAAATGAAAAAAGCAAGGGTTTGGGAGTATAAACATTGAAAGAAGGGTAAAACAGTCTTTTCTAATTAGTAGTGACTATTTTTGCTGAGCATTATAATTACTGGATAAAAATTAAAAACTCTCTTAATTAGTGGCTACTATATACAATTTTTACGTAATAAGCTGGTCTACAATCCATCTTCTTCTGACGGGCTAAACTTCGATGGACCGGGTCACCCGTAGTTGCTTAAACCCGCCTAGATCTCCCAAATAATTTCTGCTTCATCTTCAGCAAAATCAACATAAACCCTAATGAAGCTTTCCCGCTCTACGGTAAGGAGCCAAAATTCAATATCTTATTACAGAACCACAGTTAACCGTTTTTATAGCACAACAACATTGACTAAACAAGATAAAGATGAGAGGGGTGAGTGGGTCTACACAAGAATTGCACCATTAGGTAGCCCAGAGGTGTCAATGGTTCCAGTACTGGAACAATGGGTTAAAGAAGGTAATCAAGTGTTGAGAAGTGAGCTTCAGTGGATTATCAAAAGGTTAAGGAGCTACAAAAGATACAAACATGCCCTTGAGGTACTAATCTTGCTGTTTGTTATTGTTTTAGTGTATTTAAGATAATGCATTGTGAAACAAACTGTCTGGAGACCAGGGCTCAAAACCCGGTAGAGGAAAAAAATCACTTTGCCTAAGGTTTTTTGGTGGGTAAAGTTATTTGTGCTGGTAAAGGTAGCAAGTTCTTACTGGAATAGTCGCGGTGTGCACAAGCTGTTTTGGACACCAACTGTCATTAAAAAGATTGTTTGTGTTTTTTGTTAAGCAAATGAGACACATACACACACATATACATAAAACTGTTAGACACCAAACCAAATGTAAGTGTACCAACACGACCGAGCCTTAATACCAATTAGTTAGAGCATATATGGATCTAATATAAAGTTATAATTAGGTATTGCTGGAGAATTTTTTATTTGTTCAAGAAAACTAAGTTGAGGATGAGCTTGATAATGTTTTTGATGGGAGCGTTTTTTGTTCCTAAGTTGCTGCAGAGAATGTATTAGGCGGCAGAGGCGGATGTGGTCTTCTGGCTATGGTTCATATGAACCCATAATTTTTCAACTGGGAGTGCAAATATATATGTAAAAACCTACCAAATGTTAAGATATATTAGATCCGAATCCATAACTTTAGCGGTACAATGAGTTCAGTCACAGTTGGGTTCTGGATTTAAGAACTAGTGTTAATTATTGGGTTCTAACTTTAATATCTGTAGGGACTGTACATGTTTAATGAATTCTTCAACACAAATACCTTGTTTTGGAAAAAGCTATTGGGTTCGGCTGAACCCGTAGCTCGGTTTATGCTTCCACCCGAGTTCAGTGCTAAGAATATTAAAGATTGAGCCTATTAAGTGTAAATCATGTATCCACCTCTGTTAGGCGGATTTCCCGTGTTGTACAAGTGCATGTTTTAAGTCACCAATGGGCCTAGGCATACCACTCAAAAGGCCTCGAGCATTTAAATAGTAGAGCTTTGATACACAAAAAGAAAGAGCCACTGAGCGCTTGATCTTTTGCCCTAATCTAGTAGTCGATAGTTCCCAACCTCCATGTGCCCATTGGTCATTCTGTTAATTTAAGCCAAGGTAACAGCTAGAGATCGTAGAAATGAAGAAAACAGCAGTCACCCTTGCAAGATACAGCATAGAGCCAAGTTTTGTTGGTGACGAAAGATCTGAGCTACTTATGTATCTTCATTCTTGAACTTATAAATCTTGCCCTTATCTTGATAGTTTTGTGACAGGTATCTCATTGGATGACAGACAGAAGGTATTTCTCCCTCCAACCTGCTGATGTTGCTGCACGAATTGATTTGATATATAAAGTTAAAGGTCTCGAAGAGGTTGAAAAATACTTCAATAGCACTCCGCAGAAATTGAAACGCCAGACAGTGTATACATCTCTCCTCAATTGCTATACCAGCGAGAAGTCTGCAGAGAAAGCTGAGGCCCTACTGCAGAAACTAAGAGATATGGGGTTTGCTAAGGGTACATTGTGCTACAATTTGATGCTGAACCTCTATTCTAAAACAGGAAGATGGGAGGAAATGGACAATCTGATGAATGAAATGGAGCAGAAAGGCATAAATTTTGATGAATTCACTCTCACAATACGGTTAACTGCATATGCTGCTGCTGGAGATTCTGATGGAGTGGATAAAATAGTAGCGATGATGGAATCTGATAAGCATCGCATTTTGCAGTGGGGTACTTACAGTATTGCAGCAGATATGTGTTTGAGAGTTGGACAGGTGGAGAAAGCTTTAGCAATGCTGAATAAATTGGAGGGCATGATTTTGACTGGTGAGAAAAGTAATGGTGCATATAATTCATTACTAAAACTATATGGGGAAGCTGGAAAGAAAGAAGAGGTGCACCGAGTGTGGAATTTGTACAAAGAGGAGAAGAAAATTCTTAACAAAGGTTACATTAGTGTGATGAGCTCACTAGTGAAATTTGGTGATACAGAAGGAGTTGAGAAGATCTTTGAGGAATGGGAAGTGGAAGCTTTGTCCTATGACTTCCGTGTTCCAGACGTTCTGATTGGTACTTACTGTAGAAATGGTCTTCTGGAGAAGGCTAAGGCCCTAGTGGACAAAGGAATGTCAAAAGGGGGTGCTCCATGGGTCACACATGGTGTCACTTGGCAAATGGATGCATACATGAAGATCTTATCCCAGAGGCTGTAGAAGCATTGAAGAAGGCCATCTCATTATGCCCGCCTAATTATAGACCTAGCAGGGAGACCTTGGTTACATGTGTACAGTACTGGGAAAACCAGGGAAACGTGGATAAGGCTGAGGACTTTGTAAGGTCTTTAGAAACAGAGCATATGTTCTCAGCTGTTTTTCGTGACAAGTTGTTGCGCTTTATTAAAGAAGAAAAACTACCGACCTGAGCAAACACAGCTTGCATGGAAACAACTTATTTAAGAGACTCTCGCAAGGTTAGGCATGGTCAACAATAGCTGTAAGTATGAACTGAAGCTGTTAGCCCTGCTAGATATGGAACAATTAAAGAGAAATTTATTTGTCTGACGGATATTCTTTTGGGGTTCATAGTTGATATTTCTCATTGAGATTCACCTGTGGTTGGTCTCAACTCTGAAGTGATCTTAGGCCGCATATTCATTGGTGATAAGTAATATACTGCAAGATTAGTCCTCAAGAGAGACAAAGATGCTTTGTTCGTAACATATATTGCCTCAACGAGCTTGTCTGAAGGCCAAAATTCAACAGAATGTGTATATTCTTTGTTTTGGTAGCTATAGCTGGTGGGAGCACCAAAGCTCCTTTCCTGAGCTTGTTTGAGTTTGGTTAAAGACAGTACAGAAAGGTACATTACTTTGGTTCTTCGTTTTTCGCCATTTGATGTTATTGTAGTTTAAGTACTGTGACGATATTGTTTGTTGAGTAGCTGATAATATTAGTCCAAGCCCCATGGTGTGCCACCTCCTAAAAATAGAGTAGGGTCATTTCTCCCCAGTTTAGCATATTTAATGAACATTTTCTCTTGATTGAAGAATATCTGAGACCTCCCCCTTTGATGGTGAAAATGATAGTTAGAGCCCCTTTGGATGGGCTTGTTGTAAGTGACTTTTAAGCCAAAAGCTATAAATTAGGAATTCTAGCTTTTGGCTTATTTTTGTCATTTTAGCTTAAGTACTTAAAAACACTTTTTTACTTTATCCAAATACTACAAAATAGTTTAAAAGTTATTTTGGCTTAAAAGCACTTAAAATAAGCCAATGGACTCTTAATCTTCCCTCTTACAATGATTCTTTATGCTGTTATTCTCAAGGGATGCCTGAGCTGTTAATACTGGAGTGACATACTATTCTTATTTTCTTAATATTTACTTATAGTAGTAAGCTTTAAAGAAATCCACCACTATTGCTATTCTTTATTTTCTTCTATAGCTTTTGAGTAAATAAAAGATATTGAATGGCGAAATTTGAACAAATTTTTACTAATTTTTACATGGCACAATTGCTTTTAAAGATTGGAGTAACTGCATGGAAGTCTGTAATTGAATTTCAAATTATAGGGGAAGCCCTGGATCTTCCTCAAACTAGAGGGCGATTGATTTAATTTTCTAAACCAAAAAAGTTAAAAGTTAAAAAGAATTCACCAAACAATGAAAGTAAACTTAAAAAGGAGGTTTGAATAAATTACCCAACAAAAACATATTTTAAAAAAATGCAAGTTTTTCTTTCGTATAGTTGAATTGATAGTAGTTATAGAATACTAGTTCAATTTCTCACTCCCTCCCCAACGTATGAAATGTTGTAGGTAAAAATCAATAAGTCAATTAACTACGTTACTTCAACTTAGTTTGAGTGAGCTGTATGGTCAATCTATGTTATTCCGATCAGCTTATTCTATTGTACATTCGGGAAAGGAAAAATAAATAAAATAAAAAGGAGAAGGGTCAACTTTGAACATGCTCACCACCTTCACGATGTGAAAATGATTTGAAAATAAAGGATATAATTAGAGATCCGAATAAATAAGTACTTATCTTGAAGAATAACAACAACAGTTGCTTCTTGTTAAAGACCTTACTTTTATTCATGTGACTTTTAAGATAAGAAGAGAGATATTTGACTCAAAGATGACAAATTCATTCTAACAAGTTAAGATATTCTGTGGTTGGCAAAACAGTGACACGTCAACCAACCATTTTAGTGATTTTGAAAAGTTTTGTTAAGGAATTAATAATCACATGATTAAGTGGAAAGTTTATCTAAAATATCCTATGTTGGGTGGGACATGCACTTGAATTATGTTGGATGGACAATTTTAATAAAGAATGTTAAATGATCTTTAAGAGCACGCCATCATTTTCTCTATTTGCCTCATAAGCCACCGGCCAAGGATCTATTTACTTCGTTTGACACAATGTTAGGGCCCCAATTTGAAAATTCTTGAAATTGTTGTGGACTTGGTAAAACAGAAGAAAATTGTTTTTGCCATTTTCTCTCTGTCCACGTTTATAGCTATTCCACCAACCATTTTGTTTGGCATATTATAAAATTAACATAGTTATATTAATATAACAGCTTGTTATGATTCACTGAACCAAGAGTCTATCGGAAACAACCTCTTTGTTTATACAATACACACTAATCTCTTCATACCTCACTATGTGGAATTACACTGAATTTGTTTTTGTCGTCGTCGTTATATATTAATATACCAGCCTGCCATTTTCAAAATGTCGGTTTCGCCATGTTAATATTATGTTAGTAGTACATAATATGTAGCACGCAAATGGTACTATATTATAAAAGTAGTATTTTGGCCTGCACTTTTATACTTCTGGTGATACATTCGCATGTTTTCCCTAGAGTGAGACAATTACGGCCACAGTATTTTATCAAATCAGGGGCCCCTTGGAAATAAATTAGGGAACACAGTTGTTTCTAAGAGATATGAACAAATAGGTGGACAAGTAACACGATAAACCGTAGCCACGATATGTTGGGGCAAGAGAACCACACAATCACTATAGTCTGCTTTACATTCATTGATTCAACTTATTATAAGCTTATAGTATCAGTTTATCTTAACATGTTATAGTAGGCTACTTGCCTTATTTCTATGCAATCTCATTAATATGGACAACTTTCGTCGATTATCTTTTAGGTGATCTTATCGGTGGATAAAAGATGAACATTAAAGGGCAGCTCGATGCACTAAGCTCCCGCTATGCGCGAGGTCCGGGGAAGGGCAGGGCTACAATGGTCTATTGTATGCAGTCTTAGACTGCAGTGAGATTGTTTCCACGGATTGAACTCGTGACCTCCTGTCACATGACAACAACAGAAACTAGCCCTTTCATGAGCTCTTTTGCAAAATTCCACTTGGTGGACAAATCTGTCTCTTCAGCAAAAGAGAATTCATACCCTATGCATAGTAGGAAAGTGGAAAATAAAGAAAGAGAAAATAATAGCACAAAATGCCTTCAATGTACGAAGTTTAAACTCACTATACTTATGTCAAAATTTTGCTTATTATCATCTCAAATATATGATCTTTAATGGCTTTGATGCTCATCAACATCAATTATGTACAATGTGTACAAGATGACGGGCGGCGTCGGGGTGGGGTGGGTGGGGGTAGGGGGTGCCTCAATGAAACTAGAATAACAATAGGCAAAGAAGAAAACAGCAGAAGAGGAAAAGAGAAATTCTATTGAGAGACTTGTCAGCCTGCATTTCCTGTCTTCTCAATCTTGAGCTGCTATTTCCAACTAGATGATACGAGTTAGGATATGTATATATACTCTCTGAGTTCCCAAACATCCTAGCATAGACCATCTCTCCAAACATTCCAACAACTGGATGATAGACTCCAACTGATGTATTGCTTCCAAGGTTGAACGAAGAAGGCGATGATGGACTGTTGAGGTAACTCGTATACGGATTATAAGCATTAGGATGTGGCAGTTGCTGAGAAGGATTAAAGGAATTCGACAAGGATAACGGACCAACAGCAGCTGGCCTGGGAGGTACTTTTAAGGAGAGTTTGTTTTCGGGCTCAGATTCAGGCAGTGTCTCCCCACGTCCGTAAAGAGGGACTAAATCTTTTTGGGAGATTTCAGCCTTGCAAACTGGGCATTGAGGGCGTTCATCTGAAGACAGAGAGTCGCTCTGAAAGTGAAACCACTTATAAATGCAGGGCCAACAATAGAGATGGCCACAAAGTGTAACAACCGGATCACGTGCAAAGTCCAAGCAGATGTTGCAATCAAAGCAGGCAGAAGTCTCTGCCTTCTCTGAGTCTGATGCTGAAGCAGGGATCGATTTCCACTCGTTTGTATAATACTGCTCGAAGGCCATGGGATTTGTTTCCTGATAAGTTGTTCAAGCTAAGGATCCTAAAAATCTGAAAGAACAATCAATAGTTAGCACATGGGAAGAATAAGAAGAAGCAGAGTGAATAAATTACAGCACCAGCAATTAGCCAATGCGTTAGGACTTGAAAATTCCTAGTTATTCAACGTCAATCATATTGACTTATCCTAGTAGGTAACATGCACATTACACTGAACATTTAAGCAATCTACCAAAGAATTACAAGAAATTAAATTTATTTGGCTATATATGAAGAAAAAACACATGTTAACATGTGACTTAGGTGCTACTAAGATTCTTTAATATCCAATATAAAATTGCAGAGCATTAGCCAGACAGACTACCCCCCCCCCCCCTCCCCCCACAACAACAACAACAGACGAGAACAAAAAGACGAAGCGTGTGAATAAAAAGACACAATTTCTAAAAGATTAGTGAAGCTTCCTGTGCAATCCATAGCCACCAAGGGAGATGGATCAGTAAAATGATATGCACTTTGATGTCTCAAACAAGAATTTCAGTTAGCTTGTTACCTTCATTTCGAAAACAGACATAATAGACTGACTCTAATCTCATAAAACAACTACTAATTGGCTCAGTTTGACAAAATATCTCAATCTTGAATCTCTCTTTTTGCACAGTAAAAATTGCACTTCAATCCAAACATACCCCCTTAATCTTAAACCCTCCTAGTTTCCACTTTCCTATTTACCCCGATCCAGATGGTGGAACAAACTATCAAACATGATCAGCAGTATAGGCTCCATTAGCAGATTACAGCATTAATTCCAAAGTATAATTGAGGAAACCCTCTTCTATACCATACACATAATGTCAAGAAAATCCTCAAAATTATTTGCTTAATTATGGAAGGTAAAGGTAAAGACTTAACACCAACAAAGATCATGTTGTAGCACAACTTAGCATGATACGATCAAACACAAGAAAAAAGTCATCTAGAAATATCCATCAACGATCTACCTTTACACACCATAAATCCCTATAATTTCCAACCAAAATACAAAACAAGGGAAAATAAGTTCAATTGTCGAGATAAATGAAGTAAGATAAAGAGATTGTGTTCTTACCAATAAAGCAAAAGGGTTGAAAAACAATTAGCAGTTCAGACTTTTAGAAGTTCAGACTTTCAAGCTTCAACGGAGAATTCCAGATAAAGAAACAGAGGAAAAAAAGAGAAGAAAATAGGTTTCTTTTGTAGAGGTAAACAGGAGCAAGTGGTTGAGCTGAGAGAGAGGAAATGGTGGAGCAGATTTATACAACAAATTTGGAACAGAGGACTTTCTCCTTTCTAACCTATGCCGACGTGGCTGATTTTGTATGGTCTGTCTCTCTCATAGTCTATTTATTTCTACATTTAATGGAATCTTCAATTTGCTGCCTAATTATTTGTTTTTTCTTAGTTGATACATCAAGCCAATCTAGCTCTTTTTTTACTTTTTTTTCTTCTTAAAAAGAGATTTTTGTTATTACAAAGGGAAGAATAAATGAGAGAGAAAAGGAGAACCTTGAGAATTGAATTACAGTTAAAATTTTCAATAGTGCTGGTGAGTTATAAATCTTGGTAGTGGTAACCTAGCCACCTAGCTATCCAATACATGTTTCTAGCTTGTCTAAAAAATTACGCCGTAAATTTAATTTGTGATAGCAGATTAATTATTATTTTTATCAAGTTACTAATTAATAGTTGTCATAAGAGAATATCCGTAATTAAATTATAAATGACACAATTGAATCTTATAAACATTTTCTATTCCATCAATACAAAGTAGTACTGTAGTAGTACAATTTCACGTGCTTGATTAATATTGTTTCTTTTTGTATTTTTTGTCATGGATTGGAGCACAAGTAGTTGGTCACTTGTAAGTGTTTGGTGAATTTATTCTCAAGTAATGAAGCCAACCATAACAGTATTAGTAATGGGACAAAGAAAGAGGATGTGAACTTCTATTTATTAATGTAACAAAAAAACCTAGTTTGATCCCAACAAGTAGGGTCTGGGGAGGGTAATCTGTACGCAGACCTTACCCCTACCTAATACAGATAGAGAGGTTATTTTCAATAAATTCTCAGCTCAAGGAGGGCAAAAAAAAGAAGAGGAAAGCAATGGAGGAAGAAAGATGGAAGATAAAAGAAAGAGAGAGATAAATGATAAGTGGTACTAAATAATAGCAACACCGGAATACAATACGTGAGGCGAACAAAAGCACATAACATAATAAAAATCTAAGAATATAAACGGACATGCATGCTACTAAGACTATCAGTGAACAACTATAGATTACATACTAACTTTCTACATTAATCCTCGACCTCCATATTCTCCTATCAAGAGTCATGTCTCAAGTGAGGTGAAGCATAGTCATATCCTGCCTAATTATATCTCCCCTATACCTCTTAGGCCTACGTATTCGATTTACTTTTTTAAAAAAAAAAATCGATCGCTCACTGTCATAGTTATTTAAAATTGTATTGGTGTAATGGTGTTAGATTCATTAGGTAAACTTATAAACTAGTGTACTCACGATCATGGGCGTAATGAGATCTTTACTTAAATAGTAAGTCGGATGCTTTGTTTATTTTTCCTAATTGATATATAATTCAAGTGATTGGGTGGGCGATTATTTGAATTAATTCTCCTTTCTATTTTATGGGTGGGTGTTCTATATAATGCATGCATACGTATAAAAAAAAATTTGAAGTATATAATCTCATTTCAAGTATCGCCTTGAGTCTTGTTTCTCATTTACTCACAACGGAGGGTCTCGCTTGAAATATTCTTTTTTTATACCCAAAAGGGTATATATATATATATATATATATATATATATATATATATATATATATATATATATATATATATATATATATATATATATATATATATATATATATATATTCTTGATCCAAGCAAACTAATATTTCAGCATTTCAGAGGAGTAATATTCCATTTGTGCGTTATCCGAATAGACTCTTGAATAATGACATTTTTTAAAGTGGAACTTTAGGCAGAATTTCAGTTTTATTCCAACTCATGTAAGCCACATAAATTTAGAAGGAGTAGGAGTACCAAAATACTTCAAGCTTTTAGTACAGATGCGTGCCAAAATAAAAATAGTCTTAGAAATTCTCTGAATATGAGTATAATGAAATATGGATACAGACAACTCATAAAATTGGTTCCAATTCCTTTGAGATTGAAATATATTAATTTTGAAACATTAAGGAACTACTTCCAATTAACATATAAATTATAAAATCATCTGCATATGAAAACTTTTTGAAACAAAGAGAAATTAATAACATTTCTGTGAAGAAAACAAAAGTTTGACTTGTCAAAATATTGATCTCACAGTTCTTGTCTATTAGATTTTTCCATGTTGTAGCTTCTAGATTATAATTTTATTCAATCTTGTTTGTTATTCTAGAAGGCAGGTCATGGAATTAATTTTCTATACCACCAATACACTCAATCTGCCACATTAAAGGCTGGAAAATAGAGGGGGCTTTAGTGGAAAAACTGGTCCTACTTCTAGAAAATCCATAAAAAGGGTTCAATTAAAAAATAGTTCTAAGAAGGACACAGGGTACATTTTAATTTGATAACATTATATTGTTATAGATCTATTCTACCTAATTTTCAAGAAGTTAACTTAGGAAAATCAACCCCAAGACGAGCAAACAGCAAAAAGTTAAAGGAATGACTGAAATGATGAGTTGTTCTAATACTTTGTGCAGCCTTACTTTAACTTCCTTTAAGTCCAATTATTTAACTTTATTATATCTTCTAGAAATCCATTTATTTAATTTAACTTACCGTATATATTTATTATTATTCGAGACAAAATAAATTTATGAATTTTAGTAGGAATTTTTACCTCCTATAACAAATGTTGATACCTTATTTCTTTTAAATAAATATTATTTTAAAAAATATATTCTATAGATATCTTTTGATTTTTATAGTCAAATATCTTGGTTACCTCCTACTCTTAAGCCGTAAAATACTCTTTGTATTATTTTTCTCTCTCATTCTTTCAGATTTTTCTTCACCCTATCTCTCAATGCCAGTATTTCTCCATAGTTATCTCCTCTCTCCGCCTCTTTCTCCATGTTTGAATATCTAAACTGGCGAGTTATCTAGGTTGGTGAGCATCCGTACAAATAGATTATATTGGTGGTGATCTATATCCCAAGCACTTGGGTATAAAGAAGTGTGGATCTATGGTATGTTCAATTCTTCGAATATCTTGAAGGATGTGAGACCCCACTTTGATTTCCAATTTGAATGTCAGTTCCAGGTTTGGAATTGTCCACAGGACCGATTCAGTTATCACTACTGCCACTCCCCGTGACTATTTACTCATTTAATTTATGCGAAGAGAACAGGCACATGAGTACACATATAAAAAGCTATGTAAAAGCCATGAAAGAAGGGTTTTGATTTGCGTATTGGCGGTCTTATCGACAGTTGCTTCTGCTCAGGAAGTGACCTCAGCTCTGGCACCATCGCTGGACCAAGGCGGCGCGCGCTTTCACTACCGATTTTCGGTGAATGGCGATTCGCCGGAAATTAGGGTTTGTTCTTGAACAAAGAATACGGAGTTAGGGCTGAGCAACTTGATTTTCTACTAATATATTTTAATGTATTTTCATATTTTTCATTGTATTCATTGTCTTTTTTTCCATTGTAATTTAATGTATCTCGTTATATTCCATGTATTTCATTGTATTCACTATCTTTTTTCATTGTATGTCAATATATCCTGTTGTATTATATGTATTTCATTATATTCACCGTCTCGCTATATGCCATGAATGTATACATATATTTTTTTAATTAATATTTTTATGTATTCAAATATAGTATATAATTTCTATGAAGATTGCTATATTTTTGGGATATTTTTCGATTGAGAATTTTTTTATAACTGCAAATACAAAATTTATGTGTTATAATTGAGTTTTTTGAGTTATATTATGAGTCTATTATGTTAATTAATGTACTTTTCATTTTAAAAATAGTGTAACCCCTATTTCACGATGTGAATACAGTCGAATACACTCGAATACAACAACTGATTAGTTGGACTTCTCTGATTCACGCCTATTTATGAATACAATAACTTAAATACATCACATATATCTTATAACCATATAAAAAGTATCTATAATCCGTAATATAGCAAATGGTATCTATAGATGGCTAATTACTACTAAAAGATAGTGTTTTATGAAAATTTTTCATTTTAGTATCTCTTTTTGATTTACTATGGGTTATTCACTATCTTTTTTTTTATTGTATTTCAATGTATCCCGCTGTATTATATGTATTTCATTGTATTCATTGTCTCGCTATCTGCATTCATTGTCTCGCTATATGCCATGATGTATTCATATATATTTTTAATTAATATAATTTATGTATTTAGCTGTATTACATAATTTATCTGAAGATTGCTATATTTATGGGGTAATTTTCGAATGAAATATTATTTATAACTAAAAATATAAAATTTGTGTGTTATAATTGAGTTTGTTGAGTTATATTGGGAGTCTATTATAATAATTGATTCACTTTTCGTTTTAAAAATAGTGTAATCCCTATTTCACGTCATGAATGCAGTCGAATATAGTTGAATACAATAATTTATCCAGCTCTAATCTCATGTTTCACTCCATGAATATAGTTTATTACACTCGAATGTAATAACTGATTAGTTGGAATTCCCTGATTCATGCCTATTTTTGCTACTGGATTCATGAATGCAATAACTTAAATACATCAAATATATCTTATAACCACACAAAATATTTATGATCTGTAATATAGCAAATGATATCAATAGATGGCTAATTACTACTAAAAATAGTGCTCTGCATTTAAAAACCGCAAGTGAATGCGACTTATAAGTCATGTTTTTTAATTGCGACTTATACAGCTTACAGCGCACTGTGGCCCGGGCCTGAACCGGACCGGACCGAGCTCGTGGTCCTGGCGGGCCTAACGGGACTGGTGGGCCGGTCCTGGTGGTCCTGGGCCTGGTGTTACCTTTAGGCCTGTGACGGGCCGGTCCGCGACCATTAGCCCGTGATCCCGGGACTGCTAGGCCCGGGACCGTCAGCAGGGCCTGGGCCGGTCCTAGAGGGCCTGGTGGGCCTAAATGGGTCCAACGGCTATTTTTTTTAAAAAATTTTCTTTTTTGTTTTAAAAATTAGCAACGTCCATATTTAAAATATAGTCGTTTGGGCTGAAAAATATGGCCGTTTGGAAGTTTACAAAATAGTCATTTGGCACCCAAAACTTTAATTTAACCCCAAACTTTATATAATTACACTTTTTCCCATTTCTCAACTATAAATACCCCCTCATTCTTTCATTTTTATTCACCAATTCATCAATATATCTCAATCTCTCTCAATCTCTCTACTACAATTGCTTAATTTATTGTTGAAAATTCGTGAAAATTTGTGAAGTTGTTGAATTGAAGTTTTCAAGTGTTCAACGATTTTCAAATTTCAAGAAGTTGTTCGGCAATCCGGTAAACTAGTTTCAACTCTTACGTTTTAATAATATATTTTTGTGTGGTTTAGTTTGCATAATTATAATTAATATGACATTTTCTTTGAAAAAAATGTTTGGTAAAAGAAAAGGTAAAACAAGTGAAAGTAGTGGCCATAATACTACCCTTCCCCCGGCTCCCCGACCTACAAAAAATAAGCAAGTTGAAAGTAGTCGCCAACCTAGACGTCCTCCTCATCCTCTCGTAATGCTTGATAGTGATCACCCTTGTTTTCAATTTACCGATAGTGAATTTCTACATGATGTTGTAGTAGGTGATAGATTAGATGATGAAATTATGAATGCTCTTTATCCTAATGAAGCTATATTAGAGGGAAATGAGGATGATGATGATGATGATGAAACCCAAACACCAGATTTAAATGATACACCTACTAGTCCTGTTCAGAACTCAAGTAATGCACCGGCCCACCCACCTGTAGAAACTCCAACTTTTAGTAGACAACCTGCTAAACGTCAAAAAACATCATTAGTTGTGAATTTTTTTACTCAAGTAAGAGAACTAAATAAGGCTAAGTGTAAAACTTGTTGGAAATTACTGGTTCATAAATTTACTGGAGACCGTAGCGGCACGGGTAGTTTGACTAGGCACATAAAAACACACCCTCGAGATAAGGCTAGATTTTTTTTTCAAATGCAAGCGCAGCAAGAGGGGACAAGTGTAGATTCTGCGGTTAACCCTAGTACAGGTTCAAATCTAGTTCAACCAGGAATTAACACTGTCACCGGAAGTATTTTATATTACGATCCAAATAGAGATCGTGAAGAATTTGCAAAGATGATTACTATTATGTGCTTACCTTGTACTTTTGCTTCTAATCCTAATTGGGTTCATTATATTAGAAGAGTTGTTAATCCTACTTATAAAGGTTAGCCTCACGCAATAGTTAAGGCTGATATTTATAAATTCAAACATGAATATGAATAATATTTGCGCTATTTATTTACTCATATACTTAATCGGATTTCTATTACTACTGATATTGGTAGAAGTGGTAATGATTGTGATTATCTAACTGTTACAAGGTATTGGATAGATGAGGACTGGACAATGCAAAAACGTATAATTGCGCATAGAATAAGTAACTCACGTCACACAGGTAAGTTTATAGCTAACATTGTTTCAGATATTTGTAGATATTTTTGCTTTAGCGATAAAATAATGGCAATTTATATGGATAATGCTTCTAGAAACACTAGTGCTATAGGCATGCTTACAAAAACACTAAATCCTGCATTTACTAATATTTTCCATGTCAGATGTATTTGTCATATTTATCATTTAATTGTCGGTGGTGGTATGCGAATTTTAAACATAGAAATTGAAAAAGTTCGAATGGCTCTTAATTGGCTTTTTTATTCAAACCGTAGAACTAGACTTAAAGAGTATTTTAAAAATGTGATGAATATGGCCTTGGAGAAAGAAATGTTCCTAAACCTTGCCCGACTAGATGGAATTATATGTGCGAAAGTTTAGTAGTTGTATATGAATATAGAAACCTAATTAATGCAACGTTTAATTCTCGGGTGGGTGGTGAGGATGATGATGAAATGCTTACTACCCAAGATTGGATGAATGTTAAAATTCTTTTAGATTTTTTAGAACATTTTCAAGTTGCTACAAATGCATTTTCTGGACAATATTATCCTACTATTTCAAACCGTTTAGTTTATTTTGCCGCACTAGTTGATTTGTTTGTTGAATTTGGCGAGGGTGAAGATATTTATGAACTTGCTATAAATGAAATAAAATAAAAATTTAAAAAATATTTTTTCCCTATCCCTCCTATTTTTGGTGTTGCTGCAATGTTAAATACTACAATAAAATTGGGAGGTCCTCATTTTTTGTATTCAAACATTTATAGGGCTTTAGATCTTTCAAACGAGGAAGTTACTACACTTGCAGATGCAAAAGCATCTATTAAAATTAATGCTCAAACAGTTTATAATGCTTATGAACTTTCCTTAGAGCATGCTAGGCCAAATATTCCAACCCTTACTTCGTCTAGCTCACAATCGTCTAAAAGAGCTGCGGGCTTAACAACTCTTAGTAGCATCTAGAATAGAATCCAGAGCAGCTAAGAAAAAAAATCGAGTAGCAATCGAAGAGTGGATGCTTTCTGCCTGAGTTAGACCCCCTTAAATCTTGGACGGAGTTCCGGGGTTCTCAAGGTGATAATATGATGAAACTTCACATCTAAGTAAGCTTCAAGTTTACTTGTCTCAGGACTTGAAAAGAAGAATCCAGACAGCTCTTTTGATCTTTTGGAATGGTGGAAGTCAAGGAAAAAATATTTTCCGGTTCTTGCAAGGATGGCTCGGGATATTTTATCAATTCAAGCTTCAACTGTTGCATCAGAGAGCGCTTTCAGTCAAGCAAAACTGCAAATAGGTGATCATAGAGCGGCGATGGGGGATAGCTTGGAAAAATCGGTACTTTTTAGAGATTGGATCCGCGCGGAAAGAAGAAATTTTGGAATTGCAGAATCACAACCGGCGGTAGATGAAGCTTATGAAGAAATGATAGCGGAACTTGCGGAGGATTCGGCTTCTCCCGGAAGTGGTGATGAACAAGCTTCTTTTCCACCACCACCAACACAACCTCCTCCCAACCTTGATGGATTTATGAGATTTATTAGAGATACAATGTAGATTATGATGTAACATGTACTTTGGCACATCTTCTTTTAGTTTTTATTTTTCTTTTAATGGTGGTATTAGTACTTTGTTGTGCCCATTCCATTGGGGGAAGGAAGACTAAAAAAGATATGCCATTTTGGGTAATAAAAATTATAGACATACCCTTGGATATCTTTTTTCTCAATATTTCTTTACTTTACTTCGAATTATAATTAAGCTACAATATATATATATATATATATATATATATATATATATATATAACATACAATATATACTACAAGAAAATATATACGAGAATATATATACATAACATACAACCTAAACTACAAGAAAATATATAAGTAATAACATATATACATAAGATACGATATATATAAGAGAATATATATATATATATTATACATAAGAGATACAATATATATACTACAACAAAATATATAACTATATAAGTTATAATATATATACACAAGATACAATATATATACTACAAGAAAATATATAAGAGAATATATATACATAAAATACAAGAAAATATATAAGGGAATATATAAGAGAATATATATATATATATATATATATATATATACATAACATACAATATATATTAATTACTACTATACAATATGTAGTCAAAGAAAAAGTGGAGGTGAAGAAGGCGTCGTTCGCTAGGTTGGAAGGGAGCACAAGCGAGGAGGAACGGAGAGCGAACAGGGTGATCTACAAGGAGGCGAGAAAAGAAGCAAAGATGGCAGTCACGGAAGCTAAAAACGCGGCGTTCGGTCGCATGTATGAGGAACTAGGGAAGAGAGGCGGGGATAAGAAGTTATTCCGGTTAGCTAAAGCAAGGGAAAGGAAGGCACGTGATCTAGACCAAGTTAGGTGTATCAAGGGCGAGGATGGTAGAGTTCTGATGGGGGAATCTCAAATCAAATAGAGGTGGCAGGCGTACTTTCGGGACCTACTTAACAAGGGGGGGGGGGGGATCGTAACATTGAGCTAGGGGAGTTGGGGCATTCAGAGCAGCATAGAGACCTTGAGTACTGCAGGCGCATTAGGGTGGAGGAGGTCATGGGGGGTTTGCGTAGGATGAGTAGGGGTCGAGCGGCCGGGCCTGACGAGATCCCGGTGGAGTTCTGGAAGTGCATGGGTAAGTCAGGAGGGGAGTGGCTCTCTAGGTTGTTCAATGCGATCTTCAGGACCAAAAGGATGCCGGATGAGTGGAGGTGGAGTACAGTGGTGCCCTTGTACAAGAACAAAGGGGACATCCACTGCTGCAACAACTATAGGGGTATCAAATTAATAAGTCACACGATGAAGGTTTGGGAGAGGGTGATTGAGGCGCGGGTGAGGGAGGCGACATCTATATCTGGGAACCAGTTCGGTTTCATGCCGGGCCGCTCCACCACAGAGGCTATCCACCTAGTCAGGCGGCTGGCGGAGAAATTCAGGGATAAGAAGAAGGACCTGCACATCGACTTGGAGAAGGCGTATGACAAGGTCCCAAGGGAGGTGCTTTGGAGGTGCTTGGAGGTGAAGAGCGTGCCGGAAGCCTATATCAGAGTAATCAAGGACATGTACAATGGAGCTAAGACTAGGGTTAGGACGGTGGGTGGCGAATCAGACCATTTTCCTGTGGTTATGGGGCTCCATCAAGGATCGGCGCTAAGCCCCCTCTTGTTTGCCTTAGTGATAGATGCTCTGACCCGTCATATTCAAGGGGATGTGCCTTGGTGTATGCTTTTTGCTGATGATATAGTATTGATAGACGAGACGAGGGTTGGTGTTAGTGAAAGGTTAGAGGTATGGAGGCAGACTCTCGAGTCTAAAGGTTTCAAAATAAGCAGATCTAAGACAGAATACCTGGAGTGCAAGTTTGGCGCCGAGCCGAGTGAGGTAGGCAGGGACGTGATGATTGGTTCTCAGGCCATCGCCAAGAGGGACAGTGTCCGTTATCTTGGGTCTGTGATTCAGGGGGACGGAGAGATTGACGGGGACGTCACCCATCGTATAGGAGCGGGGTGGTCAAAGTGGAGGCTTGCATCAGAGGTCCTGTGTGACAAGAAAGTTCCACACAAACTCAAGGGGAAATTCTATAGAGCCGTGGTTAGACCTGCGATGTTGTATGGGGCGGAGTGCTGGCCCGTGAAGAACTCTCATGTTCAGAGAATGAAGGTTGCGGAGATGAGGATGCTTAGGTGGATGTGCGGGCACACCAGGCTAGATAAGATTAAGAAAGAAGTTATTCGATAGAAGGTAGGGGTGGTCCCGGTGGATGAGAAGATGCGAGAAGCGAGGCTGAGGTGGTTTGGGCATGTTCGGAGGAGGGGTCCCGATGCCCTGGTGAGGAGCTGTGAGCGGCTGGAAATTGTTGGCGGTCGGCGAGACAGAGGGAGGCCTAAGAAGCATTAGGGAGAGGTGATTAGGCAGGACATGACTAGAATGCAGGTTTCCGAGGACATGACCCTTGATAGGAGAGTCTGGAGGTCTAGAATCAGGGTTGTAGGTTAGGGGCTCCTAGAGTTCTTCGTACGCCTCATCCGGGGTTGGGTGTGGGCCAGCAGGGATACCTATAGATGATTTGTGTTTTACTTATGTCCCCCCAATGGTTGTTAGTTATGGTAGTTACTGTATGATATTATTGCATGCGATTGTATTTATGTTTCTTATGTTTAGTTAATTATTTACGCTATTTTTGCGGGAGTTACTAATGCTCTATTGTTTTTGTTTTTGTTTTTGTTTTTGTTTTACAACTGTTTTTCCTTTTATCCTATGCGCCAAGGGTCGATTGGAAATAGCCTCTCTGCCCTTTCGGGTAGGGGTCAGGCTCGTCTACATATTACCCTCTCCAGACCCCACCTGGTGGGAGTATACTGGGTAGTTGTTGTTGTTACTACTATACAATATACAATAAAATATATATTATATATACTATACTAATAAATAGTATACTATATAAATATATTCTATACTAGTATATTATATACTATACTAATAACTAATATACAAGATATTGCCTTAAAAAAATTATAAGAAAAGCTCGTCAGGCTCGCTAAGCCCAGGACCATATGTGCTTAGGCCCGTCACAAATTGGTCTCACTCATTGAGCCCACGAATATCGAAACCGCCAAAGCCAGGTCCACAAATCCCGGAACTGCGAAGCCCGGCCTGCGATGGCCGTTTAGGCCCGTGCCCGGGACAAAATACAGCACTATATACAGCTCCTTCGCATAATTCCGATTAGGCCGCCGCAGTTGGTTTAAAACCCGTTATAGTCGGTACCCGTTTAAAGGACTGCCGAACTAAACCTCATAAAATCCATCGATTGATGCCCTAATCATTGTTGGAGATTTCAATTTGAAATTCGTTCTTCTATCGCACTTTCTTATCCAGTAAAATCAACGAATCAACACAATTGCAGGTTTTTCTTCAAATTTCGTCTCCCTTAACTGTTCATAGGGCAAAAAGTTAGATTTTACCCAGTTGATTGGCCATAAAATACCTTGTAACTATAACGTCTAAATTTGTGGAAACAAGCGGTACCAGTGCCTTTTTTCTTCTGTAATACGAAGGCGTTTATTTTTTCCTTATATTCCCGGCGTTGATCGTTTTTAGGAATTTCTTTGTTGTTTTTTTCCTGGATTTGATAATCATGTTATAGAAGGAGAATGTTTTCGGCAAGTTTATCGTGCGAGTATTGTTTCTATTGTGTCTGCTTTAATTAGACAAGTATAAGCTCCCTTTTGTCCAGAATAAGAAAAACTAATGGATTTTTGCATAATTTATGAAGTTTTATAGGAGGACATTCTTTATGCATTCGGTTTTATAACTCTTTTTATTTCCCAATGGTGTCTGCTTGGTGTATCTAACTGATAATCTGATATGTTTGATGGTGCTTGCTGTCAGTGGCGGATCCAGGATATTAAAGTTATGGGTGCTCGTCGATAAAAACTTCAAAAGAAAAGGAAAAATAAATTTACTTACGGGGTTGCTCGCTGAATATTTATCTAAATATTTGTAAGGTTGCCTGTATAAAATTTATTAATATGGTCAAAGTTAATGGGTGCTTAAGCACGCACAACTCCCTATGTGCATCCGCCACTGCTTGCGGTATGAGGACTTATTGAATGGTTTTGCAGGTTGAAAAGTGGAAGCTGGAATAAATAGATAATGAACAACTCTTCTATAGGGCCATCGTCAAAAGCTAGAGTAGGAGCATCACAACCATCAGAAACTTCATTAAAAAGAAAACGCGGCATGTTTCAAAAAGACCGTAAGTGACTGTTCACATAAGCAGGGATAAATCAATGAATCCAAGTTCTATTTATTAATGTTTCTTCTGTTTCATTGCACAGTGCAACACATGATGTATGGGTTTGGAGATGACAGTAATGTAAGATGCTTTTTCTCTTTTACGTTTCATCTTTTATTGTTTTCCCCTTGTGTATGTTTGGTGATGTTTATATTCACTATTTCTTTTGTTTGTGGGGAATTGAGTAGAATATGCCATGGTGCTATTGCCAAGTTCTTTGTTTGTGCACGCATTAATAGTAGAAAAAATTGCAGATTTTGTTGGTTCATATTGATTGAGTATGTTGTTTGTTTAATGATGTTCTAACAAAAACATGCGCTGGCTACAGGAAACAGTTTGATCCTTCTTTTGGTGACATAACTAAGCTTTTGTCTAAAATCTAGCAATAACTTTGAGAGGTACTTGTGTTGATACTTAAGAAAGAACAGAATCAGGAGTCGAATTTTGTACCATATTCGTCTAGTTTTCTCGCTAAAAAGGATAATCTATCTCGTTGTAGCACACTCCTTTCTGGTTTACCAGATTTTCCTGTCCCTGCTCCATAAGTGATTTGAGCACACCCCTTTCTGGTTGATTGCCTTGTATATTGAAATGTTGTGTCTCAAAGTTATCTGATCTTCTCTGACTTGGTATTATTTATACTCTGATTTACTGAGCTTCTACTGTTGTACTATCAGCCGCTTCCAGAAACTGTGGCACTTGTGGAGGACATTGTTGTGGATTATGTCACTGATATGGTGAGATGAACTGATTTCTACCCAATTCTGTTCTTACCAAGAATTCTGACAACATATTCTCCTACTGTATATTACGCCCAGTATTTTTTGACTATTATGTCTTTTTAGAAGAAACATGCACTTGGTCCTATCTTTTAAGCTTCACAACTTGTATAGGTGCACAAAGCTCAAGATATTGCAACCAAAAGGGGGAAGCTTTTGACAGAGGACTTTCTGTTCTTAATCAGAAAGGTAGACTTTTTTATGAATTCAGCTTTTATTTATATGCATCTCTATCTCTCTTTGTTTTTGTTTTTTAGTAGAAGTTGATATTTTCTGGGTTGTGCATCCCAAGCTTAATCACTAGTTTGAGGTCTTATTTGTCGCATCCAAAAGTTAACCACTGGTCAAAGGTGTTAGTACTGCTATCAAGCTGAATATTTGGTTTCATATGATAATCATAGTTTAGTTAATGTTACGTGATAGAATTGATATTCAAAATTTGTCCCGTTGGTCATGTTATGTCTGTTTATACCTGATTAAACTGAAACTCTTTTGGTCTAGTCATATGCTTCTGTTGCAGCTAAAGAAGTTGAGAAATATATTACCTTCTCAAAAAAACTAAAGAAGTTGAGAATAGTCCTCTTCATAGTTACTATATTGATTATCTAAACAATAATTACTCCAATTTTTGGATTGGGGAGAATTGGACCGGGAGTTAATGGAGTTGTCTTGGCATTAGTTCCTTTGTTTAATACAACTTTCCTCATTCTATTGCCCTGCTTTCTGCTTTCTTTTGCTGTAATTCTTATATGAGTGAACACATGTCGGTAGCTGTAAAAGAGAATCTAGAAGGCCATTATGAAAGATCGGTCATGCCTATTGCTTGCATAATTGCATTGGCTCTGCGAGCTGGATATGATGTTAGTTCAACTTTATGTGCTCCGAGGTTCTGAAATTTGGATGAATACTGTTTTATTGTGCAGGACTTGCCCAAACTTAACCGGTGTACAGAATTATTGTCCATGAATGAGGAGCTGAAACAAGCTCGGAAGGCTTTTGAGGTTGACGAAGAGAAATTAGCTACACTTGAGTGATGGGGAGAATATAAAGTTACGATCTTACTTCAGAATGCCAAATTGAGTGGCACCTTAGGGACCCCAGTGTATACAATCTGCTCCTCTTTGCCAAAACGGAAGAGTAAATAGCTGTTTTCCGCAGTTTTCTCCAGCCTAATCAAATGACTGTGTCACCTTGTATCTGTGCTTTCCGCAGTAAATACCTAGTCTTTGTTCTAGTTAACCTGTCTTTGAACATGCTTTTTTCTCTCTGTCCCCAGTTCCCAATATACACCAGTGTACAGTTGATATCCTGCTTCTGCTCAGCGTGCGGTTTATTGAGGATTTTTATCAGAAAAATAAAACACTGGGCGTCGAGCTAATTGGAATGTCCTGCCTTTTCATCAGATCCTCCTCAATGATGAAATCAGTTTCTTAAGTGCTCTTTTGATGCATTGAATCCACCCCCACGTACTTGAAGAATTCGATCCAAGGGCGGCTGATAATGTCATCTATCTACTTTTTTCCCCCGTAGATAATGTCATCTATCTACTTAACACAAGTTGCCGTTCAATTAGATTGATTTTAAATCTATTTAATACGCTAAAGAACCTTCAAAGATTTGTAATTTTTACAAAATCCGTAACGTTAAGTATTTCAGTTCTTCAAAACTTTCATTCTTAGGATTGACTGTGTTGAAGGTGTATAAATATCCACTCATCCTTTGGTTCCAACTTTGGGTAAACTCAATTTGACGAAGATTGAATATCTAGTAACATGAAGAGCAAGCTAAGAATCAATAGTGTTAAGACTGACAAAACTTTAGTTGACGAAAAGTCAAGAGCTGTATTGCACTAATATTAGAACTTTGTACATTGCTGATAAATGATTTCAATCTAAAGGGTATAAAATTGAATGTCAAGAAGGATTTTTTTTAATAATCAAAATTTTCCCTTTAATACTAATTGTTTTTAACAAAGTTGGCTTTATAAATAGTTGCAGTATATATTATATAGTGGAATGTAGTTAGATTGTATTTATATGGCATTCTTTTCGTTTGACAGTCGCTAGTTCAACATCTCTTACTATCACCATTAAATTAACATCTCGAATGATATGAGGGTCTGTAATATCTATGTTTTGAAAATGAAAAACATATAAAGCATTTACATGTTTCCTGCTTACTGGTAATTTCAAATTGGTAGAAACATATCTTACGTGAGGCATTATTTTAGCAAAAAGAGTAACTCGGTGAGTTTTACCAAACTCATCAACCCACTCAGCTTAGCGCCAACAGAACTATAAATATCTGTTCGAACCCATTTTGAATTCTCAAACCTCACTCTCTCTCACTCACACAAAACAAACACACACGCGCGAAAATTCTCACAATTCAACTTTCCAGAGCGGTAAGGAAATGTCAGCGTCAAAATCGAGCGCAAGGAAGAGAGTCTCGGAGCCGGAAATTCCGAAATCGGAGAGCAAAAGGCGAGTCGGCGCCGTCGAGGACGAATTCGATGCTGAGATCTCAGAGTATGCATTCATTTTCATTCATCGCTATTAATTTTCTGAACTGTTTTCTGGAATTTGATGAAGTCGTATACACGTGTGAAATTTGACAGTGATATCAAAGGGATTATGACGGCGTTAAAGCAGATAAGAGAGAAAGCACAACAGGACGGTCTGAAGAAGAAAGAAGAAACTATCTCTAGGTGCATTTTCTTCATTCCTGTTCTCGTCGATCATGATTGTGCCGTATATACATTTATATGAAGCTTTATAAAGTGCTGAATCTCAAACCTAGACTCAAGCTCTGTTTTCTCCATTCACATGTATTTGTTGAAGTATTCGCAGACGCAATATCACGTATTCGTTTCTTGTATTTTATTAGATTTCTCCTGTGCTTATTGCTAATGTATTCAAGTTTCAGCAATTTCGTCAGCTAGGAGGAACTATATATTTGTAAATTTTATGAGACGAATTGCCGTATTTTCCTGCAAATTCTATTCTGTGTTCTCTCCATTGCAGATTTTCCATTACGCAACACGGACTAGTATAAAGATCTAAAAAGATCCTTTCTAACTGTCTATTTTGATCAGGATATTGCTTTTGATTGCTAATTGTTGCCTTTGTGCGCAGTACTTGTGGCAGAAGTTGGTTTTTGATTCGGCAATATATGTGGGGAGTTGATGTTTGCTCTGACTATTCAAATGGTTTGCATATTGTTTACACGAGTTTTGTGCAATAACAAGTTTGTAGCATTGTTCAACTGTTGCTTAATTTCATAATCTAAAAGTGATTCTAGTTTGACTGCCAGCTTGTTAAGGCACTCAAGCAGCTAATATTTAGTTCTGATCAGTACTCAGTAGTTGTGTGCCCAATCCGATGTGTTCTGTAACATTTATTAAATAGAATGAGAAATAGATAAAACAGTTTTACTGATTGTTCTCGAATGAAATGGAAACTAATTGGGACATTGTAAGCAATTGGGCATTAAGTACGAAAAACCAAATGTAAGCCATACGAGTTTCCTTGTATTAAGGGCATTGTCCTCATCTGTTCCTGCGGTATCAAGTCCAGCACTTAGTATTTGGTGTGTGTCACTTTAATTATAGAAATGATTACTAATATTACTGCTCTTGATCTGAATAGCGTGACTTCAGAAGTCAAGTCAAAGATTGATGAGCTGAAACTAAAACTTGAGAAAGACAGGTGAGAAATATCTGTTGAAAAATACATGCTAAATGTAAGATTTAATTGTTGCAAGTCGTTGCTTGTTGATCCTTCATGTTGTTTGATCATCAGGCAAAGTTTTGCCAAGGCACTGTCCAAGAGTTCCAAAGAGGTCAGCCTCAATTAGATGAGTTAGCTGTGATAGGACGTTCGAATAGAAGCTTACTATACTACTATTTTTTAACATATCTCGCTTCTTTGCAGTGTGAGAACTTACTGAAGACTGAAACTGTTAAGTTTCAATCAATTTATGATAATTTCAACAAAGAGAAAGCTACACATCTGCAGTCTCTTAAAGGTACTTTTTCTAGTTTGAGTTTCCCCAACAAAGGGGCCTGTTTGTAGTCTGTACAGCATCTGGATTGTGTTTCTAGTTTAACCACCTCTTATTCATTTCATGATATAATTGTAGCAAATTTTGCAATCCTTTACTGGGTAAAATTGAACTCTGTTTCAGAATTTCAACTATATTAGGACGTTTATACTTGGGATATGTAATATGTTTGATATGTTTTGAAGAGTCACTCTTTCAATCCCTGTTTGAAGAAGTATTGTAAAGGCTAACCATCTTGATGGTATCTTGACAGATAGCATATCCAAATACGAGGAAGAAAAAGAAAGATTATTCATGCGATATGAACAACTAAGTGAGTTACAGAAAATATCTGTATTATATTCTCATTGATTAATAAGGATGCGTGTGATAGATCTTTATGACATTAATTCAGGAAAGAAGGAGAAGAGCATGATATCTGAACTTGAGCAAGACTCTAAGAAACGAATTGCTGAACTAGAGGAGTCGCTGAAGAAAAAGAAGCAGGTTAACTTCTTTGATGCACCACCTCTCTGTCAGACTCACATGTATCCTTAAAACAGTCACTAATGTGTACATTTTGATGCTTGACAGGATGATAAAGCATTCAGCTTTCTGAGAAAAACTCTAGGTTCATTTCTGGATAATGCCTCAGATGAGGACTTCCCACCGGATGATTGAAAGTCACATAGGTGTATCTGCAGCTGAAATTACATTGCTTCTATCTCCTGATGATTGAAAGTCCCACCGATGGTCCGTGGAATACCACCAATAGAAATTAATTTGAACATCTTATAGTTGATATTTTTTTTTGATCTTATAGTTGATATTAAAAAGACCAGAAGCTCTTCTAAGGTCAAGCTTATATGTTCAAACCGTTCCACTGATCTATAGTTTTTCTTAGTTGTTGCATGGGATAACTCTCATCTGCTGCACATTCAATATTGCTACTGCATCTTCTATGGCTGTTTAATCCTAGCAGGACAGACTAATGTTGAGTTCAAACTTCAAAGCGCGAAGTGAGATATATTAAAATGGTATAGGTGTTCTAATTCCTCCGCTGCCAAAAAAAGTCATGTTTTTATTTCTTTTTTTCGTCACTGTATCTTGTAATAGGCAATGAATGTTGTCTTACGTTTTCCAAAATGTTTGTGTTGCACGTATCGACTAGTATCCCCTTGAGAGAAATCTTTCAGCTATGGTTAATGCAATACTCCTACATGTAAGTAAATATTACTGTATAAAATCACCTGATGTTAATTTCTAAAAACAATAAGAAAAATCATCGTACAATGATAGAACTTGTGGGTAGTTCTATGCAACTGATGTATCAAGACCTCAATTGGAATTACATTGACATAGTTGGGAACTTAAGTCAGTCTCTCTTTTCTAGTAAGTAACTTGCAGAGGTTTCAGACAGCTTCCACACTGGTCCACATTCACTGCGTTATGGGTATTTACCACACAATTATAGACAATGTTCCATAACAGAAGATCAAGGGGGTATCCATAGATAGCTACTTCAATGGTTCTAACACAACTTACAGCGAAAGAATTTGGTTCTTATTTTGGGGAATAAGATAAAATAAGATATGATTTGTGTTTTGAATTGTGTCTCACTTATGGTAGTTACTAATGCTTTTTTGTTTTTGTTTTTGTTTTTACTTTCTTTCACTGAGCCGAGGGTCGATTGGAAACAGTCTCTCTGCCCTTTCGGGTAGGGGCAAGGCAAGTCTACATATTACCCTCCCCAGACCCCAATTTGTGGGACTATACTGGGTAGTTGTTAGTTTTTTAAGATAAAACAAGATAGTTTTGTAAAATGATTACATCAAGTATTAGTATAACAGAATTTAACTTCCCTAAATTTGCAGTTCAGAAACTGAGTTAGCCTCCACTAATAGGCGGTATAATGGCCAATTCATCTCCATCTTTGACTGTGGTGGACTCAGGTGTGTATTCCTCATTCCGGGCCAGAAGCATGCACCCACGAATCTCTTCCAATCGTGGGAAGCGAGAAATGACCTTATTCAAGCAATCACCGGCAGTACTACCATAAGAAACTTCCAATGGCATTTCAGTCATGCCGGTCAGATCTCTAGCACGGGCGAAAAACAGAAACTTTATCTGAAGAGATCTACTCTCATCTCCATTCTGCAAAGTTTCCACATCTTTACTGTCAATTTGTTTATCAACCATGTCTATTGCAAATAACCTGTTCAACATATTCAACAGCAGGGGTAACATCTGTCAGTTATGCTCCACTTCCAAAGTCGTGATTTTCGAGAAATCAAAATTGACAACAGAAATAACATATAGTTTTTCTTAGGAAGGGAGCTATGGAACTAGAAATTAAGCTTCTTCTATGATTAACAAAGACAACTAAGCCATCTAGATGACGGGAGTAGAAGAATTCTCAGTTATAAGAAGAAGAAAAAAGACAGTGTAGCCATCTTCTGGTGATGGTTCATGGTTTACATGAAGCTAGTTACCCTTACCTACCAGAAGTCAATAATATTTACTCTTAGAGTGCTACCCTAGTTTGACATGATCTCCTTGACACAATCGTGTTCCTATTATACACCTTGCATTTTAACAAATAATTAAAATGCATAAGTTTAAATAACATCTTCATGACCCGATGTCCCTGAAATATTTAAAACATGCGAAAAAAACAAAGTGCACTCAAATATACAAATCTGTTCGATAATATGCACCCAAAGGTGTGGCCTAGCGGTCAATGAAGTCGGTAAAAACAATGAGATACCACGGCTAAATCCTTGTGGAGGCAAAAAAACACTAAGCGGTTTCTTTAATCATAAGTAATGCTAAAGTGATTTCTTCCCATCTTCCTAACCTTGATGGGCTGATACTTGTACTAGTAATAGCTACGTGCATAAAAATTGTCCCAGAGCTCACACATTAAATTCCTTTTGACAATATGCATCAGTGACAATAGGATCAGCAAAATATAGGATTAGATGGAAACCAACAATGCAAATTTTCTATAGCAGCAGACGAGGAAAATCATTTGCATTGAGATACTAAAAGCAACTTTTGCAGGAGATCCAGCAATCTTTAGATTTAAGCACACAAAACATTTTAGACCATTGCACGGTTGGTTGCAAACTTTCAGAACTTAGAAATTATTTAGGCGCACGAAGAAGACAGCTATACGTTGAGATTGGAGACGGATGTCAAAGAACTGAAGGCACAGAAATATGTCTTGCAAGATGAACAAAACATGAAACCATGATTCACATCAAAATTTACAGAGACGGTTCTTTCATGAGGAAAATAGGAAGTCTAGGCAGTTCTTTCCATGAGACCCTACTATAAGCTCTACTCACCAATAGAGTTGATCAAGACATTAAGAATAGTCAACATTAAAACGAAGCAACAAATGACCGAAACAATGATATGCGGTGAGATGGAAAACAAAAATAAGTAGAAAGATCAAAAGAGCAGTACATTAGGTTATTGCTTCTCCAAAACCTACATTTTTAAAATAAATAAAATACCAAATTAAATATAATCATTTAACACTCTTCCCCCACCGCCTTCTCCTCATGTTCACTTATATTGATTGCTGTGGTAGATTTGTTTCATAAGGGAATGAAAGACTACCTAGGTCCTGGAAGAGTATGAATTGGTTCTTGCTGTGCAAAAGCAAAAACATAAAAAAGCTCCCACTATGTGCAGGTCCGGACTAGATCGGGTCTCATGTGGCCACCAGAAGAAAAAAAAAAAGACAGCAAAGACAAATAAGTACAAGTTGCAGAGCATATTAAGCTTTTTATATGGTTTCAACAGCAAGGGTCAAAACACAGTAATAAATACAGAAGTTAGTTGTAATTTAGAAGAAACAAGAGAGAATTTAGTTTGTAACAGATAGAAGATGTATTGAGAAATGGAACCCAAGTAGAAAGTGATTACTGATGCTGTATTCCAGAAAAAGTTGATCCCAAAACCATTTTATTGCAGTTTGCTTTTGCTTATTTGGAAACTAGATAAAACCCTAGGCTAAAACATTTGAGAAACAAACCCGATAATAATAAAGAATTTAAAGGAAAAAAGATTCAAAGTTTAAAGTTCAGAAACATCTACGCTGATATCTAAATAGCTTTCTCAACAACGTAGGACTAATTCATTATCAAATTGAAAATCAAATTTTGTTGCTCAAAATGGATAAGCAAAGATCTTAACTTTACCTTCTCTAAAGATGGGTGACAACCCTCTCTGTGCCGATGGCTGGAATTGAATAGAAGAGGATGCGAAAATTAATCTATAAATACAAGCAAATCTGTTCTTATCATTGAAAAAGACGATTGATTTTCCTTCCTACTTCTTAGTAAGATGGAATATGAGTGCTTCCTTAATCTGAAGGTAATTATGTCATTCTATATGTATCCAGCTCATTACTGGCTCTATGTAACCCGACACGTGGGGATCCATCATCTCCACATCTACGAAAAGTAAAGCCATCTCCAAAACACTTGCGCTCATGCTCTTAATTTTGTGTTTTTGTTATGAAACAAGAGGGGTTGCTCTGATGGTAAGCAACCTCATTTCGAATTGAGAGGTTGTGAGTTAAACTCTTTTCAAAAGTAAGGTGGAAAGTTTTTGGAGAAAAAGATACTGGGGCTCTATTTGGAAATAACCTTTCTACCCCAGGGTAGGGGTAAAGGGGTAAAGTTTGCGTACATACTATGCTCTCCGGATCCCACTAAGTAGGATTATACTGGATTGTTGTTGTTGTTGTTGTTATGAAATAATAAAAGAACAAGAGCAATACTGCAGAGAGAGAGAAAATTCTTATTGAATTTTGGGGTGATTTACAATGGGTTAAGACCCCTCTATTTATATGAGGAAAAATAACTTAGCCTCAAAGTAAAACTCTTCACAAGATAGACATTCACTCAAAATAGGATATTATTCATAACACTCCCTCTTGAATGTTTACTCAGTAAGTAATGTGCCTCGTTAAAACCTTAACTAAAACAAAACTCAATGGGAAAAAAAATCTAGAAAAGGAAAAAGAGTACACATATCTAATAATACGCCTTTTGGTTGTCTCGTTAAAAACCTTGCAAGTAAAACCAGTGGGACAAAACCTTGTAAGGAAAAAAGAGTGCAACGCACATTAACTCTCCCTGATGAGAGCATCAATTCACATCCTTGAGCCTTCACGTTCCAATCTTGTGCACCATCTTCAATAGATCGTTGGTAGAGATTTGATAAATAAATCAGCCATATTAACTATAATGAATATTTGCACCTTTAAATCATACCTCGTGATAGATATATAATGTCTTCACAAATATCGTTGAATGGATCTTCAATATCTCCATAAAGGTATCCTCGCTATCACATTATCATGCTTATAGTTATAGCAAGATACATTTGTGTATAAATTGCACTGAGAAAGTGGTACCTCAAGATCAAGAATTGTAGATGCTTCAAGCAACTTAAGTCCTTCATGGATTGTCATATAAGTTAAGTCATATAAGCCATATTATAGACTTTAGATGCATATCAAGTTTTCATGTCATGCTAAGCAAATAAGATATCGAAAACTGATTGCACATACCATTGACTTTATAGTTTTAAGTATTTGAATTACATGTCCAAAACTACATATCTTTCATATGGAATCAATTCTACTTGAATTGTATCTCTTCCATTTGGCCAATACTTTTGTGTCTATATTCGATAGACTTAAGATCCTCATCTAAACTTAGCGCTATTATAGATGTCGTCGACGAACATGCTATATTGGTTCCAATAAATTTTCATAAAGACATAACATATAGATCTTTTCATTCATATATTCAGGTACCTGAATCTCTCATGAGATTTTATGAAGTGTTATGTCATGTGATCTTCTATATCACTTGCCTCCTTATTATGATCACTTTGATCATTTGCTCATCTTCTTTATCAAGAAGTTTATTTGAAATCGATTTGTCTATACACTTTAAGCGTACCATAGATTTTGTCCTTCTAGGTCTTAATATGAGCATTTGCAATGAGAATATAGTTACTTTCTTTAGATCAGCAAATGCACATGGTATGCTTTGCAATATATTGCAAACAAATTATCTTTTTATGAACTTCAAGCTCATATTATGATATTCGAGGATCTATATATACCAATGATCCGATCCACGTAACATTTTCTCAACTGTTTATCATGTCTCCCCCTCATGTTAGAAAAATTAACTTATTTCCTCAACTTTGAAAATTCATCTTTGTGCATTATCGTGTTAATATACACTGCACATCAATAATAATAAGATGAAATTATTTGGTTCCTGACCCTGAACCACTTGTGAGGGGAGAATATAATATACTCTCGTATATAACGTATATCAAACTTATATATATAACTTTGTTCTCGTAAAAAACAGTTTAGCTATTAAGTGGAGGCACTCAATAAATTATTTTGCTAAACCAACTATGATGTAAACCAACTTATCAACATGAACTTCTTGAGTAGAAAATCTGGAAATTATGCTCGAAATTAAACTACTGAGCAAGTTACCTTGCAAGCACCGACCAGGTTGCGGGTTAATAATAATCGCACATGTAACCATCTCATAGATGCATCTTATGTGGTATACATGGCAGGTGAATGAGCCCATATTCACCTTTGATATTTCCAGCATTCATGGGGTTCAGTCCCCATTTTAGTTGGTCTATTAATCAATAAGAACAAGCAATGTAAGAGAATTCGTAAAGAACTTTCTAGTTCTTCAATATTTACCAATGTGAATTCTCTTTTATTTTTTGCACATCATAATTAAATTGATATGACTAAACCAGCTATGCCAACTGGATAACAATAAACTCTAAGTTTATTATGATATGGATTTTTATATCAATAAACATCCACTTTATTGAATTCTTTTATTTATGTAGTACAAATTGGAGAATAAAGCGGGTAGCTTTTCACATGCAGATTATTCCCGCTACAAGTTGTAGTAATAGAAGATATCAAATCTTTCCTTTATTTCTTGTCTCAATATAATCAACCGCTTTCGCATATACTCTGGAAACTGAATAAGTTTCTTTGACACTTACTACAAAACAATACCTTATTGGTAATCAATTGTGTTTCTCCAAAATATTATAATTGGATCTTGCAGAGTTCTCAATTAATTTGGTACTACCACATATTCATGAACATTCATATGGTGAATATCTATATTAAAGAGAAAGTTGTACCATTATGGTCATGGTCAAAATTATATACAAGATATGTTTCTTGCATTATTATTGTCCTTTAATAACCACATTACCAAAATATTTTGGCGTACAATAGGTACGATCAATGACCATTCATGCCATAATAATGATATTATTTTATTATATCATCTCAAACCTCCTTCTAGAGGCGAGTGTGGCATATTCACTACCACTAGCACGTTCATATTCTTCCAAGAATGAATATGTATTCATAAATTAGATGTTATCACACTCACATCATGAATGGACCATAATCATCTATATGTGCTTTATAAAATCTCATATTATCAAATTGATGACAAATATTACTTTCGCAGAGTGAAGGATTATTTTGAGAATTCTTATTATTTTCATTATCACAATGATGACGATTATAATTTTGTCTATTGTCACGTCCACATCCATCGATACCTTCACGGCAATAATTTTGTAGACTTATCATATACTGCTGTCACATTTTCTAAAAGGAATGAGAATGGAGCAAATTCAATGGACGAATATTTAATTCTTTGCCCACAATCATACATGAATTTGATCATGGCAAGACATAGAAAATTTACCACGTTGGATAGTTATAATATCTTTCAAGATACCTTAAAGTTGCAATCAAAATTTACCGTCTATGCTTGTATTTAAAATCAAATTATAGAATTACAAGAATTTGAAAGAGAAGTAAAATACTTACCTTAAATCAAGAATTAATCTTGAAGGAAGTTCATAGAACGATTAACAATCATTATGCTCATTATTATGTAAAAATTTAGCATCGTGCATGTATCTAAAGCCATAGTTTTGAAGATTTGCATGAGCCCCTCTTATGGAGATAAGCGTAATATTCTTCATGAACGTCCTTCTAAATTTAAGACTTTCTTTTCAAACTTTATGAATATGCCAAATAGGAACCTCCAGTCGGCTTACAAAGAAAAGTGAGAAGATATGCCGATAAGAGTGAATGCAACATCTAACTGCGTCGAAAACCTCGCCATAAACTCGAAAAGGACCTCTCGAACTCCGCTTTAAACTCCGACTGAAAATATTGAATCTTCACTATTGGTTTTTCTGTAACCCATCAAGCTTCAGAAGCAATTTTCATGGCCATTTTGGGTGGTGTTTCGATGGTCTAAGGGAGGAGCTAAGGTGATGTTACTGGTGTTTCATGGGGGTTTCAAACGATGGCTGCTAGTTTACTAGACTCCGACGAAGGTGGGACTGTTATTAAGAAAACTTCCAGGGAAAGGAAGGGTTGCGTCGAAAAAAGACAACGTTAAAGGTGGGAGGTCGTACTATTCTTGCGGCGCTCCTCCTCTTTTTTTTTCAGTTTAATCTTCTCAAAGAGCTTCTTGAGACGGTAGAGTCTCGTGCTGATAACGTGTTATGAAACAATAAAAGAACAAGAGTAATATTGCAGAGAAAGAGAGAGAGAAAACTCTTGTTGAATTTTGGGGTGATTTACAATGAGGTAAGACCCCTCTATTTATAGGAGGAAAAAAGACTTAGCCTTAAAGTAAAATTCTCTACAAGATAGAGATTCACTCCAAATAGAATTCTATTCATAACAATTTTAATAATTTTTCCTCTGTTGGTATTCTCTTCTAGCCTCTCTTTCATTCATCTTTATTTGTATTTTTCTTGAGGAGTATCAACTGCTTTTGTTCTCTAAACATTTGACAAAAATGCATCAATGAATTACTACTTCTAACTCTTTGTAATTGATTTGTCTGATTGACATGCAAATGGGTAATTTAAATAATAATCGGTTTGATCCTTTTAATTTCTAACAAGTTAAGATATATATCTTATACGGAAAAGGGTCATATATGTCCCTCTACTATTCAAAATAAGCTACATTTGTCCTCCGTTATACTATTTGGCCATATATGTCCCTACCGTTCATATTTCTGGTCATATATGTCCCTCCGACGTTAACTTTTTTTAAAAAAAATTAAAAAGCCACGTGTCAGAGTCCTATTGGTTAAACTAATCCCATTCCCCTTTTTTTTATATTAAAACGAAAATATTTGTAAAAAACGCTAAAAAATTGTAAAAAATGGGAAAAAAATTTGTAAAAACTGGAATTCTTTTGTAAATTTTTTCAAAATTTAAAAAAGGAAAATATTATATTAATTTTTTTTTTCTGTTTTTACAAATTTGTGTTTTCACTTTTTACAAAACAAAATTCTTTTAAAAATGCAAAAATATTGTTTTTTAACAGAAATAAAAATTGTTTAACAAAATATTTTTATTTTTGACAAAATTGTTTAACAAAATTTTTTCGTGTAACAAAATTCCTAGTTTTTACAAAAAAATTCCAGTTTTTACAAAAAATTTTTTCTAGTTTTCACAAAAAAATTCCAGTTTTAACAAATTTTTTTCCCATTTTTTACAATTTTTTAACGTTTTTTACACGAAAAAATTTTGTTAAATAATTTTGTCAAAAATAAAAATATTTCGTTAAACATTTTTTATTTCTGTATTTACAAAAAGAAAATCAGTTTATTTTCAAATTTGAAAATATTTTCAAAATGCGTTTTTTTAAAAAACAATATTTTATTTTGTATTTTTAAAAGAATTTTGTTTTGTAAAAAGTGAAAACACAAATTTGTAAAAACAGAAAAAAAAATTAATATAATATTTTCCTTTTTTAAATTCTGAAAAAATTTACAAAAAAATTCCAATTTTTACAAAATTTTTTCCATTTTTTATAATTTTTTGACATTTTTTACAAATATTTTAGTTTTAATATAAAGAAAAAGGGGAATGAGTTTAGTTTAACCAATAAGACTCTGACACGTGGCTTTTTTTTTTTTTTTTAAAAAGTTAACGTTGGAGGGACATATATGACCAGAAATATGAACGGTAGGGACATATATGGCCAAATAGTATAACGGAGGATAAATGTAACTTATTTTGAATAGTAGAGAGATATATATGACCCTTTTCCGTATTTTATATGCATAAATATGGTATAAAATGATGCAGGTAATTTTTTACCTATGAATTTTTTTCGATCCCAACACCAAGTTAAACGACAGCAGCACACGTGCCAGTCAGCGATCCCTACCCTTTCATCCAATGCCACGCCCCAGGTACTCACCTACGCTAAAAGCTCCAGCACGTTGAGCTCTTTTTTTCAAAATCGCCGGTGGACCAGTCTTTTCGCACTCCCCATTCCTATATATGATGACAGAGTGCACACTGCGCTTAGCCTCTTCTTCTCGCACTCTCTCTGCTCACTTGTGCATCTCACCTACCAGATTCTCTCCTCTCCGCCGATCTCTGCCGTTGACCTCTGCATCTATTATTGGCAAGTCACTTTTTCGCTCGCGCTCACATAGGAGAATATCAGTATTGAGTACAAACTCCTCGAAATCTCAGTTTAGAACTAAATCATCAATGGCTGAGACTGTGACAGGGAAAAGTAAAGGGAAAGTTGAAGTGTTTGATTCTGAAGAGGAACTTGCCGTTTCTCTAGCGAAGTACACGGCTGATTTATCAGAGAAGTTTTGCAAAGAGAGGGGTTCTTTTTCTGTTGTTGTTTCCGGCGGTTCACTTATCAAGTCTCTTAGGTAATTGTTTATTCTCTTCATTGTTAGTCTTTTTGGGATGGTTTTGGTGTTTAAGTTAATTGGATGCTTTATGTTTGTTGCAATTGTACAGGAAATTGGTGGAGCTACCATATATTGATTCAATAGACTGGTCAAAGTGGCACGTTTTCTGGGTGGATGAGAGAGTGGTCCCAAAAGATCATCCTGATAGCAATTATTTGCTTGCTTATGATGCTTTTCTATCCAAGGTATTTTTGTCTTTCTACTACATATTGATTCTACCGCCACAGTGTGTGAAATCCTCTTTTTTTTTTGTTAAAACAATTTTTCGTAGTATGTATATGCTTCTTTCATTTGTTTGGCCGATCAATGGACGGGAAATGATAGGTTTATTGTGCAACTGCTTCCTTACATTTGTCCAACGAGCTGTACTAATTGTTTGAGTTTCTACACAAAGAATGTAAGGTAATTTGAACAGAGGTTGATGGAGAATAAACCTGTAGTTATTAAGCTTTCCATTCATCATCGCCGGATGAAACATATGGAAAATCAGATGCGAAAGTAATTCAGTTCTGAGGAGGGTAATATGTAAACAGGCCTTACCCCTATCCGAAAGGGCTGAGACACTGTTTCCAATGGACCCTCGGCTCAGGGAAGTAAAGGAAAAACAAAAACAAAAGCAAAAGAGCATTAGTAACTCCAGCAAAAGTCGCGTAAATAATTATCTAAACATAAGAACCATAAATAAAAAGGCATGCAATAATATCAAATAGTTACTACCATAAATCATCTAAGGATACACAAATCATCTAAGAATAGCCCTGCTAAATCTCACCCAACCCCGGGAAAGGAGTACGAAAAATTCTAGGAGCCGCTATCCCACAACCCTGATACTAGACTTCCATACTTTCCTATCAAGGGCCATGTCCTTGGAAATCCCCATGTCATGCCTAATCACCTCTCCGCAATACCTCTCAGGCCTCCCTCGCCTCGCCTCACGCCGGCCACCGCCAGACGCTCACAACTCCTCACCGGGGCATCTAGACTTTTCTTCCGCACATGCCCGAACCACCCGAGCCTCACTTCTTGCATCTTCTCATTCACTGGGGCCACCCCTACCTTCTCTCGAATAACTGAATTTTTCATAACCTGGTGTGCCCGCACATCCACCTGAGCATCCTTATCGCCGCAACCTTCATTCTCTGAACATGAGAGTTCTTCTCTGGTCAGCACTCCGTCCCATACAACATGGCAGGTCTAACCACAGCTCTATAAATTTCCCCTTGAGTTTCTGTGTCACTTTCTTGTCACACAGGAATCCTGATGCAAGCCTCCACTTCGACCACCCCGCTCCTATACGGTGAGTGACCTCCCCGTCAATCTCTCCGTCCCCCTGAATCACCGACCCAAGATATCTAAAACTGTCCTTCTTGGCGATGACCTGAGATCCAATCTTCACTTCCTTGCCTACTTCGCTCGGCTCGGCGCTAAACCTACACTCCAGGTATTCTGTCTTAGATCTGCTTATTTTGAAACCCTTAGACTCGAGAGTCTGTCTCCATACCTCTAGCCTCTCATTAACACCGACCCTCGTTTCGTCTATCAAGACTATGTCATCAGCAAATAGTATACACCAAGGCACATCCCCTTGAATATGACGGGTTAAAGCATCCATCACCAAGGCAAACAAGAGAGGACTAAGCGCCGATCCTTGATGGAGCCCCATAACCACCGGGAAATGGTATGAGTCACCACCCACCATCCTAACCCCAGTCTTAGCTCCATTGTACATGTCCTTATAACTCTGATATAGGCTTCCGGCACGCTCTTCGCCTCCAGGCACCTCCATAGCACCTCCCTTGGGACCTTGTCATATGCCTTCTCCAAGTCGATAAACACCATGTGCATGTCCTTCTTCTTATCCCTGAACTGTTCCACCAATCTCCTGACAAGGTGGGTAGCTTCTGTAGTGGAGCGACTCAACATGAAACCGAATTGGTTCACAGATATAGATGTCATCTCCCTCACCCTCGTCTCGATCACCCGCTCCCAGACCTTCATGGTGTGACTTATTAATTTGATAACCCTATAGTTGTTGCTGCAGGATATTCCCTTTGCTCTTGAGCAAGGGCACCACTGTACTCCACCTCCACTCCTCCGGCATCCTTTTGGTCCTGAAGATCACATTGAACAACCTGGAGAGTCACTCCACTCTTGACCTACCCATGCATTTCCAGAACTCCATCGGGATCTTGTCAGGCCCGGTCGCTCGACCCCTACTCATCCTACGCAAAGCCCCAACGACCTCATCCACCTTAATGCGCATGCAATACCCAAGGTCTCTATGTTGTTCTGAATGCCTTAGCTCCCCTAGCTCTATGTTACGATCCCCCTCCTCGTTAAGTAGGTCTCAAAAGTACGCCTGCCACCTCTGCTTGACTTGATACTCCCCCATCAGAACTCTACCATCCTCGTCCTTGATACACCTAACTTGGTCAAGATCCCGTGCCCTCCTCTCCTTTAATTTAGCTAACCGGAATAACTTCCTGTCCCTCCTTTCTCCCCTAATTCCTCGTACATGCGACCAAATACTGCATTTTGAGCTTCCGTAACCGCCAGCTTTGCTTCCTTCCTCGCCACCTTGTAGATCTCCCTGTTCGCTCTCCTTTCTTCCTCGCTTGTGTTCCCTGACAACTTAGCAAACGCCGCCTTCTTCACCTCCACTTTTTCTTGGACTACATCGTTCCACCACCAGTCACCCTGATATCTACCTGAATAGCCCTTGGCTACCCCGAGCACATCCCCTGCGACGTCCCTCACCAAGTTCGCCGTCTTTGACCACATTGCGTCTGCTTCCCCAGAACTTCTCGAAGCTCCACCATCAACTAACCTCCTCTCCAACTCCTGGGCTTTCTCCTTAGTCAAAGCACCCCTTATAATCCGCGGTCGTCCCCGAGTACCCCTCCTCTTTCTCTTCATCCAGAGACCGACATCCATCATTAGGAGTCTATGAAGAGTCGAAAGGGACTCTCCCGGAATAACCTTGCAGTCCTTGCACAAACCTCTATCGCTCCTTCTGAGGAGGAGGTAATCAATCTGAGTCCTTGCCGCGGAACTTCTGAAGGTGACCAAATGCTCCTCCCTCTTCTGAAATGTCGAGTTCGGAATCAGAAGCTCGGAAGCCCTGGCAAAATCAAGCAGTGACGTGCCTCCTCTGTTCTTAACCCCAATAATAATAATAATAATAATAATAATAATAATACGGTTAAGGGTTAAATATATCCTTGTACTATTAAAAATAGGCCATATTTATCCTCCGTTTGAATTTTTTATCAAATATATCCCCACTGTTATACATTAGGGCTATATATATCCCTTAGCCGTTAAAACACCCCTCCATATTTTTTTGTAGTACGTGGCATCTTATGATTGGACCAGACGACCCGCCCCATTCCTTTAATTAAACCCGCCCCGACCCAATTGTTAAATTATGACCCAGCGTTATATTCTGCTGTTGGAATAAGGTGTTCATCAGATGCCTGTTCTGACATACTATTGCAGTCGATTTTGTCATCAGTATCTGCACAAGGTAATTTAAAACAAAAGCATACTGAGATACAGAATTCATGACCACAAACTCCTAAAAAACATATATCTTACATTCGAGGAGGACAAAACCAAATAAAAATACATACTGTCACAAGGAATGGACAGATCTAAAGCTCGGGAACCTCTGTCACTCGCAGCCTCTAACAGAGACGATATTGGCACTTCTATTCCGGATAAAGCATCAAAAGAAGGGTCCTGAGTGGTACAAAATGATGAGTCCTTGAAAGCATCTGAAGCAAAACTGTTGTCAAAACCAGAGAAACCTATTCCACAATTTGGAAGAGCTTCTTTGCCGATTGGTGAAGCTTCCTTGATTGAGATAGGCTGTTCATTAACATCTATCAATCTGTAAAAGCAAAATCCAGGAAATAAGAATGGGTCATAATTTAACAATTGGGTCGGGGCGGGTTTAATTAAAGGAATGGGGCGGATCGTCTGGTCCAATCATAAAATGCCACGTGCTACAAAAAAATATGGAGGGGTGTTTTAACGGCTGAGGGATATATATGGCCCTAATGTATGACAGTGGGTACATATTTGATAAAAAATTCAAACGGAGGATAAATATGGTCAATTTTTAATAGTACACCGATAATAATAATAATAATATTGCAATAAAATAATATTTGAGCAAAAATACACCAATTGGCTTGAGTCGTGCTGGACACTGTTCTAAGAAAATATTTCAGCAGTGTGAAATATTTCTCCAGGATTAAACAAGCCTACCTTTATTAGGGAGGATACAAGAATCATCAAAATTAAATATTACAAACCCAGCTAAAAGGAAAAAGAAAGACCAACTAATATGAAATATTAATCAAATATTATAGGAAAATATTTGGAAGAGAGAGGAGAGAGACATTTGAGAATGTCTTTCTCATTATCCAAATTGGCTTTAAGGGAGGACCATTTTATAGGCAAAAATGCATAAGGCTTCTCTTGCCACTTGTCAAATTCCTTGACATTTGTCAAAGCACTTTGCCATTTGTCAAGGCAAGATGTATGCATCTTGACAAGTATCTTGTCTTTCAGAAGGCCTAAGCACTTGGCCAATAACAACTTTAAAATATTGCCACACTGTTAGGAGTTGAGGCCAGTGGTATAAGAGAATGCAAGTTGTGCCCATAGTGTAAGCACATAATGTACCAGAATGTCTTGGATTAAGACACTAATAAGAAATTCTGCTAGTGGATCAGCGAGGACTAAAATGACCTGGTGGCCCCCGTTAAAAGTGTGAAAATATACGGGAAAAGGTAAATACTTCCTCCATCCCAATTTATGTGATACTGTTTGATTAGACACGGAGTTTAAAGAAAGGTTAAATGTTTTCTAAATACGTAAAGGTGTTATTTTTCTGGGACTAACTAAAAAGGAAAGAGTTAATACCCTAAAACCCCCTTAAACTATTACTCCCTCCATTTCAACTTATGTGAACCTATTTCCTTTTTAGTCCGTACCAAAAAGAATGACCTCTTTCCTTATTTAGAAACAATTTACCTTTACACAATGATTTATAGCCACACAAAATAAAGGTGCATCATTTTACACCACAAGATCAAAAATCTTCTCTCTTTTCTTAAACTCCATGCCTAGTTAAATAGGTTCACATAAATTGAAACGGAGGGAGTATATTTTTGTCAATTTCCTACTTAAATTATTTAGTGTCCCCAAAACTTCCCTCAACTATATTGCCCTTCATATTAAAACCCCCTTGTTGCTGACCTGGCATAACGTGTGTAAATATTTGCCTGGGAGCGCGTGACAGCTGAAAAAAGCCATCAAAATGGCCTACCTGACAGAATAACAGCTAATTAGTCTAACCCTCTTTTAAATTTATTTTTTTTATAAATATTCTTCTTATTTCAGTTATATCCACCTTTCTTCCTCACTTTTTTATCATTCTTACTTATTTTTTCACCTTTCTTCTTTATTTTTCACATTCTTCTCTTTTAACCTTTGTTCTTCAGTTCTCCATATGGGTTTCCTCTGAAAAAATTTCTCACTCTCATGTTTGTTCTGAAATGATTTGTTCTCTTTCTTGTTTTAGTCTTCTTTCATATGTTACACATATTATTGAAAGAATACCAATTTAAATCTTCTTATTAAGCTCAACACCTTGTAGAGAATAAAGTTGAACTCTTTGAACTTTCTTTATGTAATCTAAAATTAGTGTATGTAATTGCTTGCCAATTTATTTTTTATTTGCGAAATTTGTTTTTGAATAATCTTTTTATATGTAATATAAGATGATTTTTAAGAAATGCAACACTATATGCTTTTATTTATATTTTTACTGTGCTACTAAGTGAATATAAATAAGTACTTATTCAATTCGAGTCTAGCATAAAGCAAAATCACAATTAAACCTAAAATTGACACAGGACATTATGATATTATTTTGACCAAAATTACTAAAATTAATCAATCATCAGAGAGTAATACATCATGAATAAACTGTATAAAAACTTTGTATATACCATAAATTAATATAGACGGACGCACCTCTAAAAGACCAACATGGGTTTTTAATATATAGGGGAATATAGTTCAGTGGGTTTTGGGGATACCAGATAGTTTAAGTAGCTAACTGACAAAAAAGTGATAGTGTAGGCGGGTTTTACGCCGAGTTAAATGGCTAGATATAGTGCTACATGGCACATTTTTTAGATAATTAGGAGCGTGTACTAGACACACCTCTAAGAATGCAATGAGGAAGTTTTAATATGAAGGGCAATATAGTTCAACGGGATTTTGGGGACACCAAATAGTTTAAGTAGGAATTAGGGAGATTTTAGGGTATTAACTCAAAAGAAAGTGCCATATAAAATGGGTCTAAGGGAGTAAATATTAGTTATTTAGCAGCCATTTGTCCATAAATTCTCGTGCATGAAACTAGCTACTTGGCTAAAATATTATTAAAATATTTCTTACAATCCCCAGATATTTCAAAAGTTTCTTCAAGAAAATAGAGCAGAACTTGCTGGATTTGTATTTAAAGTAGTATACACTTCGAGGACTTCACCTATATGAGAGTGAAAGAGTGCCTCTCCTATAATCTTTTGGCCAAAAACTCTAGAGTTCTCATGAATAATTAAGCATGTGCATGGCATGTTTGTGCAAAACCATGTCGAACAACTTAATCGGGAGGGGTCAAATGTTATTGATGAAATTTTTTCCTTGCAATAAGAATTACTAGTTCATATAAATTTCATATTTCACCAATAATTTTGTGAGCCAAATTTTATCGGTATAAGTTTGGTTCATACATGAGATTTTAAAGATAAATGGTAAAGTGAATTAGCTAAGTGACTCCATACATAATAAGTTATAGATAAGTGGCATGGCACTTGTCATGATTAAAGGCATATTCTTATCCTGTATATAGCTAATCATACCCCAATTTTTAATCTGTGTCACAACAACGACCCAGTCAAATCCCACTAGTGGGGTTTTGGAAGGGTAGTGTGTACGGAAGGGTAGTGTGTACGCAAACCTTACCCTTACTCCGAGAGGGTAGAGAGGATGTTTCCGATAGACCATCAACGAAAAGAAGACGAAAAGAAGGCGATATATTTGTACCATTAATAGAAATCATAGAACAAAGAACACCATCAGCAAAACCAAAAAATAGATGAAAAGCACAACAATAACCAGTAGATAAAGCCCGACACTAAGAGGAACGAAAGAGTAGTGTGAACTCAACATTAACCATTAACAGTCTAAGACCAATTTTTAATCCGTGTTAATGCACCAAAATTGGTTTTCCTTATGGCTTTATCACAACAACGGCCCGGTAAAATCCTACTAGTGGGACCTGGGGAGGGTAGTGCGTATGCAGACCTTACCCCTTTATGAGAGAGTAGAAAGGCTGTTTCCTATAGACCCTTGACTGAAGAAACCAACAATTACTAATTATGACCTCATACATACTCCCTCGAGCCTTATTTCCTTTGCAGTGAATTTCCCTACAAACACCTAGTTGTTTTATCTTTTCTGTTCATAACGTGCTTGTTGTTATTTAAATTTTGTTATTCATGTTTCCACTGTTAGAAGAAAACTTGTTTAATTGGGGAAAAACTTTTACGTTGTGGAAATAGTTTCTTAGTACCTAGCACGACTATAGACACGACTTAAGCCATTCATATATCTCTTAAATAATAATATTTATTTACGTTCTTTGTATTTTTTTTTATGGAAAAGGGACCTTTCCCTTATATTTGCCAACAAATATCTCGTCGTTAATGCATTTTCTATGTTGTCTCTGCTTAGTAGATCAAATAATTTTCTTGCGAGAAGGTCTTAGAGGATCAAATCATAAATGCTGACTAAACATGTTAGTACTAAGATCATGTGAGTTTCGAGAGCTGTCTGAGGCTTACAGTGAAGTACCTCTCAGGATTCAGTTCAATGATCCACCGACTTTTAATATGCCATAAGTCCGAAGAGAGTAAATGTCCTTATCCTAAGCTGCAACCAGCGTCAGTTTGTTCTTGGATAGAGCAAAGGCTGCCGATCTTATTGGATTAAACATGTGGTCACAGAGGTTGTTGTTTCTGGTATTTGTTAAAGATGGAAATGCAGAAACAAAGCCGGTTTTCCCTCCTTCTATTGTTTCGGGCAGGGGGTGGAGGTGTTGGCTGCTTGCTTTCTCACGTTTTCATTTGAGAATTACACTATTTCTATTGTTACTTTCAGTCTTAGAAGGATATTGCAAAAGTAGGAGAAAGGTAGAACCAATTGTCATACGGGCAAAATGATTTCTCGCCAAAAGAATTCTGGTAAATTATGGGAAAACCTTTGGCATGGTAAACAGACCTGCGCCCTGTTACTGATACCCCTATTCACCCCCTTTGGATGTGACCATTTGACTTTTGCTCCTTGTAGCTTGACGCTATTTTTGGGGCTCTTGATTAATCATGTGCAAAGTAATTGTGCAAAATTGACCATTAATCAACACTCTTTAACAAGATCGAAATCTTTAAACTTCTATCATCACCAAAACATCTTTGGATTTTTGATATGTTATAGTTTCTTTATTTTTTATTTTTTCGGTAGTTAAGTTGAGTAGGCTCTTTACATTGAACCAAAAAAAGCAAATTTACCTATGTGGGTTTTCTCCTCTTTTTTTTTGGGGTGGGGGGGAGGGGGGGGGGGTGTCATTTAAATCCTCTCTTCATAATGCACCCTAAAAAAACAAAAACAAATGTAAACAAGTCCGTGGATATCATAAACCTGATTGTTTGGATGAGCTGGATATGTCAAGTAACTTTTAAACAGCATTTCTGGGGTACATGGAGTAACATTATGTGATTCATTGTAAAAGGGCAACATATAAAGAATTTGAAAAAAGAAACTGTATGCTGTATAAAAAGAAGTAAGAATATTCAACATTAAATTTTACTTTTCGCTTGCGCAGCGTATCCATAAATTCCTGATATAAAGAACTTGTCAACCCTTGAAGCCCTTCTATCAATGACTTCTAAACAATATCTGAGGTCCCTCTTCTTTTTCTCTCGTTTGCCTGGCACTTAATATGAGAAATAATATTGTATTTGCAAAATACTTCAAACATTACCATTTTTAACCTACCTACAACAACAACAACAACAACCCAGTATAATCCCACATGAGGGTAGTATGTACGCAGACCTTACCTCTATCCTGGGGTAGAGAGGCTGTTTCCAAATAGACCGCCGGCATCCTTCCCTCCAAGAACTTCCCACCTTGCTCTTGGGGAGACTCGAACTCACAACCTCTCGGTTGGAAGTGGGGGTTGCTTACCATCAGAGCAAACCCCTCTTGTCATTTTTAACCTACCTACTTTAAACGAAATGGTAGTGCTTTGAGATTTCTGTTGCTAGAGTAGTTTAGTGGGGTATAATCTGCAGGATCAGCTGGAGGGTAATTGAACAGCTTGAGCAAAATTGACATGTTTGGAAGTTCAATGAGTATAATTGCTCGTGCTCAATACCATGTAGAGTTGCTGATAAGCTCAGATTGAACTTATGTTGACTTTGCTTAACTCCAGCTTAGTATGATTTAAGCGGGTTTGAAATATATCCTCAATCTTGGCCCATGCATTTCTAGTGAAGGTTCTTCTGTTACTCTAGCAAGTTAAATGGGGTTGCTCTGAGCTGTGCCATCTTATCTGGCAGTCCCAGCAGCTCCAGAGCTACAGACTATTTGAAATGAAGATGGTTACAGACTAAATCACCAAATTCTTATAAGACTTTAGAGATGTTTGCGTGGCTGCTGAGGGCATCTTTTAGATTACAAATTGTTCATATTACTTGCATCACATACAAAACTGCCTAAACGGTCTGATCTTATTAAGAATGAGGCATGAGCTGTTACTTCATCAATTTTCCTTTTATATCTTACTTCTACCTACTTAACTTTTAAACTCATCTCATCACTTCTCTCATTTCACATCTTAATTCTATTTACTATGCTTTTAGCCTCACTTCTTGTTCTCTTGGACAGGTACCTATTCCTAGTGGCAATGTGTATGCCATAAACGATGCATTATCAGCAGAGGGTGCGGCAGATGATTATGAGACTTGTCTAAGACACTTGGTTAAGACCAAGATTGTAGACATATCTGACGCTACTGGATTTCCAAAATTTGATGTGATGCTATTGGGTATGGGTCCCGATGGGCATGTAGCTTCCTTATTTCCCGGGCATCCTCTTGTCCATGAGAAAGAGAAGTGGGTCACCTTCATCAAGGAATCTCCAAAACCTCCACCGGAAAGGATTACATTTACATTTCCTGTAATAAACTCATCGGCAAATATCGCTCTTGTTGTAGCAGGTGCTGGGAAGGCAGATGTAGTGCATAAATCTCTAGGTGCTAGTAAAAGTTCTGATTTGCTTCCCGTGCAGATGGTTTCACCTGAAGGAGAATTGGTTTGGTTTTTAGACAAGGCTGCCGCTTCAAAGCTGTAAGGATGAAGATATTTGAGTTGTGAATTAGTGCTTCACTGCTGTGTGTGTATTTTGTAATTTCAAATGCATTCTCGAGAAGGGATATTTTTCCCAGTGTTGCCAGTAAAATGTTGCGGTTTCATATGCCATTATCCAATTTTTGGCAGTTTCTCCTCACTTTTTTCTGTGATGATTCTTTTCTCACTAACTCGCTAATAAAAGTGGAGTTTGTGCTGTTAGTTTCTTTTCGTCTATGGGTTAGGCATGTGGACAGATTCTTTGTATCATTGCGAAGGTATGATATGCTAAATTAGTTAATGGTGGAAAGCATGCTTATTTGATGATAAAGCTTAGGAAGTTTTGCCATTCTTTGCCAAATGAAGGGGCTGGAAAGCAATAACGTAATGGCTTCACAACAAAGTGATAGAGATGGATTATTAGTTTTGCTTTCTAAAATTGCACTGGGGAAATATAGTCACTAAAAAGTAGCCTAAAATGGCGACCAATTAAGGAAGCAGACAGCGCTGAAGGCCGACATTGAGATATATGTGGCAGAGGCGCTCCTGAAAAACAGCCAAATTGAGGATATATATTCTTCAAAGAGAGGACCAGAAGAGCCCCCCTAAGTTATTGGCATTTCAAATCCTCAGAGAGGTGACACCCCATTTTGCCAGCAGCCCACCACTATCCACTGATTTTGCTCTCTGATCTCGCTGTAAACAAGAACTTGATCACTTTAGTGTTCTTCTGGCTTATGAATTGTGACTTAAACAGTCCTCTATCTCAGGTCTTATTTTTCTGTCAATAAACAATCTTGTTGCTTATTACTTAGTAAGTAGTTAGTAGATTTAAAGCCACTTCTGTGTACTAGGAAACAAACAGTAAGGTTGTCAATTATAAGGAGGGTTCATTGCCAATTTTGTTAAACTGGTGAAGTAGCATCCATGAAACAAAAATCACAATCTTTAACTGGGAGTTAATTAGGAGCAAATCAATGGTTAAAAGATCCCAGCTTTGACACCATGAATTTCACCCTCACAGCATTTGGTGTAGTTGGTGCAAGTGAATAGAGACAACTGGAAGGTGGCGGAATGCATGTGACTTCTATTGAAATGTATTGCTTGATTTAGGTCTAATTTTGTTCCAGGATAAGAAGAGAAGCATTTGGGTGAAGATAGGAGAGGAAAAAGAGGGTAACAACAAAAAGAATGGGGAGTCTATCTCATCAACCAGACTTGGTTTCCTGTCTCCTTAGAACTCAAGGATACAGTAGTACGAGCCTATAGAACAGATCCTGTTCAAGTAAGGTCGTGCCCTTCAGTTGTAGTAAATGGCTGCCATTAAACAGCAAACTGATAAGTTAATGCGTCGACGTGGGACTCCAAAGCCAAGCATTACAACACAAATTAAATTATCCCTTCAGATTTGAGCCTTTATACAATTGGTCAGAATGAGAAAAATAAACATAATTAAGGTAACATGGAATGAAGAAATTTTGATACAAATATTTTTTTATTTGTTTAAAATAGATTGACACCTTTTTATACCCCTTTGTAACTCTGTAGTCCTAATATTTCTATCTTAGTTTTGAAGACACTTTCTTATAAGAATATTATTACATGTTAAGGCCTTAACGTTCAAAGGTTTTTCTTATATATTGTACGCATGTTTAATTAATGCGTCAAATGTATTATTTTCTTAGACCTTGCTTCCATTAAACACCATTGTATAAAATGAAACTAGTGTAATTGTCAAAATCAATTTTTTTGTCTGAAATCTATGTTCCTTTTTTTAAGGTAAGTTGAACCATATAAAGATCAAGGATGATTTATATATATATTAGACAAATGATTGCATGACGTTGGGGCTTTCCTGGGGTATCTGTTTTTAAAATAGTTTATTTTACTGGAGGGGCAAACTCGAAAATACCAATTTATCCCTTGGTTTGATTTGGTTTGACATTAAATTTTTAAACAAACGAAATCAAATTATCTAATCAAATCTATAAAATATTCATATAATACTAGTCGCTTGGTAAGCAATGTATATCGTATTCATGAGATTTTGTTTTTTAAATGACATAAATCAATATGTCCAAATTATAAAATACCGATGTATGTTGATGTTTAAATATTTGGATCCACTCAAGTGGATCTTCGTCCCGTTTGTTCGAGTATTTATTTCAAGTCTTGCCAACTCAAGATAATAAGGTGTAAGGGTGGCAATTAGTTCACTAAAAACTTGAAATTTTACTGAGTTATTTTTTCCCTATGTACTACTTACAAGAGCTTCTTGCTTTAGTAAGCTTCTATGTTATAGTACTCATGGTTAGAAATTGAAATAAAAATTTTCTACAAAAAAGAACCCATTAAATAATCACTTGGTTAAGCATATTTCTATTTATTATCTGGTTTCATAGATGCCCCAGTTAGGAGGTGCGAGCGGTTGGCTTTGGCAGGTGCGAGAAGAGGTAGAGAGCGACGTAAGAAGTATTGGAGCAAGGTGATCAGGCAGGACATGGCGCGACATCAGATTTCCGAGGATATGACTCTTGATAGGAACACGTGGAGGTCGAACTTTAGGGTTGTAAGTTAAGGGGTAGTCGAAAGTTTTCCCCTCTTTATACCGGGTAGTCTGATAGAGTTTTGTCTAGTATTAGCGGTCTATATTGTGTTTACATTATTTTGTTGTTTTGTATAGTATTATGTTATTGCCTTTCACTTATTTGTTGTCTCTTACAATGTTGTGATTACCTTTCTGGCTTCTTTTGTTGTTACAGACCTTTTCTTTTGTTTCTTTTCACATATTATTGTCTCTTCTGTTGAACCGAGGATCTTCCGGAAACAACTTCTCTACCCTTCTAGGGTAGGGGTAAGGTCTACGTACACTCTACCCTCTCCCGACCCTATTAGTGGAAGTTTTACTGGGTATGTTGTTGTAGTATCTGGTTCTTTAGTAACCTTGGTTAACCAGGTCTTTGAATAGTTATCATTACTATGTTCATGAAATTCATCTGGTAACACAAGAAACTCGATGAGGCTTAACTAAACTTCCAATCATGTCTCACTAACGTTCAGAAATTTGACTCTATTCAAAGTTAGATTACTTAACTAGAAAAGGAGTGATACAGATTTTACACAGCCATGGAAAATGCCAAAGCCAATGAAGCAAGCAGTACCCCTGATGTCAGTTAAATAGCTATCTAGCCAAGCAGTTCATATAAACAATTACACCTACATGACGAACTTCCCCAAAACCAGATCGAGATGAGCAAGCTAATGAACTTGGTAAGAAGGATGTCTTCTTCGAGCCTGTTGCACTGAGAGAGGAGGTCGTCTGTTGTGTACCTGGACATGCCGGAGAAAGAGTTCAGAGGCATAGAGGTATCCAAAGTTAAAAGTTCGGGATGATACAGGAGGGCAGTTCAGGACACATTCAATTACCAAAATCACACACAGATATACATATAAATCATGCATGTGTTAAGATTTCTTGCTACATACGAATCTGAAACTACTACTGTTGAAGGCCCGTGATTCTTAGGACATCACATATACCCCTTGGCCTAAACATGTGGTGCATGCTATCAAATAACATAGGATTTGATTGGCATATCCAAGACTCAAGGCAAAAGAAAGATAGCAAAAAATACTATATGCTAATTGACATGATTGCACCCAAGCATCTCTGAAGAAATGAAGTCCATACCCCAATTTTTGTCATCTGACGACAAGAGGAACATCTAACTGATGGTGCCCCATAAGGGTACATGAGCAGCACTGCACAACCTCCGCATTTAACTTGTCCAACCTCATGAGCTGCAGCGGTAACAACCAGAACCATATGAGTAAGTTCCATAAAAATGAGTCAACGGTTCTAATTTCAACCATAATATTATTCAACGGTTATCCATGAGAACAAGAAACTGATGAAATTGTCTATGTTCTGTTTTCCCACTATCTAATTATGAGAGGTTTGGCATACCATTTCACAGTAGATAGAAAAGATTTACATTATCAGAGGGAAAAAACAGAAGAAAAAGCACCACAAGGTTGTATAAAGTGCTGATTTCTGAATAAAGAAATTAACTGCTCATACTCTCAATTTTGAAATAGCTTTGTATGTGATATTTTCAACAATGTTGGCACATGTCATGGTTCAACAGAACTTGCACATGTCAGTGTTTTTGATAGCGCGCGGCGACAAATAGCGACGAAGGCTCGCTTCAGTGAGGCGAGAGGCGCGCAGCGAAGCGCTCGCCTTTTTGATGTGAGGCGACAATTTATAAAAAAAAAAAAAAAATATATATATATATATAACTAAAAACTCAATAACAATAATATGTTAATAAATATATCAATTTAAAAATTAAAAACTCAATAGATATTCATAAACTCATAATAGATTCATAAATTAAAGAGTACTAATAGTCTAAACTCTAAAATAAGCAACATTTATTCTTCTTCAAGATTTCCAAATTCCACAATATCATAGTTGATAGCATTATATTGGCTATCATCTTCTTCATCCTCTGAAACTTCATCATTTAGGGTGGTGGACCGGCTTGAACTTGCTACCCCCTTTCCCTTGTACGTTGAACTTGAAGAACTCGCTCTAAGTCCATAAATGTTCTCCTCAAGTCCAACAGCCATAGAAACGGTACCCCAATCAAGATCATCTCCTTCATACACTTGTTCATCTTCGTGATTTTGGGGGGCTCCAGTTAACCATTCATTTGCCTCATCAATATTGTCCAACAAAATTGGATCAATAGTATCGCGAGCTTCATAACGTCGCCTCAATGTTCTATTGTATTTAATATACACTAGATCATTGAGACGCGATAGCTCAAGCCTATTCCTTTTCTTGGAGTGAATCTGCGCATCAAGTTATTTAGATTAAATAGTAAGTACTAATAATAATACAATATAGAATATATATTAATATAACAAATCTACTTCTTACATGCTCAAATACGCTCGTCTTCTTGACATCTTTACCCGAGTCTTCTTGACATCATTACCCGGCATCGTACATCCATGATGCAAAGGCACTGACGGCGCGATCCCTCAAAGTCTTCTTGACATCTTTACCCGAGTCTTCTTCACATTTTCCCCTTTCTTTTTGTTTTGCCGAGTAATAACGATTGATAGGGCCTTTTGGCAACGAACGTGCCGTGGATGACCCACTAGATTGAGAGTGCCTTTTAGGGGGGGGGGGAGGTCCCATTTCATCTACTTCATCCATATCATCATCTTCATCAATTAGATTCACCGATGCTTCATAATTCATTTGAGTTCTTACTGAATTTTTCTTTTTAACAAAAGCTTTTATTTCCTCCCTAACCTCGGGCGGACAAAAGGGACATTGTATTACATTTTTATATCCACCGATCAAATGTTGCTTGTGACGAGTTATTCCACCATTATATGTTTTTTCACAGAACAAACATTTAATTGCAGTTCTTGACTGGCCTTGTATAGCATAATTCCAAGCTATATCACTTCGTTTACTATTATCGGATGACGCCATTTCAATTTCAGCACTGTTTAAAGAAAAAAAGAGCAATAAATCAAATTAATTTACTGACTGACTTTTTTTTTTTACTGTTCACAGGTCTGAAAAAAAAACAGTGCGACTGGAGTGACTATTTTTTACTGTTCACTGGTACTGGTCGAAAAAACAGAGGACTCTGTTTTTTGACACTGAAAAAAAAAAATTGTCGACAGGTCGACTGGAAGAAGAAGGGAAAAAGAAGAAAAAAGAAAGAGAGAAGAAGGAAGAAGGAAGAAAGAGAAAGAAGAAAGAAGATGAACATACCTGGACTCGAGAGAAGAAACAAGATGAAGATGATTTGCTGCTTTCTTTTTTGCTGGTCGAGTGCTTTTCCTTTGTCGACTGGTCGACTGCTTTTCCTTTGTCGAGTGAAAACCCTAGTTTTTGTGTTTTTGTAATTTGTAAAGCTGCTGATGTGTTTTAATTAGCCCTGACTGTCAAAATAGCGTCGCCTCTCTGCGCCTCTCGCCTCAGCTCGCCTTGCGCAACACAGGCTGTTGCCAGCGCTAACCAGGATCGCCTCGCCACACCTGCTCCTGTGGCGTCAGCCCTTCGCATCGCCTCGCTACGCGCTAAAAGCGCTGTAGCGAGCGCCTTTCATAACACTGTGTCATGGTTCAACAGAACTTATATAAGGGGCTACCTACCAGTGATAAACTGAAACAACTATCAACAACTTCACTAGAATACATCTGATTTAATGACCAAAGGGTAAAATGAAATCAAGGACTGTTGGAATCAAAGGGTAAAGGAGGAAGCAAAAACCTACCAGTACAAAATTGACGGTCTGGCAGCACGAGCACTTCACCAATTTAGCCCCCTGTGGATAAGTAAGTAATTGTCGGCAAGAACCACAAACCATCTGACCCATTTCTGCACCAAACCGTACACCAAAAATGTGAATATATTATTTAGTGATTATTTTACACTGGACACTTCTGAAAGAGGAGGCCAGCAATAGTAACAATGGACTTTGCTTTTTAATTAACCATAAGAAGAAAGATAATGTATGATCGCGAAGACAACAATATTGTAATCATTGAACTCATCTACAAACTGACGAAAATTGAGGAACTGAAAGTCTGTTACTCTCCAGTGAAAATGACTCACCGGCAGAAAATGTTGTTGCATGTGATGAGGATTGAGGTGCTGTAGGCTTAATCCGGGGTAGATGTGATGTAGGTTGCTTTCAATTGGGGGCATTACCTCCTCATTTGTTGTGCCTTCTTGTTTGCTACCCATCTCCATTTCTGATAGTTGAACAGTTTAGTCATCATCTCCCCAAAAATGTCCATAGAAAAGGAAAAAGAAATACCAAGTGAAACTATTAGATCAAGGCCCACATGCTGCAATGTAATAAAGTCAATCTTATCTTTAAATACTTGAAGGGGAGCCTTGGCGTAACCGGTAAAATTTTTGTCATGTGACCAGGAGGTCACGAGTTCAAGCCGTGGAAATAGCCTCTTGCAGAAATGGAGGGCAAGGCTGCGTACAATAGACCCTTGTAGTCCGGCCCTTCCCTGTACCCCGCACATAGCGGTATTTTAGTGCACCGGGCTACCCTTTTTTTCTTTAAATACTACTAAAATTATATACAAGCCAGTTAAGAAATGTGAAAGGAGTTAAAATGACTGAAAACAGATTGGACGCAATTCTTTGGCATGACACAGAGGTTCACTGCTCTACTTTAACGCATTATATATAGTTATATGCTATTAAGGAATTGCAGCAGAGTTTACCAGAAGAAGCAACTGATGTTGATGAATGAGGTGGTGGTGTAGGTGGTGATGAATGTCCAGCCATAGGAATGGATTCTGATCCCCGTGGATGCCCTTCTTTTTCAACTACACAGTGCTGTTTATTCCCCATCTCAACATCTACAAAAGCTAATGTTAGCTAGTTTTTAAAAGTTAAGGATATTGAATAAATAGAGTTTATCCACTGCCAAATAAGCACCAAACACATGTGCTAGCCACTTAGCTATCTACATGCCCAATTTTTATATATGTTATACAGCATTAGGTGATTGAGTCAAAAGCTAATGTTATTCCCCATCTCAACATCTACAAAAGCTAATGTTAGCTAGTTTTTAAAAGTTAAGGATATTGAATAAATAGAGTTTATCCACTGCCAAATAAGCACCAAACACATGTGCTAGCCACTTAGCTATCTACATGCCCAATTTTTATATATGTTATACAGCATTAGGTGATTGAGTCAAAAGCTAATGTTATTCCCCATCTCAACATCTACAAAAGCTAATGTTAGCTAGTTTTTAAAAGTTAAGGATATTGAATAAATAGAGTTTATCCACTGCCAAATAAGCACCAAACCCTGGTGGCTAGCCACTTAGCTATCTACATGCCCAACTTTTATATATGTTATACAACATTAGGTGACTGAGTCAAAATACTCAAAGAATAAGGTTATCAAAAAGGCAGAAATGGTCGAAGATTAGCTCTCCAAGGAACCAAATGTCGAATTTTAGTACTTTTTAAATCTGGAGTTTGAGTATACAAGCTTTTTAAGGCATGAACCCGAAAACTTGTATAATTAATGAGAACCTCTCATGTTTTATGCTTATAAATATTGGCTATACCAAGAAATACCTTAAATGTCAAACCTCCAACAGCTAGAATGTTGGCCACATATTAACCCCTAAACTAGTCTTAACAGACAATAATTGAGTATACAATGAAACTAGGCCCAAATAGACCAGAGTGGATATAGAGGATTCGTATAGCCGACCCCACTCGTTGGAATTGAGGCATTGTTTTGTTTGTATTATCTCTCGATTTCCATATCTTGAATATAATTCCTCACTTGTCTTTTTTACGTGTTCCTATAGAATTAATTTCTTCTTTGTTGGGCCTGCCTTATTTCAATCACAGACCACCTGCAGTTTCAATCAACACAAAGACACTGGGCATGCCATCTATCTTACCACACTGATCAACAAGCATGAACTTACACTGAACTCTGAAAGGTGTTACATAACTGAGGCCCGTGATATTCTGAACTAATTCAGAAAAAACACAAGCTTGCAGGTACACATATGGCATGTAATTGAAACTACGGTATTTTAGCACATAATACTTGAACTTGCAAATATGGACACTTAGAATCTGAGTAGAAGAGGGAGAACTTACCAGCAAGAGTCTGTTGTGTCCCTAATGGTGGTGTAGATGTTTGTAGTGGCTGTAGTTGAGGGATCAACTGCCATCCTGGTGGTGGACCATTATCTTCATCTTCAGCGACTTCTTCCTTCTTCTCCATTTCTATATCTGAAAGTCAGAAGGCTAATTTTTATGAACCAAACAAATCAAGAAGACTCATTCATCCCCAGATTCTTCATAATCTTAGTGGAAAACTAGATGAAGCCAGCATCTAGTTCATTTACATAGAGCATCCATAATGCAGAAGAATTAATGCTGATTATAAGCCTTGCGTATTATTACTTTCAATTGTTTACATTAATAATTTGGCAAGAATAAGCCAGTGAAATTGCAAACCTTTAAGAGACATCACCAAAAAAAGAACCAAAAAGAGCACATCGCAATTGAAAACATAAACATGGATACTTAGAATCTGAGTAGCAAAGAGAGGACTCACCGGCAAGAAGAGCTTGTTGCGTCCCTGATGGTGATGGTGATGTTTGTAGCGGCTGTAGTTGAGGGGTCAACTGCCATCCTGGTGGTGGACCAGTATCTTCATCTTCAGCGACTTCTCCCTTCTTCTCCGTTGCTGTATCTAAAAGTAAGAAAGCTAACTCTTATGAACTGAATAACTCAAGACTCGATCATCCCCAAATTTCTCCTAGTCTTAGTGGACAACTAGATAAAGCCAACATCTAAGCTCAGTCACATGAGAGCGTCCATAATGCAGAATATACTAATGCTGATCATAAGTGTTGCATATTTATACTTTCAATTGATTAAATTAATTGTTCGCAAAAGAATAAGCTAATGAATTGCAAACCTTTGAGAGACATTACCAAAAATCAACCACAAAAGTTAGCAACTGAAAAATGTAAACATGGACACTTAGAATCTGAGTAGAAAAGAAAGGACTCACCGGCAAGTAGAGCTTGTTGCATTCCTGATGGTGGTGTAGATGTTTGTAGTGGCTGTAGCTGAGGGGTCAACTCCCTGGTGGTGGACCATTATCTTCATCTTCAACGACTTCCTCTTTCTTCTCCATTTCAATATCTGAAAGTCAGATGGCTAAATCTTTTGAACCAAATAAATCAAGAAGACTCAGTTATCCCCAAATTCATCCTAATCTTAGTGGACAACTAGATGAAGCCAGCATCTTATCTCATTCACATGAAAGCATCCTTAATGCAGAACTAATGCTGATTATAAGCCTTGTACATCATTACTCTACAACAACAATAACAACAACTACCCAGTAAAATCCAACATAGTGGGTCTTGGGAAGGTAATGTGTACCACACCTTACCCCTGCCCGATAAGGTAGAGAGACTGTTTCCAATAAACCCTCGGCTCAAAAAGACGGAAATAAAGAAAAACAAGGAAAACAAGAAAAGAAAAGAGAATTCATTAGTAACTCCAGTAAAAACCATTATAATAACAGAAGAATAAAAACCAAAAGATGAATGACATGCAATACCAGTAACCAAAGTCTAAGGCATCTAAGATAAACATCAAGAATAGTGTGGGTTCAACATAAACTGCAAGCCATCTAAAATCAACCTTAAACCAACTCCGCTTCACCCCGGTATGCAGTAAGGAAAGCTCTACTACCCCTATCCTACAACTCTAATGCTTGCCCTCCAGGCCTTCCTATCAAGGACATGTCCTCGAAATCTGCAAACGTACCATGTCCTGCCAGATCACCTGTCCCCAATACTTCTTAGGTCTCCCTCTACCTCTTCTCGTACCCACCACGGCCAACCACTCACACCTCCTCACCGGAGCATTGATGCTTCTCCTCTGCACGTGCTCGAACCATCTGAGTCTCACTTCCCGCATCTTGTCCTCCACAGGGGCGACGCCCACCTTTCTCTGAATATCTTCATTCCCGATCTTGTCTATCTTAGTGTGCTCGCACATCCACCTCAACATACGCATCTCTGCTACTTTAATCCTCTGGATATGGGAGTTCTTAGCCTGCCAACACTCTGCCCCATACAACATAGTCGGTCTAACCACAGCTCTATAAAACTTATCTTTGAGTATCGGTGGCACTTTCTTGTCACACAAGACTCCAGATGCAAACCTCCATTTCATCCAGCCCCCCCCTATGCGGCGAGTGACGTCCTCGTCGATCTCTCCGTCCCCCTGAATCACCGACCCAAGATACTTGAAGCTATCTCTCTTGCGGATGACCTGTAACCCAAGCCTCACGTCCCTGCCTACATCCCTTGACTTAGTGCTAAACTTGCACTCCAGATACTCTGTCTTAGACCTGCTCAATTAGAAACTCTTAGACTCGAGAGTCTATCTCCAAACCTCCAATCTCTCGTTAATACCGGCCCTCGTCTCGTCAATTAGAACAATGTCATAAGCAAATAGCATACATCATGGCACCTCCCCTCAGTGTTTGGAAAAGCGCGCGCTTCGTCGCTTAAAGCGCGACGCGACACGATGCGATAGAGTGTCGCTTTTCAGTGCCTAAGGTGACACGAACAGGAGAAGCGCACACTTTAGAGGAAAAATCGATGAGGCGACTGAAGCGACGAATCGATTGCTTTTGTTAAAAAATCGCTGCTGGGCCTTTTGATTTTAAAAAAAAGAACTTAGGTTTGAGATTCAAAAAACAATTGGTCTCAGAAATACCTAAATTAGTCAAAAACAGAGCTAGACCAGACTCTCTTCTTTTTCTTCAGTCGCCGGAAACTAGGGTTCCATCTTCTTCTTCAGTGGACGACCAACCCAGGTATTTTTTTCTTCTCATTTTTTTTCTTTTTTCTTCTTCTTCTTCCATCTTCTTCAGTCGACGACCAACCCAGTCGATCTTCTTCTTCTTCTTCTTTCTCTCTCTGTTTCAGACCAGTCGACTTTTTCATTTTTTTTCCTTTTCGTTTGTGTAGCGTAGCATATCCCTTCAATTATACCTTTGGGATCAATAATACACTCCATTCACCTATTGGGCCAAATATATACTTCTATTAATGTTCTTGGTTCACAAATGCCATTTGAGTTAACGAAAGGACACATATCATCTTCGTGTTGGTCCATTCTAAATATTTCGTTATTAATTAAAAAGATCCATTATTCATACCCAAAAAATAATTTTCGAAAAATTCTTCTTAAACTTTTTTCTACTAAAAACTGAAGAAAAAAGGGATTTTTCCCCAGTTTTTACAAAAAAAAAGAGATTTTTTTACTAAAACAATATTTTTGTAAAAACAAAAATAAAATCTAAAAAGCAATATTTTTGTAAAAACTGGAAAAAAAAGTAGATGGTTTTTGCTAAAAATTTCAAATTCTTTCAGTTTTTACAAAATACCCATTTTTTATTCTAAATCTTTTTCTAATGTATTTGTTAAACTGGAAAATAATTAAAAAAAACTAGAAAAATATGATGTGATGGTGTAAAAATTTCATGACACGTATCCAACTTAAACTCTATATTATAATACAATAATACACATATATCATCGTTGTAAAAATGAAAAAAAAATAGATTTAACAAAAACTGGAAAATTTGCTTTGATGTGACTAGTTTTTTTGCTAAATTGGAAAAACTTGAAAAAAAAAGTTAGAATAAAAAATGGGTCTTTTGTAAAAACTGGAAAAAGCTAAAAAATTTAGCAAAAAACATCTACTTTTTTTACTTTTACAAAAAATTACTTATTAGATTTTATTTTTGTTTTTAAAAAAACATTGGTTTAGTAAAAAAAATTTTTTTTTTGTAAAAACTAGAAAAATAATACAATTTTTTCTTCAGTTTTTAGTAAAAAAAAGTTTTACAAGAATTGCTTTCGAAAATTATTTTTTGGGTATGAATAATGTGTCTTTTTAATTAATTACGAAATATTTAGAATTGACCAACATGACGATGACACGTGTCCCTCTGTTAAGTCAAATGGCATTTGTGAGCCAAAAATATTAATGGAAGGACATATTTGGCCCAATAGGTGGATGGAGGGCATTATTGATCCAAAACGTATAGTTAAGGGGCATATCTGACCCTTTTCCGTTAAAATTATTGTACCTTAATTCAACATTTAATATTTTATTTCAGCATATAAATTATAAAATTAATATTATATTTTCAGCATATTATATATATATATATATATATATATATATATATATATATATTAATTTTCAGACTTTATATAACATTATATAATTTCAGTTTATTTTCATACTTCAGTTAATTAATTATTATATATATTATATGTACTTTCAGTTTATTGATTTTGTTTTCGCTTATATCTTAATAGGGATATTAAAATGTCTCAAAGTTCGAAAGAGAAAGACCCGGCTTGGCGATATGGCCAGAGAATTAATGAAAAGAATACAAATATTGTATGCATCTTTTGCAACAAGATTACAATGGGTGGAATTTATCGCTTTAAATACCATCTAATTGATGGGGATATAAACTTCACAAGTTGTCCGAAATGTCCACCGGAGGTGAAGGAAGAAATAAAGAATTTTGTTGAAAAGAAGAAGGAGATAAAAAATTAAATAGTTCATCAACCAATGGTGACCAATCTTAATGATAATGATTATAACGGTGATATTGAAGAATTTTCACTTCCAACAAAACGGGGAAGAGATGGGTCAAGCCATGGATCATTGACTAAAGGTCCTATTGATTGCTACTTCTCAAAGAAGCAGGGAGCAAAAGACGGTGGAAAAGATGTACAACAAGTTGCTAGAGACATTTTGAGGGACCGTGCAATTAGAGCTTTTGCACGATGGGTCTATGATGTTGGGCTCCCCTTCAATTGTGTCAACTATGGCACTTTTGGAGACTTTATTGAGGCTGTTGGTCAATACGGACCTGGAATGAAGTATCCCAAGTATCCCACTTACCATGAAATAAGAGGTCCTCATCTAAATAAGGCAGTGGATGAGACAAATAAAATTGTTGAGGAGCATAAAGTTGCGTGGAACAAGTACGGCTGCTCCATTATGATGGATAAGTGGACAACAAGAACGGGGAAAATGATTATTAATATGTTGGTGAATTCTCCTCGGGGAAGTTTGTTTCTCGAGTCCATTGATGCTAGCGACTCATCCACCGACAACATCAAAATGTTCACCTTGTTTGAGAACACCATCGAAAAGATTGGTCCAAGCAAAGTTGTTTAAGTGGTCACTGATAATGCAAGTGAAGATAAGAAAGCGGGTGGCATGATTGAAGGAGCGTACAAGAATGTTTATTGGACTTCATGTGTGGCTCATTGTATCAACTTGATGTTCGGGGACATTTTCAAAGAAAGACCCTTCTTTACATTTTTTAGCTAGGGTGTTAGGTTATATTCTTATATTTCTCAGCGGCCCTTCTTATTGAATATGATGAGAAGATTCACCAATCAAAAAAGTTTGGTGAAACCGGGCAAGACAAGGTTAGCCATTACATTCTTGACTTTGCGTAGTATCCACTGTCAAAAAGACAATTTGCAAAAGATGGTCACTTCAGAGGATTGGAGCAGGAGTAAATTTGCAAAGGAAAGTGCGGGGAAAGAGGTTACACGTATTATTCTTTCTTATTCTTTTTGGAATAATTTCCTTTATGCTCTTAAAATTGGTGGCCCATTGGTTAAAGTACTCCATTTGGTGGATGGGGAGCAAAAATCATCAATGGGCAACCTCTATGAAGCTATGGATAGGGCCAAGGAGACTATCCAAGCATCATTCAGGGATGAGCAAAAATATGCAAAGGTCTTTCAGATCATTGATGCAATATGGAATGAGCAACTTCATAGACCTTTGCATGCGGCTGGACTTATTCTAAACCCATCACTCTTTTATGATCGGCATGAGAAGAATTCATTGCCTAAAGAAGTGTGGACAGGATTCCATCAGGTTATTATCAAGTTGAACCCAGATGAAGACTTGCAACAAAAGATAGTAGATTAGGTTGCTACTTACAAGGCAACTAAAGGACTTTTTGCTCTTCGACTTGCTATTAAACAAAGAAAGAATAAGTCGCGAGGTGACCAAGTGTTTCTATATTTTATTACTCTAACTTCGATGTATTTTTTATACTTATTAACTCTTGAATATTGTTTTTGACTTCTATAGGTGAATGGTGAGACACATATGGTGCATAGACTCCGGAGTTACAGACTTTCGCCATCAAAGTTCTAAGCTTAATTTGTAGCTCATCCGGATGTGAAAGGAACTGGAGTGTTTTTGAACATGTGAGAAATAAAAAGAATTATTTTGGGTTTTGAGATAAAGTAAAATATATTTCAATTGTCCAAACTCCTACTAATTAGTTGAAACATCATTTTTGCAGATTCATACAAAGAAAAGAAATCGCCTAACCTTGAAGTGCCTCCATAATCTAGTGTTTATAAAATACAATAGAGCATTGAGGCGTCACTACAACCACCGCAATATAATTGATCCAATTCTTTTGGACACTATTGATGAGGCTGATGAGTGGCTAACCAGAGTCCCCGAAAATTATGAAGATAAAGAAGTATTTGAAGGCGACCCCGATTTAACTCGGGGAGATGTTGCGGTTACTAGTGGAGTTAGGGAGGATCCTTATAGTTTAAGGAGTTATACTCCAAGTTCAAGCTCTATTAGGAAGGGAAAAAATGTGGTTACTACAAGTCAATCCATTGATGAAGAAGAAAATAATCATGAAGATGAGGGGGAAGAAGAAGATGGCGAGCAATATGAAGATAACAGAGGAATTCAAGATTTTGACAATCTTGAAAGAGAAGAAGAGTAGAAGAATAAGATGTTGATTGAGTTCTAGTAATTTAGTAGTTTTGATTTTGCTTGTCCTATGGTTTGTTGATGGTTTGTGGATGATTTGGTGGTACTTATTACTTACTTTTAAGTATTTAAATTATTGTTTTTGATTATTTATAATTTTATATTATGTATTTTAATAATTGTGCTTCACTTCAATAAAGAGTGCGCTTCGCTTTGTGCTTCGCTTTTGAATCGAGGCGAGCCCTTGTCGCTATTTTGCGCTTTGCACTCTCAAAACACTGCCTCCCTTTGAATATGGTGTGTCAAAGCATCCATCACCAAGGCAAATAAGAATGGGCTAAGTGCAGAGCCTTGGTGCAATCCCATAATAACCGGAAAATGCTCCGAGTCACCTCCCACAGTCGTAACCTTAGTCTTAGCTCCATCATACATGTCCTTGATCGCTCTTATGTAGGTTACCGATAAGAGATCTTTTATGATCAGCATGAGAAGAATTCATTGTCTATATAAGTGTGGACAGGATTCCATCAGGTTATTATCAAGTTGAACCCAGATGAAGACTTGCAACAGAAGATAGTAGATTAGGTATCTACTTACAAGGCAGCTAAAGTACTTTTTGCTCTTCGACTTGCTATTAAACAAAGAACGAGTAAGTCGCGAGGTGACCAAGTGTTTCTATATTTTATTACTCTAACTTCGATGTATTTTTTATACTTATTGACTCTTGAATATCTTTTTTTGACTTCTATAGGTGAATGGTGGGACACATATGGTGCATAGACTCCGGAGATACAGACCTTCTCCATCAAAGTTCTAAGCTTAACTTGTAGATCATCCGGATGTGAAAGGAACTGGAGTGTTTTTGAACACGTGAGAAATAAAAAGAATTATTTCGGATTTTGAGATAAAGTAAATTATATCTCAATTATCCAAACTCCTAGTAATTAGTTGACACATCATTTTTGCAGATTCATACAAAGAAAAGAAATCGCCTAACCTTGAAGTGCCTCCATAATCTAGTGTTTATAAAATACAATAGAGCATTGAGGCGTCTCTACAACCACCGCAATATAATTGATCCAACTCTTTTGGACAATATTGATGAGGTTAATGAGTGGCTAACCGGAGTCCTCGAAAATTGTGAAGACGAAGAAGTATTTGAAGGCGACCCCGATTTAACTCGGGGAGATGTTGCGGTTACTAGTGGAGTTGGGGAGGATCCTTATAGTTTAAGGAGTTATACTCCAAGTTCAAGCTCTATTAGGAAGGGAAAAAATGTGGTTACTACATGTCAATCCATTGATGAAGATGAAAATGATCATGAAGAGGAGGGGGAAGAAGAAGATGGCGAGCAATATGAAGATAACAGAGAAATTCAAGATTTTCACAATCTTGAAAGAGAAGAAGAGTAGAAAATAAGATGTTGATTGAGTTCTAGTAATTTAGTAGCTTCGATTTTTTGCTTGTCCTATGGTTTGTTGATGGTTTGTGGATGATTTGGTGGTACATAATACTTACTTTTAAGTATTTAAATTAATATTTTTGATTATTTATAATTTTACATTATGTTTTTTAAGAATTGCGCTTCACTTCAATAAAGAGTGCGCTTCGCTTTGCGCTTTGCTTTTGAATCGAGGCGAGCCCTTGTTGCTATTTTGCGCTTTGCACTCTCAAAAAAACTGCCTCCCCTTGAATATGGTGTGTCAAAGCATCCATCACCAAGGCAAATAAGAATGGGCTAAGTTCAGAGCCTTGGTGTAATCCCATAACAACCGAAAAATGCTCCGAGTCACCTCCCATAGTCCTAACCTTAGTCTTAGCTCCATCACACATGTCCTTGATCGCTCTTATGTAGGTTACCGGTACGCCCTTCGCCTCAAGATATCTCCAGAGCACCTCCCTGGGAACCTTGTCATACGCTTTTTCCAAGTCAATAAACACCATATGCAGATCCTTCTTCTTATCCCTGTACTGTTCCACCAACCTCCTATAAGGTGGATAACTTCCGTAGTGGAGCTGCCCAGCATGAACCCAAACTAATTGTCGGATATCGACGTCGTTTTCCTCACCCTCACCTCCACCACCCTCTCCCAGACTTTAATGGTATGTCTAAGTAACTTGATACCCCTATAATAATTACAACTCTGGATATCACCTTTGTTCTTGAACAACGCTACCACTGTACTCGACCTCCATTTCTCCGGCATCCTTTTCGTCCTAAATTACATTGAACAACCCAGTCAGCCATTCCAATCCTGCTCTACCCACATACTTCCAAAACTCAACCGGAATTTCATCTGGCCTGGTTGCTCTACCCCAACTCATCTTACGCAAAGCCCCCACGACCTTATTGACCCTAATGTGCCTGCAATACCTCAAATCTCAGAGACTCTCCAAATGCCCCAAGTCCCCTAGAGCTATATCCAGGTCCCCATCCTTATTTAGAAGACCATAGAAGTACGTCTGCCATCTCTACTTAATATGGGATCTCCCATCAATACACTATCATCCTCATCTTTGATGCACCTCACTTGGTCTAGATCCCGAGCCTTCCTCTCCCTCGCTTTAGCGAGCTGAAACAACTTCATGTCCCCTCCTTTCTCCCCTTATTCCTTGTATAGACGGCTAAACGTTGCATTCTTAGCCTCTGTGACCGCCAGCTACGCCTCCTTCCTAGCCACTTTGTACCTATCCCTATTCGATCTCCTCTCCTCCTCGCTCGAGCTCCCTGCCAACTTCGTGTATGCTACCTTCTTCGCCTCCACTTTACCTTGGACGATGTCATTCCACCCCCATTCTCCTTGGTGCCTGCAGAAAAACCTTTTGACACACCTAGCACCTCTCTCACTGCCTTCCTCACATAGTTCGCGTTGTTGACCATATAATGCTCGCGTCCCCACTACTCCTCCAAGATCCTATAGCAGATAACCGCCCCTCCAATTCCTGGGTTTTATCCTTGGTTAAAACTCCCCCATCTAATCATCAGTCGGCCACGAGCATACCTCTTCTTCATCTTCATCCTAATGCCGATGTCCATCACTAAGAGCCTATGCTGAGTCGCGGGGGTCTCTCCCGGAATAACCTTGCAATCCTTGCACAACCCTCTATCACACCTTCTGAGGAGAAGGTAATCGATATGAGTCTTCACCGCCGAACTTCGGAAAGCAACTAGATGCTGTTAGAAACACGTTCTCAATGCAATATACTAAACGTGTACTCTTTTGTAGGTTTTGATGAATGACAAACGAAGCAAAAATTGATATATGACGGAATTCAAGTACAAGCGCACAATGGTTGCGAATAAGATTGAAGTTCAAGATATAGCTTTTAATTGTTATTGAGTTGTTCTAAATTGTAATCTCGATCCTATAACTTGACTCATAGTATGGCCTCTCTCATAAAACTATTTTCCAAAATCATGCATATTTAATTCTGTGTCAAAAAGATTTTAAATCATGCATATTTACATTAGACAAAATGTTTTCTAAACATGCCTCAAAAATCTGGGCTAAAATAATCGATTATGTACTTATGATAATCGATTGTTTCTGAGCCAAGACTGCATGACAATCGATTATGAATTAATGGTAATCGATTGTGAGTAAGACAGTGAACATCAGGTTTTTCCAAATCTGCATGATAATCGATTGTGAACAAATGACAATTGATTGTTGTTGAGGTAAAGTTTTTCAATACTCAAAATAATCGATTATGAACTAATGGTGATCGATTGTGTTGAGTTGATGTCTTCCAGTGATTTTAAATTTAGTTAAGTAATCGATTATGTCTTTAGATAATCGATTATCACTAAGACAGTAAGTTTTATGATTTTCAGAAAATAACAAGTAATCGATTGTTGCAAAGGACAATCGATTGTTGAAGCTGGCCGTTGTCAAATGATTTTCAAATACCATAAGGTAATCGATTATTGATTCTAGATAATCGATGTTCTGCTTAAAATCTGGAAATGATTTTTAGAACGTTGCTGAAGTAATCGATTATTGATTTTATATAATCGATGTTCTGCTTAAAATCTGGAAATGATTTTTAGAACGTTGCTGAAGTAATCGATTATTGATTTTATATAATCGATGTTTTGCTTAAAATCTGGAAATGATTTTTAGAACGTTGCTAAAGTAATCGATTATGAACTTAGTATAATCGATTATCTGATTTTGAATATTGCCAGTAATCGATTATACATTATGTATAATCGATTGTGAAGCGTTAAATCTGGGATTGATTTTTAAACTGACTGGCAGATAATCGATTGTTTGGTCTTAATAATCGATTATCACTGAGTAATTTCAGCAATTCTTAATTGGCAATTAGACAACGGTTGAACCAACTTTTTCATCTATAAATACAGCTTCATTTCAGTGTTTTAACAAGAACAACATACACAAACTGATCATTACATTGCTATAAGCTTTCATTCAATTGTTCTTCATTTTCTACTCATTTCATAAAGCTTTTGAGAGCCATATTATTGCTTAAAGTTGTTGTGATCTTGAACATATTCTTTTACTCATATTTACTCAATAAGGAGTACTTTAGTTAAGTGAGTGTCCAAGTATTTGATATACTTGTAAGAGAATTGCGATTCTCTTGTTTCAAGGAACTTGCGTTTCCTTGGGTGAAGTCTTTGAGATTGCGATCTCCGAGCAACTGTTTGAGGCTTGTGTCCTCAAGTGTGTAACGGTTTGTTGAGCACCCTTAAGCTTAACAAGATAGTGAAAAATCTCGAGAGAGTCTCTCGGGGACTGGACTAACCACGTTGGTGGCCAACCAGTATACATCTTTGTGTAAGTTTATTTTTCTGCATTTATTTTACTTCCTGCAAAGTTTAAATTCCGCAAGAAAACGCTAAATTCTATTAATACGCTATTCACCCCCCCTCTAGCGTAAAGCGTAGTTTCTAACAGATGCTCCTCCCTCTTCGAAAAAGTTGAGTTCGCAATCACAAGCTCGAAAGCCTTAGCAAAGTACCTCCTCCATTCCTATCCTCAAGGCCAAAGCCACCATGCACCTCGCCATAACTGCCAGCAGCTGCCCCGGTATGGCCATTAATGTCCCCTCCTATCAATAACCTTTTAGTAGGTGGAATACTACACACAATCTCATCCAGGCCCTCCCACCTCTTAATCTCCTCATCCAAGCATACTTGTTTAAATTAATTGTTTGGCAAGAGCAAATAGTGAATAACAAACCTTTAACAGAGATTACCAACACCAACAACAACTACACCTCAGTCCCAAACAAAGTTGGGGTCAGGGATATGAATTCTTACTTCTTCCGCTCAACTCATATCATCATCATGCCAAAATAATATAATAGTAGTAGTGAAATAAGTTTAATTTCTATGTAAATGATAGTAACAATAATAATTAATAAGAAAAATAGTGATGTTTAAAGACTATTCCCAACTAGTAAGTATCACCTATATAGATCTTTAGTTAGTCTGCAATAGTAGCGGCAAACGGGTGGGTCGCGTTGGATATGGTTCGAATCAAAACAGGTAATGAAAAAACGGATAAATTATCCGACCCGACCTTATTTAATATGGATAAAAAATGGGTTAATCGACAGATAATATGGGTAACCATATTATCCATGACTTCTTGAATATGATCATTTTTCGAAGAATTCCTAGTCTCCCAAACTTGAGGAACCCCCAATATGAGGGTTTGCAAATGTAAACATTAAACTTGTTAAATATGGCAAGAATTGATACTATGTAAATAAGAAAAGATACACAAATCCCTGTAATCACACAAATCCTTATAATCAAGTAATTAGGAGATTTTGTAGGCTTGTAATTGTAGTCTTTCCTTATTTGTATTTCTGTCAAAGGTTATTTAAACCCAACAGCTTGAGGGAATAATCAAGCACTCTATTTACTATTTTTCTTCTCTTCTTCTTTCACATGGTATCAGAGCTAGGGTTTTTAGTCCCTGCTCCTTCTCATTTTTCTTCCTTGAATTAAAAGACTATAGAAGAACCAGATCCTCCTTGGCCGACTCTTCAGTCTTCTCTATTTCTTCCTATTTCTCGTGTTTTTTGTAGTTACTCTCATTCACTTTCAGCAGTTCTTGTGTAATAAATACAACAATGGGAGATGATAAAGCAGTTGAAAATCAAACTATTGGAAAGTCAATTTTTTCCTTTTCACCATCTCCAATAATTACTAATGTTAAGTTGGATGGAAGTAGAAATTATACCTCTTGGGCAGCTTCTGTTCAACTGCGGTTTATAGGTCAAGGATATGAAGATCAGTTGATCAAGACTTATACAGAGATTGGAGCATCTGATAGACCAACTTTGGTTAAAATAGATGCTCAATTATGCAGTCTTCTATGGAACTCTCTTGATAGTAAGTTACTTAATCTTTTTCAGTCATGTAAGACATGTTATAGGGTTTGGAACAAGGCCAAAACCTTGTATACAAATGACATACAACTTATTTACAAGGTAGTCTCGGACCTTGTCCACTTGCAACAGAATCAACAAGACATGGCAAGCTATCTTAGTCAGGTAAAATCTTTGAAGGATCAATTTGATTCTCTTATGCCTTTTACTGACAAGTTGGATGTTTAGGAGAGACAGAGAGACGCTTTTTTTTTTATGGTTCTAGCCTTGATTGGATTAAGATCTGATCTCTCCTCAGTTAGAGACCAGATTCTTGCTAGCGCATCCGTTTCTTCCTTGGAGGAAGTATCTGCCAGATTGTTGCGCATCACATCCACAACGGAGTTAAACTCATATGATACTTCTATAATTGTTGTACAAACTAATACCTTTCAAAATGGACCTAGAAAAGGAAAAGGGAAAAGCACTAAACATTGCACATACTGTGATAAGGGAGGACATACGCGTGATGTTTGTTGGTTGCTTCATGGTAAGCCTCCACATAACAATGATCATCCTCGACATGCAACCAATGTGGCTCATAGGGGGATGGTATTCTACCTATACCAGATGTGAAAGATAGATCATCTCACTCAATCACTTTGAGTGGAGCAGATTATAATGATTATCTTCAGTACCACGCATCGAAGCAATAGTCATCTACCTCATCTAGAGCTTGCACAGTGCAACCTGGTAACTCTTTTGCTTGTGTCGCACTGTCTTCCTTTCCCGGACCATGGATTTTTTACTCCGGTGCTACTGATCATATATCTGGTAACCAAAATCTTCTTTCTGTCCTTAAGTCTCCATCTGTCTTTTCTACTATTACCTTAGCTAATGGATCAAAGACTGCCATCAAAGGAATAGGTGCATCTCACCCTTTACCTTCTTTACCTTTAACCTCAGTTCTTTTGCACCTGAGTGTCCGTATAATCTTATTTCCATTAGTAAATTAACCAAGAACCTCAAGTGTCTTGTAATCTTATCTGAGGATTTTGTTTTTGTGCGGGACCAGATTACAGGACAGGTGATTGGAAGAGGACATGAGTCACACGGTCTATATAAACAATCTATTCCAAAACCACCAGTTGCCTTCACTTCCGCTATTTCCTCTGATTTACTTCATTGTCAATTAGGACATCCAAGTCTTTCAAAGTTGCAGAAAATGGTCCCTAGTCTATCTAGTTTATCTTTGTTAGAATGTAAGTCATGTCATCTTGGGAAACACACTCGTGCTTCTTTCCCAATGCGTGTCAATAATAGGTCATCCTCTATGTTTGAAGTTGTTCACTCGAACATATGGGGTCCAAGTCGTTTCAGTTCTTCACTAGGATTTCATTATTTTGTTACATTTATTGATGATTATTCTCGGTGCACTTGGTTATTTTTAATGAAAAATAGATCTGAATTGTTCTCTATTTTTTAGAACTTTTGCACTGAGATTCGCAATCAATTTGGTGTTTCCATAAAGAAATTAATCAGTGATAATGCCCGTGAATACTTCTCTTCTTCTCTTTCTTCCTTCATGTCATCACAAGGTATATTACACTTGTCTTCTTGTGCACATACTCCACAACAAAATGGAGTTGCAGAACGAAAGAACATACATCTCATTGAAACGGCTCGGGCATTACTTATTCACAATCATATTCCTTTACGTTTTTGGGTGATGCAGTTATTACTCCGTGTTATTTAATTAATCGTATGCCCTCCTCTATTTTGCAGTACAAAAGTCCACACTCAATCCTTTATCCCGACCAACCTATGTTCCCACTTCCTCCACGTGTGTTTGGATGTACTTGTTTTGTTCATGACCTTACCCCAGGAAAAGATGAACTTCAGCAAAAGGCTATCAAATGTGTCTTTTTAGGGTATTCTCGTCTACAAAAAGGATACAAATGCTTTGATCCATCTAAAAATAGGTACTTAATCTCAGCAGATGTTACCTTTTTTGAGACTTCCCCGTATTTTTCTCCTAATTCATTAACTCAGAAAGCCATATCCACAGTTCCTCCGGTTCCAACCTTTTCACCTCCAACTTCAGCTCCACTACTCCAAGTCTATTCTAGATGCCCTCGACCTAATTCTCAACCTACTAATCCAGATCCTAATCCAGTTGATGCTTCTGATCCTAATGAAGGTACACAAAGCCCATCAGGTGACTCATTGCCTTCTCCAGCAATGTCTCATGCTTCGGTTGAGCACTCATCAAATGATACTGATCTCCCCATTGCTCTACGAAAAGGTACTAGAACTACTGCTAATCAACCTCCCTCTTATACCTTTTTAAGTTACCATCGATTTATCACCTTCATATCATGCCTTTATTACTATCTTATCCACCATCAAGGTTCCAAAGTGTAGAAGAAGCAATGGCCCATCCAGGTTGGCGTCAGGCTATGATTGAAGAGATGACTGCCTTGCACGATAACGGTACTTGGGAGATAGTCCCTTTACCTATAGGGAAAACCACAGTTGTTTGTCGATGGGTGTTTATAGTTAAGGTAGGTCCAAACTGAGAGGTTGATCGCCTTAAGGCAAGACTGGTTGCTAAAGAGTATACGCAGGTGTATGGCATTGATTATGATGATACTTTTTCACCAGTTTCAAAGATGGCATCTGTCCGTCTTCTTATCTCTTTGGCAACGATGAATCATTGGCCTCTTTTTTAGTTGGACATTAAGAATGCATTTCGTCATAGAGAACTTGTTGAAGAAGTATATATGGAGCAACCACCAGGGTTTGTTGCTCAGGGGAGTCTAGATTAGTCTGTCAACTTCGTCGATCTTTTTTATGGTCTCAAGAAGTCTCCTAGGGCATGGTTTGGCCGTTTCCGAGCTGTTGTCCAACATTTGGAATGACCCAAACAGAAGCTGATCATTCAGTATTCTATAGGCATTCATCTCATGGCAAATGTATCTTTCCAATTGTTTATGTTGATGATATTGTCATCACATGTGATGATTAGGAAGGTATTACCCAACTTAAGCAGCATCTTTCAAGTCAAATCCAGACTAAGGATCTGGGCAAACTAAAATATTTTCTAGGCATTGAAGTAGCACAATCTAGCAGCGGCATTGTCATCTTACAAAGGAAGTATGCCTTGGATATTTTGGAAGGCACTTGTATGTTAAACTGCAAACCTGTGGACAGTCCCATGGATCCAAATGCTAATCTTGTTCCGGGACAAGGGAAACCTCTAAAATATCCAGGAAGATATCGAAGACTTGTTGGAAAACTCAACTATCTTACGATCACGAGACCTGATATCTCATTTGCTGTAAGTGTGGTTAGCCAGTTTCTTCAGTCACCTTGTGACAATCATTGGGATGCAGCTATTCGCATCCTATGATATGTCAAAGGTTCTCCAGGACAAGGTTTATTGTATGAAAACAAGGGACGTGCACATATTGTTGTATATTCTGATGCAGATTGGGCAGGTTCTCCATCTGATAGACGGTCCACTTTAGGTTATTGTATTTTAATTGGAGGAAACCTAACATCCTGGAAAAGTAAAAAAGCAAGATGTGGTGGCTAGGTCAAGCGTAGAGGCAGAATATCGGGCTATGGCATTGGCTACTTGCGAGCTTATATGGCTAAGGAAACTTTTACAAGAGTTAAAGATCGGAAGGGACGAGCCGATGTAATTGATTTGTGATAATCAATCCACATTAGATAACGCTTCAAATCCAGTATTTCATGAAAGAACGAAGCATATTGAAGTAGATTGTCACTTCATTCGACAAAAGATTGAGTCTGGGTGCATTTTTACGAGTTTTGTCAACTCAAAAGAGATGTCCTCACAAAATCACTCCGAGGATCCAGAAATGGCGATATCTGTAGCAAGCTAGGAGCATATGACTTGTACACTCGAGCTTGAGGGGGAGTGTTAAATATGGAAAGAATTGATACTATGTAAATAAGAAAAGATACACAAATCCATGTAATTACACAAATCCCTATAATTAAGTAATTAGGAGATTTTGTAGGCTTGTAATTATAGTCTTTCCTTATTTGTATTTCTGTCAAAGGTTATTTAAACCCACCAGCTTGAGGGAATAATCAAGCACTCTATTTACCATTTTTCTTCTCTTCTTCTTTCACAAAACTCATTGGTTATTAATTTTCTAAATGGATACTATGGTTCTTATTCATATTTGACCAGTTTTTAAAAAGTTCATTATCCAACCCATTTTTAGTGGATAATATGGGTGGTTAACTATTTTTTTTTAATTATTTTGCCACTACTAGTCTGCATTGAACTTGTAAACATGGACGCTTGGAATATGAGTAGAAAAGGGAAGACACACCGGCAAGAAGAGATGTTATGTCCCTGATGGTGATGGTGATGTTTGTAGTGGATGAAGTTGAGGGGCCAACTCCCATCCTAGTGGTGGACCATTATCCTCATCTTCAATGACTTCTTCTTTATTCTCCATTTCTATATCTGAAAATCAGAAGGCTAATTCTTGTGAACCAAATAAATCAAGAAGACTCATTCATCCCCAAATTCCTCATAATCTTAGTGGACAACTAGTTATCCCCTTCTAAAAGAAATCAACAATGTACTCCTGTGTTTAGACACATCGAAAACATATAAGCAAGGAAAAGTATAATTGATATATATTTAAGCAACATTATAACAAATGCGACAACCAACATGCACACAATGAAGCTACATGAAATGGAAGCCAGTACTAATGAAGTTACTGGAGCCAAATAATGGTCGCACATGATTATCTCTTAAAACAAAAAATAAACATAAATATTGAAAGAAGGTAGCACCAACGATCTTTATTTTGAAACACAGTTCATGTTTATTGCCTTCCAAAAATTACATCTAGTCCATAATATGAAGAGTTGAGTTTCAAGAACCGAGCTAACAGAGATCTGAAGATTTTTGGTAAATATATACACTTAATATCAGAATACTTTTATCTACTGATTTGTTTCCCAAGAATATAGTAGATGCATTAATCCAGTGAGCTGAAAATTCTATTTCAAAAGCTTTTCGTTTTTTTTGCTACTTTATTTCAAAAACTTTTTCAGGCTCAAAAAACATCTCTTTCACTCTGTATAGGATATAATAGGAAAATGTGACCTGGAAAAACAGGCAAAGAAGATGGGCATTTTGTTTGTATGAGGCGAAAAGAGGGAGAGACGTGGAGCGGGAGGGGGGGAGTAAATCCGGCTGTTGTTGCTGGCAAAGTAGATGGAAAATCTTTTTGTGGGATTACAGTGTTCCACCCAGGTGGTGGACCATCTTCATCGTCTTCTGATTCGTGTTCTTTGCTCCCCATCTCTGCATCAGTAGTCTGTTCACAAGTTACCTTTGTGTATCTGAAGCTTCAACTAGTTTTTGCATTCACTAAGCAATTATACTTCTACATTAGGTTTTTACTCTTTTTCTTCTCCAGTTTCAATGATGTTTCAATGATAGTCATTATACTGCTCTAGCTTCTAGAGTTCTAAGAACTCCAACCCTTTGAGAGCATGAAGTTCCAGGATAGTCTGCCTGATCAATCATATGGAGTCTCTTCAAACAAATCAAAACCCCAATTTCCCAAAAACTATACATACCATAAAATGATGAATCCTCTAAAATGACATAAAAACTGACTCCAATTAGTTTGGTATTCCAACATAGTTGTTCGATTGGTCGACAAATAGAAAATGCAACATTTTATTTTCATTATTAATGCTATCAAGCCTCAACTTTAGCTCTTGTCTTTACAGATGAATGTACTTGTCTACATGCCTCTCCCATGCATAAGCATAATGGGGGAATTTTTTCAAACTGAATTCTTGAGCACAATACAGGTAATTCATGGAAAGCCAATGAAGATCAAATTCAACTAAATATGGAGAGCCTTCAAACAAATCAAAAATAAAACTCCATAAAATTAACCATATCACTTTTAGAAATTGCAAAGTTCTTTTTATGATTGACAAGTATATATGGTCTCAAGACTTAATATTCCACCATTCTCCCTCCCCCCCTCCCCCCAAAAAAGGAAAAGGGGTAAGAGGGCACCCATGAAACTGAACTTCATCAACAAAATACAGGTAACTCAAGAAAACAAAGGTAAAATCAAAATAAAATAGATACCCATTTTTAGTAATTAATCATTAAACTCACCAGGAGAAGCTGCTAATTTTGTTGCTGAGGATCTGAGGGCCAACCAGGAGGTGGGCCCTCATCTTCATGAGTCTCATCATTGGTGGTATGCTGTGAGGGTAGAGGTAAAGAGTCAAAACCAGGTAGTGGGCCCTCATCTTCTTCTTCGATATTGTTTAAGTTTTCTTCCATTCATTTGCTCTTCAATGAATCAGACAGTAAAGTGGGGTTTAAGGAATTTTTCCTCTAATTTACATCTGAATATATAGGTTTTCAATGGCGTCTGCAGAATAGGTATGGAAAAGTTTTTTCTCTTAGGAAAACGTTTTGAAAAATAAAGTATTTAAATATTTGTTATATTTTCGACCTTTTGTGAGTGTTTTTCACAATATATTTATTCACCCAAAAAAGTATTTTTTAAATACTTGTGATATTCTTTCACTTACTTTTTCTCCAACTCTGTATTTCTCTCTCTCTCTATCTCTCTCTATCTCTAAGCAAGTATTCTCCAAATATCATCAGATCAACTAAGATCAATATTTTTTCATCTCTAGGTCATATTATATTTGATTACGATTTACCTTTATTTATTTTGATTGTTTTTCTCTTGAAAAGTATATTGATAACTTTTGAGCCAAACAATTTGGCGCCGTCTGTGGAGATTTCGAGAATCAAAATCATAGTTTTGCACCTAGAGAACAACCAACCATGACACCACATAGAAACAAAGTATGGCAGAAAATAACGCAACAATGTAAGCAACAACAAGCATTGCAACCAACCTCATGCGCCTTCTCAACGAGGCCGGTGAGGAAGGTGTTGTGAACACATCCCCTAGCTTCACACCGGGTGGAGAGATGTCACCCTCTCCATCTGAGGATCTAATAATCTTGCACAAAAAAGAGGCATCAACCTCTGCGGTAAAAAAACGCCACCCCCGGTGGTAAAGAGGCTACTAGAGGTTGATGAATACCCTGGGTAGCTTGATCGAAAATCCACCCCAAAGTAATATGAGAAACTCATCAGCGACAGATATCTCCACAACCACCGATGAACCTGCTGTTGCAGGAACAAATAACGCCCACATCAAAGCCACCACCAGTAAAGTATACTTGCAGTCGTTCTCAAGAAAATGGAAGAAATGGAGAATGAAAATATGGCACTTCGTGACCAAATGAAGGAACATCAGGAGAGAGGGGACACAATCCCCTGTGCTCCCAAGTTCTGCCCAAGGACGACGTGGCAAGGTTCCTTGAGCAACCATACACCGAAGAAGCAGCCCCTCATCCCATCTCGAAAACCTTCAAGATGCCACTTTACTTAAGGATATATGACGGGACCAAGGATCCCGAGGATTATCTTATCGATTATATAACTACTATGAAGGGAAACGATTTAGTAAAAGAACAAGTACCGTCCGTGTTGATTAAGAAGTTTGGCGAGACGATGACAGGAGGGGCTCTAACATGGTACTCTCAGCTACCAGCGAGAACGATATCAACATTCAAGGAAATGGCAGATAAGTTCGTCACTACCCATGAAGGAGTGAAGAAAACAGAAGCCAGAGTTAACGATATTTTCACCGTCAGGTAAACCGCAGGAGAAGGGCTCAGGGACTTCCTAGAAAGGTTCAACAGAGTAAGGATGAGCCTAGAAAATGTATCGGAAGGTATGGCAGTCGCAGCTTTCCAGAACGGGTTGAACATAGATGGTTCAAGAGCGACCAAAAAGCTACTAAGCTGCCTCATGAAATATCCCCCTACAACATGGGAGGAGATCCACAACGCCTACTGTACTGAGGTGCGAGCGGACAAGGACGACCTTAACGGGCTGACTCAACGGCTAAAAAACAATACACTCGGAAGCAAGGAGGGATCGACGCAACAAGGGGCAACGGGAAAAACTCTCACGTTTCAATAAAGAAAGGCACAAACCCTACTTCAGAGCTTCCCATCCGCCACCTCCAAGACATACGGATGCATTGAACGAAAGAGGTATTCCCACTTTATTATCTGCCCATAACTTCTGTGTGTCTCCTTCAGAAATAGCGCACTGGAGAAGCTGGACGCAGTGGTCACAGAAGATGAAATCAGATCTTACCACAAGGAGGTCAAACGTCCTGTGTGAATTCCACCAGGACCGAGGACATAAAATCGAGGATTGGATAGGCCTACGACAAGAGGTGGTCAGGATGTTGAGTCAAGGATACCTGAGGGAACTACTCAGAGACAAAGGGAAAGCCAACTTCGCACTCGGGCGGGACCAACCCTAGGGGCCGCCAAAGCCACCTTCCCAAGCACGCACCATAAACATGATCGTCAGAGGCGGCGATGACTCAGCAATCAATCACGTCAAGTTCACCACCACGTATAAACTGAAGTGAATAATCGCCCATGAACGGTATAATGACCTCGAATATAGTATCACCTTCAATAGGTCTAATGCTGGCAGTTTGTCTTTTCCTCATTGTGACGCTCTTGTTATAACTTTACGTATTGCCGATACTAACTTTACAAGGATCATGGTCAACGACGGAAGCGGCGCCTGTATTATCCATCCAAGGTCCTCATGCAAATGAGACTCGAAGATAAGATAATACGGCGTTGCATAACACTAACAGGTTTTAATAATGCAGTGGAATGGACCTCCGGAGAAATAATGTTGCGGGTTTTGGCGGGAGGAGTCACGTTAGAGCACCTTTCACGTGATGAACCAAGAAACGACTTACAACGCCATCATAGACGCCCTTGGATACATGCCATGCGAGCAGTTCCTTCGAGCTTTTACCAAGTGATAAAATTCCCCACCCTTGGGGAGTATTTAGGATTCGAGGTGAGCCTCACACTGCACAAGAATGCTAGCGAATAGCCCAAGATTGCGCCCAAACCAAATAGCTGAAGGGAGCGAGTGCAGAGGCATAGCAATCAGTGGTGTCGGGGACTAAGGTCAACCCGAAGATAGGAGCCATCAGAGACCCCGACATCGCAGAGGCCTGCAAAGAGACAGTCAAGGATCTCGACCCGGTCGGACGACACCGATTATGCAAAAGGGCCTACATTGGGCACGACCTCGACGATCCAGGTAAGTACCATGAATTCTTAAGTAACCATGCCGATTTATTTGCTTTCTCCCATTCAGATATGCCAAGAATCCCAAAAGCCATCGCCACTCATAAGCTAAACGTCGACCCTTTACACCCGCCCGTGCGGCAAGTCAGGAGAATATTCAATGCTGTAATCAATGAAGCAGTCAGTGAAGAAATGGAAAAGTTATTGGCTAACGGCTCCTTCAGAGAATCAAAGTACCCCAGTAGGTCACCAATGTCATCATGGTGAAAAAGAAAAATTGGGAAATGGAGAATGTGCGTACATTTCACTGATCTAAATAAGGCATGCCCAAAGGATTTATTCTCACTACCCTATATCTACCAACTGATCGACGCCACTGTAGGACATGAACTACTGAGCTTCTTGGATGCCTACTCTGGTTACAATAAAATCCTGTTGGCCGAGGAGGACCAAGAAAAGACAACTTTCATCACCCACCAAGAGACGTATTGCTACAAGGTGATGCCCTTCGGACTTAAAAATGCAGGGGAAACGTATCAAAGATTAGTCACCAAAATGTTCAAAAAATAGCTCGGTAAGACCATGTAGGTCTATATTGATGATATGTTGGTAAAGTCGGCAAAGAAATAAGGCCACGTCTGTCATCTGAATGAAGCCTTCAAAATACTGAGATGATATGGGATGAAATTGAACCCGAAAAATGTGCTTTTGGTATGGCCTCAGGGAAGTTCTTGGGTTTGCTCGTATCACAACGAGGTATCTAGGTCAACCCGAACCATATCAAAGAAATAGACGCTATACCTGAGATTTTGAATAGCAAAAAATAGGTGCAAAAGCTAACTTGGCAAATATCCGCCCTATCTAGGTTCATCTCGCGGTCCTCCGACAGGTGACGCAAGTTTTTCAACATGTTGCGGAAAGATAACGGGTTACAGTGGAACGAGGAATGCATCAAAGCCTTGAAAAAACTGAAAGCATATCTATCTTCACCACCACTTCTGGTGAAAGCTAACCCTGGTGAGCCCATGCTGGTATATTTGACGGTATCCGAAGTCGGTGTTAGCGCAGTCTTGGTCCGCAAAAATGAAGGTACGCAATATCCCATTTATTATATCAGCAAAACCTTAGTGGACGCCGAAACACGGTACCCACACCTTGAGAAATTGGCTCTGGCATTGGTCGTGGCTTCACGGAAGCTCAGACCCTATTTTTAGAGCCACCCCATAAAAGTAGTGACGACATTCCCCCTAAGGAGCGTCCTACATAAGCCAGAATTATCAAGCAAGCTCGCCATATGGGCCATAGAGCTCAGGGAGCACGATATATCATACCACCCAAGAACCACCATCAAGTCGCAAGTACTTGCCCACTTCGTCGCTGATTTTAGCGTAGAGATATTGCAGAAGGTGGAACTGGAAGCCAGTTGCACCTCATCCAATGCCGACCTGTGGACTCTCTACACTGACGACACCGCTAACTCCTCGGGATCGGGACTCAGACTCGTTCTTGAAGTCCTGACGGGCGAAATCATTTTCCTGTCCATACGATGCTCCGAGATGACTAACAACGAGGGCGAATACGAAGCTGTGATTGTAGGTATGAAATTAGCCATCAAATACGGAGCTCGGTGGCTCATTCTCCATTGCGACTCCAAACTCATAGTGAACCAGGTCACTGGACTTACCAAATCAAGGAGCAGAGTCTACAAAGTACCAATCAGAAATCTACAAATTAATGACCGAGTTTGACGAGTGCCGCTTTGAGAAAATTCTAAGGGCACAGAACACCGAAGCAGATGGCTTAGAAAAACTGGTCGCGACAACTAAAATCATCAACAAAGAAAGCGTGGTCACCCTCTTCCATTCAGCCATCGATCATACTGAGGTACTCTCTTTAAAACTAACTTGGGACTGGCGCAACCAGTTTGTATCCTATCTGCAGGACGGGATACTCTCACTTGATAAAAAATAAGCAAAGAAGCTCCGTGTACAAGCCGCCCGGTATTGCCTAATAAACCACAACCTCTACAAGAGGACGTTTGGTGGACCCCTAGCCATGTGCCTAGGCCCGCACCAAATAAGGCAAGTGCTCGAAAAGGTATACGAGGGTCATTGTGGCGCCCATACAGGTAATCGCACCCTCGTTCGCTACATCATTCGAGCCGGTTATTACTGGCCCACTATGAATAAAGAGGCAGCAGAATACGTTCGCCGATGGGAACAATACTAAAATTATGTACCTATGATACACTAACCGGGAGAACCTCTACACTCAGTCACCTCACCATCGTCCTTCATCAAATGAGGGATGGACATAGTCGGCCCCCTGCCAGCGGGACGAGGAAAGGTACAATTTCTGTTACTTTTAACTAACTATTTATCTAAGTGGGTGGAAGCAGGTGCGTACGCGCAGATACGCAAATAGGAAGTCATCGTCTTCATATGGAAGAACATCATATGCCGTTTTAGCATCCCCTAAGAAATCAGTTGCGACAACGGTCCATAATTTATTAGCAAAAAGGCAACATAATTCTTCGAGAAATGGCACATTAAGCGAATACTCTCCACACCATTTCACCCCGCCGCCAACGGCCAAGCAGAATCCTCCAATAAAACAATACTAAACATACTAAAAAAGAAACTCGAAGAAGCCAAAGGGCTATGGACCGAGCAACTACCGGAAGTGTTATAGGAACACCGCACCACGCCCAAATCTAGCATGGGAGAAACATCGTACTCACTGTTCTACGGAACCGATGCGATCATACCCGTCGAAGTCGGAGAACCAAGCTTGAGGTATTCACACACCAGCGGAGTAGAGAACGACACAAATAGACTTGAAGACCTCGACGAGGCCGAGAAAAAAAGGGATATGGCCCACATAAGAATGGCAGCTCAAAAATAACAGGTCGAAAGGTACTATAACAAGAAAGCCAAAATATGGCAGCTCAAAGTAGCAGACTACGTTCTCAAAGTCAAAAACATTGGCATCAATGAATCCGAGCGAAGGAAAACTGGGCACCAATTGGGACGGACCATACAAAATCATAGTGACAACAAGTAAATGAGTGTTTCCAGATAAAAACAATGGAGGGAAAAACACTCCAAAAAGAATGGAACATCGCCCACCTCAAGTACTTCCATTTCTAAAAGGCATCTCCTGAGTCGTACTTTTTTTCCCTTACTCGTGTTTTGTCCTAATTGGGTTTTCTCAGGAAGGTTTTTAATGAGGCGGCGGAGGGGACACCTAGAAGTAATTAGGGCAAAGTTTATCATACATTCCGCTCGACGTGCTCTCAAGGCCGATATGATAAAGGGACTGGACTAGCACGATCTCCATTGTATAAACGGCTACGTCCACGATCTCCATTGTATAAATGGCTACAGCCATGATCTCCATTGTATAAATGGCTACGGCCACAATATCCATTATATAAAAGGCTACGGCCACGATCTCCATCGTATAAAAGGCTACAACCACGATCTCTATTGTATAAATGGATACGACCACGATCTCCATTGTATAAAAGGCTACGACCCTGATCTCTATTGTATAAATGGATAAGGTCATCACCATAAAGCGTCGACAAAGTTTGACCACATCCAATAAATAATTCGACGCCAGTCGAAGAGTACTACATGCAAAGGCTAAGCGCCTTCGTCATCAAATTTAACAAGTTCAACTCCAGTTGAACTGGGACTCAGGCTAAGCGCCTTCGACATTAAACTCAAAAAGTTTGACCTCGTTCGAATTACAGGCTAAGGCCATTGCCATAAAGCATCGACAAAGTTCGACCATGATTAATAATTCGACGCCAGTCGAACATTACTACAGGCAAAGGCCAAGTTCCTTTGTTATCAAATTTAACAAGTTCAACTTTAGTTGAACTGGGACTCAGGCTAAGCGCCTTCGACAGTAAACTCAACGAAGTTCGACCTCGCTCGGACTATAAGGCCAAGCGCCTTTGCCATCAAATTTAACAAGTTCAACTCCACTTGAACTGGGATTTAGGCTAAGTCCATCGCCATAAAGCATGAACAAAGCTCGACCACGACCAATAAATAATTTGGCGCCAATCGAACACCATTAACGGCTAAGGCCATCACCGTTGTAACATCGACCTGGATTGACTACGATAAGTCGATAACTCGACAACTGTCGAAGTTACATTAAGCATCGACTTAGTTCAACTACGACGAATGACACATCGACGACGGTCAAAATAATATCACCATCAGCCAAGGCCACCGCTATTTAGCATCGACCTAGCTCAACCGCAATAGATAAGTGCTCCGATGACAGTTGAAGAAACACCTCATCGGCAGATAATACTCAGACAACATTGAGAAACACAACAAAATTTCTACAAGTAAACGAGTACCCGCTCGACGGAAACAAGATGTCCAAAAACATATAGACAAAAGGAGAAATATAGCAGTCACTATCACCAAAAAATATATTTACATCGGACCCTGTAAAGGGTTTCAATTACATTAAAAAATAAGCAAAGTATATATAAGTTCTATGGAGCTTCGCCATTTCGTTCGTCGCCTCCTGTTGGCCCATCATCCTAACCGTCACCCCCTGTTTGGCCACCATCCTATCCGTCGTCGCCCCCAGGGCGATGAGATACAACATACCAAGAGTCAGACTGAAGCCGACTGACGTCCTCGGAGGATAGCCCTCTTAATCAGGGGAGTCAGAACTGTACCCACAAGTAGCCCGAGCGGTACGAGCCATGTGCCGCTGCCTTTGGACCTCCTCCTCGGTAGCGTGGCCCAATGCAAGATATTCCTTAAGCGCATTCAGTCAGGACTCTGCATTTACCCATATCTCGTGAGCATCCTGGCTTGTGTCCCCAGACCTCGATAAGGCAGCCAGCTTAAGAACTTGAATTTCTGTCGTTTTGGCTTCAAGTTCGGTGGTCAAATCCGCAACCCTACGGTTCATATCAGCGACCTCCGCCACTACCCCGCAGCTGAGCTCCAATTTATCTAGAGAAGTGACTCCAGCTCACTGTTTCGAGTCACCGCCACCATCAACCCCTCATCGGTCATTTCCAGCTCGGCCGCTCTACGCTTTAACTACTCCTCTGATTGCTCAAGACCCTCAAAGAACACCCAAAATTTGGGGTCTTGCTTGAGAAAATCCACCACCGCCTGATGCTTGGCACAACACTTCTTGTATTTCTTTGCTATTTTGTTATATATGGTCGCCTCCGCTCTACCTCCAAGATAAGAGTCTAAAAAGAGAAGAGAAAACAAAGAGACAATCAGTACACATCAAAACTAGACTCGCGACACGTAGGGAAAACATAAAGTAGCCTGCAAAGCCGCTCCAGCTACCCTTCGGGATAGCTCCCCGTCACTTATGCCCCTCAACACCTCAAGCTCAGGAGCCGCACACAACAGGGTCATGTATGTTTCCGCCTGCTCGTTGTATTGTAATAAATTGTAGCCCCATGCGATCATAATTAGGCGATTGGATATACCTGTCGTCATCTCCACACGAGTCGAACCCCTCTCTACCTCATCCACATCTTCATGGGCGGCCTCAGGGTCTGATCCTCAACATTGTTGCCCACTTCGCCAGTGACGAGACCAATGTGCATAGGATTTTTGTGCTCGTACTCAGTCAAATTCTAATATAGTTTATGATATCGTCCCGCAGAGAATGGTTAATCTAGGCTACATACATTTAATATTTTTACTACTATTTGAGAGAACCAAATTGATGAAAGGTGAGTTTGAAAACTTGTTAATTAATTAAAGCAAAACAAACAATTTCTGAAAGATTTATAATTTTTAAAAAGAGTTGGGAATCGTTGAATTCACTTGATAATATAATTACAATAAAATATCAATTTCCACATGTATTTCTCTAAAGAATAATTGCTTATTGCTAATACAATTATATTTGCTCACTAAGAAATAATCAATTAATAGCACTCCGTGAGGTTATGTAATTAACTGAGTTGAAACTAGTAACGTTTAAACCGAAATATTTTCTTGCTTGAATTGTGCTAAAAGGTAGTAAAAACTTCGTGAGAATATTTTCACTTAAAATCAGTGATCTTGTCTCCAACAATTCCTTTGTGAGAATTAAAATTGAGAGAAACAAGATTACAGATTTGAAATAAGAGTTTTACAAAAAATTATTCTCACTTTACTATTTTATTCATTGGTTACTATATATCAATTTTGCTCCGTGAGAATTACAAAATTAATATAAGAATAACTTAAATAGAATATATACAAGTGATAATAATGATTAATTAGAAACCATTATTTCGGCACAGTATGAACTATACAATGAAAATTTCAAGACAAGGATGTATTAAAACTGTAATAACATTACAAAAAAATATATATCAAGCTTCATCAACTATCCTAACAAAAGAGATTACTCTATTATGGATTATTTAAATCTCACAACAAAAAGGAATTCTAGAATATTTCCAATACTCTTAGAAAATCCAAAAACTTACTGAAAGAAAATAAAATATTTAAAGAACGAAATTAAAACCAAAGTTCATATAAAAGTAGATATTCTACTTCCGCTCCTCTTTTCGATGCCAAATTGCATTCTATTTATAACAAATGTTGCAAACATTAAATGATTTAGACATGTCCAAGGAATGAGTTTGGACGCATCTAAAGACAAGATTTGGAAGACATGATCTTGGATACGTGATCTTGGACGCGTCTGAAGACATAATCTTGGATTTGGAAGACATAATCTTGAATACGTGATCTTGGACACTTCTAAGGATATGAGCTTGGACATGTCTGAGGAGTGAGATTGGATGTCGAGCTTCAATTATAAGCTTCCGCTTCCAATTCTTGTACTTGCCGTGGCGGATTTTCATCGAGCATTTTGTCTTTTTCTTCTGTTATTTATAATCTTTTTTTCTATTTCTTTTTTTTTTTTCTGCAAAGATAGTTAGAAAGAGGAAAAATACGAAATATAATTTAAGTATATTATTTAAAGTAGAATATTAATAATATATAATAAGTAAACATTTTATATTCATCAAATTTCCCCATGCTTGAACTATCGCTCGTCCTCGAGGATAATAACTTTATTAGTAATTATTGTTTCTTGTACAGTAAAAAATTAAAAAAAATAAAAATTCACATAAAGTTCAACGCCAATAACTTTTTCAAGTTCACCAAATCTTTACCTTGTTTCTGCTTCTACTTTTATGTAGCAAAAATTTTGTATCTCGTATTCATGATGAACCTTTTGAGATTGATAACTTTATGACCACAGCTCTTGAGTTTCTCAAATTTTTCCATAAGCTTGCCCTTCATGCCAGTCTCCACTAATATACGATCAACATTGATTTTTGAAAATTTTTTAGGACTTTTTTGGTTTTGTATTTGGCTTAATGCTGGTAAGGATAAATGATATATTTATAGTGGTTTGATCTTTCCAGCTTTATCAAAAGAGTTAATTATTTTTTCAACAACAAATTTATTTCGCAAGCATATTTACAATTTGTTTGTATTTTGTACAGGACATTCATATATACTTGAAGCACAATTTTTCATCTTTTTTTTCATAGTTCTCCCTCTCTTGCTTTGATAACCATTCCTACTCAAATATGGATAGCTTGGAAAGAGTAAGAATATTATTGGTATATTCTTTCTTACTTTTCTTTTCATGATGGTGTAGCAAAGAAATTGAAGGATCAAATTTGGGTGCTAAAAGGATATATATGTACACTTTTTTTCAGAATAAAGAGGCTAAGAAAAAAACAAAAAAGGCCTAATTTTTTAAAAATCAATGTTATCCGAAATTTTGCCTCGATAGACATTTGGGGCAAGTTCTAGCTAAATTATATTGATTCTACATGTTTGTGATCATAATTCTTCTCAATTTCAACGATTTCTCATATTTAGAGATACTCATCCTTTGCCTTCATAAAAATAAAAATCACCAACTTGGAAGTTAGATGGCATAAATTAAAAAAATTATGTTCAACGGTATGTAAAATTTTATCTTAATACTTTAAAATCGTACAAGAGCAATACTTGCGAATAAAGGTTGATTATACACTAAAGAAAATTAGTTATGCATAGATAAATATATAAAAATTCTTTATATATATAATTGAAAATAAGAATATATAAATAAAATAAATCTATTTGACTTTCAAATTTAGAATCACAGAAGAAAGTTTGAAAGAAACTGTGACAACACATGTTCTATATGTAATAGACTGAACTAATTTAACACTTTAACAATAATAAAGTGCTGGTTATGAATATAAACCGGAAAGTTTACCTGTGCCAACATTCGAATTGAATTATTAAAGTGCAAACCAACCAGTTACTTAGGCATACTGATCACTATGGAATTACTCATGTGTAGGTGACACTGTTTATGTAGAGGCCTTTATGAGATGTTCCGGTTGTACAATAACCTGGATATTGACCTGTGACTACCCGGCCGAACGTCTTTGGAATTTATGCTATGTTTTCCCATTAACTGCTTTCCGTAAGTTCATTTCTACTATTTTGGTTTGCCGGGATGTTCGGTAATAGAATTCGGAGTGTTTTGGGACACTTAGTCTCTAAATGAGAGCTTAAGTGTTGAAAAAATGGTCCGTAATCAGAACAGTGACAAGACAACCTCAGAATGGAAAGCCAATGGTCTCGTTAGCTCCTTTAGGTGTTTTCGGGGTTGGGAGCGTGTCCGGAATGTGTTTTAGAGGTTCGTAGCTCAAATTGGTAAGAAATGCCGAAAGTTAGAATTTTGAAGTTCCGATCCGATAGTGAATTTTTGATTCGAGGGTCGAAATGGGATTTCAAAAGTTTCTATAGAACCGTCATTTCATTTGGGACGCGCGTGTAAAAGTTTAGATCAATCGGACGTGTTTTGGTTAGGATTTGAATCGAAAGCAAGTTTGGTTAAGTTTTGGAAATTTTAAGTTCAAATCATTGATTAAATTGTGTCTCCGGCATTGTTTTAAGTGATTTAAGGATTGTCACAAGTTTGAATGATGTTAAGCGATAGGTTCGTAGGTTTGGTTGAGGTCCCGAGGGCCTCGGGTGTGTTTCAGATGCTCGACGAGTTGGTTTTGGAATTTTTGGATGAAATTCATGTTGTTGCTTTTGTTTTTTCTGCTTCTGCAGCTTGGGGACCGTAGAAGCGGCACCGCAAAAGCGGTGCAGCAGTCGCATAAGCAAAAGGAGGCCATGAGGCCAGGAACCACAGAAGTGGTCTTGGTTCCGCAAAAGGGGACTCGCTTCTGCGAGTGGCAGATCGCAGAAGCGGAACTTGAGGGGAAGAGTGTGAACAGCAGAAGCAGTGGATCTTCCGTGAAAACGGGATTTGCTTCCGCGAGTTAATGTCCGCAGAATCAGAAATTGGTATTTTAAGCAAAGCTGCTGAAGCGTCAATTTGACCGTGAAAGTGGGACCGCAGAAGCAATCCCTAGTCCGGGAAAGCAGAAATTGCTGTGTGTTAAGAGAAAATCCGATGGTTTAATTTCATAAGTTGAAAAATCAATTGAGAGATCGGGAGAACGCGATTTCGAGTGAGTTTTGAAGAAGGGATTATTGGGTAACGTTTCTATGATCCTTTCTAGCTTTAATCCATCATTTAGTTGTTAAATTCATCATTTAAATTCGAACTAGGTCCAAAAATGGAGGAATTCGATTAGAAGTTCATTAACTAAACAATTGGGATTTGAGGGAGCAATTGTCCTCTGATTTGGGAGATTCTTATATGGTTAGACTCGTGGGAGTACGATGTTTCCGAAAATAAGAAAATTATTTGATTCTGAGACGCTGGCCTGAGGGACATTTTGGTCATTTTACCTATTTTTGCGCGTTAGCTTTAATTCGAACAGTGTATTAGTTACTTGCGATGTTATATACAATGTGTAATTGGTTTGAATAGATTTGGGCAACTCGGAGTCGGATACTCGTGGCAAGGGCATTGTTTCTTAGCAGTTTTGTACCAATTCGAGGTAAGTGGCTTGCTTTGTGGGGGGGGGGGGGACCTCTTCCCTTAGGATATATTTGCTACTTTTTAAATGCCTTGTGCACGAGGTGACGGGCGTGTACTTGTTCTAGTTGTTTAAAATTCACCTTACTTGGCTTATTTAGACTGTGTTTCTTCACATGTTAATTGTTAAAAAATAAAACTTCACTTGTTTTGACTTAGAAAAAGCATGTTAGTAACTTATTTGCTCTATTTGACTAAATTGCAATATCTGTCTTCTCTTTGAAAGCATGTTATTAACTTATTTTCCCTATTTGACTAAATTGCAATAATTGTCTTTCTGGTGAAGCATGTTAGATTCTCAATTTTACTGGTTGGTCGCATTTCGCTTTCCTTCCGTTAAATATTGGGTTGTTGTGGTGTATTTACTATTGAGACTAGGGGACGGTATCCAAGAAGCTTTCCCCTATTCGTATTTTGTTTTGAGGTTTGGAAGTGCGGGATACTAAGAGATCCCCGACATTGGATTACATAATTGGCGGATACTAAGAGATCCTTGTGCAGGACTGATTAACCGGAGGATGCTAAGAGATCCTCATGATACTTGGAGATCCCTTGCTTATATGATGAGGATACTGGGATATCCTCGGGATACTTGGAGATCCCTTGTTCGTATGATGAGGATACCGGGAGATCCTCGGGATACCAGAAGATCCCCGATGACAAAAAGCATGTAGTGATTGTTCTTGTTTTGTAGAATTGTAATATAGCCTATTCCATTCTTCTTATTGTTTGTTAGATATTCGATATTTACGTATTTCTTGCTGTTATTTCATTTCATATTTATTCTTATGTTTATCTCAGTAGGGGCCTCAGTAGGGGCCTCGACCTTCCTCGTCACTACTCCACTGAGGGTAGGCTTGGCACTTACTGAGTACAGCCGTGGTGTACTCATGCTACTCTTCTGCACACTTTTGTTGTGCAGATCCAGGTACTACTGGTCAGGCGCGCTATTATGGATTTTTGGAGCTACATTTGGAGGCTTGATGTATGCATCTGCCGCGTCCGCAAAGCCGAAGAGTCTCCTTCTATTCTGCCTTTAGCTAGTAGTTTCATTCATGTACTCACTTGTTGTAAACACTCTTGGATGTTAGAGTCGTATGTTATATTTTACTCTTAGCCTGTGTTTCCCGTGGGTTTCCGAGTCTTGGAGGTCATTTACATTATTTGAATCGATATGTATGTGCCAGGCGGCACTCTACACATTATCTTATGCTATTTATGCTTTATTTATCGCATTTCATAAGGATTGTTGAATTTCTGCGATCTGTCACGCTTACGTTGTCGCGAAGACTGGGTGCCGTCATGACAGGTTCACGATTGGTGAACTAGGGTCGTGACAATTTGGTATCAGAGCTCTAGGTTCATAGGAGTCACGGGACACAGGCCGGTTTATTAGAGTATCTTTGATCGGTACGGAGACGTCTGTACTTATCTACGAAAGGCTATTTAACTGTTTAGGAAAAATATTCATTTCATTGAATTCTTTGTCGTACTATGTTTTTGACACCGATTCTAAGCTTTTGTCTTCTTTTCTCTCACAGATGGTGAGGACACACACGACCTAGGATGATCAGGCAGCCGCACCCCCTCCTGCAGCAACTAGGGGCAGGGGCCGAGCCAGGGGTCGTGGACGTGCGCGGGGTGCATCCAGATCACCTACACGTGAAGCCGCCGAGGTGCCACCAGTAGACCCAATTAGGACTCAGGGACCAAAGACGCCCACAACCACCACTACTCTAGCTGTTCAGGAGGCATTGGCGCAGTTTATGAGCATGTAAACCACGCTGTCACAGGCAGGGTTGCTTTCACCTCCTGCAGCTACGTCCCAGGCCGGGGGAGGAGCCCAGACTCCCACAGCTCGCACTCCAGAGCAGAGGGTGCACATGGGGCCGATTCCAGATATTATCCCTCTCCAGCCTACAGTACCGGTTCAGCCCGAGGGTAAGGCACCTACTTCGGAGGATGAGCAGCATAGATTGGAGCGGTTCAAGCAGTATGACCCTCCTATTTTCAGAGGACTAGATATAGATGATGCTTTTGGGTTTTTGGAGATTGTCACCGCATTTTTCGCACCATGGGAATTACTGCTTCGAGTGGGTTTTCCTTTGCAGCTTTCCAGCTTCGAGGAGACGCCTATGACTAGTGGCGCACTTTTGAGCTAGACAGTCCAGACGAGGATGCCTCTCTGACTTGGACTTAGTATTCAGATATGTATCAGAAGGATTTTGTTCCCTAGAGCCTCCGAGATGCATGGCGCGTGGAGTTTGAGCACTTGCGTCAAGGCCCTATGGCTGTCTCTGAGTATGCCATCCATTATACTAGGTTTCCAAGCATGCGCCTGCTTTGGTGGCTACTATTCGTGAGAGGGTTCGCAGATTTATCGAGAGTCTTATTCCTTCCATCAGGTCCGGCATGGCGTGAGAGTTGGAGATGGATATACCCTATCAGCAGGTGGTGAGTATAGCCAGGAGGATAGAGGGTATGCATGCCATAGAGAGAAAGGAGAGAGAGGCCAAGAAGTCTCGAGAGTCTGGTCATTTTTTTGGTACCCGTACTTCAGGAGAAGGACGTCATGGTAGGGGCTATATGGGTCGCCCAGTTCACTCAGATCTTCCTTAACCCAGCAGTACTCCAGCTCCTCCCAGATCTCAAGAGCCTTATTATGCACCCCCGGTTTCTAGTGCGTCTCCTGCACGGGGTATCTCAAGAGGTCAGTCTAGAAGGGGTAGGGCCAGTCAGTCACAGCCACCGCGCCCTCCCAGAGCTTGTTATGAGTGCGGGGATACCCACCATGTAGTGAGGGATTGCCCTAGGCTCGGGAGGACTGCAGTCTTAGCAGCAGCGTACCCAGCCAGATTCTCAAGCCCTCGTTCCAGCTCCAGCTGCCACACCACCTGCCTAGTCAGCCAGGGGCAAAGATAGGGAAGATAGAGGTCGCCCTCGAGGTAGGGGACGAGCCAGATTTTATGCCATTCCTGATCGTGCCGAGGTTGTCGCCTCCGATTCTGTTATCACAAGTATTATTTTGGTTAGTCACGGAGAGGCATCGGTTCTATTCGATCCATGCTCTACTTATTCTTATGTGTCATCTTATTTTGCTCCGCATTTGGGTACAGTCCGAGAGACATTAAGCTCTCGTGATTATGTTTCTACTCTCATGGGATATTCCCTTATTATAGACCGCGTATATCGGTCGTGTGTGGTTACTACTCGTGGTTTTGAGACTAGAGCAGATCTTTTATTGTTTGATATGGTACATTTTGATATTATCTTGGGCATGGACTAGTTGTTGCCCCTTTATGCTATTCTTGATTGTCACGCTAAGACCGTGACGCTGGCTATGCCAGGTGTTCGCGTATTTAGTGGAGTGGTACTTTTGATCTCACTCCAGCAGAGTTATATCTTTTCTTAAAGCTCAGCGTATGGTTGAGAAGGGGTGTGCCGCGTATTTAGCCTATGTGAGAGATGTCAGTGCTAATACCCCTTCTGTTGACTCTGTTCCAGTAGTACGGGACTTCTCCGACGTGTTCCCAGCTGATCTTCCGGGCATGCCACCCGATCGGGACATTGATTTTGGTATTGATTTATTACCGAGAACTTAGACCATATCTATTCCTCCTTACCATATGGCTCCTCCGGATTTGAAGGAGTTGAAGGATCAGTTACAGGATTGCTTGATAAGGATTTTATTCAACCCAGTGTTTCACCATGGGTGCTCCTGTCTTGTTTGTGAAGAAAAATGATGGTTCTATGCGCATGTGTATCGTTCATCGTCAGTTGAACAAAGTTACAGTAAAGAACTGATATCATTTATCTCGTATTGGTGACCTATTCGACCAGCTTCAGGGCGCACAGGTGTTTTTTAAGATTGATCTGCACTCAGGTTATCACTAGCTAAAGATTCAGGAGCCGCATATCCAGCAGACTACTTTCAGGACTCGGTATGGTCATTACGAGTTCCTTGTAAGGTCATTTGAGCTGACCACTGCCCCCAACAACATTTATGCATTTGATGCATAGTGTATTTAGGCCCTATATCGACTCTTTCATCATTGTTTTCATAGATAATATTATTGTATGCTCCCGGATTCGGGAAGATCATGAGCAGCACCTGAAGACAGTGCTTCAGACCCTGAGAGAAAAGAAATTATATGCGAAGTTTTCAAAATGTGAGTTTCAGTGCCATTCCTAGGCCACGTAGTATCAAGTGAGGGCATTCGGGTAGATCCGATAAATGTGGAGGCCGTGCAGAGTTGGCCCAGGCCCTCCTAAGCTATAGATATCCACAGTTTCCTTGGCCTGGCGGGGTATTACCGTCGTTTTGTGGAGGGGTTCTCATCGATTGCATCCCCTATGAGTAGATTGACCTTGAAGGGTGCTCCTTTTCAGTGGTCAGGCGAGTGTGAGGCGAGCTTCCAAAAGCTCAAGACGGCTTTGACTTCAGCCCCTATTCTTATTTTTCCTACTAGTTCAGGGTCCTATACGGTTTATTCTGATGCCTCACGAGTTGACTGGAGCGGTGTTGATGCAGGACTCTTGGGTGATTGCCTAAGCGTCCAGACAGTTGAAGGTGCATGAAAAGAACTATCTTGTCCATGACCTTGAGTTAGTCGCTATTGTTCACGCCTTAAAGATCTGGCGTCATTATTTGCACGGCGTGCCTTGTGAGATTTATACGGATCAACGGAGTTTGAAGCACTTGTTCAAGCAAAAGGATCTGAACTTGTGCCAGAGGAGATTGTTGGAGCTACTGAAGGATTATGATATTACCATTCTTTATCACCCAGGAAAGACCAATGTGGTAGCCGATGCCTTGAGTCTCCGGGCGGAGAGTTTGGGAAGTTTGGCATATTTACCAACTTCAGAGAGACCTATGGCGATGGATGTTCAGGCTTTAGCCAGTTAGTTCGTGAGATTGGACATTTCAGAGCCCAGTCGGGTTCTAGCCTGTGTGGTTTCCCCGTATTCATTGTTTGATCGTATCAGGGAGCGGCAGTATGATGACCCTCATTTGCTTGTCCTCAGGGACACAGTTCAGCATGACGATGCTAAGGATGTGACTATTGGAAACGACGGGGTATTGAGGATACAGGGTCGGATTTGTGTACCTGATGTTGATGATATTCGGGATTTGATATTGACTGAGGCTCATAGCTCGCGGTACCCATCCATCTGGGCACCGCGAAGATGTACCCGGATCTGAGGCAGCATTACTGGTGGAGGCGGATGAAGAAGGACATAGTACATTTTGTAGCTAGATGCCTCAACTGTCAGAAGGTAAAGGCTGAGCACCAGCGACCGAGAGGGTTACTCCAGCAGATGGAGATTCCGGAGTGGAAATGGGAGAATATCCCCATGGACTTTGTGACTTGTCTCCCTCTAACGGCGAGGAAGTATGATTATATTTTTTATGTTGTTGTGGATCGGCTAACCAAGTCCGCTCATTTCATTCCAATGTGAACTTCTTACTCAGCGGAGCGGTTAGCAGGGATTTATATCAGGGAAATTGTCCGTCTGCACGGAATTCTAGTTTCTATCATCTCAGACAGGGGTTCAGTGTTTACACCACGATTTTGGAGAGCCGTACAGCACGAGTTGGGTACCCGGGTGACCATGAGTACAGCTTTTCACCCTCAAACGGACGGACAGTCCGAGCACACTATTCAGATTCTTGGGGATATGCTCTGTGCATGCGCGATCCAGTTTAGAGTGTCTTGGGATCAGTTTTTGCCACTGGCTGAGTTTGCATACAACACTACTTATCAGTCCAGTATTCAGATGGCGCCTTATATGGTAGGAGATACAGATCCCAGATGGGTTGGTTCGAGCCGGGAGATGCCAGGCTATTAGGCACTGATTTGGTTCAGAATGCGGCTGAAAAGGTTAAGGTGATTTAGGATAGACTCCGTGCGGCCCAGTCCAGACATAAGAGTTATGCGGACCAGAAGGTTCTTGATGTATCCTTTATGGTTGATGAGCGGGTTTTTTGCTTCGGGTCCTGCCTGTGAAAGGCATCATGAGGTTTGTAAAGAAAGGAAAGTTGAACCCGAGGTTCATTGGTCCATTTGAGATTTTGAAGCAGATTGGGAAGGTTGCATATGAGCTTGCTTTACCTCCAGTTTGGCCGGGTTTCATATAGTATTTCATGTTTCGATACTTCGGAGGTATCACGGTGACCCATCTCACGTATTAGAGTTCACTTCAGTCCAGTTGGACAAAGACTTTTCCTATGTTGAGGAGCCAGTGGCAATATTGGATAGGCAGGTTCGAAAGCCCAGGTCAAAGTACATAGTTTCAGTAAAAGTTCAGTTGCGGGGTCAGTCGGCCAAGGAGGCGACTTGGGAGATCGAGCGGGATATGTGCAGCCGATAACCTCACCTTTTTGCTTCTTCAGGTATATTATATATACTCGTTCAAGGACGAATGAATGTTTAAGTGTAGGAGGACATGACGACCCTCTCGGTTGTCTTGGGAATTTATGCCCCGTTTCGCCTTTAATTGCTTCCCCTAATTTCATTTCTACTATTTTGGTTTGCCGGGATGTTCGGTAATAGAATTCGGAGTATTTTGGGACACTTAGTCCCTAAATGTAAGTGTTGAAACAAAACAATGTCAATATGACCTCGTAATGGAAAACCTATGGTTCCGTTAGCTCCGTTAGGTGTTTCGGTGTTGGGAGCGTGTCCGGAATGTATGTTGGAGGTCTGTAGCTCAAATTGGCTAGAAATGCCGAAAGTTAAAATTTTGAAGTTCCGGTCCGATAGTGAATTTTTGATCCGAGGGTCGGAACGAGATTCCAGAAGTTTCTGTAGCACCGTCATATCATTTGGGAAGTGTGTGCATAGATTCAGGTCAATCGAACGTATTTTGGCTAGGTTTTGAATCGAAAGTGATTTGGTTAAGTTTTGGAAATTTTAAGTTCAAATCATTGATTAAATTGTATTTTCAGCATTGTTTTAGGTGATTTAAGGATTGGTACAAGTTTGTGTTGGAAACACGTTCTCAATGCAATATACTAAAACGTGTGTTCTTTTGTATAGGTTTTGATGAATGACAAACGAAACGAAAATTGATATATGACGAAGTTCAAGAAACAAGTGCACAATTGATATACGACGAGATTCAAGCTCAAGACAAAGTTTTATGGTTTAATTGAGTCATTCTTAATTGTGATCTTGATCCTACAACTTGACTCGTAACATGGCTTCTCTCATAAAACTATTTTCCAAAATCATGCATATTTAATTTAATGTCAAATGATTTTAAATCATGCATATTTACAATAGTCAAAATAATTTTTAGGCATGCCTTAAAAATCTGGACTAAGATAATCGATTATGTACTTATGATAATCAATTGTTTTAAGCCAAGACTGCATGACAATCGATTGTGAACTAATGACAATCGATTGTGAGTAAGACAGTGAGCATCAAGTTAATCAAACCTGCATGACAATCGATTGTGAACTAATGACAATCGATTGTGACTGAGGCAGTGTCCATCAAAGTTTTTCAAAACTCAGAATAATCGATTATGAACTAATGGTAATCGATTATGTTGAGACAGTGTCTTCCAGTGATTTTCAAATTTATTAAATAATCGATTGTTACATTGGACAATCGATTGTCAAAGAGACAGTGTCTAAAATGTTTTTCAAAAACTGATAAGTAATCGATTGTTGACTTTGTGCAATCGATTGTGAAGCTGACCGTTGTCGTAAAGTTTTCAAATACCGTCAGGTAATCGATTATTGATTTTGTATAATCGATTGTTTTGATTAAAATCCGGAAAAGATTTTTTGAACGTTATTGGATAATCGATTATTGATTTTGTATAATCGATTGTTTTGATTAAAATCCGGAAAAGATTTTTTGAACGTTGCTGAGTAATCGATTGTTGATTCTGGACGATCGATTGTTTGTGGTAAAATCTGGAAAAGATTTTTTGAACGTTGCCAGTAATCGATTATGGATTGAAAGTAATCGATTATCAAGCGTAAAATCTGTGATTGAATTTTGATCTGACTGGCAGACAATCGATTGTTGGGGTTTGACAATCGATTGTCAGTGAGTAAAATCAGCAACTCTTAATTGGCAATTAGGCAACGGTAATGCCAAATTTTTCAACTATAAATACAGCTTCATTTCAGTGTTTTAAACACAACTACATACTACAACTGATCATTACATTGCTATAAGCTTGCATACTTTTGTTTATCATTTTATATTCAATTTCATAAAGCTTTTGAGAGCCATATTCTTGTCCAAAGTTGTTGTGATCTAGAGCTTACTTCTTTTACTCATACCTACTCATAAAGGAGTATTTTGTTTGAGTGTTAAGTGTTTTACACACTTGTAAGAGAATTGTGATTCTCTTGTTGTAAGGAACTTGTGTTTCCTTGGTTGAAGTCTTGGAGTGTTGTATCTCCGAGCAAAGGTGTTAAGGCTTGTGTCCTTACGTTGTAAAGGTTTGTTGAGCACCCGTAAGCTTAACAAGTTAGTGAAAAATCTCGAGAGAGTCTCTCGGGGACTGGACTAGCCACATGTTGTGGTGAACCAGAATATATCGGTGCGTTCTTTCCTCACTTAATTATTTCCTGCAAATTTTAATTTCCGCAAGTTTACGCTAAATTTTATTATAACGCTATTCACCCCCCCCCCTCTAGCGTTAAGCGTATTATCTAACAATTGGTATCAGAGCCCAACTCTCTGAAAACTTAACAGTTTGAGAGAACCATCCATGGCTTCTACTCGTGATTCTTTTGCAGGAATTGATGAAGGACAGTGCTCCACACGACCACCTCTATTCAACGGTACAAATTACACGTACTGGAAAGAGAGGATGAAGATCTTCGTTCAGTCCAACAGCTTTCACCTTTGGAAGGTGATAATGAAAGGAAACCAAATTACAACAAAGAAGGTGGAAAACGAATGGGTTCCCAAGTCCGAGGATGAGTATGACGCGGATGACATCCAAAAGGTTCAAAATAATGCTAAAGCAATTAACTTATTATATTGTGCTGTTAATGCTGACGATTACAGGAAAATATCGTGTTGCACAACGGCAAAGGAGATGTGGGACAAGCTAGAAGTTACGTACGAAGGAACGGACCAGGTAAGGGAAGCAAAAATTGATTTCCTAACCCATTCTTATGAATTATTTCACATGAAGGAAGGTGAAAAGGTGGACGAAATGTTTGAGCGATTCTCAATAATCCTAAATGACCTACATGCTCTCAAGAAAACATTCACGGATAGAGAGCTCGTTCGAAAAATTCTTAGAAGTCTCACACCGGCATGGATATCAAAGGCCGATGCAATTCAAGAATCCATTGGCGTTTCAAACGTCACCATCGACGTACTAAGAGGTAACCTTAAGACCTATGAATCTACTATTCTTAACCCTTTTGTTGATGATCAAAGGAGGCAAAGAATAGCTCTAAAGGCGAGCACAAGCCAACCGCAAATTGATGAGGAAGGAGACAACGAGTTTGGACTCGTTATCAAAAGATTAAAGAGTTCATGCGCAAGGAGTATGAACGCAAGGGCAAAAAGCAAGGCGAACAAATCAAATGCTACGAATGCGGAGAAACCGGGCACATCAAGTCAAATTGCCCAAACCTCAAAAAGGAAAAGAAACCTTTTAAAAAGCAAAGCGCATACATTTCTTGGGGAGGTGACTCCGGAGATGAGTCAAGCGAAGGAGAAGAAGACGAAGCAGCAAATCTTTGCCTCATGGCACAAGAAGATAACAAAGACGAGGTATGTCAAATTTCGTCTCAAAACTTCTTTACTCTTGTTGAAATGCGAACTGCTTTTGATGAATTATATACTGAATTTATTAAAGCTTCAAAAACAGTCAAAAGCATAAAAGAAAATGCTTCTCTAAAAGAAAAAGATTTTCAAAAACAGCTTTCTTTAAAAGAAAAGGATTTAGAAAAACTGGTTTTAGAAAATGAGAAGCCGAAAGAGGAAAACAAGTTTTTTGGAAAAAGAAGTTCCGATAAGCCCGAAAGCTCTACTAGAAATTGCACTTCTTGTTTGCATCTTAAGAATGAAGTAAGTAGGCTTAAAGGCACATTAGATAAGTTTAATTCTTCGCACAAAAACTTGAATGATGTTCTTGTTAACTTGAAATCAACCAAGCATGGAATAGGCTTTAAGAATGAAGAAAAGGTTGACGCTAAACCCCAACAACCTAAAGCTCAACCTAGGATTAACAATAGAAATGCTTATCCTAGAAACAACAACTCTAGAGTCAATATGCATGCTAGACAAAATGCTGAACATTTTAGAAGACCTAGGAATGACTTACCACCTAGAAATAGTCACCCTAGAAATGATGCATATTTTAGGCCAAATTTTGAACCCCTTAGAAGACATAACAATGGCCCTCAACCGAGAAACAATCACTCTAGAAATGCTGCCCATCCTAGAGCTCATAGTAGGAGAAATAATTCTCATGAAATGCGAAATAGTCATAGTGTTCAAAATAGAGTAAGAAGTTTTCATCCGTCTAGTTACTATGAACCTAGAAGGATGCATAACCCAAATGTGACTTGTCATTATTGTAGACGTATTGGTCATATTGCTCCTGCATGCTTTACACGTCATAGACATATTACTCAATCGCATCATTATAATATGCCTAACCCCCAAGGACCCAAGATGGCATGGGTACCTAAAGAACATTAATTTGTTTTGTAGGTGTGCTTGAAGGGATCAAGTGTACTATGGTACCTTGATAGTGGATGCTCCAAGCATATGACGGGAGATGAATCCAAATTCCTTCAATTAGAGCACAAAGAAGGAGGAAGTGTTATCTTCGGTGATAACAATAAAGGAAAGATCATCGGTACGGCTCGGTCGGTAAGGATGAAAAATCCTCTATTAAGCATATATTACTTGTTAAAGGATTAAAGCATAATCTCTTGAGCATAAGCCAATTGTGTGACAAGGGAAATCTTGTTTTATTTGATTCGGATGAATGCTTAGTGTTCAGACGTAGTGATTTCAAAATTATCCTCCGTGGTTTTAGAGTGGATAATATTTATATGGTTGATCTTGCTAATTCCTCACCCGATTATGTTGATTGTCTAATGAGTAAAGAGGATGATACTTGGCTATGGCATCGTAGAGTAGCACATATCAATATGCATCTTTTGAACAAATTGATTTCTCAAAACTTAGTTGTTGGTCTTCCCAATTTAAAATTTGAAAATGACTCTATTTGTGACTCGTGTCAAAAGGGGAAGCAAACAAAAGCATCTTTCAAATCTAAAAACATTGTTTCAACTTCTAGACCATTGCAATTGCTTCATATGGATTTATTTGGTCCCTCTCGCATTGAAAGTCTAGGAAGAAATAAATATGCTTTTGTAATTATTGATGATTACTCGAGATTTACTTGGACTTTATTTCTTGCCAATAAAAGTGATGCTTTTCAAAATTTTAAATATTTTCTTAAGCGTGTTCAAAATGAGAAAGAAACAACCGTCACTTCAATTAGAAGTGATTATGGGGGAGAGTTTGATCACAATCTCTTTGCGGACTTTTGTGACGAACTCGGAATCGAGCATACCTTTTCCGCTCCACGTACACCACAACAAAATGGGGTGGTGGAAAGGAAAAATAGGTGTCTCGAAGAGATGGCTAGAACCATGCTCGACGAAGCTAAGATACCCAAACATTTTTGGGCGGACGCCGTGAGTACCGCTTGCTATGTTCTAAATAGAGTAGTTTTCGGCCGATACTCATGAAAACCCCCTATGAACTTTATAAGGGTAGAAAACCAAATATTTCCCATTTTAGAGTTTTTGGTTGCAAATGTTTTGTTCATAACAATGGCAAAGACCAATTGGGTAAATTTGATGCTAAGTCGGATGAAGGTATTTTCATTGGATATTCCTCACGTAGTAAAGCATATAGGATCTTTAATAAAAGAACCCAAATTGTGGAGGAATCCCCTCATGTTGTATTTTCCGAAAATAATGCTCGCTTGGCGAGAAAGGATTCCGGTTTTGATCTTGCAGGTATCTTAGATAGCTTGAAAGACAAAATACAAGAGGAACCACCCAAGGAAAATAAAGATGAAACTGAGGAACAACCAACGGAAGAAGCGCCACAATTGGAAAAAGAAACAAAAGTGCCAAATGAGTGGAGGACGATCAAAGATCACCCTCTTGAACAGGTAATTGGAGACGTCGGAGGAAAGGTAAGTACCCGAAACTCTCTTAAGAACACTTTAGGACACACTTCTTAAGAGCTCACGTTCTCACTTGGCAACACTAGTTTAAGTTATTACTTCCTTACAAATTGCTGGCTTGAGCGTCGGAGACGTCTAATCCTTTTTTGCAGGTATCGCCCTAAAAGTAGGGGGAATTATAAAGCATGACGCGCAAGAATCGAGTCTTCTTCAGAAAAATCTGTTTCTGTCATCTAATAATTGATTATCTCGTATCAATAATCGATTGTAATGCTATCATTTGAGCTATTATACTCTCTTTAAATAATCACGCCTTCTTTCCAATAAATAAACAAGGTTTATTTCATCTTTGGCATCTTATTATTATTTTTGCTAATGGCAAAAGGGGGAAGATAACGGGTATGCACTCTCAGTATTTATAAGCTTAAATTGAGGGGGAATTAATAAATTGAGGGGGAAAAAATTGCATACTTGTTACATGTATATACTTGTCTTGAATCGTCAATATAAATTGATTGTCTTGCATATCCCGCTTAATGTTTGCCATTATCAAAAAGGGGGAAATAGTTGGAAACACGTTCTCAATGCAATATACTAAAACGTGTGTTCTTTTGTATAGGTTTTGATGAATGACAAACGAAGCGAAAATTGATATATGACGAAGTTCAAGAAACAAGCGCACAATTGATATACGACGAGATTCAAGCTCAAGACAAAGTTTTATGGTTTAATTGAGTCATTCTTAATTGTGATCTTGATCCTACAACTTGACTCGTAACATGGCTTCTCTCATAAAACTATTTTCCAAAATCATGCATATTTAATTTAATGTCAAATGATTTCAAATCATGCATATTTACAGTAGTCAAAATAATTTTTAGGCATGCCTTAAAAATCTGGACTAAGATAATCGATTATCATAATCGATTGTTTTAAGCCAAGACTGCATGACAATCGATTGTGAACTAATGACAATCGATTGTGAGTAAGACAGTGAGCATCAGGTTTTTCAAACCTGCATGACAATCAATTGTGAACTAATGACAATCGATTGTGACTGAGGCAGTGTCCATCAAAGTTTTTCAAAACTCAGAATAATCGATATGAACTAATGGTAATCGATTATGTTGAGACAGTGTCTTCCAGTGATTTTCAAATTTATTAAATAATCGATTGTTACATTGGACAATCGATTGTCAAAGAGACAATGTCTAAAATGTTTTTCAAAAACTGATAAGTAATCGATTGTTGACTTTGTGCAATCGATTGTGAAGCTGACCGTTGTCGTAAAGTTTTCAAATACCGTCAGGTAATCGATTATTGATTCTGTATAATCGATTGTTTTGATTAAAATCCGGAAAAGATTTTTTGAACGTTATTGGGTAATCGATTATTGATTTTGTATAATCGATTGTTTTGATTAAAATCCGGAAAAGATTTTTTGAACGTTGCTGAGTAATCGATTGTTGATTCTGGACGATCGATTGTTTGTGGTAAAATCTGGAAAGGATTTTTTGAACGTTGCCAGTTATCGATTATGGATTGAAAGTAATCAATTATCAAGCGTAAAATCTGTGATTGAATTTTGATCTGACTGGCAGACAATCGATTGTTGGGGTTTGACAATCGATTGTCAATGAGTAAAATCAGCAACTCTTAATTGGCAATTAGGCAACGGTAATGCCAAGTTTTTCAACTATTAATACAGCTTCATTTCAGTGTTTTAGACACAACAACATACTACAACTGATCATTACATTGCTATAAGCTTGCATACTTTTGTTTATCATTTTATATTCAATTTCATAAAGCTTTTGAGAGCCATATTCTTGTCCAAAGTTGTTGTGATCTAGAGCTTACTTCTTTTACTCATACCTACTCATAAAGGAGTATTTTGTTTGAGTGTTAAGTGTTTTACACACTTGTAAGAGAATTATGATTCTCTTGTTGTAAGGAACTTGTGTTTCCTTGGTTGAAGTCTTGGAGTGTTGTATCTCCGAGCAAAGGTGTTAAGGCTTGTGTCCTTACGTTGTAAAGGTTAGTTGAGCACCCGTAAGCTTAACAAGTTAGTGGAAAATCTCGAGAGAGTCTCTCGGGGACTGGACTAGCCACGTGTTGTGGTGAACCAGAATATATCGGTGCGTTCTTTCCTTTTTATTTATTTAACGCACTTAATTATTTCCTGCAAATTTTAATTTCTGCAAGTTTACGCTAAATTTTATTATAACGCTATTCACCCCCCCCCCCTCTAGCGTTAAGCGTATTATCTAACAGTTTGAATGATGTTAAGGGATAGGTTCGTAGGTTTGGTTGAGGTATCGGGGGCCTCGGGTGTGTTTCGGATGCTCGACGGGTTGGTTTTCAAATTTTAGGATAAAATTCATGTTGCTGCTTCTGTTGTTTTCGCTTCTGCGGTTTCGAGACTGCAGAAGCGGTGCCGCAAAAGCAGCTCAGCAGTCGCATAAGCAGAAGGAGGCCAGGAATCGCAGAAGCGGTCTTGGTTCTTCCAAAGCGGACTCGCTTCTGCGAGTGGTAGACCGCAAAAGCGGAACTTGAGGGGATGAGTGCGGACCGCAGAAGCGGTGGATATTCGGCAAAAGCGGGATTCGCTTCCGTGAGTTAATGTCCGAAGAAGCGGAAATTGGTATTTCAAGCGAAGTCACTGAAGCGTCAATTTGACCGCGAAAGCGGGACGGCGAAGGCGGTCCCTGGTCCGCAAAAGCGTAAATTGCTGTGTGTTAAGAGAAAGTCTGAGGGTTTAATTTCACAAGTTGAAAAATCAATTGAGAGGAGGCCATTTGAAGTAATTTTTGAAGAAGAGATTATTGGGTAACGTTTCTATGATCCTTTCTAGCTTTAATCCATCATTTAGTTGTTAAATTCATCTTTTAAATTCGAATTTAGGTCCAAAAATGGAGGAATTTTAGTACAAGTTCATTGACTAAACAATTGGGATTTGAGGGAACATTTGACATCTGATTTGGGAGATTATTATATGGTTAGACTCTTGGGAGTACGAGGTTTCCGAAAATATAAAAATTATTCGATTCTGAGATATTGGCCTGAGAGGCATTTTGGTTATTTCACCTATTTTCGTGCCATAGCTTTAATTTAACAGTGTAATTAGTTACTTGTGATGTTTTTTACAATGTATAATTGGTTTGAATAGATTTGGGCCACTCAGAGTCGGATACTCATGTCAAGGGCATTGTTTCTTAGCGGTTTTGTACCAATTCGAGGTAAGTGGCTTGCCTAACTTTGTGTGGGGGACCTCTCCCCTTAGGATATATTTGACATTGTATAAATGCCTTGTGCACAAGGTGACGGGCTTGTACTTTTTCTAGTTGTTGAAAATTCACCTTACTTGGCTTATTTAGACTGTGTTTCTTCACATGTTTAATTGTTAAAAAATGAAACTTCACTTGTTTTGACTTAGGAAAAGCATGTTAGTAACTTATTTACTCTATTTGACTATATTACAATATCTGTCTTCTCTTGGAAAGCATGTTAGTAACTTATTTTCCCTATTTGACTAAATTGCAATAATTGTCTTTCTGGTGAAGCATGTTAGATTCTAGATTTTACTGGTTGTTTGCATTTTGCTTTCCTTCCGTTAAATATTGGTTCGTTGTGGTGTATTTACTATTGGGACTATGGGACGGTATCCCGGGAGCTCCCCCTATTCATATTTTGTTCCGAGGTTTGGAAGTGCGGGATACCAAGAGATCCCCGACACTGGATTATATATTTGGATGATACTAAGAGATAGTGCAGGACAAATTAACTGGAGGATACTAAGAGATCCTCGGGATACTTGGAGATCCCTTGCTTATATGATGAGGATACTGGAGATCCTCGGGATACTTGGAGATCCCTTGTGTGTATGATGAGGATACTGGGAGATCCTCGGGATACTTGGAGATCCCTTGCTTATATGATGAGGATACTGGGAGATCCTCGGGATACTTGGAGATTCCTTGTGCGTATGATGAGGATACCGGGAGATCCTCGGGATACCAGGAGATCCCCGTTGACAAAGAGGATGTAGTGATTGTTCTTGTTTTGTAGAATTGTAATATAGCCTATTCCGTTCTTCTTATTGTTTGTTAGATATTCGAGATTTACGTATTTCCTACTGTTATTTCATTTCATATTTATTCTTATGTTTATCTCAGTAGGGGCATCGACCTTCCTCGTCACTACTCCATCGAGGTTAGGCTTGTCACTTACTGAGTACCGCCGTTGTGTACTCATCCAGGTACTACTGGTCAGGTGCGCTATTAGGGATTTTCGGAGCTACATTTGGAGGCTTGAGGTATGCATCTGCCGCATCCGCAAAGCCGAAGAGTCTCCTTATATTCTACCTTTATCTAGTAGTTTCATTTATGTACTTACTTGTTGTAGACACTCCTGGATGTTAGAGTCGTATGTTATATTTTACTCTTAGCCTGTGTTTCCAGTGGGTTTCCGGGTCTTGGAGGTTTTGTTTTACATTATTTGAGAAAACATGTATGTGCCAGGCGGCACTCTATACATTATCTTATGCTATTTATGTTTTATTTTTGTTGAATTTCCGCTATGTGTCAGGCTTACCTAGTCGCAAAGATTGGGTGCCGTCATGACAGGTTCACGATTGGTGAACTAGGGTCGTGACATGACTAGATTAATTTGTTAAGTATTTAATTACCCAAATCTGAATCAGACTTATGAGGCTCCATTGCTTCACCCTCAATGGCTACGGGTATGGTATCATAGTTCTGAGTTTAATGTCGTCAGCTCGACTTATTAGTTTTGAAATTCATTACTCTATCAAAGTGACTGACGGATTTTTCTCAAAATGTCCTCCAAAGTACATTTTTAGCGTGTCTCCATTTACCTTAAACTTGTCTCCACCATTATTTTGTTGAACTTCAATTGTACCATATGGAGTTACATCTGTAACATTGTAAGGACCTTTCCACCTGGATTTCAACTTTCCTGGGAATAGCCTGAGTCAACTATTATAAAGAAGTACTTGATCTCCCACTTGAAAACTTTCTACCGGATCAAATTGTCATGCCACATTTTTGTTTTTTTTTTTGAAAATTCTTGCATTTTCATAAGCTACTAAATCTCAGTTCTTCCAACTCGTTAACCTGAAAAAATCTATTTTTACCAGCAGCGATTAATTCAAATTTTAGTGCTCTTAGTGCCCAAAAAGCTTTGTGTTCTAATCCAACTAGCAAATGACAAGCTGTCCCAAAGACTAATCTATATATGGATGTTCCAATTGGTGTTTTAAACGCTGTTAGGTATGCCCATAATGTATCATCTAATTTTAAAGCCCAGTCTTTTCTTGAGATTCCAACCCTTTTCAAGAATTCTTTTTAACTCACAGTTGGAAACTTCAACTTGCCCTTAAGTTTGAGCATGATATGGTGTTCCTATTTTATGAGTCACACCATATTTTGTTAGCAAAGAAGAAAACTGTCTATTTATAAAATGAGTCCCTTGGTAACTAATTATGACTCGTGGTGTGCCCAATCTAGTAAAAATTTTTTTTTTGAGAAAATTACACATAGTTCGAGCATCATTTTTGTTTGTGGGGATGGCTTCAACCCATCTTGACACATAATCCATGGCCACAAGGATATATTTAGAAGAATGAGAAGAAGGAAAATGACTCATGTAATCTATTCCCCAAACATCAAATATTTCACATACCTGTATTGCTTGTAATGGCATCTCATCTCTCTTAGTGATGTTACCTGTTCCCTGAAACCTGTCATATTGTGCAACATATGCTCGGGCATCTTTAAAGAGAGTCGGCCAGAAAAATCCGGCTTCCAAAACTTAGAAGGCTGTTTGATTTGCCGCATAATGTCCTCCAATTGCTCCATCATGACAGTGATATAAAATTTTGCTCATCTCATCATCAGGCACACATCTTCTAATGATATTATCTGCGCAATTTTTAAACAAGTAAGGTTCATTCCACGTATAATACTTTGCATCAGATATAACCTTTTTTTATTTGTTGGTAAGAGAGATCTTGGGGTGTCCACTTTCCAACCAAGTAGTTTGCAATATCTGCAAACCAGGGTGGTTGAGTTACAATTGAGTTAACTAAGAAAATGCGTTCATCAGGAAATTCTTCCTTTATTTCGCTAATCTCAAGGGGGGATTTTCTAATCTAGACAAATGGTCAACTACTTGATTTTCTGTTCCTTTAATGTATTTTATCTCAAGGTCAAATTCTTGTAGAAGTAAAATCCATCTTAATAATCTAGGTCGGCATCTTTCTTTGCTAAGAGGTACTTTAAAGCTGCATAATCAGAAAAAACAGTGACCTTGTTTCCTATCAAGTAAGATCGAAACTTATCAAAAGCAAATACTACTGCTAGTAACTCTTTTCTGTTGTGGCATAATTCAGTTGAGCCTCATTCATTGGTCTACTAGCATAGTAAATGGGACGAAATCTTATCCTTTCTCTATCCTAAAACAGCTCCAACTGCTATATCACTAGCATCACACATGACCTCAAAAGGTTGATTCCAGTCCGGGGACACAACTATAGGGGCGGTTGATAATTTTTCCTTAAGGGTCTCAAATGCTTTCAAACAATCACCTGAAAAATAAAACTTAATATCTTTCATCAAAAGGTTAGTCAATGGTTTTGAAATCATTGAAAAGTCTTTTATGAACTGTCTGTAAAAATTTGCATAACCTAGAAAGCTTCTGATGGCTTTAACAGCTGTGGGAGGGGGTAATTCTACTATAAGATCAATTTTTAGCCTTATCAACTTATATCCCTTTAGTAGTGATTTTATGTCCTAAAACAATTCCCTCAGTAACCATAAAATGACATTTTTCCCAATTAAGAATCAAGTTTGTCTCTTCACATCTGTTAAGAACTAAGGTCAAGTGGTGAAGACAATCCTCAAAAGTTTTGCCAAAGAGTGTAGAATCATCCATAAAAATTTCAAGAAATTTTTCAGTCATGTTAGAAAAAATTGATGGCATGCAACGCTGAAATGTAGCAGGGGCGTTGCATATACCAAATCGCATTCTTCTATAGGCATATGTTCCATGAGGACATGTGAAAGTTGTTTTTTCCTGATCTTCAGGTGCAATTGGTATTTGGTTGTACCCTGAATAACCATCAAGAAAATAGTAAAAACCATATCCTGCAATTTTTTCCAACATTTGATCAATAAATGGTAATGGAAAATAATCTTTTCTAGTAGCATCATTGAGACGTCTGTAATCAATACAGAATCTCCATCCGGTAATGGTCCTGGTAGGTATGAGTTCATTATTTTCATTTTTTATAACAGTCATACCTCCTTTCTTTGGTACTACCTGAACTGGGCTTACCCAAGGGCTGTCTGAAATGGGATAGGTAATACCTGCTGCCAAAAGCTTTACAATCTCATTTTTTACAACATCCTGCATTGCTGGATTCAATCTCCTTTGGGACTGGACTATTGGCCTGTAGCTATCCTCCATTAGAATTATGTTCGTACAAACAGCTTGATTAATCCCTTTGATATCTTCTATAGTCCATCCCAAGGCTCCTTTGTGTGCTTTCAACACTTCTATCAGTTTTTCTTCTTGTCCTGCAGTAAGAGAAGATGAAATAATTACTGGAAATAATTCTTTCTCAAGGTAAACATATTTTAAATGAGATGGGAGAACTTTAAGTTCAATTTTTGGTTGAACTTGTTCTAGTTGCATCTCCTTATCTTCAGAATCTTTTTCTAGTATTTCAACTTCTCTTCTGATGATAGGATCATCATCTTATGTTGTGCTAGATGTGGCCAAACATCTTTCCATTGAGTCTGGAATTAATTGATCATCTTTGAATTTATCTGTAAGATAATTAAGCATGTCAATTGAAAAACACGATGATGACGTCTCATCTCCTGAAAATCTTAATATCTTTTGCATATAAAAAATGACTCTTTCTTCATCAACTCTCAAAATTAGGTGTCCTTGATGGACATCTATGATTGCTCTATCTGTGGCAAGAAATGGTCTACCCAAAATGATTGGTTCATCATGACATTCTTTCATTTCAAGCACAATAAAATCTACAGGGAAACAAACTTAACTACTCTTATGAGCACATTTTCAATTACTCCGTTAGGTTTCTTAGTACTTTGATCTGCAAACTGATGAGAACCACATATGTCTTTCATTTCACCAAGATTCAATTTTCTAAAGATAGAAAATGGCATCAAATTCATTGAAGCTCCAGAATCACAGAGTGCCTTTTCAAAATATACTCCCCCCAAAGTGCATTGAATTGTAAAACTACCTGGGTCACCAAGTTTTTGTGGTAGCTTATTTTAAAGTATAGCACTGCATTTTTCTGTAAGCACTCCCACAGACACTTTTTCTAATTTTCTTTTGTTTAACAAAATTTCTTTTTAAAATTTAGCATATGAAGGCATTTGCAATAAAGCATCAGTGAACGGAATATTGATGTGAATCTATTTTAAAATCTCCAAAAATTTGGCAAATTGACTATCAAGATTTTCTCTTTTTCATTTTTTGTGGAAAAGGAATTTTCACAGGGAGAGGATTCAATTTTTCAATATTCTTTTCTTCTTTTTTCTTGACTTCTTTCTTTTCAGATGGTCCAGAGGGTATTTCAACAATCTTACCATTACTTACCTGTTGTTCTGACTGGTCTGCATATGGTACATCAAGCTCCTTACCTGACCGTAAGGTAATGGCCTTAAGGTGCTCTTTTGGATTTTTCTCCGTATTACTTGGTAAGGGACCCTGAATCTTTTCTGACACAAGAGTTGCCAATTGGCTCAACTGTATTTTTAGATTTTTGAGGGATGAATTTTGGCTCTTCATCTTTTCATCAGTGACCTTAAAGTACTTATACAAAAGAACACCAAGACTCGAATGAGCTTGTTGGGGCCTTTGCTGATATTGAGTTGCTTGCTAATATGGTCTGAAGTTTGATTGACCATGGTTTGGATTCTGGTATCTGGGTGGACCATGTACTTATTTCATATGGAAGCTTTGAGAGTTTTTTTCACCTTTTGGATTGCTCCATCGAAATCCTGGATGCTTTTGTGCCATTGGACTCCCAAAAGGATACGGTTTATAACCGACAAAATGGACATGTTCGTCGTTATGATTGTTTGCTTGACATTCATGGTTCAGATGGTTTCCTCCACACATGTCAAAAGCTTCAGATTGGCTTGGTTGTTGTGTATTCACCTGAAAAGTTTCAAACGTTTGTGCCAAAGAAACAATTTGTTGAGTTAGTGTATTTAAATCATCAACCTGATTAACCGTAACAGCGTTCTCTAAGAGTACACGCTCAGATAGCCATTGGATGGCATTCTCAGAAATCTCGTTCAACAATTGCAATGCTTCCTCCGTGGTTTTTCCCATTATAGAACCTCCTGCAGCTGCATCAATCATATTTCTAGAAGAGGGTTTTGATAAAAAAAATATACAACTTCATATGTTCACTAATGTCATGGTGTGGACATTTTCTTAACATTGCTTTTAATCTTTCCCAAGTTTGACAAACTGACTAAATGTCATTCTGCAAGAAACTAGAGATGTCTTGTCTTAACTTTTTGGTTTTAGGGGGGGAAAATATTTGTTTGAACTTTTCTGAGTCATTTGAACACATGTGGTGATGGAATCTTGTGGAAAATTTTGCAACCAAGTCTTGGCATCTCCTTTTAAAGAGAAAGGAAATAGCCTTAACTTGATAGCTTCAGGAGGTACTCCATTATACTTATCTGTTTCAACAAGTTCCAAAAAGTCAATTAAATGACCGTGTGGATCTTCACTTGCATCTCCAGTGAAGATGCAAGAGTGTTGAATCGTTTGAATCAGGCCAGTCCTCATTTCAAAATTGTTGGCTACTACATGAGGTTTTCTGACACTAGATTCACAATTGAAGCGGTCAGGTCTAGCATAATCCCTTAGGATTCTGTTTGCTGGCCTTGGTGCTACTTCATCAAACTGATCCTCCACAGGGTCTGGTGGTTAAATGTTTTCTAATTCTTGATTCTCCATACCTTCACAGGCTATGCTTTGGGAAGATAATGCTTTTCCTTTCCTGCACAATCGAAGAGATTTTTCAATTTCAGGATCGTAATTGATCAACTCTTTTATAGAAGAGCGGGTCATAAACTACCTAAAATTTTAAAGAGAAGAAAATAATAATAAAGTAACACTAGTTTCTAAAGCAGTACTAGTAGTTAATAAAATAACTAAAGAAATTTTCAATAATAATAAAAATATTTAGTGAAAAACAAAAGGCACAATAATATATATTAAGCATAAGTAAAGATAGCACTAGTAATAATAGTAATTAAAAATAAAGTTAGAATAATATTTGTAGATAAATGTACTAGTAATGTTGTACTAAATATATTTAAGGAAAACTTATGATTGAAGTAGTAGGAAGAAGTACTTAACACTAGATAGAGAAAATACTGACAGAAATAGGAATAATAACAATAATATTAATAGTAATAGTTATAATAATAAATTCTCAAATTAGTAATAAAATATTTAGTCTGAAGTTGATGTCTGCCAGTCCCCGGCAGCGGGGGCAAAAATTTGACAAGACCAATGTGCATAGGATTTTTGTGCTCGTACTCAGTCAAATTCTAATATAGTTTAAGATATCGTCCCACAGAGAATGGTTAATCTAGGCTACAGATTTTTAATATTTTTATACTATTTGAGAGAACCAAATTGATGAAAGGTGAGTTTGAAAACTTGTTAATTAATTAAAACAAGACAAATAATTTCTGAAAGATTTGTAATTTTAAAAAAGAGTTGGGAATCGTTGAATTCACTTGATAATATAATTACAATAAAATCTAAATTTCCACATGTATTTCTCTAAAGAATAATTGCTTATTGCTTATTGCTAATACAATTATATTTGCTCACTAAGAAACAATCAATTAATAGCACTCCGTGAGGTTATGTAATTAACTGAGTTGAAACTAGTAACACTTAAACCGAAATATTTTCTTGCTTGAATTGTGCTAAAAGGTGGTAAAAACTTCGTGAGAATATTTTCACTTAAAATCAGTAATCTTGTCTCCAACAATTCCTCCGTGAGAATTAAAACTGAGACAAACAAGATTACAGATTTGAAATAAGAGTTTTACAAAAAATTATTCTCACTCTACTATTATATATCAATTTTTCTCCGTGAGAATTACAAAATTAATATAAGGATAACTTAAATAGAATGTATAGAAGTGATAATAAAAATTAGTTAGAAATAATTATTTCAGCACAGTATGAATTATACAATGAAGATTTCAAGCCAAGGATGTATTAAAACTGAAATAACATTATAAAATATATATCAAGCTTCATCAACTATCCCAACAAAAGAGATTACTCCATTATGGAGTATTTAAATCTCACAACAAAAAGAAATTCTAGAATATTTCCAATACTCTTAGAAAATCAAAACTTACTGAAAGAAAATAAAATATTTAAAGAAAGAAATTTAACCAAAGTGTAGATAAAAGTAGATCTTCTTCTTCCTCTCCTCTTTCCGATTCCAAATTGCATTCTATTTATAACAAATCTTGCAAGCATTAAATTATTTAGACATGTCCAAGGAATGAGTTTGGACACGTCTAAAGACATGATTTGGAAGACATGATCTTGGATACGTGATCTTGGCAAGTCTGAAGACATAATCTTGGATTTGGAAGACATGATCTTGGACGCTTCTAATGACATGAGCTTGGACGTGTCTGAGGAGTGAGCTTGGATGTGTCCAAGCTTCAATTATAAGCTTCCGTTTCCAATCTTGTATTTGCCGTAGCGGATTTTCATCGAGCATTTTGTCTTTTTCTTCTGTTATTTATAAACTTTTTTCTATTTTTTTTCTGCAAAGATAGTTAGAAAGAGGCCAAATACGAAATATAATTTAAGCATATTATTTAAAGTAGAATATTAATAATATATAATAAGTAAACATTTTATATTCATCAGCCAGCAGCAAACGTCGAACCACCCTCCATGACTCGTGCTGGGCCGGCCTTGGCGGCTGCACTCACCTGAGAGGCCGGCCTCCCCGGACGAATAGCATCGGCCATGAAAACGGGCCTAGGCACTAGGTGGGGCGTGCTAACTCTCTCGTCATCTGTCACCACCTCCTTGCCCATTATCAACCTCCGCCTTTTTCTATCTGGCGGCTCTTCGCCTTTAGAAGTCTCATCCACGGGTTGAGGAGATGGTACTGGAGAGGTCTCTTCACTTGCAGTTGCCGCCACATGCGCAGCCTCCTGCAGAGAAGCCACGGAAATGTCTTCACGGACCGACTCGCAAACTAGGTCTTCATTGTTAGAGTTGATATCCGACCTAGTTGAGGGTAAAACATATGCTCTCTTCCCGGGGGCGCTTCTATCGACACAAGAAGGTCAGTCGTTAAGTCAATCGTCACAACCTAAAGAAGCTTTCAAACCAAAGTCAAAGAATTACCTGATGGTCCAGCAGGGCCGTAATGTTGAAGGAATGCAGACCAGGTATGACACTCCTCCGCATAAGGCAGCAACGTAGCCATCCACTGTCTTATAGTGTTGATAATCGGGGCGGAGAGGCCCTCGCTATAAAGAAAGAAAAATCACAGTGGAAAAGTGGTCTGGACCGTCAAGGCCGCATACAAACGAGAAATTCGACAAATGGAGGTACTTACGATCTAATTCCACTTATTTGGAAATCCGTTAGGGTTGGATACCAGATATTCCATTTTGATGAAGAGTACCTACGCCAGAAGCCACAGCTGGCTTTGTCATCGGTCTTGACTACCAACCATTTCGAGCCACGGCTCTTCAAGTACAGGTAACCAGTATTAAATAAATGCAAAAGATGGTGAACAGAGACTTCGCACCCGGCCCGCTCCGCGTACGTAGTCAGAATCCTACACACCTTCAAGGTGTAAGGGGTGAGCTGGGTTGGGCACACGTTGTAAAACCGGCAGAACTCCTCCACCAAGGGATAAACGTGGAGACTGTAATCGATAAAGAACGGGTACTCACAAAATGTGCAGTACCCCGGTCTATGAACATTTGCGTAATTTGTTCCCGCCGGAAACATTTCTACATAAGCCGGTATGTTGTGTGCCGACCGAAAATCGTTTAAGTGACTTTGCGTCAATTCACTGTGTTCCCAGGGAAGAGCGGGGCAGGTCTTTTTGAAGTCACCCCGAACGAGAAGTTCCTTCGGCATCACGTTATCTACGATAAGAGGAACAAGAACCTTTTCCACTTCCTCCTCTTCGCCTCCAGAGGAAGGCTTTACCCTAGATGGGGCTGCGTCTTTAGCCTTTTTGCTATATTGACGACGCTTTTCCATGATTTCCGTTTAAGAAATGAGATATGAACAACGGAAAGGGTAACTTCTAAGAAATAGAGTCTCAAATGGATGAACGGTGATTTGGGAAGGAAAATAAAGAGAAAAACTAGAAAGTGTTTGCAAAGGGGATCGAAAGATAAGCCGCGTTGAACCCTTCCCCTATTTATAGGGTCGGGTGGCACAAAAATCGAAGAGTCGTAATTCAAAACAGACACGGGAAATCAAATGTCAAATCACATTCTGAACCATCTCGGGAACAGGTGCAATAATGACTCATGCGGATAGTGGCGTCATTCTGAAGAGGAGGTCACGCGTCAACAGCCCAACAATCTCATATGTTTCATCTCATTCTCGTTACCGCCGTCGAGTAAGGTCAAATTCTCGTAAAACGAGGTTTATAGTTTCGCCCCTTGGGGGCGCTTCCCCAAGGCGGCCCACAAAGGATGGAAGGACTATCTGTATGGGGTCGAATTCGACACTCGACGTCTCCGCGTTAAGTAGGTACGACCAGTGAATATATGACGAGTTAGACGTGAGGACAAGAACGACGCCGTTTAGATTCTGTGTCCCCACTAAAGGGATATTACCTACTTTTATTTCGAGGAGGATCTCACACTATATAAATGAGATCCTAACGTTGTAAAAGACTATCATTATTCTCTGATAATACAACTCTCTATTTCTCTCTATATCTCTCTATCTCTAAGCAAGTATTCTCCAAATATCATCAGATCTACTAAGATCAATATTTTTCCGTCTCTAGGTCATATTATATTTTATTACGATTCACCCTCATTTATTTTAATTGTTTTTCTCTTGCAAAATATATTGATAACTTTTGAGCCAAACAATTTCTTTTTGTACAAGTTATGTGCTGCTAAGAAAATAGTAGCAATCTTTTCTAGTAGTAAATTTGGCATAAACAAAGGAAAAAATGGAGCTTAGAGGAGGTTGATTGATAAATCAGTTATAAAAATTGAACTCTTCGCATAAATAACAGGGCGAGGAAAATTTTGTTGGGATACCAGACTTGAAATCATAACACTGTAATCTGAATTGTGAACCATTACAAATCAGTTCCTTCAAGTAATGGAAGAAATTAGAATATTGTTCGGATTACTGCTTGTTTGGGTGGTTGTTACCTATTGTCTTTATAGTCTTACTAAATACAATTTTTGTTCTGATTGTTACTTAAATTTTATTGTATCATATTAATAAATTTATCATTGCGTAACACCAAAAAATGACAATGCCATTTTCTGAAGCAACAGAATTGGTATAGTGACATCGTTACCTTGCTTTTTTTCTCTCCATAATTATATTTTATCTTTTATCCTACTTTTTTATTACTGAATCCTGTTTTTTCTTAGTAATATCAAGTTTATTCTTTATTTTATTGGTGTATGAAATCATGAGATGACTGCAAAATATTTATCAAACAATATAATATTATACAATAAAATATGATACATTACCAAACAACATGTAACAATCACTACATATTTTCAAGTAAGAGATATGCTATGCCGAATAAGCTCGGGATGTCCTAAATGCCATAGGGTGCTTTGCTCGGATTAGCCAATAAAGCCTTATGGCAAACGATGCCAGTTCCTGCTGCCCGGCGCTGCTATTGGCATAACAACCGGTACACCATAGGTTAGCTCAACCCAGTCCTCTCGTACTAGGGTTGGCTCCTTGCAGTTCTCCCTTTTGGGGCAGCCTTTTTGGAAACTTTGATTTAGATTGGTAGAATTCTGTCTAATCTTTCCTAATTTAGAAATTGCACAATCCAAGCAAGCTATAAATGAATTAGATCCTTGTTACATGCTACTCCCTCCATTTCAATTTATGTGAACTCATTTCAATTTATGTGAACTCATTTTGACTGTGCACGGAATTTAAGAAAAGAGAAGACTTTTGAACTTGTGATATAAAATGAATCACATGTATTTTATGTGGCTATAAATTATTGAATAAAGATAAATTATTTCCAAATAAAAAAATGGGTCACTCTTTTTTACACGGACCAAAAAGAAAATAGATTCACATAAATTAAAGTACTTACTATATATTTAGTATCACAATATTTTTTAGGTCAAGTCCTCTAACTATGTTGGTGTCACCGTGTCAGCACAAAAAAGGATAAATTGAATTAAGTCTAGCGAGTTCAATTCATACGCCTTATTCCTCAGTAATAGATAATATTCATTTCTTCTAAATACAATTTCATAAAGGCAAACTATTCAAAAAAGAGAGGGAGAATGGTGTTTTGAGCTTCAGTTATGTGCTTGAGGCTTCAAACTATATTCCGCAGAAGCGCAAGGAGGGAATCAAGATCAACATTTGACTAATATTGATTCTGGACATCGATAATCTACTACTTTCCTTTTAGCAAGACCCAAAAATTTCTTTTGCGAAGTCATATCACATTGCTCCAGAAACACCAAACAAATGTTGTTCAACTAAAATAAGCTAAAAGGATAAAAAGCAAAAAGAATTGTAGTCATTTCTTTGTAAGATGAAGTCACTGTTATAAGCTTCAACTCATCAAATATGACGCAGCTCTAATGAAGAACCTCTTACAGGAAAAAAAGAAAATAACAAAAAGAATAGAATTTCCAGAATAGAAACCTCAGACATAAGTGTTCTATTTTACATGCGAGAATTACTCCCAAACCAGTACTTTGTAATCTCTGTACTGAGGTCCATATGTGTCTTGTTCTCATAAGATATAGGATGACATGTTAATCTACAAAAATTCTAAAACACATAGGAAGTTGATCCTCATATTGTGAATGCAAAACTGACTGCTCATAAAGTAGGATTTTAAATCTATAAAACAAGGGGGCTTTTCTAGCAGGCAATTTTTTCTCCGTATAGCCAAATTAATCAAGCTCCTTTTTTCTTTTGATCTTTGGCTTGTTTGACATCCTTTGTAAGCATTCTTGGAGCTATAGCCATAGCCATTAGCTCCTGGAAAAGCAACTTGCATGCATATGGAATGTGGACCTGCACCAACAGAGCCAATCTTGTGTTTTAAGACCACAGAAAAGACTTGCTATTTTACTGTGACGTGTAAACTATAAAGAGCACCACCAGTGTAACACCTCAAGCTTTAGACAGAGTCCCACATCGGCAAAACACAAGAGGGATGCTGGGTATATAAGTTAACAAGCCTTAGACCCTAGTGATACATTTTAAACCCGTGAGGGCCTAGGCCCAGAGCGGACAATATCACTAGCGGGCTGGGCTGTTACAGATGGCATAAGAGTCACTCTTGTGTCAGCCTTGCCGATGATGGGTCAGATTTAAACCGAGTTTAGGAAAAGCCCGGATAGGCGGGGCAAACCTCGGTGCTGAGTCTAGGCAAATCTCATACGGTGGGGCAAACCTCAGCCAATAAGAGGGGGTGTATATAACACCCCAGACTTTAGACAGAGTCCCACATCGGCAAAATACAAGAGGGATGCTGGGTATATAAGTTAACAAGCCTTAGACCCTAGTGACGCGTTTTAAACCCGTGAGGGCCTAGGCCCAGAGCGGACAATATCACTAGCGGCCTGGGCTGTTACAACCAGAAACATGTATGCGATGCCAGTGTATGTGATTGTATGGGGTGCAAAAGCAGGCACGGAAAGAAAATATTTACCTGGACAATATCAGTCTTGTTCTTGCAACCTCTGCATTCAAAAGAATTCTTCTTGAGGTTTGCAATAGCAATCAGCCCACATCGCTCACAAACATGAACTCTATATGCATCACTTTGGTCAAATAACCGCTCTTTGAGAAAATGAGCAGCACCGTGAGCAATCATACAATCTCGCTCCATCTCTCCGAACCGAAGACCACCATCACGTGACCGACCTTCCGCAGGCTGCCTTGTGAGGATTTGCACAGGGCCTCTGCCTCTAGAATGAATCTTGTCATCAACCATATGCTTCAGTCGCTGGTAGTACGTGGGACCAAGGAATATCATTGCACTAAGCCGCCGCCCAGTGTGACCATTGTACATGGTCTCAAAACCACGCATCTGGTATCCACATTTATGTAAAGCTTTGCTGATGTTATCCACAGTAACATCTGTAAAGGGAGTGGCATCACCTTCTCTTCCCATGTGTGCAGCAACCTTTCCCATAATACACTCAATCAGCTGACCGATAGTCATTCGAGAAGGAATAGCATGAGGATTCACAATAATATCAGGAGTAATGCCTTCCACGGTCCATGGCATATCTTCTTGTGTATATGTCATGCCAACTGTTCCCTTCTGACCATGCCTACTGCTAAACTTGTCCCCAATTTGAGGAATGCGGACTGATCTAACCCTCACTTTAACAAATCTGAGCCCGTCAGCATTTGTTGTTAATAGAACCTGATCTACCATTCCAGTTTCACTGTGGCGGAGACTGGTACTGTGATCTTTCCTTGTATAGCGAGAGGCTTGCCCTTGTGCATCATCTTGAGAAATGGGAGTTGTCTTCCCAATGATTACATCCTCACCAGAAACTCTGGTTCCCGGAGGGGCAAGACCATCATCATCCAACTTATCATAAGAACCATGGCGCATACCCATAGTAGAAGCTCTATCAGGACGTCCAAAGTCCTCCTTGACCAATGTCCCCATCTTCTTTTCCTCATCCCTGTATGAACGGAAAAATAGTGATCGGAAAAATCCACGATCAATCGATGACTGATTCATAATGACAGAATCCTCTTGATTGTATCCAGAGTAGCAGGAAATGGCAACAATTGCATTGATGCCTGCAGGTAGTTGCCTGAAATGCAAGTGTTCCATGGCTCGTGTTGTGACAAGAGGCTTCTGAGGATAATAAAGCACATAGGCCAATGTGTCCTGCCCGAACAAAAAAAATTGTCACCTTGACAGATAGAAAACAAAAGCCTCCCAAATATCATGGAGAGAAATAAGTAGGCTCCCTACCATCCGAAATTGGTAGTTGGTGACATAAATCCCCATGGCTTGCTTACCCATAGCTGACTGATAAGTATTACGGGGAGACTGATAAAAAACAAATAACACACAGAAGATTAGAAGATCAGAAACAACTTGACAAGAGAAGTCACAACCAAAACTAAACTCACCTGATTATGATCAGGAAACGGAATAATTGATGCACAAACACCCAATATTAGTGACGGGTGAATCTCACAGTGGGTATAGGTATCAGAATAAGCTTCCTCAGGATTAAGGCGTGCTTGCACAAGATCCTAGAAACATTAACATCAGCATTTCAGCATAAAGTAGAAAGTGTTAAAAATAGCAAGACCTCTGCCGACTACTCACATTTATAGTCATGCTTATCATCGTTGTTTCTTCTTCTTCAGTGTCAATGTACTCGATGTATCCCTTAGCCACCAGATCATGCCAGCCACCCTCTTCAGGTGATTCCTGAAAAAAAGAACACTTAATATGTAAGTTACTGAAGCAAAGAGAAGTTCAAACTCCCAAGCAATCAGGAGTTTGGTCAAAGCGATTAGAGGGTTTTTTTGTTTGGGTGGGGGTTAGCATACCCGTTGTTGCAATGTTTGAATATCCTTCTTCTTGATCAGCAGCCTTTGCTTTTCCACAATAAATAATGGACGACTGCACCTCCCATAGTCGGTATAAATTCGAAGTTCTTTCAAACGGATATCACGAACCACCCCGACTTCAGTATTGACGTCAACCTGCATAAAACAGAAATAAAGTCACATACAAAATAACCAAAGCAGATGCAGAAGCTCCCGTTTCAAGCGATAATATTTAGAAGGCCAAGAGTGTCTTAAGAGGGTGCCTAAGAAATGAGGCCAGAGAACTTAGTAGAAACCACTAGACAATGTCAGTTTTTAAGCCAGAATAAAGGTGCATTCCAACTCAACATCCATATATTTACAATGGTAGGATGAGAGCATGGCTGTAATATATAACAAATCAAAGATATATAGAACTGACATCGTATTGCTGTTCTTCCAGATTACTATGCAATTATATGGCTTTTACCATCCTCCAATACATATGCTTCGCACGGTACAACTACTACCATCCACTCAAAGTTGATGTAGATTGTTTCTTACCCTTCTCCTAAGTCGTCTCAGTGTTCTCACCAACATGTCAGGATCGCGATGAATTCCCACCCAGGTACCGTTGACAAAAATCTTTGTAGCCTGTGGAATAACGGCAGGAGAAATTTCCTAGATTTACAGAAAAAGCAATGGTGAGCCAAGGAAGAAGTATCATCATCACACTTATAGAGCAAAGAAAATACAGAATAATTAAGCTGACCCACAAACATCCTGACACACTGAGATTTCTCACCTCAAAGTTCTCAGTACCCCACTCTTCCAAAAACTCCAGAATTGGATATGCTGCGGAACCAACTGTTATATAAACCATCAAGGCTAGATTCTTCACCAGCCCACATGCCTAATCAGATCACACGTAGAACACATAAAGTGATGAGAAGCAGTCTCCGAAGAATCTCATTCCTGATTGCATTCTATGGGATTTATTATAGGGATGGGAGAAGGGGAGAGGCTTATCCAGCCACATTCTGGTATAGCAGAAGCTCCACAGGAAAGCTACTTACTTGACCCTCTGGCGTTTCTGCAGGACACATCATTCCCCATTGTGAATTATGCAATTGCCTTGGTTTGGCCAGTTTCCCTAGTAAACAAACACAGCATAACCTAAATAAACAAAGGGAAAAAAGGAAACAGAACTAGTAATAACTAAATACCGATATAATTGACAGGAATAAGATTCCATGTTTCATGAATATAGAGGTGCGGGTAGGGTGACCTTATTGTGAATTTTCCATATGCTTTAGTGTTCTCTGAAAGATTAACTGGGACGTGATTTAGCCAACCCCAACTAGTTTGAGATTAAGGCAGACAAGTGATTATGTAGGAAGCGAACTACATCAAAATACTATCAAAAAGTAGAATCACATATATCATAAACAAAATGGTGATATAGAAGAAAAATCAATTACCTTCTCGGCCTATTGGGGAATTCAACCTTCGCAAGTGAGACAAAGTAGAAGCATAAGTCAGACGATTCAACACCTGGAACATATCAGCAAACAATATTATCAATCCGAGGAAGAAGATTGATCAATACTGTTGTCAACTGACTAAATAGCTAGCTGACCTGTGAAACACCAGCTCTTGTACCCGCTGCATTAGCTTGCCCCCAGTTTCCAGTAGCAAGAGAGTATTTCAGCCCACTGGTAATGGTTTTAGCTTTGATTGCAAATTGAAGGTTTACATCTTTTCCATTGTCAACACACTGAAGGACACACAAACAATAAGAACAATCAGCACAAACAAAATATTCAGCCAATGACGCCATTAAAAAAGGTCTGTGCATTTACCTTCTGAACATAGGCTCTAACATCCCTTGTCAACTTTCTAAAGAGCTGCATTGCCGGAACCCAAGAAACAGAGATAAGAAACAATGTGTACAACAGTGTAAAACAACTGCTGATATAAGTACAAACCTACCATTCGAAACAGGCCACCAAGCAAAGGACCAGCAAGATCCAGTCTCTTATTTCCATAGTGATCCCTATCATCCTCAGCCCTTCGGCCAAGCGCACATAACAGAAGCCGGTGGATGATATACCTGAGATGAGTAGTTTCAAAATCCTGAGAGACACATCCACCACTAACTAAATTGGGGATTCCTTTTTTTTTTTTTTTTGGGGGGGGGGGGGGGGGGTAAAGGAATTAACGCATCATTTCTTCAAAGACATGGTTTCACAAAAAGAGGATGCCCTACCCAAAATAATACGCTTTCTTTGTTTCACAATACTCTCCAATCCCAACATGAGGAAGCATTTCTTTCTGAAGAATCTCTTTGGCATACCTGCAAAACATTGATTGAGAGTTTTTATTCACATGCTTCAACAAGTCACAAGACATATGTTTAGGCAACTTCAATACACATACTTTATCCTCTTTTCCCTTGTAACACCAACTGTAGCCCCTCTCTTCCCGATGTAGTCAAGAGCAACCTAACAAAATCACATAATTAAAGAATGAACTCAAAGACGAACAACAATACGCTGAATCGAGATAGCACTTTGTCAAATAAGCTTCCTATTTTAGCAACATCATCAAAGAACAGAAAGAGCTTGGGAGGTCAATTAAAAGAACCACAAGCACCAAAAAGTACCTGTTGGTTTTGTATAACAAAAGCTTCTTCCAACGACGGACGTAACAACTCCATCATTTGAGTATCATTGAAATCATAACAAATATGTTCCAATATATCCTTATCAGCCACAAAACCTAGAGCTCGAAACACGATAATGATAGGAATCTCTGTCCGTATATATGGAAGTGTCGCCCGAATGTACTGGCCTGAGGAACCCTGCAGTACAAAAAGCAATGAAGAACAATTACATATATACAACAACTACCCAGTAAAATCCCACAAAGTGGGGTCTGGGGAGGGTAATGTGTACGCAGACCTTACCCCTGCCCGGTAGGGCAGAGAGGCTGTTTCCGATATACCCTCGGCTCAGAACGACTGAAATAGAGGAAAACAAGAAAAGAAAAGAAAAGGGAATTCATTAGTCCACTAAAACCATTAAAGTAACAGAAGCATAAAAAAATATAAAAATAAAAACCAAAAGATGAATGATATGCAATAATGGTAACCAGAGTCTAAGGCATCTAAGATAAACAATAAGAATAATGCGGGTTCGACATAAACTGCAGGCCATCTAAGATCAACCCTAATCCAACCCGCCTCACCCCCAGTATGCAGGAAAGGAAGCACCACTACCCCTCTCCTACAACTCTAATGCTTGTCTACCATGCCTTCCTATCGAGGGCCATGTCCTCGGAAATCTGCAGACGGACAATGTCCTGCCTGATCACCTCTCCCCAATACTTCTTAGGTCTCCCTCTACCTCTCCTCATACCCACCACGACTAACCGCTCGCACCTCCTAACCAGAGCATCGATGCTTCTCCTCTGCACGTGCCCAAACCATCTGAGCCTCGCTTCCCTCATCTTGTCATCCACAGGGGCGACACCCACCTTCCTCCGAATATCTTCATTCCTGATCTTGTCTATCCTAGTGTACCCGCACATCCACCTCAGCATCCGCATCTCGGCTACTTTCAACCTCTGGATATGGGAGTTCTTAACCGGCCACACTCTGCCCCATACAAAATAGTCGGTTTAACAACAGCTCTATAAAACATACCTTTGAGTATCGGTGGCACTTTCTTATCTCACAAGACTCCAGATGCGATCCTCCATTTCATCCATCCCGCCCCTATGCGATGAGTGACGTCTTCGTCGATCTCTCCATCCCCCTGAACCACCGACCCAAGGTACTTGAAGCTAGCTCTCTTGGGGACGACCTGTGACCCAAGCCTCACTTCCCCGCCTCCATCCCTCGATTCAGTGCTAAACTTGCACTCCATGTACTCTGTCTTAGACCTGCTCAATTTGAAACCCTTAGACTCGAGAGTCTGTCTCCAAACATTCAATCTCTCGTTAACACCTGCCCTTGTCTCGTCAATTAGGACAATGTCATCAGCAAACAGCATACACCATGGCACCTCTCCTTGGATATGGTGTGTCAAAGCATCCATCACCAAGGCAAATAAGAATGGGCTAAGCGCAGAGCCTTGGTGTAATCCCATAACAACCGGGAAATGACCGAGTCGCCTCCCACAGTTCTAACCTTAGTCTTAGCTCCATCATACATGTCCTTGATCGCTCTTATGTAGGCTACCGGCACGCCCTTCGCCTCAAGACACCTCCAGAGCACAGACACATATAAGTTTCATAAATTGAAACAAATAACAATTAAAGAAGAATGAAATTGCTCATCTCACGCAGTGCACATTACCCCTTTTGCACTTGTTCTTGAAAGCATTCGCACAAACATAGTACTCGGCGGGCGGTTTTGAGATTCTGCCATTGACCTGACTTCCGCAACGAAGGCATACTTGTTAGGTTGCCTCTTCTTAAATACATACACATGGTTGGTGCTCATCTTCTCCTGAGCAATTAGGACCTTTTCACTTCCATTGATAATGAAGTATCCACCTTGATCTAATGGACATTCTCCAAGCTCTGTTAGATCTTTTTCTGAATTTTGATATAATGTGCAGTAACTTGACCGAAGCATTATAGGAACCTGTAAGTGAAGATGGAACACGTTTTATCATCAATAACAATTTTAACAAACCCCTTATCATATTTATCAAATATTCTCCAAAGCTACAGTATAGTCACCTTTCCAATGAAGACTTTTGTGAAGTCCTGAGTTTCAGTAACTTCTTCACCATCATGCCCTTTCTTGATGACTCTCTTTGTAACATCCACATACAAGGGCGCAGAGTATGTCAAATTCCTCAACCTTGCAGCTTTTGGAAACAAGGTAGCAGTTTCGCCATCTGACTCTGTCATCATTGGCTTACTCAAATAAATCTGACCAAAGTTGATTTTGTAGATTGTCTGCACAAAAACAATGATGAATAAGGTAAAATGTTAGGCTTTGCATAAAACTTTGGCATAGAAGATAGAACAGTTTTATACATGATTTGGACATACTTATTTTTTACTAGCAGAGGATACATCGCATTTAAGAACATCCCTACGAAGTGTATGGAGAAGCCTCAAAACTATATGCTTCCCCAAGACTTATCATTCATGGATCAAGTTTCACCACAATGTTTGCAATTATCTATTACAGGCAGGTCATTATCTCAACCAGGAAAATGTCACCCAGTATCAAAAAATCAGCGTTAACGAATCATATCCGACCAAGTATAACAAGCTTCACCAGATAATGTTAACTGGGGTTGTTTGTTGTATTAGAATTCAACCTGGGTAAAATGGATTATTTATCCCACTAAAATGTAACATAACAACGGGGTTGCTTGACATGCATTGTTTATTTGGACGTCAACTTTTCGCTACTTATGCAACATTCCAACGGGTTTCAGCAAAAAGCACAAAAATAAACAATGCTTTACATGACTTCTCCTGCCAAATGCCAACACTAACTACACTTTCTTTTTTATTTTGATGAAGTATACTAACTGCACATTTTATCTTAAAGACCAAGAGCCCAAAAACAACCCAATAACTCAAGAAATTATAGCCACTCTCAGATTCTCTAAAACCAAGCAGGTGACATACAGAAAAACAGCTAACTCTCATTAATCAATTAAAATTTGAATGCTTAAAGTTCCTGAACATGGTTCTTTATTCAGGGACAGTGATAACCATAAAGCTCCTGGAACACGGTCCTTTCTAACACGGTCCTTTCTCCTGGGACACTGATAACCGTAAAACTTATAGTATTTAGCTGTCCTTCAATTGTCGACCACACAGAAAATTGAACAAGATGCTATAAACATTTTCCTTTAAACCTTAATTTTCAGTATAACCTTACTTCTTGCCACCCCGCCCCACCTCCCGAATGGAGGAAAGAAAACGACCACCCAATTTCAATATGATGCAACAGCACTGAACTGCATCGCCCTCAAACCAGCACATAACTCAACTTGAAACTCGAACAGCTGTCATTAAATTCACCTCCATTGTGCCAACTTAGTGCAAATCTAAATTACCTCATATAAATGAGACCAAGTAAAAATTTCTAGCATATCCAAAAGAACGGTGCCCTCCATTAACTCATTAATTAAGATATTCCCACCTACCGTCAATGTGTGACCACGCCTCCCTCGCAGTCTCAAATAAAAATACCCAATGCAAGTAACATCAGCATAAACATTCCAAATTCAATATTAAGTTAAACTGCACTTTGCTACAACTAGCCCTCGCTAACACAAAATAACAAATAGTTCAAATTTAATAACCACGGTCAACCCTGATAAAGACTGACTTTAAACTTCCTGCAAAAGTAAGTGTTCTTCTAGCTCCAGCTTGTTAGATCAATCCCCTAAGAACCCTAATGCCTTATTGAGCTGAACCAACACTCTCATAATAATCCTATAAAATAGCAGTAGTTGCAATACTCCCATAATTCATGTTTTTTTTTTCAATTTAGGGCTCAGTTAGTTCACAAGGTACTTATTCCTCCAAGGAAACCCTAAAAACCCTAAGTCCAATTTCCAAAGAAGAATTAATTCGAATTTGACCTCAGCAAAGTCAGACTGGTGACCAGGGTTATGCTGGGATTCGGGTCGGATCTCAATATCAGCAGATTCATCGACAATTTCTTGCATAGTGTTCTGAATAAACTCATCAAAGGAATCCAGTTGCTGTCGGACAAGCCCCTTCTCTTCGAAGTAAGCACTGATGACAGCCCAAGCATCCTCTTGGGTTATTTCCTCTTCATCATCATCATTATTGTATTGTTGTTCGTACTCTTCTTCCATATCCATATTGATTCAACAAAATTAAATTTGAGTTTCTTTTTTCTTTTTTTTTTACAGTTCAAATGGATTGATTCAAAAGCCAAACATAATTGGCGCCCTGATCTTTGTCTTTTTCAGTGTTGTTAGCACGTACATTTGGTTCGGAGAGTGGTTTACTTGGGTTAGTCCAGAGGGCGAAGAGAGGAAAAGAGGGAAAAGGGGCAAAGGCAAAAGAATGAAGAATGAGCGGAAGAATTGGGTTTTATAGTTACTTTTGGTCCTTTGGAGGAGAAATAGGTCAAAACCGTTATAAGGGAGGCGGTCTTTTTCCTTCTTTTTTTTTTGGCTTCTTTTTTTTCGGTAAACCATATTCTGATAGAATTAGATTTATAATTATATTAGGAAAAGAAGCAGGGAATTGGGAAAAGATAAGCTTTTCTAAATTCAAAAAACAATATATATATTCGTCAAATTTGGAAAGAAAAAAAAAACTTGAAGATAAATATTTTTATTGTTATGAAATAATATAAAAGACAATAACAATAACTCAAGAACAAGAGCAAATAGAGAGAAGAGTAGAGAGAGTTCTTCTTATTGATACTTAGAGAATGTTAGGAGTGATTTACAATGGTAGAAGACCCCTTTATTTACAGGGAGGGGGATGATTTATCTACCAAGAATAGAACTCTAGAATCTCTCTAATTATAGACATTCACCTTAAATAGGAGATTTCATAACACTCCCCCTTGAATGTCTATTCAACAATGTGCCTCGTTAAAACCTTAAAACCAAAACCCAATGGGAAAAATTAAAGAGAAGGAAAAAGAGTACACATGTTTGAATATGCGCCTTATTGGTTGCCTCGTTAAAAACCTTGCAAGGAAAACCCAGTGGGACAAAACCTTGTAAGGGAAAAAGAGTGCAACGCGCATTAACTCCCCCTAATGAGTACATCAATTTATATCCTTGAGCATTTGCATTCCAATTTTGTGCATCATCTTCAAAACGATCTTTGGTAGACGTTTGACAAATCAACCATATTGACTTGAGTAAATATTCCGCACCTTGAAATTATCATTCTTGATAGATATGAACATCTTCATATAATGTTGTGGAATGACTCTTCAATATCTCCATAGATGTATTCTCAATTCCATCATGCTTATAGTTATAGCAAGATTCATATGTACACAAATTGTACTTGGGATGTGGTACTTCAGGACCACGAATTGCATATGCTTCAAGCAACTTAAATCTTTCAAGTTAAGTCATATAAGCCATATAATAGACTTTAGATGCATATCAAGTTTTCCATGTCATGCTAGACAAATAAGATATCGAAAACTGACTATACATACCTTTGACTTTATACTTTCAAGCATTTGAACTATAGGTTCAAAACTACATGTCTTTCATATGGAATCAATTCTTTTTGAATTGTATCTCTTCCATTTAGTTAATTTCTTTATGTCAGCAAATGCGTATAGCATGCTTTGCAATATGTTGCAATTGAATTATCCCTTTTATGAACTTCAGGTTCATATCATGATATTCGGGGATATACATATACAAATGATAATTCATCCCATGTAACCTTTTCTCAAGCGTTTATCATGTCTCCCCCTCATGTTAGTAAAGCTAACTTGTTTCCTCAACTTTGGGAAATCATCTTTGTGCATTATCATGTCAATATACACAACACATTAATGATAAGATGAAATTATTTGGTTCCTGACCCTGAACCACTCGTGAGGGGAGAATATAATATACTCTCGTATATAACGTATATCAAACTGATATATATAACTTTGTTCTCATAAGAAACAGTTTAGCTATTAAGTGGAAGCACTCAATAATTATCTTGCTAAACCAACTTTGATATAAACCAACTTATCAAGATGAACTATCTTGAGTAGAAAATCTGGAAATTATGCTCGAAGTTAGATTACTGAGCAATTTACCTCGCAAGCACCGGCCAGGCTGCGGGTCAATAACAATTGTGCATGTAACCATATCATAGATGCATCATATGTGGTATACATGGCAGGTGAATGGGCCCATATTCACCTTTGATATTTTCAGAATTTATGGGCTTCAACCCGAACTCTTTAGTTGGTCAGTTCATTAATGAGAACAAGTGATACAAGAGAATTCGTAAAGAACTTTCTAGTTCTTTATTATTCACCTATGTGAATTTGCACATCATACATAAAATGAGATGGCTAACACGAATGCTAACTGAACAAATTATCAATATTGGTAAACTTCAAATTTACACCATGACATGTGCACTTATCAATAAACTTCAGGTTTATTATGACATGGGTTTTTATACCAATAGATATCCACTTTATTGTGGCATTCTTTCGTTTGTGTAGTACAAACTGGAGAACAAAGCGGGTAGCTTTTCATATGCAAATTACCCCGCTACAAGTTGTAGTAATAGGAGATATCAAAGCTTTCCTTTATTTATAGTCTCAATATAATCAATTGCTTTCGCGTGTACTTTGGAAACTGAATAAGTTTCTTTGAGACTTACTACAGCACAATACTCAATTGTGTTTCTCCAATATAGTAATAATTGGCTCTTCTAGAGCTCTCAATTAATTTTGTACTACCACAGATTCATTAACATCCATGTGGTGAATATCTTTCTTAAAGAGAAAGTTATACCATTATGGTCATGTCAAACTTATATGCAAGATATGTTTCTTGCATTATCGTTGTCCTTTAATAGTCATATTTCCAAAATACTTTGGCGTACAATAGGTACGTGACCAACGATCATTCATGCCATATATCATCTCAAACCTCCTTCTAGGGGTGAGTGTGGTATCATCTCAAACCTCCTTCTAGGGGTGAGTGTGGTATATTTAATACCAATTTCATGTTCATATTCTTCCAATAATGAATATGTATTCGTGAATCAGATGTTGTCACATTCACTTCGGGGATATGTGATTTTGTTATCCTTTTCAAATCTATAAATGCGTCAGGCATTTGATTTGCTATTCTTTGCAAATGGATAATTTTTTGTGCCTCTTTCACAAATAGAGGTATGTGGATCAAGATGAGATAATGATGCATTTTTCCACAAAATTTCCCGTTTGGTTTCACCAACTTCTCCCCCTAATTTTGGGAAAAGTGTCTCATCAAATTGACAGTCTGCAAATCTTGCAGTGAACAAATCTCCTGTCAATGTTTCGAGGTAGCGAATAATGGAGGGCGATTCAACCTCAACATATATTCCTAACCTTCTTTGCAGACCCATTTTGGTGCGGGATGGCGGTGCTACAGGCACATATACTGCGCATCCAAAGATTCTTAAATGGGATGTATTGGGTCCATGACCCAAAACCAATTGCAACGGGGAATATTTGTGTTAATTCGTCAGTCAGAGACGAACTAGCATTGCTGTATGCAAAATGGCGTGACCCCAAACCGAAGTGGGCAGCCTACGAACTAGTATTGCTGCATGCAAAATGGCGTGAACCCAAACCAAAGTGGGCAGCCGACGAACTAGCATTGCTGCATGCAAAATGGCGTGAACCCAAACCGAAATGGGCAGCCTCGTTTTCATGAAGAATTCAAGATTATTCTCATCTATTGACTCAATATGATATCCATTTTGAATGATATCTTTAAAACTCAACAAGTTCTTCTTAGACTTGGAGGAGAATATTGCATTCTCTAAGATAAACGTCATGCCTTTGGGCAGAGTTACAGTTGCTCTTCCGGAGCCTTCAATCAATTTAATTCCCATGGTTTGATATACAAAAGAAATACACGAACATAAGAATAAACAAGTTCAATTCGTTTGTGTCACATAATATTTTCAAAATCTGCTGATGTCATTGACTAAAATAAATCAGATAGTCGATTATATGTTTTCCATAATCGATTACTATGCAGTTTGAAAATTTCAGTTTAAGCATTTTCTTCAAACAATCGATTGTTAAACACAAACAATCGATTGCTGAACATTGACAATCGATTGTTAAACACACACAATCGATTATTTGCTATTTTGAAAAACTTCAGATCACACTGTCTTAAGACAATCGATTGTTAAATATAGACAATCGATTGTTGGCTTATTTTGAAAAATTCCAGAGCACACTGTCTTAAGACAATCGATTGTTATGCATAGACAATCGATTGTTGGCTATTTTGAAAAATTCCAGAGCACACTGTCTTAAGACAATCGATTGTTATGCATAGACAATCGATTGTTGGCTATTTTGAAAAATTTCAGAACACACTGTTTTAAAGACAATCGATTGTTATGCATAGACAATCGATTGTGGATGATTTTTGAAAAATTCCAGATTACACTGTCTTAACGACAATCGATTGTTAGACAAAGACAATCGATTGTGGATGATTTTTGAAAAATTCCAGATTACACTGTCTCAACGACAATCGATTGTTAGACAAAGACAATCGATTGTTGATCAATTATTTTTCAGCTTTAATGCGAAAATAGTAGATAATCGACTAGTTTTTCAGACTAGTCGATTACCCCTTCTGAAAATAAAAATATTATTGATATTTGAGCATATTGAAGATATTCTAAAGAACTACTGCTAACATTGCATCATGAACTAACTAATACGAGCTAATACTAATGACTATTAGTTTATTCACTAACTAATACAAATAAGTAGAATAAAATCAAATAACTCCATCTTCTTTCATCACGGACCCATCGCCGATTAGGTGATCTATTTTCCCTTCGGGTTGCTCAAAGAAGTCTGCCACATCCAGGTGGGTGATGTCTTCATCGTCGTCATAGATGAAATTTGTTTCAGGGCCTTTTCTCTTTCGAGATGCTTGATAAAGGTCAACCAAGTGTCTTGGTATACGGCAAGTCTTTGACCAGTGCCCTTTCCCACCGCAACGATAACATATAGTTTCTGAACCATTTGCCTTAGGATCTTCATGACCCCGTTTCTGCTTTCGGCGGTTATCTCTCCTTGGGGGTTGACGGACTTCATTGGGATTTCTTCCTTGTCTACGTCCCTGGCTATGACCCCGTTTACGACCATGACCATGGTCCTTTTCATGTTTGGCATAATGAGAGTGCACCTTATCTGCTTCAGGCAGTGGTGTAGACCCAGTGGGTCGATTTTCGTGATTTCTCATGAGCAGGTCATTATTTCGCTCAGCCACTAGTAGAAGAGAAATCAATTCAGAGTACTTAGTAAAGCCTTTCTCTCTGTACTGTTGTTGCAGTACTATATTGGAGGCATGAAACGTTGTAAACGTTTTCTCAAGCATATCATAATCGGAGATATTATCCCTGCATAGCTTCAATTTAGAAGTAATTCTGAACATTGCAGAATTATATTCAGAAACGGACTTAAAGTCTTGGAGCCTCAGATGAGCCCAATCATATCGTGCTTGTGGCAGAGTGACCAACTTCAGGTTGTCATATCTCTCCTTTAAGCCGTTCCACAAGATGAGTGGATCCTTGACGGTGAGATATTCAATCTTCAAACCTTCATCAAGGTGATGGCGCAAGAAAATCAAGGCCTTCGCACATTCTTGGGTGGATGCTTTTTCTCTATCTTTGATGGTGTCTCCGAGACCCATAGCATCTAAGTGGATTTCAGCATCCAACACCCATGTCATATAGTTCTTGCCCGAAATTTCAAGGGCAACGAACTTTCTTTTTGTAATGTCAGACATAATCGAAAATTAAATTAGGAAGAGGGAAATACCTTAGATTTCTCGAGAATGGTTCTTGAGACGGTAGAGTCTCGTGCTGATAACGTGTTATGAAATAATATAAAAGACAATAACAATAACTCAAGAACAAGAGCAAATAGAGAGAAGAGTAGAGAGAGTTCTTCTTATTGATACTTAGAGAATGTTAGGAGTGATTTACAATGGTAGAAGACCCCTTTATTTATAGGGAGGGGGATGATTTATCTACCAAGAATAGAACTCTAGAATCTCTCTAATTATAGACATTCACCTTAAATAGGAGATTTCATAACATTTATGAAATTATCCGATTAAGAACGTGATTGGATACTTGAATTTTCTTTTGATTTTCGGGATTGTTTGTATTCTAAGGGTGTGTTTGGTACGAAGAAAAATATTTTTCGGTAAAATATTTTTTATTTTTCTCATATTTGTTGGGTTAAATGATTTGAAAAATATTTTTCTTATGAACTCATTTTCCTCTCGTTGAAGGAAAATATTTTTCCTATCAAAGAAGGTAAAATATTTTCTAAAACTCATTCTCAACCTTCCTCACTCAACCTTCCTCGCTCGCCATATTCCCCATCCTCACCAATCTACCCCACATCACGCCTACCCACCTCACCTCTCTTTCCAAAAAGGCCTTTTTTAAAAAAAAAATTCAAATTTTTTCTATCACCACCCAACTTGCTACACCCCCACTCCTCCTTTCCTCTTCTTCCAGGAAAAAAATATTTTTTTTTATAAATTTTCAATTTTAGTTTTTTCATCTTTCGGTTTACAGGTTCGAAATTTTACAAGTTCCAAAGTTACGAATCCAGAGATTTATGTGTTTGGAAGTTTAGGGGGTTAAAAAATTATAAAGTGTACAGGTTCGAAAGTTCGCGATTTTGAACGTTTAGCTGTTCGGAAGTTTATGAAATTTATGAGTTCTGAAGGTTGTTGGTTCAAAAGTTTATGGATTCATGTTTATTGTAATTAAATTATGAATACTTAAGAGGTTAATTTTCTTAATTTGCGTACCAAACACGAGAAAATGAATAGGATTATTACTTATTTTCCAAGAAAATATTTTCTTGAAAATCTTTTTTCGCATAAAATATTTTTCGTTATACCAAATACGCACTGAAAGGAAAAAAGTGTGCACTCTTTTATTATTTCAAATAAAAGAAAGAACTCAAACCAAACAAGTTTATGAATTAAACAATTAATTTGATGTTTTTAAATAATTTGATACTTCTTTGATATCATGGATAAGGATGTAATTTAGGATAAAATACAACATAAATTATTTACCAATTTTTTTTGTTTTATCGTTTATGTTATTGCATTTATATAAGTAAGAGAAATTGTTATTATACGTAACTTTATCAACTTCATTACATTTGATCGAAATCGTTATTGATAGATCAAAATGCATAAAGAGGTAAATTTCAAACCTGTAATGAAAAGCAGTAGATGATATTGATTAAGAACAATAAGGAAAGAATTAAAACTTATCAAACATATTGTATCGTCGCAAGTCACTGCCTTGAAAGCGATTTCGGTCCGACGAGGTGCAAATCGTTAAGGTCGGTCACTCCCTAAGGTTCCACAACACCTCCAAACACGTGCACTCGTGGTTGAAAATTTAGAATTTGCACAAAACAGTTGCCCAAGAAGAAGAGAGGGCGAAGGTATTTTATGAGTTAAATAATTCACAAAAAGACTAGGAAGAAAAAAAAATTAGCTAGATGTATTCTTGGTTAAGAATTGAGTGAGTATGATGGCTAATGATCATCCTATTTATAACATGAAAATGAGTTTAGTTTCATGACAAGTGTCTTACTTACTTGTCAATTTTTTTCATGCAATATGATAGCACATGACTTACTTGTCAATATTCTTTCGTGCAAGATGACAATACATGATTTACTTGTTTAAATTCAGGTAGACCAACCTTAGCCAAACACCCCCCCTCCCCATACTTCCAAAAATTTTAAGTTAGAGACAAAAACTTTTTTCATAACTCATATGGAGTTTTATCTAATTTCTCATGGGGGACTTTATTAAGAACATAGCATGCAGATAAATAGCTTCCCCTCCCCCCCCCCCCCACACGTATTATCAGATAAACCCGAACTCAAAAGCATAGATTCATCATTTCCTTAAGGGTTCTATTTTTCTGTTCAAGTACACCATTTTGTTGGGGAGTATAGGGAGCGCTAGTCTCGTGTTTAATACCATTTTCCTCACAAAAGGCTTCTAGAGTATTAGTACTATATTCACCAACCCTGTCAGACCTAGGTCTCTTGATTTTTCTATCTAATTGATTCTATACTTCTGCCTTGTATTTTAAAAACATGCTTTCAGCTTCATCTTTTGACTTAAGAAGATATACCTTAGTGTATCTAGAAAAATCATCTACAAAGGTGATGTAGTATTTATTTCCACCTTTACTAATAATATTTTTGAAATATGCTAAGTCTTAATATACTAGTTCAAGCAATTATGTTTTTCTACTAGTCACATTCTTAAAAGGCTTTTTGGTATGTTTTGCTTCTAAACAAACAGGACACTTCGAAAAATTATCAATATTAACTGTAGGAATTAATTCTATTTTTCTAAGTTTTTTAATATAAGCAATATTAGCATGCCCTAGTCTACCATGCCACAAATCAATAGACTCAGCAATATAAGCAGAATTGAAAGTACTTGCACTATTAATAATCTCTTTGAGCGAAGTTTAGTACAAATAAACCCCCACTAAGGTAACCTTTCCCAACAAAGTCTTCCCTACAAGAAATAATAACTTTATCAGATTCAAAAACAAGCTTAAGACCTGCTTAGTTGAGAAGCGCACCAGAAACTAAGTTTTTACAATGGGAGGGTACATACAGAACATTGTTCAAGGCTAAGGTTTTTTCAGAAGTTAGCTTAAGGAGAATTTTTCCTTTACCCATAACTCCAGTTGTAGTGGAGTTACCCATGTAGACACACTCTCTTGATCAGCAGATTCCTTAAAATCGTGAAACAGCTCTTTGTTGGCGCAAAGATGCCTTGAAGCGCATGTGTCTAGTATCCAGTCAGTCTTGCACCATGTTTGCCTCAACAATTACAGTAACAATGACATCACCACACTCATTAAGGTTGGCTTAGGCTGGAGATTTTCCTCTATTCTTTGAGCTTTGTCCTTGTCTCTAGTCGCACTGAAAATCCTTGTGACCAATTTTTTCCGCAGACATAGCAAGGTCCTTTCGACTTTTGAATATGGCCCTCCGGCTTATTGAAGTAATTATGCTTCTTCACATGTCCTTTCTTCTGTTTTCCTTTAAACCTGTCTTTCACAAAAATACTAGAAGATTCCACAAGGTTAGCTTTAGAAGAATCAAGAGATAGAGAGAGATTTCATCTTATCCTTAAATTGTTCAGACTCCTTATCCTTGAGAAGGTTTGCTTCCTCAGTCCTTATGTGACTGATAGTTCTTGAAGAGTTAAGTTTTTCTTTTTGTGTTTTGGTTGATTCATGTAATCACTCCAGGAAGGTGGAAAATTTTCAAGCAAAATATTAACCTGAAGAATCTCACGCATCTCCATGCCCCCGTTCAAAATATCAGCATTAAGTTCTCATACTCATGAACCTGTTCCATGATTGGCTTATCATCAACCATCTGAAACTTGATCCACTTTCAAACGACATACTTCTTTTTTCCTGTATCATGAACACCATATTCTTCTCCAAACTGTCCCATATGACTTTAGCAGATTTATAATTTATAAACAAATCAAAGAGAGGATTAGTCATATGGTTGATTAGATGCCCCCTCACTGTTTTATTATTCTTTTAAATTTCTTCATAGCAGCATCATCAGCAACATCAATATTAGCAGCATTAGAACTATTAGCAAAAATATCGGCAGGAGGATAGTTAAACAAAACATAATCAACTTCTAATTGTTCAAAGAAAATTAAAAGTTTCTGGGACCAACGCTTATAATTATTTCCAGCTCAAGCTTTGAGAGACCAGGAAGTGTTTTGTTCAAAGTGTTAGCCATTAGTCAATATTATATGTAAATCTCTTTCAAATTGTAAGGAAAAATAGTAGATGATATTAACTAAGAACAACAAGGAAATAACTAAAACTTATCAAAAATACTGTGTCGTGGCAAGCCACTGCCTTGAAAGCGATTTTGGTCCGACTGGGTGCAAATCGTTAAGGTTGGTTGCTCCCCAAGATTCCACAGCACCTCCAAACACGTGCACTTATGACCGAAAGTTTAGAATTTGCACAAATAGTTGCCCGAGAAGAAGAGAAGATGAAAATATCTTATGTGTTGGATAATTTACAAAGAAGACTAGGAAGAAATGAAAGATTAGCTAAATGCATTCTTAGTTAAGTATTGAGTGAGTATGATGGCTAATGATCATCCTATTTATAACATGAATATGAGTTAGTTTCATGACAAGTGTCTTACTTACTTGTCAATTTTCTTTCATGCAAGATTACAACACATGATTTACTTGATAATATTCTTTCATGCAAGATGACAATACATGACTTACTTGTCAGTTTTTTTTTTCATGCAAGATGACAACACATGTTATGCAAAATGACACTTGGTTTAGCAAAGCCATTTTTCAAATAATTTTTTAAATCAATACCACATGTAAAAACTCTTGCCATGTACCAATTATCTATGGCTAATAAAAATAGGCAGGATACTAGTAAAATGAAAATACCCATGACTATTGATTGTAAATGGATTTACAAAAAGAAATCTTTAACTTTGCATTACAAATAATACCAACAGAAGCTCTATTAGAAGTTATGTTCATGCCTTTCTAACTTCCAAAAATAATAAAATCATAACAAGAAGTTAAGACTAAATAATTAATAATATCTTGATATTAGATTTGTAAATTAGACAAAAAAAATTTATAATTTTTTCATTACATAAAGAGTAAACTAAGGTACCTCGTTCTTTTTCATTACTAGCTGGATGCTCTTTTGAGTTAGATGCACAAAATTATAACAAAGTAACAATTTTGAATTCGTAACCAATAAAGACTAACAAGGTCGAGTTATCTTACTGAGTTGTTAATATAGGAATCAGTTCTACGAATTAAACGCTATTTCAAATAGAGAAAAGGATAAATTTATCTGTGTACTGTTTGAGTAAGTTTCATTCATTGACTTGGTGTCACACCCCAACCTCGGGAGGCGCGACCGACGCTCAATCGAGTGAACCCAACTGAGCAAGCCTTATCATACACTTCCTACCCAACTCGATACAAATAAGGAAACATGTTTTTCTTCATTTACTTGGACAAGAAAGGATAGTACGCTCAACGCCTTTAGTTCATTTATATCATAATATTGATTCATAACTAAGGCTAGTTTCCGAGATTCCCATAGAGTTACAAGTTATAGACAACACAAGTTTAGAGTTGCAACATATTTCATAGACTCCTCAATTACTCGTTCATGACCCACACATATGTTTACGGAGCCTCTAAGGATACAAAATATAAGTGCGACATAGCCGACGACAAGGCACCGGCTATACCTCAAAAGTGAAAGTCCGCAACAACAAAATATATACAATATAACCCCTTGAAAGAGAAGGGGCTCACCAAGACTTTAAGAAGAAGGATACTTCGCTATACCCAATCGGCACTATTCGCTAGCCACCTACATTTATTTAAAAATATAGCGCCCCCGGCAAAAAGGACGTTAGTACCATGGAATAGTACTAGTATGTATAACTAAACACCTTTTTACTAAAAAGAGCTTTCAAACAAGAACAAGGAAATCACAAGAGTCAATCAAGGGTTTTAACCGGACACCACATCATCAAATAAACGAATCATATAGTCTTTCACATAATTTCCATAACTTAGTTCAGGGCATTCTTTCATATGTTCATCAGTGTTCTCAATACCACCGCTATCTTGAGCAGAGTCTAATCACGGACCGATCGGCTAGGTTGCCTCATTCGAGATGTATATCTCAATCACCATTTCATTTCTCTTCTCCGGAGTTCAATAATAGCACATTACCACCATGTGTGCGGCATAGTATCCGATCACGGCCCGATCGGCTAGGCCGCCTTACCTAGGAATGGTTTCTTTCTCATTAATCATCTTATTCGAATCTTTATTTCACATATATTGCATCATTTCATTGGCACTTAGGGCCACAATTATCACATCATTTCCATTTTCGATGTCCGTCTTGCAATTTGTGACCATAGGCACATACAAAAGCAATTCAAGTTGCAAGCACGAGTAAGTTTTCACATAGTTAGCATGATAATCTCAGTTTTAATCTTAGCTTATCGCCTAAGCATTTTAACACATGATTCGTATTCTTCACACTTCTCTAAATATTAAAAATAGTATATTACCCACATTAAGGCACATCTTTCATATATATATATATATATATATATATATATATATATATATATATATATATATATAATTGCAAATCAATTAATGTGGAATAACAATCAATACATCAACCAATTCTAGTCTTACCACACATGCATAAATGCCAACGGAGCTCAATTTCTAATAAGAGGCATTTTTGCCATACATACCTCAATATTGCTTTCCTTACTCTTTACAAAATTCTAGAACTCTTAGCACTTCGATATATTGTGTAAGAATTACAAGTTGAATCGAGAATTAGAGACTAGATTGATATTCTAGCTTGATTCGAACATATTATCAAACACTAAAGGTGCATTGTGATCTTAGGTCCTTTTTGAGAGAAATTTCTATCATTATATACCGCGTTTGCTTTCTTTTTTAGTTCACTACCTCCCAATACCCTAAGGTTTGATATGCATGCAAGGAATCCATTTTTATACCCATGAATTACCTCACCAATGACCCTTTATAGCTGAGTATAAAAATAAGATCTGAGGTGATGAAGTCTTACTTCTTGGGATTAAGATTTAGGTGCCTTCACTTGATTATCTTCAATGCTCTAACAAGGATTTATGGGTTGATATTGATAAAAGTCACTCCCCCTCTCTAAGACCCTCTCTCACTCTCTAAAAGCATAAGGAGTTATGCTTAAAATGAGCGATTATACCGTATATAACCATAGGGGGTCGGGTTTAAAATTTAGAAAATTGAAGCCCGAGTAGGAGTTGCGATCACATTTTCAATCGCAACGTTGACATGCGGCCCCCAGAATGGACCGCAAACATGCTCTCAAAAATCTGAACACACCGCCTGGGTATGCGACAGAAATGTGGTCCGCATACCCGTTCTGCGTTTGCATAATGCACCGCAGAACTTCCCCTTATAAAATCCCAAGGGTATTATATGATGACTATGCGATCCACATATTGGTTATGCGATGGCATAGTTTTTTTTGGCAATCCAACAGGCAAGTGCCTAGGGCTCGAATTTATTAATATTTCAAAAAAAAAATTACAACAATTAGGAAAAGTAAAAATAAGGGGTAGCACCGGTGTTGTTACCCATATAACACTACCAGGGTAAACCTTATCCTACTAATCCTATTAAGGAAAATAAAAGCCTCACCTACTAGCAAGCATGTAAAAAGAAAGAACTAGCAAGAACTAAGAATTTTATGATCATCACAAAGTTTATAACGTACTCTGTAATGATATTACAAATTATAAGACTAATGAGATGGTAAAATAAAGTGATGAAGAAACCACTATGGTGCTCTCTTTTCTCTAGATTTGTGAATACTTCCATTTGTAGATTGTTGTCTTCCTCCACAAATTTTTCCAAAAATACTTCAAAATTCATGTCTTTTCTTCAAGCGATTGGACTTTGTAGAAATTGTTTGATTGAGTTATTTTTGTTTTGCATTTCTCATTGGGGGTCTCCTTATGATTGCGTATTCAATCACCCTGTCGTCCTAACTTATATTCCTTGCACGCGACCTGTTACTTCTTTCACTATGCATTGGTGAGAAATCACCATTTCTTGAAGCGTCGGCCCGACATTTCTTTAAGATGTCCTATTCCTCCCCTTCGTCATATATATATGTCTACCAGTGAATATTGGATTTGGCATATCTTGAAAATCGCCTTGTGTTATCAATGTTCTTTCAGCTTGTACATTACCCAAAATTGCCTTGTTTTGTCTTTGTTTTTGCGATTTGTTTCTGCTCATGTTCTCACGACTTTTACTGGAATTATCATGAGTTAAAGAATTTAGTGGATCTGTACTTAGCATCGCATCCAAGAGTTGTCTTTCTTCTAAAGAGAATAATGGATTAGTTGTTACGATGTGGTGCTTCCCCACCTGTGAAACTACTATTGTGTTGCAATCAGCAGAAGGAGAGTTAGTTGCATCCCCTTGATGCTGCTGTAAAATATGACCGGAATCCAACGGTTGGATCGTTCCATCGACAAGTTTCCTCTCCTCCAAAGTACTGACTGGCTCAGTTGTTACAAGCTGATTCTTCCCAGTTTTTTCAGCTTTGTTGTAATTCGATCAGCAACTGTTTTTTCAGCTGAGTCTTGGTTTAGTTGGACGTTAACTCCTGTTGCATGTTGGTCAAACTTTGGTGTTGCTGTATTTGAAATAACTGCTTTTGCAGTATTTGTTGGAACAAAAACTGGAGCGTTATGGTTCAACTTGCTGTTTGGATTTGCTGTAGTTGCCGCAGATGCACGACAATTCAGATTGGTCGATTTTGATGTTGCAGGTTTCCTATTGAATTTTCGTTCGATTGGAGCATCAATTTCCTCTCATGCACTATCCTGATCAACTTCTTGATCGTCTTCTTCAGATGAAAAACCAGCAAAACTGACACCCCAACCCTCATCGTCATCAAACTCTCGTTGGTCTTTCCACAGTTTCGAATTAATGACCGTCTTCCTCATCTTTGCTTGAATTATTTTTTTGTTATTTCCAAAGGAGATTGATGGTGGCCCATATTCACCCCCATGCTCATCAGTTGACTCAAATGATTGAGTCAGTGTGACCAAAGATTGGTTGAACTTAGGATTGGCATCAGACATCATTTTAATATGTTTATCTTTGATAACATTTTGATCCTTTGCCTGTATTTTCCTATTTGGATCATTAACAGGATATTTATCCAATGCCGCTCTATCCGATGAGTTATTTGATGAAAACTGTCAACCATCTGCAAGTTATCTCTAGTGAACTTTCCATCATCTTCATGGGCATTGCCAAGTGCAGCAAAAGAGTTTTGATTTTTTGGTACATCTGTACTGTTTTGTGCAATCTGCTATTGTGTTTTGCTTATTGGAGTTCTTTTTTGTTGGAAACCGACGTCCAATTATCCTTAGCAATATGTTGTCTAGCTTCCCTTATGTGTTGTCTAGCTTGAGTAGGTTGTGATCTGCCCAAATCATCCCCCTGTAGATCAAACTTACCTTGTACTGAGTTAGTATTACGGACATCTGCAGCACCATGACCTGTATAAGAATTCACACTGTGTTGTTTTTGAACCAAATCAGGCCTTTCTATTCTTTGAATCATTTCAGTCACAGTGTCCTGGTGATCACTCACAGTTACTTGTCGATCATCATGACATCTAGGAACTGCATGAACTGCCTCAGTATGAACTGTGTGGATGATATTCTTGTTAACCTTTGTTAACGATGCTGCAAGCTCCAATTCCATAACATCACGGTGATCTTTCACCTCTTCATTTTTCTCAGTCTATTTAAAGCCATCCAATGATATAAAATTTGGATTTGAAGTATGTGGAACATTTATCTCCCCTGTTACTAGCTGGTGCACATTGAACTTGTAATTATGTCGTTTGCATTTTACGGTTATATTGGAAGGTTTGGTAGCAACCCGAGCTGATGGTTTATTCAATTCATTACATCCTTGTTGTCCAATAATTTTTGAAACAAAAATTAGATTTGGAAAATATGACTTCTCCAGTGGTTGAACTGATACAACAGTTGATTTTTTGTTAACTTTCAAAATATCAGAAGCCTCTAAGTTTGTAACATTTGTCTGATCAAAACATACACTGTTTTGATTATGATTTTTCTGCACCAACTGTTGCTGCTCGATAACTTTGTTCTGCCCAGAGAGGTTTATTCAAAACTTGTCTGGCCTTTTTGCATTTTCACCTGCTGCTACCCTTGATGCAGCAGTAGGTTCCAAATCCACCACATGCGACTATTTTCCAGTTAAGACATTCATATGAGCAGGCAAAGGAGTTTAACCAAGCAGAGCAATATGAGTATTTTGCGTTGAAAGAGCTTCAGCAGCTGGAGTAATTAAACTAGAAAAATTTGTTTGTCCTGCATCAGCAATCACATTAGGTAGTACCCCTTCAATTCGACGTCCTGCAAGATTACCATTCAAGTAATCCCTAGCATCACCTTCTAATGTAGCGAAACTGCCCCGGCCTTCAGGTTCGTCAATGTGAACTGTTTGCTCCTTAAATTCAGGTGTAACATTTGAAGTAGAAACAATTTTTGAGCTGCATCAATAATCACATTAGGTCGAACCCCTTCAATCCGTCGTCCCGCAAGATTAACATTCAAGTACTCCCTGGCATCACCTCCTAGTTGTTGCACATTGCACTTGTGCTGCTGTCTTTGTGAATATCAGCTGTTTTAGTATGGTCAGATGTAACCAAAGCTGATGCTTTATTCAGTTTTAGTGCCTCACCGTCAAGATCAACCACCTGCCCAGCCTGTGCACTAGTAGTAATACGATCTGCAGTAGTCTGCATTGCCCCAACAGTAGCCACATATGTTCGTGCATAGATATTAGAAGCATGTACATCTCTAGAAGGCTTAGGAGGTCCTTCCAACTTCCATACCTCCTACATAGTCTCAACTGGAACTGCTGCATGTGGTGCATCTGATACACCAGCAACCACAGCACTCCTAGCCATTACATGTTGATCTGCATCACCCCTATCATTCACAGTAGGTTGAGTAGTCTTCAAATCAACATTCTTTTTCGTAACATCCTTTACAATACCATGTTGTGCAGCTGAATCAATTCGACCAACAAAATCCTTCAAGCCTGCATTATTTTCCACAGTCACTCCTTCTGTAATTTGTAAAGTCTGCTGTGAGACTTTTGTTAATTCAACTCCTGAGTTACCATCTTTTTCTTGTAAATCCTTATCTCCTTGTCCAGTTCTTTTAGCATTTAGATAGTCCCTTGCATCCCCTTGAAATTTGTCAACATCATCCACCTCGTTACCAGGCAGATCACTGTCCAAATTTTCCTCTGCCACCACCTGCGCTCCAGCTTTTCTTTTTTAATTCTACACGCTTCTTATCGTGACATTGATGCTTGCAATAAGTACAATACTTAGGAGGGTTTTCGTACACTATTTCTTGATGGAACTCGACAAATTTACCTGAAACTCTATCTAAAATCTACAGCTTGACCTTTTTAGGATGTTTATCCAAAAGATCAACTATAACCTTAACTCCTGCCGCGCTAGGTCTCGTTCTATCCTGGGTCGCCTAGTCAACAGCAAAAGGTTTTCCCACAACTGAGGCTATAGACATTAACGACCTCTTAGCAAAGAAATTTGGTGGCAGACCTGGAAGATAAATCCACACGACTGCCTTCGACGTCTCCTCCTTTGGATTGAATCCAAAAGTCCATGGGAATGTTCTGAAGAAATATTCGTCGCCTTTGGATTTAAGATATCCAGTCGACTTTGAAAGGAAGTGAACATAATCATTGAAGAGATCAAACCTGATTAACAGGTGACGAAACTCCAACTGCCCAATGTTACATTGACCTTGAACATCAAATTGCGACGAAAATATTCTTCGCACTTCCAATAGATCAGGTCTGCCATAAGAAAATTTTATAACAACTTCATGATGCAATCCTTCTTCCCTAATGAAGTTGTTAACCTCTTCCATTGTGAATTGTGTTACAGGTTCACCATGATTGAAGAAAACTGGACACAACTCTATTTTTTACGGAGCAGACTGTTTTGCTTGTAATGTTGTAGCATATGATTGCTTTGTGTTTTCTTTTGGATCAGTTTTTATGTGGTTTTGAATTACCTCTCCCACACCCAAAGGCTAGGGAGAGATCAATGCAGCCATGGCTTCCAAGCTCACAAAAAGACGCCAAAATCCTAAAGATAGAAAGAAGTCTCATCCATTGTTCTTTAAGCTGAGAAGAACAGAAGTTATTGAATAATCTGGGAAAATTCTTCGAGCTACAGTATTTTGCAAAATAAAATTAAGATCTTGAAGAAATGGCTATGGATTTGGGTAAGAAACCAAAAAGGGATTGTTCGCAATGCGAAAGGGGTTATTTTGACACCACGTTTGCTACAATCCACCACCGGATTCCGGAAATATGCCCGATGAATAGTGATGGACTCACTATTCACCCTTCTTCCTAGAGAGAATCACTATTCACAAAAAATAAAGCTGAGAGAACCGAAGTCTGTGTTCTTTGTCGCGATGGCATAGTGGACCGTATATTTGACCATAAATTTGACTAACACATTGACTCACTTTGCGGTGACTATGCGGTCCGCATAACTGAAATGTAACCACATTCTTGACCGTAGAATTGCGCTTTTCTAAAAAATATTATTTCTTGACTTTTAATGCAATGCTCAACTCAAAGGGTCCGAACCGTAGGTTTCCCACACCTGGCCCTAACTTGGCTCAACGAGATTTTGGTTTTGAGTGGAAATTTTGACGGGGCCTCACACTTGGTCTAAGATTACTCCAAACGATAGATTAGAAATAGGGAAAGGGCCTTGATGGGGCTTGCCAGTTTCCTAAGTTTCATACTCGCATTTGATCCCAATTGAGCTTTTATGTGAATCAGATTGGGCTAAAGGCCTGCATGTAAGTCAAATAGTATGTGTATTGAGGATGAGTTTCATAGATATCCATTTTTAGGACTGTTGTTTAGAATATAACCCAGTATTTTCAGAGTAATTAACTAAATAACCACAACTTCAACAGGTGATGAAACCGCTTCTTCTTCTTCTACATATCTCTTTCCCGCACTTGCTCGACCTACGATTTTGATTCTAATGTAGTTTTACTTTACCTTAAAACTAAGAAACAAGATTACTTCATGAGATGTACACTTAAAAATCCGCTATGCCAAAAGAACACAAACAAAATTAGACACAAAAATCCCACAATGGCAAATATGCACATCGACTGATACCTTCAAATTGTGAAAAAGTCACCTTAAATCTTATGATATCTTGAAAAATCACTCAACATGGGTGTGTTAGCCATGAACTTAATAAAAGAAAAAAGTCACCTTCAATCACACCTCTCGTGCAATTGTATGTTGTAGCCAAGGCAATATCTTTCTTTCACTATATAAACTTCTAGGGTTTCTTTTTTCCCCTTCTACGTCTATACCTGCTGGAATTATTTCCCTTCTCTTTCTGCTAATGTGGTCGGTAGGAAATCAAGTACTAACATTTTACCCATGCATAACTACAACTTATGCCTACACCGTTGACTCGACATGTATGTATTGCAAACTGAAAAGATCTTCACGATATATCTCATCTCTCTACAGATTTCAAGCTTGAGAGTCAAGAAGAAACATAATGATAATACTGGCTTCCATTAGATTCATGAATAAGTTCCACCAAAGAAATTGTGAACCTGGCAATTTTGAAAGATTGGAATTTAAAGAGAAGGGGATGTAACGACCCGACCAGTCATTTTAATCTTTTATATGTTTATCGCTAGTTCTCGGGCATGAATTTCCATGTGTTATGCATTATGACTGATATGGATCGTTGGTTTCACGTTTCAGGAAAATCGGGATGAATTTGAAAAAATAGTTGCAGTTGGAAACTTTGAATTGAAAGATTTGACCAAAAGTTGACTTATGTATATACGAGCTCGGATCGGAGTTTTTATGATTTTGCTAGCTCCGTTAGGTATTATATGACTTAAGAGCGCGATCGGAATGGGTTTTGGAGGTCCAGTATTGAATTTGGCTTGAATTGGCGAAACTAGTATTTTGCGAATTCCGATTGATAGGTGAAATTTTGATCCGAGGGCCATAATGGAATTCCGAAAGTTTTGGTAGCTTTTCTAGATCATTTGTGATGTGTGTGAAAAACTTCAAGTCATTTGGAGTTTGTTTGGTTGACTTTTTGATCGAATTCGGATTTCAGAAGTTTTGAAATTCTTAGGCTTGAATCCGAGGGTGATTTGATGTTCTGATGTTGTTTTGAGCATTCAGAAGGTTGGAACAAGTTTGAATTATGTTATGGGGTATGTTGGCTTATTCGGTCGGGGTCCCATGAGGCTCGGATATGTTTTGGAAGAGTTTTTGAAAGATTTTTGGCATTTTGATTATAAGCATGTAATGATCCAAAGGTTCATTGTTAGTTCTAGAGATCAAAAATTGATTTTGAGACTTCCGGAATTTTGATAATGAATTATAGGAGTGACCTGGAAAGTTTGGTCTAATTTCATTAAGTCGGGATTGGGTTTTTGACGCGAATCATGAGTAATTATTTAACGAGCGAAATAGATATCGCACTGAGCAAATGAGCTCTGAATTGAATTTCGATTGAAGGACTATGTTCGTATCATTATTTGTGACTCATAGGAATAAGAATCATCGAATTCCGAGTTTTATGATGGAGTTAGAACTTTTTAGTAAAATTAAAGATTGGTGGTGCATCAGGTCTGGTGTGCACCTTTTAGCGACCAGATTTGGCATTTTTAGTGACCAGATATGGGGTTTAGCGACCATAATAGGCATAATAAAGCTGATGCGTTTTCTGCTAATTTTTGACCTTTTTCTGGTGAAAGAACACGGCTTGGGGTGATATTTGAGCAAGAAATCACGGGAAATCTTGAGGTAAGTCACTTGTATTTATTTCTACTCCATAATATTGAATTATTATCGAATAATCCGACTAGATTGCATGTTTTTGAGGTGTAAACTAGGGATTTGGACCTAGGGATTTAAAAATAAGATTTGGAGGCCGAATTGTTATAGGAATTTAGTTATTTTGGTATGGTTGGACTCGTGTTTGAATGGATTGTCGGATTTTGTGAGTTTCGTCAAATTCCGAGAAGTGGGCCCAGGGCTCGGGTTTTGCAAATTTCATGTTTTTTGATATTTTTCGATTCTTTTCTATTGGGTTATGTTCCCTTAGCCTATTGTGATATATACGCTCTGATTTTAGATAGATTCGACGTGCGTGGAGGCTGATTTGAGGGGCAAAGGCATCGCAAGCTAAAGATTTCACCGGTTCGAGGTGAGTAATGCTTGTAAATGATATATTGAGGGTTTGAAACCCCGAATTTCACATCGTAATGCTATATTGAGGCGTGACATGCATTCTATGATGAGTGCGGGGCCGTTTACTATTGGAGATCGTGACTTGGTCCATCCCGAGTGATATTTCTACTATATTGGTAATTGATTCACATACTTTATTGATGTTGATTGGGCTTGTTGCCATGTTTGGATCCTCGTGTCGACTTGTAGAATCCTTCGGGGATTGATATTACTGTTTTACCATATTTTTGCATATCATTTGGTCTCTGTCCAAGATTTAAATACTATTTTGCAAACTCAGCCATACTTCTAAGTTTTGAAAACTCAGATGATACTTTAAATGATATTTCAGGCTGGAAACTACTGTTTTACAAATGCCCAAGGGGCTTATAATGATTTCTGCACTGAGCATGGAACGGGATGCGCACCGGAGCAGTATTATATTGATATGAGCATGGATCGGGCTGCGTGCCACAACAATATTATATTGATATAAATATTGATTGGGCTGCGTGCCGCAACAATATTATATTGATATGAGCATGGATCGGGCTGCGCGCCGCAGCAGTATTACATTGATGTGAGCATGGATCGGGTTGCGACGCATTAGTATTATGTTGATATGAGCATGGATCGGACTGCGTGTCGTAGTAGTATTATATTGATATTGAGGCCGAGAGCCTAGATTTGATGCCACGAGATGACTTGATATTACGCTTGGGCTGTTGGAGCCCCTCCGAAGTCTGTACACACCCCTAGTGAACGCCATTGGCGATAAATAAATATAGATGGCTCGGGGTGCACGTCACAGTTGGTACTAGAATGTACCATCATATGCATTGCATTGCATTAATGCATTTGTTCATTATTTATTGTTTGTGATATTTCTTGAGATATTTATCTGCTGTGCTGGTAGTATTTGATCATTGACTGTTGGGGCCCGAGTGGCTGACCAGGAACAAGGATATTGCCCGAGTGGCAAATTTTTGTGCATAGTGTCACAAATTGTTTTGAAAGTATTTTCTCAACCGTTGAAAAGATCATTTTTAAAAGAGGGTTTAAAACTGAGCCAAGATATTTTCTAAAGTTTTTTATAGTTTTCACTGATTTTCTCCATTTAAAGGTTTTTCTCTGCTTCTATATATCATGATGATATGTTTTACGTGATTTCTTACCGCTCATTTGTTATTTACTTTTATTACTCATTGAGTTGAAGTACTCACTTTACTCCCTGCACCTTGTGTGCAGACGAAAGTACTTGTCACCCGGTAGCGGGTCCTAAGTTGATTGAAGTTTTGCTATCATAGCTGAGCCAGGTGACTGTCAGCATCCGAGGCACTGGATTTTCTCCCGTATTGTCTGTTGTTCATGTTAATTTTCAGACTTTGTTCCCGTCTCCGGACTTGTAGTACGTTAGTGAACTCCGTAGAAGCTCATGACTAGTGACACCCTAATGTCAGGCTGTCACGGGATGATTCCCTGTTGTTATCATAACTTTCCCTACTATTGTTAATGTTAATCATGTTTTAGCTTTAGAAATGTTTATTAACTATTAAAAGGAAGCGTTTATTTTGTTGGCTGGCCTTGTCTTCACGAGATGCGACATCACAACCGGGTATGGGTTTTGGGTCATGATAAATTGGTATTAGAGCCTAGATTACATAGGTCTCATGAGTTATGAGCAGGTTTAGTATAGTCTCGCGGATCGGTATAGAGACATCTGTATTTATCCTCGAGAGGCTGCAGAACCTTTAGTAAAACTTCATATTCTTGAATTCTTATCGTGCGTTCTTAATTCACCTTGAAAAGTAACTCTTGAAATTCCTTCTACGCGTTCGCATGCGCGTATGAGTGCTCGGTATTAGATGTGCTTTGATGGTTTGTGATGCCTAATCGAGGGGCGAGATGTGATTTCTATGAGTTGATATTGGGCCAATCTAGAGGACTTGAGGCCGGATCTTTGCCAATGGCTTTAACACCGAGGTGCTGATCCTATGAGCAAGTATTTTGAACTTATATGTTCGATGTTGTCCCTATTAATGTGAATGGCGGCTGGATATCATCTTGATGAGCATATTAGCACTGTGTGATGTTTCCATATAACATGGAACATGCGAGGAATATTTGCTAGATGATAGGTGGATTATCAAGTGTACGATTTCTATTATGATTGGAGGCGTAGCTCCGAGTTATGGGCGTATGAAGAATCTTTTCAAGTCTCATAGTTGGGAGTGAAGTAAATTCATGTTGCGGTATGATTTAAGACTCAGGAAGACTAAGTGACTGTGTAATGTGTATAACGGTGGAAGATATACAGAAATGTTATATTAAGGTGAAGCAGGTGGGTTATCTCCTACGGAGTATTCCGAAGTGTTGTGATCCTTACGTGTATGTTAAAAGACCTCTTGTGTAAGTGAAAAGATACGTGTAGAAATTTGAGATTTTTGGGTCACTTAAGAGAGTGTGCATAACTGTTGCGGGAATGAATACGAGATTTGCAGAAGATTTGTAGTACTAGATGATCTGTGCTTTCACAAACTTATAAATAATTTAAGTTTAATCTCACTATGGTATTGTGGCATCAATAGAGTAAAAGTATTATGAGCTATTAAAGGTATTTCAATCTATGGCTTCGAGCCAAGTGCCGGAGCCTGCCGTGAGGAGTTGGTTGCACGGTTAGGTGCTATGTTGGTTTCAGTTTGGGGCGTGTGAGTGAATTAGCAATGGCTAGAGTAAAATAAAATTTTTAACAAAGGTTAAATTATGTTTCATGGGGTATGAGAATCACAGAATGTTTAGAGTTGTGGCTGGTAAAGAATGATCGGTGCATAGAGAAAGAAGTTGCTTGGTTGTATTGGGATGAGGATATCGTTCAGCGGTATCGTAGTGCCAATAAGGCACGAGTGGTTCTGTTCATTGGGTCAGGTAAATTGCACTTTGAATAAGAGAGAACGACTTGCGAGAATGGTTCTAATTTGTTCAGGAGTCTGCGTATATCAATTGAGTGTGCTAAAGTTGCATATATGGTTAGATTCTTAGTTTCAAAGATGTCAAGACTTGTGGTATTTTTATGTTAACTACGGGATTCTATGTATCGGTATCAGGAAAATCAAGTAAACTGAGTTAGATTCGTAGGAAGTTCTTCAAAGTATATTTGAGAGAGTATTTAGCAGCTTATGAGTTTCAGATAGTGTGATCTTATGGTTAGGTCTTGTGTGGTAAGCATGGGTTGAAGGATTGTGGTACGACAACAAAAAGGAAATATCGAGTTGAAGACGAATCAGAAGAAAATTTGATAGATGAAGTAGCTTGATAGCGGACCGGATCGGCATGATAAGGGTATGAATAATTTTTTGTGTGTATTCGAGGTAGCGAGTTAGCACATGTATTTTTTCAGCAATGCTCATGGTTTTTGACGATTTGTTTAGCGTGATTTAGTTAAAAGGATGCAGTCATGGCAGTTTAGCTTGTGCAAAGTGAGTTTGGAGAGTTCTTGTTTATTGCTACCGTGGTTAGAGAGGTGCATTTTCTACAAATGTGAGATGGCATTAGATGTGTAATGATTTTCTTTCGGATAGGATCAATGAAAGTCCTAGAGTAGATAAGATTTAGTTCAGATCAGAAAGGAGGTCCCCTAAAACACTTAGGCAGCGGGTAGCCTAAGATAATATAGGAAAATGGTACCGCTATTTGAAAGTGATTTGATGAGAGTATATGTTTTAGAAAAGGGCAATGTGTGTAAGTGATGGTATTTCAGTGGTGTTGCGACATCTTCTTGTTAGATCCGCTAGTGATATTCGGGTTTGCTTGGTGGCCCAGGGAAAAATGTTAGAGTATCTATCGTGGAATAATGGGGTATCTAAGTCGTGGATTTCATTCGGACGACGAAAATGGGATAAGGTGCGATGATTCGTGTGCTATATGGAATTAGAGACTGAGAGTTCTCAGGTACATGCTATATTGTGGTTGTGGATCGTGTGTATCGGCATTGTTTAGCGGCCATCAGGATTTGGAGGCTCGAGTGGATCTTTAGTTGCTGGTATGTTAGATTTTGGATGTGATGTTGAGATTTAAACTGGCTTTCTCAGTGCTGGATTTTTTTGGATTATTGTGTTATGGGCTATGCCGGAAATGCCACGGGTTGGGTGGCGATGTTTGTCGAATTATGTCCTATTGGAATGACTTTATATTTTGAAGACCCAACAGATGGCTAGGGAGAATTTGTCTTCTCTATTTGGGCCCTCGTGATGGGAGCCAGTATTAAGGCTCCTCATATTGACTCAGTTTCAGTGTTAAGGGACGTTTTTTATGCGTGTACTAGTTTGAGTCGACTCGGTATTTTGTTGTAATGAGAAAATTTTTCTCGATTTGCATCTTCTTATGTGGGATATATCTGTGGATCGGGTGGTACGCCGCCATAGTGTGATGTTGAGAATAATTTTCCTTATGCTATTTTGTATGCCTTGCTTCCTAGTTTCTAAGAAAAGTCTGTATAGGGTGTTGCTCTGCGAATGGAACATCGTTTGTGCCTTTTCAGGATTGTATGGTGTATATTACCTGCTTCACCGTGGGTACGATGATTTGCTTGGGTTCCGGATAACAGTTGTGTGTAGTTTTCAATTCCAAGCATAGTGACGTGAGATGTCTCATATGGAGCAGTGTTTGGATAGGATCGTATTGTAGCGAGGCTCTGTGGAGATATGACCTTGCGAGTTAGATTTTTGTGCTCTATTCTATGATGTGAGACAGATTCTCAGCCTTGTGTTGTGATGGTACTTATGAGCTTGAGGTACGACTCTTTAGTTTGGGTCATTTTCATGATTTGAGTATGATCAGACTGTTTCTTTTTAGTGCGCGTATAATGCAAGTTCTTAGCTTAGGCCTATATTGATGTGTCATGTCATCAGAGTAGTGTGTTGGATTCGAGGTGATCGTTGGGATCATTACTGAATATGAACAGATTTAATTTCAGCATGTTGGAAGATAAATAGCGAGGTTCGGCTCGAAAATTGCTATGGTAATTGTCAGAGGATAAGTGGCTTCATGAATGGTTGATCTGAGAATGGTTATGGTCTACCGCGTGTTTCGTTATCATTGGTAGAATATGAAAGTGTTGGGATGATACTTTAGCTAATAAGAGGTTTCTACCAGTATTTGGCCTTGTGGATGATTTCGGTAGTAAAGATGAGGTTTTATGGTTTATGGGCTAGGATGGATTGTGAAAAATTTCAATTATATTGTGATATCGGACCTATATGAGATAGGGTGATGTGGGATCACCCCCGAGTATATGATTGATAAGGTGATTCAACAAATGGTTGGGTTTTAGAACAACTCTGGAAATGTTCGAGGACGAACGTGTGTTTAAGTGGGGGGATGTAACGACCCAACCGGTCATTTTGAGTTGTTATACTTTAATTGCCAGTTCTCAGGCATGACTTGCCCCATATTATGCATTATGACTGATATGGATCGTTGGTTTCACGTTTCAGGAAATCGGGATGAATTTGAAAGAATAGTTGCAGTTGGAACTTTGAATTTGAAAGATTTGACCAAAAGTTGACTTATGTGTATACGAGCTCGGATCAGAGTTTTTATGATTTGGCTAGCTCCATTAGGTGATTTATGAATTAGAAGCGCGATCGAAATGGGTTTTGGAGTTCCAGTGTGGAATTTGGCTTGAATTGGCAAAACTAGTATTTTGGTGAATTCCGGCTGATAGGTGAAATTTTGATCTGAGGGTCGAAATGGAATTCTGAAAGTTGTTGTAGCTTTTAAGGTCATTTGTGATGTGTGTGCAAAATTTCAGGTCATTTGGACGTCGTTTGGTTGACTTTTTCATCGAATTCGAATTTCGAAAGTTTTAGAATTCTTAGGCTTGAATCCGAGGGTGATTTGATATTTTTATGTTGTTTTGAGAGTTTTGAAGGTTGGGACAAGTTTGAATTATGTTATGGGGTACGTTGTCCTGTTTGGTTAGGGTCCCATGGGGCTCGGATATGTTTTGAAAGAGTTTTTGAAAGATTTTTGGCGTTTGATTATAAGCATGTAATGATCCAAAGGTCCATTTTTAGTTCTAGAGATCAAAATTTGATTTTGAGACTTCCGGAATTTTGGTAATGAATTATAGGAGTGAACTGGAAAGTTTGGTCTAATTTCATCAAGTCGCGATTGGGTTTTTGACGCGAATCACTAATTTCATCAAGTCGCGATTGGGTTTTTGACGCGAATCACTAATTTCATCAAGTCGCGATTGGGTTTTTGACGCGAATCATGAGTAATTATTTAACGAGTGAAATGGATATCACACTGAGCAAACGAGCTACGAATTGAGTTTCGATAGAAGGACTATGTTCGTAACATTATTTGTGACTTGTAGGAACAAGATCATCGAATTCCGAGTTTGTATGATGGAGTTAGAGCCTTTTTAATGAAGTTAAAGATTGCTGGTGCATCAGGTCTGGTGTGCACCTTTTAGCGACCATATATGGCACTTTTAACGACCAGATATGGGTTTTAGCGACCAGAACATGCATAATAAAGCTGATGCGTTTTTCTGCTCATTTTTTTACCCTTTTTGGTGAAAGAACACGGCTTGGGGAGATTTTTGAGCAAAAATGATGGAAAACCTTGAGGTAAGTCACTTGTGATTATTTCTACTCCATAATATTGAATTATCATCGAATGATCCAACTAGATTACATGTTTTTGAGGTGTAAATTGGGGATTTGGACCTAGGGATTTAAAAATAAGATTTGAAGATTTGGAGGCCGAATTGTTATCGGAATTTAGTAATTTTGGTATGGTTGGACTCGTGGTTGAATGAGTTGTCGGATTTTGTAAGTTTTGTCGAATTTCGAGAAGTGGGCCTAGGGCTCGGTTTTTGCAAATTTCGTGATTTTCGATGTTTTTCGATTCTTTTCGATTGAGTTATGTTTTCTTAGCCTATTGTGATGTATTCGCTCTGATTTTGGATAGATTCGACGCGTGAGGAGTCCGATTTGAGGGGCAAAGGCATCGCAAGCTAGAGATTTCACCGGTTCGAGGTGAGTAATGCTTGTAAATAATATCTTAAGGGTTTGAAACCCCTGATTTCACATTGTAATGCTATATTGAGGCATGACACGCATTCTATGACAAGTGCTGGGTCGTTTACTATTGGGGACCGTGACTTGGTCCATCCCGAGTGATATTTCTACTATATTGATGATTGATTCACATACTTTATTGATGTTGATTGGGCTTGTTGCCATGTTTGGGGCCACGTGCCGACTTGTAGAATCCTTCGGGGATTGATATTACTGTTTTAGCATATTTTTGCATATCATTTGGTCTCTGTCCAAGGTTTAAATACTGTTTTGCAAACTCAGCCATACTTCTAAGTTTTGAAAACTCAAATGATATTTCAGGCTGAGAACTACTGTTTTACAAATGCTGAAGGGGCTTATGATGATTTTTGGACTGAGCAAGGAACGGGCTACGTGCCGCAGCAGTATTATATTGATATGAACATGGATCGGGCTGCGCACCGCAGCAATATAATATTGATATAAGCATGCATCGGGTTGTGCGCCGCAACAGTATTATATTGATACAAGCATGGATCGGGTTGCGCGTCGCAGCAGTATTTTATTGACATGAGCATGGATCGGGCTGCGCACCGCAGCAATATTATGTTGATATGAGCATCGATCGGGCTACGCGCCGGAACAATATTATATTGATATTGAGGCCGAGAGCCTAGATTTGATGCCACGAGATGACTTGATATTGCGCTTGGGCTGCAGGAGCCCCTTCAGAGTCTGTACACACCCCCAGTAAGCCCCATCGACGATAAATAAATATGGATGGCTCGGGCTGCACGCCGCAGTGGGTACTGGAATGTGCCATCATATATATTACATTGCATTCATGCATTTGTTCATTGTTTGTTGTTTGTGATATTTCTTGAGATATTTATCTGTTGTGCTGGTACTATCTGATCATTGAGTGTTGGGGCCTGAGTGGCTGACCAGGAACAAGGATATTGCCCGAGGGGCAGATTTCTCTGCATAGTGTCACAAATTGTTTTGGAAGTATTTTCGCAACCGTTGAAAAGATCACTTTTAAAAGAGGGTTTAAAACTGAGCTAAGATATTTTCTAAATATTTTTACAGTTTTCACTGATTTTCTCCATTTAAAGGTTCTTCTCTGCTTCTATACATCATGACGATATGTTTTACTGATTTCTTACCGCTCAGTTGTTATTTACTTTTATTACTCACTGAGTTGGAGTATTCACTTTACTCCCTGCATCATGTGCGCAGATGCAAGTACTTGTCACCTGGTAGCCGGCCCTGAGTTGATTGAAATTTTGCCATCATAGCTGAGCCAGGTGACCGCCACATCCGCGGCATCAAATTTTCTCCCGTATTGTCTGTCGTTCATGTTAATTTCAGACTTTGTTTCCATCTCTGGACATGTAGTACTTTAGTGAACTCTGTAGTAGCTCATGACTAGTAACACCTCTATGTCGGGTTGTGACGGGATGGCTCCCTATTGTTATCATTGTTTTTCGCGCTTTTGTTAATGTTAGTCATGTTTTAGCTTTATAAATATTAATTAACTGTTAAAAGGAAATGTTTGTTTTGTTGGCTGGCCTTGCCTTCACGAAAGATGTCATCACGAGCAGGTATGGGTTTTGGGTCGTGACAGGGGATTATGTAGGACATTTTACATTTACGGAAAACCTTTGTCCTAAAAAATGATTCAAAATTACTTAGCAGAATGATATACCATTTACATCAAAGCAATATATACAAGTAGCATTTAATATAAATCTCAGAATAATATAAAGTGACGAAATACTTATGGAATAAGAAAAATGTGACATTATAAATAGATTGCTTTACACAGGAGCATCAATACCGTTTTATGTTATGAATGCAAAATATGTGAACAAGAAATTTTGATCCGTTCTTATATATACCAAATATCATCAAGTAAACATAAAATTATAAAAAGGAATAAGCCTCACAAAGAGCCTATATGATCAAAGAAATGCACGTTTGCAGATATATACATTCTTTTATCACAAATAAAATTCCACATTGCAATAGGTACTCTAAGGGGTTATTTGGTTGGAAAGAAGTTATTATGAGATTAATTATTCCGAAATTAATTATTCAGGATTAGTTATTCCACCTTTTCATAGGGATAAAAAAAAATACTACAATCCCGGAATAACTAATTCCGAGACTAATTATAGTGTACTTTTCTACCAATCAAATATGTGATAACCTCTTGTTAGCTTAAGTCTCAGGATTAATTATATCTTATCCCTTGTACCAAGTGACCCCTAATAGTTGGAGTAAAAATGGACTATATATATAGTACACACATGAGATGGTTTACTCAGATTCCCCCTGATGCTTTACTACAAAGGCGTGGCACTTTGTTTTGTTTTTAATCATTTGTCACTGCAGCATGTAGTCCTTCAACCCAAGTAATAAAGTACAGAAATATGAGAAAACCACTCAAGTGAAAAAGATATGTAATCCATATTTGTTCCATGGGATTGCTGTAAGAATTTGATACACCACTTATTTAAGACTGATCTCACACTTATTTTGTGATAGTACTTCTAATTCTAAATTCATAATTCTCCTTGAATTAGTTCTTATGATGAGGTGAAGGGTAGCACTTATACTTTTTCACTTTTCTTTTCCATTTTTGATGCCTTTGTATTTCTGTAAGATTGACCATGTCCTTGTGTGTTGCAGCTTTAAAGATGTATCTGATTTCTGATAAGGAAGAAGTTAGTAACTCTTTACAGCGGAGGATGGTAACATTAAGAGTGTGGTGTAATAGGTGAATGAGGGATCTTAAATTAGTCGATTTATTTCTAGATGTTTTTTTAAAGCTATGTTACAATAGGACATGTAAATGACTGATAAGGGTGTGTGTAAGTATTGTCTGTGCAGTTAGTATGTAAAGGATAGTAAATAAAAAAAAGGGAAAAGGGTCTAAAATACCTTCCAACTATCAGCGTAGGTCTAAAAATGCCCTCCATCCACCTGTTGAGTCAAATATGCCCTTCCGTTAATGTTTTCGGCTCAACAATAGCCTTTGTTGATTTCTGTGGCTCAAAAATGCCCTTTGAGTTACCGGAGGTACACGTGTCATCCTCTTTGTTGCCTCATTCTAAATATTTCTTAATTTATTAAAAAACTCTTTATTCATACATGAAAAATAATTTTCTAAAGCAATTAAAAAGGAATTTTTTCCCCAATATTTATAAAAATATAAAAAAAATTTAAAATATTTTTTTCTAAAATACTTACAAAAATTTATTAACAAAATCTGTATTTTTTTTAAAAATGGAAAAAAAATCCTTTTTTTCTTTAGTTTTTAGTAATAAACTGGATTTTTGAAAACATTTTAAAAAAAAACTGTTTTACACTTTTTTTTTAAATCTGGATTTTTTTGTAAAAACAGATTTTTTTAAAACTGGATTTTTTTGTAAAATCTGTTCTTTTAGAAAACTGTATTTTTTTAAACTGGATTTTCTAAAAATCTGTTTTTAGAATTTGTTTTTTTTTAAACTCGATTTCTAAAAAACAGATTTTAAAAAAATACAGTTTTCTAAAAATCTAGTTTTCTAAAAAAAATCCAATTTTAAAAAAAAGTTTAAAACAATTTTATACTGAAAACTAAAGAAAAAAAGAAAATTTTTCCAGTTTTTACAAACAAAAAAAATTAATAAATTTTTGTAAGTATTTTAGAAAAAATATTTTAATTTAATTTTATTTTTTTTTGTAAATACTGGGAAAAAAAATTCCTTTTTAATTGCTTTAGAAAATTATTTTTCATGTATGAATAATGAGTTTTTTTAATAAATTAAAAAATATTTAAAATGAGCCAACAAGAGGATGACATATAACGCAAAGGGCATTTTTGAGCCACAAAAATTAACAAAGGCTATTGTTGAGCCGAAAATATTAACGGAAGGGCATATTCGGCCCAATAGGTGGATGGAGGGCATTTTTAAACCTACACTGATAGTTGAAGGGCATTTTAGACCCTTCTCCCGTAAAAAAACATGTATCTGCATAGCATCCTACTTTAACCGGAGGAAAAAAGGCGCAGAGAGATGCTAAAACAAAGGCAAAGTAAAAGGCGATGAATGGAAAAGCTCTAGAAGATTTTAGAGCCACAAAGAAATCCAATATGCGACCATCTTGGCTTTTCTATCTTCGTAGCAAAGAAAGATTTTAATCTTCAATTAAGATTGTTCGCTATCAACCACATAATCTAACTGAAAAGAAACGCTTTCCTGGAAAGGAAGCAATGTTATGTTAAATTTAACATATTTATAGAATTTAGAATACTAATTACACTCCTTTAAAAGTTAAATTCATAATTAAAATAACTCTCAGCACGTTTACTTAAAATGCTTTCACCACCAATAGAAGTCACACACATGCTTAAAACGCAACACAAAGCAACATAACCGGAAGCAAATATTAATATTCTACTTCTGAGAACTAAGCTCTTGGGTTCCTATATTTTTTTTGTCATAATTGAAAGCCATTAAATTATTGTAAGTCTTCAGTGAATCAGTGATCTAATTATATTAATAAATTGTGTACTGCTAAATCAGTTTGGAGCAATATTAAGAAAGTTGTAGGAGGATCTTCATCTTCTCTATAAAAATGATCCACCAGAATTCAGTACAAAGGAACCTTTTTTTAAATAGAAAATGATCCAGTAAAAAAAAATTAGATAGAAATACAATAAGCTTCTGGATATTGTTTATCACTAAGTTTCAAACAGAAGAAACAGAAAAAGGGAGCAATTCACAAGCATTCCTTGAACAGATGATGAAATATAAAAAAGCAAAGAGAAAAGGTAATTTGCATGATAGTAAAATTCTATCTCCGCACAACCAACTCGTGTAATTTTATCCCCAATAATTGATCTGAAATATAAAACCAATATTGTTCCAACTTCCTCGAATTAGAGCACTATGCCAAATATATGATTATAATATTGAGAAAATTCAAGTAAAATAACCTCAAATATCTCACATAAAATACTCATGACAAAGACATTCAAGAATTACATATACGAAAAATAAAGAATGCTCTAAAAAGAATATTACCTCTGTACGTATTATAAAATATGTTCCCTGAGATTAAACCTTTAAAGAGCAGCAAATATATGAAAAAAGAGCACCATTATTGCGGCGAAGAACTCGAAATTATGCCCTAAAATCTTCTACCTCACGCCTAACTCTCCAACAAAAAAAGTCAAATCAGACCGGAAAATAAATTCCTCATACAGATTAACCGGGGAAAAAAATAAGATTTGGACAAAAATTAAAAGAGGTGGTGATCTGAAAGTTGCAATACCCAGTTGAGAAGATGAAGAGAATTGTGAAAAGCATTATCTGAGAAGTCTGGAGAACTTGAATAAATAAGAAAATAAAAGAAGGTGAAGTAATTGATCTTCTTATAGATTTGAGAGAAAATCATACTTGCAATTGGAATAGGGATGGAACAAGAGAGGTGAAATAGTTATGCTTTTCTAGAATTATGTCCAGTGTTACTTGGAAAAAGCAACCTGGACCATTATATCCTTTATTTTATTGTACTAAATGTTAGTGTTGCTTCTGATAGACCATCTTGACTCTTCTATATATTAAAAAATAAACAAAATAGAAAATAAAAAATGCACATGCACAAATGGTGGGAGAATTGAAAAATATTATGCAAAGAATTTTTGAAGTATAATTAAAAAAATTACAAAGACTAAAATCATGACCTTCCTTGAAGAGATAAGCTTTATTAAATGTACTTCATAATGTAAAAATTAAAATAACACAAATAAATACGGTTATCAATATAAACAACTATCTACACAACAAGTTTAAACACAATTTTTTTTTTCATTGAAATAAGTGAATTTAGCATGAAACAAACTATACTTCGCGTCAAACTTTTTGGAAAAAAAAGAGAAAGTAAATTTCATGGGTGGTTATTTAATTTTATATTTTTTTTTGGTTAAAAGGGAATATTTATATAATAGCTAGCAAAAGACGTTATATAGATGAGTCATTGTTTGGCTACTGTAGTACCACTACGGCTGAAATATTTTAGAGAATTATTTTAGTCATTGTTTGGGTGATGTAGTACCTCTATTGCAGAAATATTTTGGAGAATTACTTCTATATTACAACCCACAAAAAATATAACCGAGTCAGTTCCTATTATGTCTGTCCAAAATACATCATTGACAAATATCAGAGGAACTGCTAGTATACTAGATCTGTTCAAAAAAACTATCTTTGTTGCTTCCTTGGCCAAAGCATATGCCACCCTATTCTGCTCCCGGTAAGTCTGCTTCATCACGACCCTATCCATCCTGCATATTAAAGACCTGAATTCACAAATTATAACCTCATATGTCATTAGCATTTGGATAATTTTAGCAGAGTTAGTATTAATTTCAAGAGGAACCAAATTATTTTGTTCTACAGGTTGGAGTCTTTTTAGGAGTGCCTTCAGTTCTGCCATAGTGTTTATTGTATGGGGGATATTCTCCATAAATCCCATTATCCAATCTCCATTGTAGTTCCTGAAAACTCCCCATACTCCTCGTATTCCTGGGTTCTCCTTAGCTGCTCCATTTGTATTCAACTTGTAGGATCCTCTTCTTAGTGGATCTCATTTGATTGTGATTTTCGTAGAACCATTTTTTGTTAGCACTAAGGTATTTTGTGGCTTTGGATATGGTGTTGGAAGAATTGATACACTCTTTTTTGTTTTTGAAGAGGTTATTGTTTCTGGTTAACCAGATATGCCAGAAACAGAATGGGATGATGTTTTCCTAGAGAGTGATGATATTGAAAGGTTTTTTCCTAATTGAATTCCAGGTTGAAGGCCACTAATTGTAAGAGAAGCTCAGGTTCTGCTGTTTATTATCACTCGAGGCTTTGGAGAGAAGGTCATTCCCAAAGTGTACTGTATTAGTGCACTCAAGGAAAATATGGTAATTCATTTCTTGACCATTATTGTAGTAAGAGCAGCAGGGGTCGTAGTTGACCCCTATTATGTGGAGGTAGATCTTTGTGGGAAGTCTCATATGGGTAAAGAAGATGAAGTTCTTTATTTTGTTAGGTGCTTGAAGTTTCCAAACCCATTTGAAGGATCCTTCCTCATCAGTTTCAAAACTACTATTTGCCTTCCTTAGGAAAGAGTAAGCAGATCTATTTGAGTAGTAGTCACTAGTAGTTAATCCCCAGATGAGGGTGTCCTCTTTTGTAGGATTTGGTAGAATGAAAATAGAGTTTAACAAATTGAGGATGCTGGGGGGAGATCCATGGATAATGTGGATGTCCCAATCCCCTGAATTGTTAGGTCATTCTGGGACAGAGGGCCCTCAAGCAATTCCCTAATTGTTGGTTGGTTGGGTATCCAAGCATCATTTATAAAGTTAACCCTATTTCCTTTGAGAACAACCCATCTCCTTGCTTTGCTGTAAGTATTACATCCCTTAAGGATGTATTGCCAGGATTTGGGGTACCTAGGATATCTAAATGTTCTAGTTATCCTATGAGTTTGCAGTACTTATGAATGAGGATTTTTCCCATAAGCTATTGGTATTTTTGGTATGTCCTCCAGGAAAGATTTGTGAGGCCTTCTTTGTTCTTTAGATCAGCTTTTTGAAGCCTTAATCCTCTATCGGCCTTATTTTTTGTGACCTTATCCCACTTGAGCAGGTGCAGTTTTTTCTTATCAGGAGTAGTGCCCCATAGAAAGTTCCTTTTAGATTTTATCAATTTGTTTAGTAACTTTGGTGGGAAGATTGATATATTGCATGACATGACTTGGGATGCTGCTTAAGGAGGACTTGGCCAGGATAGTTTTACCAGCCATGCTTAGGCAACTGGTTTTCCATCCAGCTAGTTTGGAATGCATGTTATCAATTATGAATTGAAAGCCAGCATTGGTTTATTTTTATGGAATACGGGGAAACCAAGGTATTCTCCAAAGGATATGGTGGCTTGAATTGACAGAGAGTTGGTGAGATCTCTAGAGAATCCTGGGATGTATTTGAGGATAAGAGTACTCTAGACTTAGCAATGTTGATTTTTTTGGCCTGGCTGTTCATTGAATGTCTGCATAATAGAGGGGATGATATTGCAATTTCTGGAGTTTTCTTTAGCAAACATGGTGAGGTTAACTACAAAGAATAGATGGGATACCCTTGGGCTAGATCTACTGATACTTATGGGTTTCCAAAGGTTGTCCATGATAGCCTTGTCAATGGCCCTAGATAATCTTTCCATACACATTATGAAAAGGTAAGGAGATATTGGATGCCTCTTGAAGGCTTGAAAGAAAATGTTTTCCCACCATAAACAAGAATAGAGATGGTGGAAGAACTAATGCATGACATAATGGGCTTGGATAAGCCAAGAGGGAAATTGAAAGGATGAAAAATGTCCCTGATAAAGGACCACTCCAGCCTATCAAATGCTTTTCCAAGATCAATCTTGAGGATCATGTTGCCGTGTTTCCCTTTTATTTTCTTGAAGTGGGTGATTTATTTTTCCATAATAATGGCATTATCATAGACTTTTCTATTGGAGAGGAAACTAGATTGACTAGGCCCAATGATATGGGGAAAGAGAGGTTTTATTATGTTGATAATAATCTTGATTATGGACTTGTATATTGTGTTACACAATCCAATTGGCCTGAAGTTTTTTAGCATGGATTCTTGGGGGCATTTTGGGGTGAGGAATAGCAAAGTTTGGTTCATGGTTTTATCCATCGAGTTGGAGTAGGAGCATTTCTTACAAAAATATGTGACACAATTACCCATTATGTTACAGTATTTCTGGTAGAAGAAAGGGTTGAGACCATCAAGGCCAGGAGATTTGAAGGGTTTATGGGAGAAGACTGCCCTTTTTATTTCTCATAATTCAAGAGGCCTATCTAGAATATCTCTTTGGGAGTCAGAAAGAGTGTGGGCCATAGTGAGATGTCTGGTGATGGCCGGGGATTGGGAGTGGGAGGAGGTCTAGAGATTTGTGAAGAAGCCCAATATAGCTGTTTGGATATCATGTTGGTCATGGAACCAATTTCCATTCTCTTATTTTAGAGAGAGGATTTTGTTCCTTCTTCTTCTGTTGAGGGTGGAAGTGTAGAAGAATCTAGTGCTAGCGTCACCCTCATTGAGCCAGCTAATTCCAGATTTGAGCTTCCAGAAATCATTTCCTTCTTTGAGGATTAAGTTTAGCTCACTAACTAGATGGGTTTCTAGGTTTAGCAAATAGCAACTAAATTGGTAATTAGGAGATCTTTGGATTTCTACAATCCTAGCTAACATTCTTCTCTTTTGATGGAAGATGTTACCAAAGGTGCTCCGGTTCCATTTAGTAACAATTCTTTTGAAAGAGTCGGTGGATTAGAGGAGAGTAAAATGTTTAGAGAAAGCCTCATTGATAATGTCAGGGAAAGATGGGTGGATAACCCACATTGACTCAAATCTAAAGGGCCTAGTCAGATTGTTGGATGGAGACCCTACCAGGCTAACTTGTATGGGGCAGTGATCAGAGTGGGCCCATGAAGGTGCAATACAATAGCCTTAGGGTATTGTTTGATCTCATTTTCATTGGCAAATCATCTATCTATTCTTTTGAGGATTAGGGAGGCCCTATTACTATATCTCTTATTCGATCAATTGTATTTACTCCATTTATATCCTAGATCTAGCAGGTTGCATTAATTTATGCAATTCCAAAATAGGTTACTGCGACTAGGGCTAATGGGATTTCCCCAAAATTTATCCCTCGACTTTAAGACTTCATTGAAGTCTCCTCCCACAAACGAGTTATTTGTGAGATTTTTGGAGATTGAAATAAGGTTGTCCCACAGAATTTTCTTATCAGCTAAAACGTTACTTACATAAATTGTAGAGAAGAGACAGGGCGTATGATTAGGTAATACCTTCACATTGCATGGATACCTTGAGGTGTGGTGGCCACCTCCTCGACACTCATACTGTCCTCCTTCCATATAAACACAATTCCCCCGAATAGGCCAATTACCGGTGATTGGATGATCATGTCTAACTGGATCTCTTCTGCCAACTTCTTGTGATCTTCCATTTTTGTTTCAAGAAGAACGATCATGCCTGGCTTGTGCATCTTCACTATTTCCATGCAATGCCACTTGAACTTAGCATTGTTGCCATCCCTAACATTCCATATGATGTAATTCATTAGGGCTGGTGGGGATGGTTGGTGGAGGCCCTCCTGAGGGTTCCCTGATCCTTGTTGAACCCTCGTCAGAGATGGTGGAGTTTTCCGCTTAAGGCTCAGGACTGGGGTCAGATTTATTATTGGCTTGATGGGTCCATGTGCTTGAAGGGACACTAGGCTAGTCCGTGCTTGACTACCGATTTAGGACACATGATCAATAGCATTTCACTGGTGTTGAGGCTGAACTCGATTGCCCTGACTGATTCCAGTAGGAGCGAGTCTGTTCGTAGGGGGCCATAGATTGTTCCCTCCTTTTAGTATACTTTTCTTTCTAAGAATTTCTAGGGCCTTGCTGATTCCCTTTTTGATGTTGTTGAGAGGCGGAGAAGTGCTCTTCTCTCGTGGTGCAGAAGATGATGGCATTTAGTTGGTTTGGGGGTCGATCGTTATGAAGAACGGGTCCGCCGTTGGGTCTTCCGTTGACAAATTGGGGGATAAGGGTAGGGATTGGAATGTTTGAAGCATATGGCTGTTGAGTATCTAGGGGTCGCTATCTTTGTTCACCATCATCTTTCATAGTCATAGACCAAAGGCCGCTAGGGCTTTGTTCAATGCCTCTATTGTAACCCTCGCTAAGTGGATTGGGTTTTGAACAATCAAAGTCACTTTCTGGCTTCCCAAGGTAAAACTATAGCTAAGACCCTTCCCTTGTAGTGCCACTTCCATCCAAGAAGCCGGTAGATGGTCCGGTGGTGGTGGCAGTGAGGTGACGAAGGTTGCTAGTTGCTCATTTTCTACTTTTGTGTTTTTTTGATTTTACTACTTTGGGTAATAAGGGGGATTAACTTAAGGGCTTGATGATCTATTAACAAGCCTTTAGGTGTCAAAACTTGGTGGGTGGAGGGGTTGCTGATAATTATGTTTGGGGGGTGGGTGGGTGGATTGAGCATTAATTTTGGACCTTTTAGAGTTGATTGTAGTTGTCTTTTCACCTGAAAATGGGAGAGGTTCTAGATAGGGCACTTGATTGTTTGTGGTGACTGTTGAGATTTCCCCATTAGAGGTTATCTTAGAGGAATTGATAGGGGAAGCGTAGGTGAGAAGGTTTGGGGAATTAGATGGGTTGGCATCCTCCAATTGGGTAAGGGGCTCAGTTGAAGAGGAGTGACTAGCCCCATGATAGCTTACCACAGATTTGGGGTCTGTGGCCTCAATACTTGGGCCAGGAATGACGGCCTGATCTAGGGGGCATGATTGGGCTCAATGGAGTGGGTTGCATCAGGTTCATCGGGTCCCCGCCTAGCTATACATTTTGTACTTGTATTGGTTGGGGTCGCATTTGGGGAGATGGTCTGCTGATGCTGGGTGGGGCTTAGATTATTTTTTTGGTCCATTAGGCCTATTTTGGGGTTCTGGGTTGAGATAGTATTTTATTTAATTGTACCGTACAGATTGATTTTGAAGGAATTTACCTGAATTTGCATAGAACAAATTTACCTGCATATGATCAGTCTATGCATTTTGATGTTGGCTATTTGACACAATACCATTCTTGTTGTTCGATTTTGCATGTCCTTGTTTTTCCTTCGTGGGAAGGTGACAGTATTCCACTTGATATCTTCCATTTGTTTCACATTTTTACGAAGGTTTCTGGTGTTTCTCGAGGCGCTCTGATTTGAGATTTTTGATAGTTGCATCCTATTGAGGTGTGTCCAGTTCTGTCGCAAAACCTACAAAGTGTCCCTTCTCCTTCATAGATCACTACCTATTTTTGATATCATATTATGACTGAGGTTTCAACTAGGGTTTCAAGGGGAACTTGGATGTAAATGCGAGTGTATTGTCGAGGGTGGAGGAAGTGCATTGGTCAATTTTCAATTTACCTAGCTTTCTTCCCACTTTTTCTAGAATTTCTATATCTTAGAACTCAGTTGGCAATTATGGGAGTAGAATCCGGATGACAGTGGATGAAAGGGTGGCCTCTTGTGGGACAAACTTTATGTTCCCATTTCCGCACTGACTGGAAGTTCCCTGAGATGAACCATGATCCTAGGGGAAGTGCCTTTACCATATTGTAGACTGAATTTAGCTATGAAGAAATATCATCCTGGGTCATCAAAGTTAACTGTTTGTATGATTTTCATTGTTCAATTAGTTTAGAGTGAAGATAGTGGTGGGGCATTTTTCATCTAAAGACCTTGATGATCATAGAATAGCGCCACGGGAGGTAGAGGCGTTGTTTATCGTCCTGGTATAGAGGGATTGATCCTTCAATATTTTCCCTTTATCATTTTCTGAATTCATGGGATATCATTCTCATAATATTCGTTTTGCTGGATTGTTGGTTTGTCCAATAGCATTTCTTATTGGATTGAGTTCGCTGAATCACTTCAATGTCCATTTGGTTATGCTTGTCTAGTGGCTCCGGTGGGATATGTGTTGTGATTATGGAACGGTCCATGTCCGGGGGGGGGGGGGGATATAGAGATAGAAAATCACCCAACCACGCTTCATCAATATTTATATATCAAGTTTATGTTTATGACCCAAAAGTCACTTTTCTTTCTTTTGTTATGTAAAAATTATTTTACTATGCTCTAGTTATCACTATAATCACTTTGACCAGGTTTTACAAACCTTTCACATGAGAAGTCTATTATGCTCTTGACATTATAAATACTTCCATTTATGTAATATATTCGTACATTTAATTTTTTTCTTAATATTAATTTTTAAAATATATAAGTAGCATTACCGTGAAAAAATCTCAACTCCACGTTCCTAATTATGTTTAATGAAATATATTTAATGAAAATTAAAAAATCAAATCTAATTGATTTATCAGCCAAGCAATACCCATTAATTTAACAGATAAAAGCCCACATTTAGCAAAATGACATATCAGATTAATACTTTAAAATAAATAATATTAACAGATAGATCTTTAAAAAATATAATATTAAACACAAATAATTGAAACTGTCACGACCCTAAACCCCGACCCGATTGTGGTGGCGGCTCTCGTGAAGACAAGGCCTGCTGACACACTTCCAAATCATTTTAAGCAATTAAAATACCACCATTAAGTCTCCAACATAATAATAAAAATTCCAAATAAGGTGAATAATACAGTTTTCGGAATAGACATAGCCAGACATAGGGGTGTCCCCAGTCATGAGCATCTAGCATAAAGACTACAAGTCTTAAAGAGTCTAATCAACTATTACATAACTAAAACATGAGAAAATAGCATAGAGGGAGAAGCACTTGGCTGCGAACGCCGAGCAACTACCTAGTGAATCTACGGAGTCTGTTGGAAGTTCTCAACCCTCGCAAGCAGGACCTGAAGCGCCTGAATCTGCACACGGAGTGCAGGGAGTAAAGTGAGTACTCTAAAGCAGCGAGTAGTAATAATAAATGCAGACTGAGCAATAAGAAATCATGTAAAGGCACATCAACAGGATATAAAGAAGCAGTAAAATCCAGTAAAAGCAATGAAATAATGGAAACATGTGAAAACACTTAGTTCAGAAGAAGCTTCTTTAAAACACCTTTTAATAGTTAAACACTTAAATGAGAAGAAACTAGAATGGATAAACACATAAAAATCCGCCACTCGGGCATATCATGGAACAACATCAGCCCCTCGGGCTATATCTCATATCATAATGGGTACCCGTACTCACTGGGGGTGTAGAGACTCCAGGAAGGGCCTCTTACAGCCCACACGCAATATCAAGTCATCTCGTGGCATAATTAGTAGGCTCAGGCCTCATATAAACAAGCCACCTCATTGCGTACAATCTCAGGCCCTTGGCCTTACTTAGTCGCAATCATATAAGCTGCTCGGGCAACAGTAAAACATGATGCTCAGCCCAAATTATCATTTAATATTGCTAAAACAAAGTAAACATGGCTGAGTTATAAAAACAACAGAGTATAGCATGATTGAGTTCAAGTATAAAGTCTAAACAGTAAGGAAATATCAGTAAAAATCCCCGAAGGGTCCAAATAGTTGGAACAAGGCCCAAATATGGTACTCAACCCAAAAAATGATGACAGAAAATTCAATCAAATGCGTGGTAAACAGTCACACAGATGGACTAAGTCATAATCCGCAATGGTGCACGACCCCGCACTTGTCATCTAGCGTGTGCGCTACCTCAATATAGCACAATGATGTGCACTCTGGGATTTCATACCCTCAGGATAACATTTACAATCATTACTCACCTCTACCCGGTCCAAATCTCTATCACCTTATGCCTTTGCCCCTCGAATCGGCCTTCGGATGCTCCAAATCTAACCAAAACCAGTGCAAAACCATCAAAATATGCTAAAGGAATAAAGCCCACTCGCAAAAAAATAAAATACAACACAAATCCCAAAGTTGGCCAAACCGAACTCGGATTCCAATAAAAATTACATCAATAGACTCCTTATCACTCCCCGAGTTCATTCATACCAAAAGCATAAAAATCCAACCACAAACGATCCCTCAAATCCCAAATTCTAGGTCTCCAATTACAAGACCTAGTTCTTCAATATTAGGCTTAAATTCTATGCTTAATTAGGTTGAATACACATTAGAATAGAGTACTAAGTCCATAAATCCTACCTCCAAGTGTTTCCCCTTGAATCCCTGTTCAATCCTCTTTAAAAAGCTCCAAAATCGCTCAAAAATGGTAGATCCCAAAATCGTGGCCAAATGGCTATTTAAACATTTTGCCTAGTCATCCAATCCTTCTTTGTGAATGTGGTCAACGCCTCGCGTTCGCGAAGCACAAATTGACTTTGACCAAATTTTCTTCATCGCGATCGCGATTCCCAACTCGCGAATGCGAAGACCTAGCTCCCTTACTCACCGCGAACATGAATCCCCTTCCGCGAACACGAAGAACAAATCAACCTAAACCAGTTGCTCAACTTCCTCTATGCGAATGCGATGCACGATGACCCCAGCCCTTCGTGAACGCAGAACCTTCCTCACGAACGTGAAGGCTAAATCTCCAACCTTACCTGCTAATCCTTCACGAACGCGAAGGCCAAATGTCTGCTACACTCAACAACAGTTTTCTGCAGTTTTTCACAACAAGAAATGGTCTGGTTGACCACCCGAAACTCACCCGAGACTCTCGGGACCTCAACCAAAATGCCAATATATCCCATAACATCATTCAAACTTGATCCAATCTTCGGAATGCACAAAACAATATCAAAACACCAAATTCGCATCGGGTTCAAGCCTAAGAATTTCAAAATCTTCTAAATTACACTTTTGATCAAAAAGTCTACCAAACCACGTCCGAGTGACCTAAAACTTTTCACACATATCCCAAATGACACTACGAAACTACCGCAACCCCTGGAATTCCATTACAACCCCTATATCAAAATCTCACCTATCAACCGGAAAATGCCAAAATTCCAAATTTTGCCAATTCAAGCCTAAATCTACTTCGAACCTCCAAAATTTATTCTGAAATGCCAAAATTCAAAATTTCACCAATTTAAGCCTAAATCTACTCTGAACCTCCAAAACTCATTCCAACCATGCTCCTAAGTCCCAAATCACCTGCCGAAGCTATCTGAACCATCATAACTTACATCCGAGCCTTCTAACACCTAAGTCAATATCTGCTTGACTTTTCTAACTTAAGCTTCCTCAAAAGAAACTAAGTGTCTCAAACCTTACCAAAACCTCTACAAACCCGAGCCAACAAACCTCATAACAAAAAATACAATTGAACAAGGCAATAAGAAGCAGAAATGGAGAAAACGGAGCAGTAACTCATGAGACGGATGATATTGTTTTCAAATTATTATATCCTTTATTTTTACCTTCCTTGACGTTCCACAGCACCTATACGAGATGTGGATCCACACTGAGGCTCAGCTGGACATTTATAGGAACTTGATGACAGCGAAAAAGGTTCCTGAGGCCGATTTTGAAGATGCTCGGGTTAAGGCACGTGAGGCTAGGCTTGCTTGTGGTTATGATCCAGCTACCCCTAAGGGTGGCGACAATGAGGAAGAGGGAGAACTAGGTGATCTTGAGCAGGATGCCTGGTGCGAGGAAGAATACCCGAAAGGCGATGGCAAAAATGATGTCTATGAAGGTGGGGATGACATGTAGTGCTTTGTACTTGGCTTCTTGTTTTTTTCTTTCTGTTTGTGTTTTTGGGGGGATTTTATGGTCCTTTGTAAGATATTGTACCTATTTTTGGAGTGGGATGATCATAACCCTTTTTCTATGTGTTATTAGGCCTATTTATTTTTCTTCGGATATTTTTTCTTCATAAGAATTGTGTTGCTGCATGCTTTTTTGAACACGGTCGAGTATATCTTCGATTGAATTTGGGTGAAGTCCATGTCGTCGTTTTTAACTAAAACGAAGTTGCCTTGTAAATCAAACTCGTGTCAGGTTGAATATTGTTCTTTTCTAGTTTGAACGAGGTCGAACATAATAATTCAAACAGGGTAAAATGTGAATTAATTCGCACGAGGTCAAATATATGTTAATTCAAGTGGGCTCGAATATTGACTCAGTCAATTTGGACAAGGTCAAGTGTGGATAAATTAAAGCGAGGTGGAATATCGACTCTTAGTTGATTCGAACGAGGTCGAATATGAGTTGATTTGAGCGAGGGAGAATGTTGACTCGCAGTTTATTCGAACAAGGTTAAATATGAGTCGATTCGAGCAAGGTCAAATGTTGACTCTTGATTGGTTCGAACGAGTTCAAATATGAGTCAATTCGAGAAAGGTCGAATATTGATTCTTAATTGGTTTGAACAAGATCAAATATGATTCAATTTGAGTGAGGTCTAATGCTGACTCTTGGTTGATTCGAACGGGGTCGAATATGAGTTGATTCGAGTGAGGTCGATTATGAGTCGATTCTGTTGGAAACACGTTCTCAAAGCATTATACTAAAACGTGTGTTCATATGTGTAGGTTTTGATGAATGACAAACGATGCGCAAATTGATATATGACGAAGTTCAAGTACAAGCGCACAATTGATACATAACGAGATTCAAGCACAAAACCAAGTTTTATAGTTTTACATGAGTCGTTCTTAATTGTGATCATGATCCGACAACTTGACTCATGACGTGGCTTCTCTCGTAAAATTATTTTTACAAAATCATGCATATTTAATTTAATGCTAAATGATTTTAAATCATGCATATTTACATTAGTCAAAATGATTTTTAAACATGCCTCTAAAATCTGGACTAAGATAATCGATTATGTACTTATGATAATCAATTATGTTAAGCCAAGACTGCATGACAATCGATTGTGAACTAATGACAATCGATTGTGTTAAGGCAGTGAGCATAAGGTTTTTCAAACCTGCATGACAATCGATTGTGAACCTTATGACAATTGATTGTGATGAGGCAGTGTCCATCAAAGTTTTTCAACGCTCAAAATAATCGATTGTGAAGTTAATGACAATCGATTGTGACGAGACAGTGTCCATCAGATTTTTCAAAGTCACAAAATAATCGATTGTGCACATATGACAATCGATTGTGTTGAGACAGTGTCTTCCAGAATTTTTCAAAGTTATTAAATAATCGATTGTGAGTATATAACAATCGATTGTCACGAGGCAGTGTCTAAATTGATTTTTCAAGACTGATATATAATCGATTGTTAACTTAGTATAATCGATTGTATAACTAACCGTTGCCAAAATATTTTCAAATACCGTCAGGTAATCGATTGTTGATATTCTACAATCGATTGTTGAAATTAAAATCTGGAAAAGATTTTTTAAACATTGCTGAATAATCGATTATTGATTTTGTATAATCGATTGTTGAAATTAAAATCTGGAAAGGATTTTTTGAACGTTGCTGAATAATCGATTATTGATTTTGTATAATCGATTGTTTTACGTAAAATCTGGAAATGATTTTTTGAACGTTGCCAATAATCGATTGTTGATCTTCGATAATCGATTGTTAAGCGTAAAATTTGGGATTGATTTTTGGAACGATTGGCAAACAATCAATTGTGGATTCTTGACAATCGATTGTCACAAAGTAAAATCAGCAGTTCTTAATTGGCAATTAGGCAACGGTAATTCCAAGTTTTTCAACTATAAATACAGCTTAAATTCAGTCTTTTGAGTAAAATAACACACAATAACTGATCATTCAATTGCTAAAGCTTGCATACTCTATTGCTTATTATTTTATATTCATTACATAAGTTTTTGAGAGCCAAAATATTGTTCAAAGTTGTTGTGATCTTGAGCGTATTCTTTTACTCATCTCTACTCATTAAGGAGTGTCTTGTTTGAGTGCTTAGTGTATTGTACACTTGAAGAGAATTATTATTCTCTTGTTGTAAGAAGGAACTTGTGTTTCCTTGGTTGAAGTCTTGGAGTGTTGTATCTCCGAGCAAAGGTGTTGAGGCTTGTGTCCTCAAGTTGTAAAGGTTTGTTAAGCACCCGGAAGCTTGACAAGTTAGTGGAAATCTCGAGAGAGTCTCTCGGGGACTGGACTAGCCACGGGTTGTGGTGAACCAGAATACTTCGGTGTGTTCTTTCTTATTTATCGCACTTATTTATTTCCTGCAAATTTTAAATTCCGCAAGTTTACGCTAATTTTTATTATAACGCTATTCACCCCCCCTCTAGCGTTAAGCGTATTATCTAACAATTGGTATCAGAGCCCAACTCTCTGAAGACTTAACAGTTTGAGAGAAACTTCCATGGCTTCTACTCGTGACTCTTTTGCAGGAATAGAGGAAGGACAGTGCTCCACCCGACCACCACTATTCAACGGTACAAACTATACGTACTGGAAGGAGAGGATGAAAATCTTCGTTCAAGCAAACAATTTTCATCTTTGGAAGGTGATAACAAAGGGAAATCAAATTCCAACCAAAAAGGTTGAAAACGAATGGGTTCCCAAGTCCGAAGAAGAATATGACGCGGATGATATCCGAAAGGTGCAAAATAATGCTAAAGCGATTAATTTATTATATTGTGCTGTAAATGCTGACGATTACAGGAAAATATCGTGTTGCACAACGGCGAAGGAAATGTGGGACAAGCTGGAAATTACGTACGAAGGTACGGACCAGGTAAGGGAGGCCAAAATTGATTTCCTAACCCATGCTTATGAATTATTTCACATGAAGGAAGGTGAAAAGGTGGATGAAATGTTTGAACGATTTTCAATAATCGTAAATGACCTACATGCTCTCAAGAAGACTTTCACGGATAGGGAACTTGTCCGAAAAATCCTTAGAAGTCTCACTCCGGCATGACGATCAAAGGCCGACGCGATTCAAGAGTCCATTGGCGTCTCAAATGTTACCATCGACGCATTAAGAGGTAATCTTAAGACTTATGAATCTACTATACTTAACCCTCTTGTTGATGATCAAAGGAGGCAAAGAATCGCTCTAAAGGCAAGCACAAGCCAACCGCAAATTGATGAGGACGGAGACAATGAGTTTGGACTCGTTATCAAAAGATTTCAAAAGTTCATGCAAAAAGAGTATGAACGAAAGGGCAAAAATCAAGGAGAACAAATAAAGTGCTATGAATGCGGAGAAACCGGGCACATCAAATCAAATTGCCCAAACATCGAAAAGGAAAAGAAACCTTTCAAAAAGCAACGTGCATATATATCTTGGAGAGGAGACTCCGGAGACGAGTCAAGCGAAGGAGAAGAAGAGGAAAGCGCAAACCTTTGTCTTATGGCACAAGAAGACAAGCAAGATGAGGTATGTCAAATCTCTTCTAAAAATTTCTTTTCCCTTGAAGAAATGCAAAATGCTTTTGATGAGTTATATAGTGAATTTATTAAGGCTTCAAAAACTGTCAAAAGCATAAAAGAAAATGCTTCTTCAAAAGAAAAAGATTTTCAAAAACAACTCTCATTGAAAGAAAAGGATTTGGAAAAACTGGTTTTAGAAAATGAGAAGTTGAAAGAGGAAAACAAGTTTTTCGGAAAAAGAAGCGCCGACAAGCCCGAAAGCTCTATTAGAAATTGTACTTCTTGCATGCATCTCAAAAATGAAGTAGAAAGGCTTAAGGGCACCTTAGATAAGTTTAATTCTTCTCACAAAAACTTGAATGAGGTCCTTGTTAATTTGAAGTCAACCAAGCATGGCATAGGTTTTAAGAATGAGCCTAAAGAAAAGGTTGAAGCCAAACCCCAACCACCTAAGGCTCAACCTAGGATTAATAAAACAAATGCTCATCCTAGAAATAACAACCCTAGAACCAATATGCATGTTAGACCAAATGTTGAACACTTTAGAAGACCTAGAAATGACTTACCACCTAGAAATAACTACTCTAGAAACGATGCATATTCTAGGCCACACACTAGAAGGAAGTTTGAACCTTTTAGAACACCTAGAAATGGCCCTCAACCTAGAAACAACTATTCTAGAAATGCTGCTCATAATAGTAGGAGAAATGACTTTCATGAAATGCACAATAGCCATAGTAGAATGAACAATTTTCGTCCTTCTAATTACTATGAACCTAGAAGGATGCATAATCCCAACGTGACTTGTCATTATTGTAGACGAATTGGTCATATTGCTCCTGCATGTTTTACACGACATAGACATATCACTCAATCGCATCATTATGATATGCCTAACCCTCAAGGACCCAAAATGGCATGGGTACCTAAAACGCATTAATTTGTTTTGTAGGTGTGTTTGAAGGGATCAAGTGTACTATGGTACCTTGATAGTGGATGCTCCAAGCACATGACGGGAGACGAATCCAAATTCCTTCAACTAGAACACAAAGAAGGAGGAAGTGTTATTTTTGGTGACAACAATAAAGGAAAGATTATCGGCATCGGATCGGTCGGTAAGGATGAAAATTCTTCTATTAAGCATATATTACTTGTTAAAGGTTTAAAGCATAATCTCTTGAGCATAAGTCAATTATGTGACAAGGGAAATCTTGCCTTATTTGATTCGGATGAATGCTTAGTATTTAGACGTAGTGATTTCAAAATTATCCTTCGTGGTTTTAGAGTGGATAATATTTATATGGTTGATCTTGCTAATTCCTCACCCGAATATGTGGATTGCCTTATGAGCAAAGAGGATGATACTTGGCTATGGCATCGTAGAGTGGCACATATAAACATGCATCTTTTGAACAAATTGATTTCACAAAACTTAGTTATTGGTCTTCCCAATTTGAAATTTGAAAATGACTTTATTTGTGATTCTTGTCAAAAAAGGAAGCAAACAAAAGCATCTTTCAAATCGAAAAACATTGTTTCAACTACTAGACCATTGCAATTGCTTCACATGGATTTATTTGGACCATCTCGCATTGAAAGTCTAGGAAGAAATCGTTATGCTTTTGTGATTGTTGATGATTATTCTAGATTCACTTGGACTTTATTTCTTGCCCATAAAAGTGATGCTTTTCAGAATTTTAAATATTTCCTTAAACGTGTTCAAAACGAAAAGGAAACAACCGTCACTTCAATTAGAAGTGATCATGGGGGAGAGTTTGATCACAATCTCTTTGCGGACTTTTGTGACGAACTCGGTATCGAGCATACCTTTTTCGCTCCACGAACACCACAACAAAATGGGGTGGTGGAAAGGAAAAATAGGTGTCTCGAAGAGATGGCTAGAACCATGCTCGAAGAGGCTAAGATTCCCAAACATTTTTGGGCGGATGCCGTGAGTACCGCATGCTACATCTTAAATAGAGTAGTCATAAGGCCAATACTCATGAAGACCCCTTATGAACTCTACAAGGGAAGGAAACCAAATATCTCCCATCTTAGAGTATTCGGTTGTAAAGTTTTTATTCATAACAATGGAAAAGATCAATTGGGAAAATTTGATGCTAAGTCCGATGAGGGAATTTTCATTGGTTATTCTTCACGTAGCAAAGCATATAGGGTTTTTAATAAAAGAACCGAAACTGTGGAGGAATCCCCTCATGTTGTATTTTCCGAAAGTAATGCTCGCTTGGCGAGAAAGGATTCTGGTTTTGATCTTGCAGGTATTTTAAAAAGCTTGAAAGACAAAATACAAGAGGAAACACCTAAGGAAATAAAGACGAAATGTTGAAACAACCAACGGAGAAAGCGCCACAATTGGAGAATGAAACGAAAACGCCTAACGAGTGGAGGACAATCAAAGATCACCCTCTCGAACAGGTAATTGGCGACGTCGGAGAAAAGGTAAGTACTCGAAACTCCCTTAAAAACACCTTAGGTCATACTGCTTTTGTTTCTCAAATTGAACCAACAACCATCTCCGAAGCAATTGGGGATGAGATTTGGACCTTGGCAATGCAAGAGGAGCTTAACCAATTCAAACGGAATGACGTTTGGGATTTGGTGCCAAGACCCGAAAATCATACCATAATTGGTACGAAATGGGTTTTTCGAAACAAGTTAGATGAAAATGGTGTAATCACTAGAAACAAAGCTAGGCTTGTAGCAAAAGGCTATAATCAAGAAGAGGGTATTGACTATGAAGAAACATATGCTCCCGTAGCTAGATTAGAAGCTATTCGTCTATTGCTCGCATTTGCCTCTTCTATGAATTTCAATTTATATCAAATGGATGTGAAAAGTGCTTTTCTAAATGGTGTTATTCAAGAAGAAGTTTATGTTGAACAACCCCCCGGTTTTGAAGATTTTAAATCTCCCAATCATGTTTTCAAACTTAAAAAGGCTCTTTATGGTTTAAAACAAGCTCCTCGGGCTTGGTATGAAAGATTGTGTAAATTTCTATTGGAAAATGATTTCATTAGGGGGAAAGTTGACACCACCCTTTTTGTTAAGCATAAAAACAATGATATTTTATTAGTTCAAATATATGTGGATGATATCATATTTGGTGCTACTAACAATGTCTTATGCAAGGAATTTTCTGATTTAATGACAAGCGAATTTGAGATGTCTATGATGGGTGAGTTAACATTCTTTTTGGGATTACAAGTAAAGCAAATGAAAGAAGGTACGTTCATTTGCCAAGCCAAATATTGCAAAGAATTGCTGAAACGATTTGAAATGAACAATGCAAAAGCAATGGCGACTCCCAGAGCACATCCGATCATCTAGACAAAGATGAGAAAGGTAAGGAAGTCGACACTAATAAGTATCGAGGTATGATTGGCTCTCTTCTTAATCTTACTGCTAGTCGTCCGGACATCATGTTTAGCGTGTACTTATGCGCCCGTTATCAATCGTGTCCGAAGGAGTCTCACCTTACTACGGTAACACGGATTTTGAAGTACCTTGTTGGTACTACAAATGTGGGTCTATGGTACCCCAAAGGTTCTTCATGCCAACTCGTTGGCTATTCCGACTCTGATTTTGCTGGATGCAAATTGGACCGCAAGAGCACTAGTGGCACTTGCCATTTGCTCGGTAGCTCTCTCGTTTCTTGGTTTAGCAAGAAACAAGTAAGTGTTGCGTTGTCCACAACCGAGGCTGAATATGTAGCCGCGGGGAGTTGTTGTGCTTAAATCCTATGGATGAAACAACAACTCTTGGACTATGGCCTAAGTCTTGATCATATCCCTCTTGGATGTGATAATACTAGTGTCATATGCTTGACGAAGAACCTTGTTCTTAATTCGCGAACAAAACAGATTGAAATTAGACATCATTTTATAAGAGATCACGTTCTCAAGGGCGATATCGAAATCGAATTTGTTGAAACCAAAGATCAATTGGCCGACATCTTTACAAAGCCCTTAGAGAAAGAGTCCTTCTTCCGAATTCGTAGTGAACTCGGGATTCTTGACTCCACGTTGATCTAAGTCATGCATTGCATCTTTTTTTTTCATGATTTCTAACTTGAGCGTCGGAGACGTCTAACAATTTTTTGGTATCGCCCTAAAGGTAGGGGGAATTATAAAGCATGACGCGCAATAATCGAGTCTTCATCAGAAAAATCGGTTTCTATCGTCTAATAATCGATTATCTCGTATCAATAATCGATTGTACTGCTATTATTTGAGTTATTGTACTTTCTTTATGAAATCACGCTTTATTTTCAATAAATAAACAAGTTTTTTAATCCTTGCCATCTTATTACATTTTTTTTGCTAATGGCAAAAGAGGGAAGATAACGGGTATGCACTCTCAATACTTATCGGCATAAATTGAGGGGGAATTCATATATTGAAGGGGAACAAATTGCATATCCATATACGTGTTGCATATCTTTACTTGTCTTGAATCGTCATTGTTTAATTTGCATATCCCGCTTAAAGTTTGCCATTATCAAAAAGGGGGAAATTGTTGGAAACACGTTCTCAAAGCATTATACTAAAACGTGTGTTCATATGTGTAGGTTTTGATGAATGACAAACGATGCGCAAATTGATATATGACGAAGTTCAAGTACAAGCGCACAATTGATACATAACGAGATTCAAGCACAAGACCAAGTTTTATAGTTTTACATGAGTCGTTCTTAATTGTGATCTTGATCCGAAAACTTGACTCATGACGTGGCTTCTCTCGTAAAATTATTTTTACAAAATCATGCATATTTAATTTAATGCTAAATGATTTTAAATCATGCATATTTACATTAGTCAAAATGATTTTTAAACATGCCTCTAAAATCTGGACTAAGATAATCGATTATGTACTTATGATAATCGATTATGTTAAGCCAAGACTGCATGACAATCGATTGTGAACTAATGACAATCGATTGTGTTAAGGCAGTGAGCATCAGGTTTTTCAAACCTGCATGACAATCGATTGTGAACCTTATGACAATCGATTGTGATGAGGCAGTGTCCATCAAAGTTTTTCAACGCTCAAAATAATCGATTGTGAAGTTAATGACAATCGATTGTGATGAGACAGTGTCCATCAGATTTTTCAAAGTCACAAAATAATCGATTGTGCACATATGACAATCGATTGTGTTGAGATAGTGTCTTCCAGACTTTCTCAAAGTTATTAAATAATCGATTGTGACTATATAACAATCGATTGTCATGAGGCAGTGTCTAAATTGATTTTTCAAGACTGATATATAATCGATTGTTAACTTAGTATAATCGATTGTATAACTAACCGTTGCCAAAATATTTTCAAATACCGTCAGGTAATCGATTGTTGATATTCTACAATCGATTGTTGAAATTAAAATCTGGAAAAGATTTTTTAAACGTTGCTGAATAATCGATTTTTGATTTTGTATAATCGATTGTTGAAATTAAAATCTGGAAAGGATTTTTTGAACGTTGCTGAATAATCGATTATTGATTTTGTATAATCGATTGTTTTACGTAAAATCTGGAAATGATTTTTTGAACGTTGCCAATAATCGATTGTTGATCTTCGATAATCAATTGTTAAGCGTAAAATCTGAGATTGGTTTTTGGAACGATTGGCAAACAATCGATTGTGGATTCTTGACAATCGATTGTCACAGAGTAAAATCAGCAGTTCTTAACTGGCAATTAGGCAACGGTAATGCCAAGTTTTTCAACTATAAATACAGCTTAAATTCAGTCTTTTGAGTACAATAACACACAACAACTGATCATTCAATTGCTAAAGCTTGCATACTCTATTGCTTATTATTTTATATTCATTACATAAGTTTTTGAGAGCCAAAATATTGTTCAAAGTTGTTGTGATCTTGAGCGTATTCTTTTACTCATCTCTACTCATTAAGGAGTGTCTTGTTTGAGTGCTTAGTGTATTGTACACTTGAAGAGAATTATTATTCTCTTGTTGTAAGAAGGAACTTGTGTTTCCTTGGTTGAAGTCTTGGAGTGTTGTATCTCCGAGCAAAGGTGTTGAGGCTTGTGTCCTCAAGTTGTAAAGGTTTGTTAAGCACCCGGAAGCTTGACAAGTTAGTGGAAATCTCGAGAGAGTCTCTCGGGGACTGGACTAGCCACGGGTTGTGGTGAACCAGAATACTTCGGTGTGTTCTTTCTTATTTATCGCACTTATTTATTTCCTGCAAATTTTAAATTCCGCAAGTTTACGCTAATTTTTATTATAACGCTATTCACCCCCCTCTAGCGTTACGCGTATTATCTAACAGATTCGAGTGAAGTCAAACGCTGGCTCTTATTTGATTCGAACAAGGTCAAATATGAGTCGATTTGAACAAGGTAGAATGCGAGCGTTGATTGGTGTGGAGTTAAAACTTGAAAACAGAGATAAGCGAATGTTATATGCTTGTATTCTTTATTTACATATATACATTGGAGAAGTTTATGTATTTTCCAAGTCCCAGTCTATATAGTCCCTTTATTGTTCCGCCTAGAGAGGTACTCGAGGGGTCGAACAATAAATTTTCTAACTATTAATCTCACCTGCTCATGCTTCAACTTCAAAATGCTCTTCTTGTCTCCTCGTTAAATACCTCCCCGAAAAAACCCAGTTAGGGCAAAACTCGGGTGAGGGAAAAAGAGTACGGCTTAAAGTAAATTTTTCCTTAGAAGTTGAAGTACTTGAGGTGGGTGATGTTAAGTTGTTCAGTAATAGCTTTCCCTCCATTGTTTGTAGGTGGAATGACCCTTTGCCTATTACCGCTGTAATTTTGTATGGGCCGTCCCAATTAGTCCCTAGTTTTCCTTCTCGTGGATCTTTACTTGCATGCGTTTTGGCTTTAGAAAGTATTCTCCGACATTGAGTGGTCTTTGTCTTGGATGTTTTGTTGTAGTATCGCTCTGCCTGTTGTTTCTGAATGACCATTCTTATGAAGGTGCACTTCTTGATCTCGTATCTGGTGAATGCACCTGCTTCCACCCATTTGAAAAAATAGTCAGTTAAAACCAAAAGGAATCGTACGTCACCTCCTCTTGGTAGGAGGGGTCCGACGTTGTTCATTCCATATTTGATGAAAGGCCAAAATGATGTGACTGAATGAAGGTGATCGCCTGTTGGATGGATCATGGGGTCATATTTTTGACAGTGCTTGCTTTTTTTACAAAGTCGGTGGCATTTTTTTATTGTGGTCCAGTAGTAACCTGCTCGTATGAGGCATCTAACAAGATCTTGGTTTTCGGTATGAGCTCCGCAATGAACTTCGTGAACTTTCTTGAGGATTCATCGCTGTGTGATTCTGGCCTAAGCATTTTTCTAGAGGCACATTGATGACGTGATACCTAACTGCCTGCATTCGAAGATTTTTGGCTTTCTTTTTATTGTTTGGGAGCATTTAGTCTTGAAATATGCAATATTACCATTGCGCCAGTCCCAAGTTAAGTTTATAGCTCATACCTCGATTTTGATCGATCGATGAGTGGAGGAGAGTAACCTCGTTGCTTTCTCTAGTTATGCTTTTTGTAGTTGTGGCCAGCTTGATGAGAACGTCTACCTCGATATTCTGTGTTCAGGGATCTAGTCGAGCTGGCATTCGCCGAATTGAGGTAATAACTTCCAGATCTCGACCTGGTATTTTTGCAATTTGTGTTCTTTTATTTGGAAAGTCCATGTGACTTGGTTGACGACGAGCTGAGAGTCACACCGTAGGACGACCCACTTTGCAATGTACTTGAATGTTAGTTTTAAACCAGCAATCACCACCTCATACTCAGCTTCATTGTTAGTCATATACGGGCATCAACTGGACTGGCAAATTACTTTGTTGATAGGGACTTCGAGCATAAGTCCTAGTCCCGATCCCAATGCGTTGGAAGCACTATCTGTGTACAACACCCATATGACATGTAATTTGGGGGAAGTACGAGCGGCTTCCTTTTCGACTTCAGGCATTATTTTGGCGCTGAAGTCGGCAACAAAGTTGGCGAGCACTTGCGACTTTGTGACCGTTCGTGACTGATAGGTTATATCATGCTCACTTAGTTCTATGGCCCATTTGGCAAATCGGCCTGACAGCTGGGGCTTGTGCAGAATACTCCTCATGGGGAAAGTCGTTACAATCAGAGCCAGGGCCAGCTTCTCTATGTATGGATACCTTGTTATGACATTAACCAGGTTTTTGCTAATGTAATAAATGGGAGATTGCAACCTTTATTTAATTGGACTAGAACTGCACTTCGGCCACGTTGTACATGGCCAAGTAGATAAGGAGACACTCATCGGGTTCTGCCTTGGCGAGTAGTGGAGGAGAAGACAAATATGCTTTACGTTCTTTCAAGGCTTCGATGCACTCGGAGTTCCATTGGAGTTGTTGTCTTTCGTGAGTACGCCAAAAATTTTATGGCTCCTACCGGAGGACCGCGAGATGAACCTCTACAGTGCGGCTAAACAGTCGGTCAACTTTTGTACTTGTTTCTTACTAGTTAGGTTCTTTGATATCCCTTCTATAGCCTTTATTTGGTCAGGGTTGATTTCTATTCCTCGTTTTGATACCAAGAACTCAAGAAATTTTCCTGATGTTACTCTGAAGGAGCACTTCTCGTGGTTCATCTTTATACCATACCGTCTAAGTATATTTAAGGCTTCTTCAAGTGGTCGATGTGATCCTCCCTCCTCTTCGACTTGGCTAACATGTCGTCGATATAGACTTCCATGTTTTTACCGAGTTGGTATTCGAATATTTTGGACACCAACATCTGATATGTGGCCCTGCTTTTTACAACCCGAACGACATAACCTTATAAAATTACGTCCCCTGGTGAGTGGTAAAAGTGGTCTTTTCTTGGTCCTCCTACTCCATAAGAATTTGGTTTTAGCTCAAGCAGGCATCCAAGAAGCATAACAGTTCGTGCTAGGCTATTGTGCCGATGTGTTGGTTAATATGGGGCAACAAGAATGAGTCTTTGGGCAGGACTTGTTCAAATATATAGAGTCTACGCATATCTGATAAATAGGGATTTTGACGCATTTTATACTACTTCTTGCTTATGCTTTGATTAGAAATTCATACAAAAAAGTGGTAAAAGGATCACAAGTTGTGCTTGATTGCACGTTTGATCAACAAATTGACGAAGTGTCAAAGATCAACTCGAAAGGAGTGAAACTTGCACAAGTATCAAAGACAAGACAAGCTCAGGCAAAATAGGCCCAGAGCAGTCGCGCATCACTTTGTGCGGTCCACATTAGGTGATTCAGATAGCAGGTTTTCAGCTAAAGGCAATGCAACCGCACTAGATTTAGTGCGGTTCGCACTGGAGTCCATGCGGCTGCACTACCATTCTATGTGGTCCGCAGAGCCAAGATTCAGAGAAGTAGAGTTTGGAGCTTTCAAGCCAATGCGATATGTAGTCCGTTTTGTGCGGACCACACTAGAAGCCACCGCGGACGCAGTCCATTCCATGCGGTCCGCGGAGCCTATGTTCAGAGAGCCGGATTTTGAAGACAAGAGTCCTAGTAAGGCCGCAATCAATTCTGTGCGGTCCGCACTAACCCGGCATGGACATTTTTATCCAGATTTTTTCAGCTTAGTATAAATAGATACTTTTTCCATTTTTAGGGTATCAGATGTTTTAGAACAGCAACGCGCACGTGGGAATGACTTTTGTAGCCATTTTGGTCAATTTTACTTACTTTTAATCATTGAATCTTTGTATTTAACTTAGAAATTAATTAGTATGTGTTTATCTTCAACTATTTCTCTGTTTTCTCTTCTAGTATGAGTGGCTAGACCCAATAGCTCGGGTTGTGGCTCAACCCTAATGTGGGTAATTGATGGGTGTTGTAATTTAAGGCTAACTTGACTGTGGGTGTTTGGTATATGGATCAATTTCATGGTTTATTTCTGAATTAGTGTTTGCAAGCACTAGTTTGTGCTTGGTTGACTTGGGTTCTTCTTGAGAAAAAGAGCCTATGTCTCTGAAATTGATCCAAAAAGCATTTGGGATGTACTGAAAAGATTGATAGTCCCAATTAAATATTTAAACCTCGAGAGAGTAATACCCGACTTGAACCTTAGTTGCTTGTATAAATTTACCTACCCAATTGGTCTTGAGCAAGTCAATTAGGCAAAATCACTTGAACCACCGAGAGGTATAGAGTGGATAAAATCTTGCAACGATTATATCATACTCTCCAATAATATCAATCATATCATAGATGCAATTACCCATCACTTGACCACCTAGGTGAAAGTCACTACCCTAGCGACTTTTAGACCATTAGATACAACTTGCAATTTTTACTCTTAGCTTAATCTAGTTGCATTTACAATTTGTAGTTTGATTAAATCATAATTATAACCAAAACTTCAAATATAATAAGAAGTACAATTTGGAACATATACTCAATCTTAAACTAGATAGATACTCGATTCCAATTCTAACTCTCTGTGGATATCGATCCCGACCCAAAATCAGGTAAAAGATATTGCGACCCTCTATTGCTACCTATTAGTAGTGTGGAGTAGCCTGCGATCACTTTTTGGTGCCGTTGCTAGGGAGCTAACAGTTTTGGATATCTATTTAGTTAGTTTATGTATTGTTCTTCTTTCCTTCTTTGTTTCTAATTTGTTTGTCTCAACTCAGGTACCAATGGCAAACAATGTTAATGACCCTCTTGGAATTGTGATTGCGAGGGAGGAGGTAGATGATATTGAACAAGATGAGGTACCTCTTGTAACTCAAGGTCAACGTAGAGTCCGCAATGCAAATGCTAATCTTAGTGGTGAAATCCCAGACCCTCCTACGCAACCTCCAAGACTGGCTTTAAGAGTGCTTCCAAATCAAGGTTACACAAGTGCTATTGTCCCACCCCAAATCCAGGCAGGCAATTTTCAGATAAACGACATGATGTTGACCTTGCTTGAGCAACATGGGTATTTCACGGGCGCTCAAATCAAAATTCTGACAAGCATCTCAAGGGGTTTGTGGATACATTTGGGGGAGCAAGCAAACCAATGTGTCCGAGGATGATCTCCAATTGAGGCTTTTCCCTTTCTCACTTAGAGGAAAAGCATTGGATTGGCTAGACTGACTCCCCAACCATTCCATCACAACTTGGGATGAGTTGGCGGACAAGTTAATTGCAATATATTTCTCTCCATGACATATGGCGACATTGCGTGATGAGATATTGGATTTCACGCAAGAGCCGATGAAACATTTGCATGAAATCTGGGAGCGGTATAGAATAATGGTGAAAGAATGCCCCAAAAATGATATGACCAAGGCGATGATCCAACAAACCTTCTATCGGGCATCAACACCACAAATCAATGCATTGTGAACCAATTAGATGCGGGCCACTTTATTAAGCTTCCTTACAATGAGGCTTGTATTATTTTAGACAAGATGGTCAACACTTCTTCGGCTTGGCAAAGTAGAGCTAATGTGCCCCAAGGTGACCCCACGGTCACTCACTTATACAAGGAATTGCATGATCATGGTCAAGCTATTGCCGAGCTTACCATGACAATGAACCATTTGGCGAAGGCACAGTTGCAACAGTTCCAAAATCCTCGCCAAGTCAAGGCCATGGAAGGTGTCAATATGCTCGTCAATAAGAGAAGGCAAAGAGGGAAACAATCTCAAGGGTATTCTGAAAAATTTGATAATGACTGTGGTGGCTTTCAAAATGATTGTTATGATGAACAAAGTGAAGAGGTACAATATGTCAACAACTATCAAAGCAATAGGGGCAACTCTTCAAACTAACAATGGCGACCCCAAGAAAATTAGGGAAATAAACAACAAAGTAGTGGTAATAGGAACAAAAACAACCAAAACAACAATTGGGGCAATCAAAACAACAAATAAAGCAACCATGGCAATTGGAATGGTAATAACAACAATTAGAACAACAATAGTCAAGGTGGGTGGAACAATGGGAACTAAGGCAACCGGGGGCAAGGCTTTCAAAGGCCCCCAATGTACCAACAACCAAAAATTCCGCCTCCGTTTCAATCTCAAGGTTTGAGTTCTTCGGGCGATAATATGGGAAGAATCGAAAAAATGTTCGAACAAATTATGAAGAAGAACCGAAATTCCAATACTTAGTTGGCTTCCCACAATACCTCTATCCGGAACTTGGAGGTGCAATTAGGCCAAATCTCTCAATGGTTGAACACTCACCCTAAGGATTCTCTACCAAGTGATACAGTAGTGAACCCGAAGGGTGGGAACAATCATGTGATGGCGGTTACAACAAGAAGTGGGAGAGGCGGTGATGTGAATGCCTCGAAAGAAAAGCAAGTTGGATAATTGAAGATGTGGTTGAGAATGACATGAACAATGAAGTGAGGATAGGCGTTATGAGGCCGAGGTAGAAACTCAAGATGTTGTGAACCTGTCTATGGAACATGTGATTGACATGCCCAAGCTGATTATGCCCAAAGCCAAGGCACCTTTGCCTAGTCCACCTCCGTCTTTTCCTCAAAGGCTTGCAAAGCAAAAGAGAGACAACCAATTCAAAAGTTCATTATCATGATGAAAATCCTTACTATCAATGTGCCTTTGGTGGAGGCATTTGAACAAATACCAGGATATTCCCGGTTTATGAATAATTTGGTGACGAAGAAACGGTCTATGGATTGTGAAACAATAAAAAGACTCACCAAGTCAGTGCTATCGTATATCCAATGGCCACAAAACTTGAATACCCCGGAACTTTTACCATCCCTTGCACTATCGGGAGTATGGATTTTGCCAAGTCCCTTTGTGATTTGGGGGATAGTATGAATTTGATACCTTACTCGATCTTCAAGACCTTGGGAACTGGACAACCTAGGCCAACCTCAATGAAACTTCAAATGGCAAATCGATCGATGAAGCGGCCTTTGGGCATTATTGATGATGTGCTTATCTGGGTGAACAAGTTCATATTACGGGTCGACTTTGTTATTTTGGATTGTGAAGTGGATTATGAGGTTCCAATCATTCTAGGGAGGCCTTTCCTTGCAACGGGGAAGGCATTGGTTGATATTGAAGTGGGTGAGCACTTTCCGAGTCGGAGATGAAAAGTTCGTTTTCCATGTTTGCAAATATTTGAAGCAACCCAATAACACTGAGGTGTGCTCATTTGTAGACCTTGTCACAACTGTGATCGTGGATGAAACCAGTTCTATGATCAACATGGAGGATCCCCTTAAGGTCGTACTATTAAATCTCTATATCAATGATGATGCAAGTAGAGTGGAGTGCGTGAATGCTTTACAAGGGATAAGCTCGTACTCTTATGAGCCTATAAAATTGTCTTGGATCTTGAAAAGTGAAAAAATCCACCAACAAAACCTTCAATTGAGGAGCCACCAGTGTTGGAGTTGAAACCACTATGAGCACGTGATTTTTGCTTTATGAAAAATTACTCCAAAAGAAATCAAAAAATATAAAATAAATTCCTTCGGTTTACAATTTTTAGAATTTGTGTGGAATTTTAGATAATTATTCTGAGAATGTTTATCTTTCTTAATTAATAAAAATACAAAAAACAAGTGTTTGCCGTGCGGAATAAAATTTAATTGTGTCTTTAGGAATTAATCAAATCATAATTTGGTTTTTAAAGTTAAAATCACAAAAATACGCAATTTTATTCTATTAGTTGTCATTATGTGAGTTCATTTTAATTAAATATTTTAATTCGTGTATTAATTGTTGTTAGGTACTAATTAATATTAGTGTAGTTTTATTTTTGATTTTACAAATTAATTAGAATTTTGGTTTAATTAGAGATTAAAAGAAGAAAATAAAAAGAGTTGAAAAATAAGAGGGCAAAACGGATTTGGGCCAAAGTTTTGACAAAAGGGCAGGCCCAAACATTTAAATGACCCAGTACAATACACTTGGTCTCTCAGAGTCCAAACGACGTCGTTTCGATGCGTCAAATCAGAGTCATTGATTCATTTCAATCACACGATCCAACTCAGACCCCATGACCAGCCAAACGACGCCGTCTAGATCAATAGATCTCAACCACCCATTTATTCCGATCCAACTGCTCCCATCTCACCTTTTAACCCGTCTCACCAGACCCGACCCATTGCCCACTTTTAACCCAGTCTCCTAATGAGATCAAACGACCCCATTTTAATTAATGAAATAATTCAGGTCGTCGATCTCGTTTGATCGAACGTCCAAGATCAAGCCGAACACGCCTTCAATAATCTTACCTTCCTAAACTCGGATGTGTATTTATGCGACCCAAATCCAAATTTCAACAAAGTCGAAATGTGTTGACGACCACGGGTACACTGGTTGTGAGGTGGCCCGAGATATGTTTTCACAATGTCGCAATTCTTTTAAAAAATTAACTAATAAGGCGTGCCTCGCCATATAATAACTCGTAAATTGCGGGGCCCTCTATACATGTTTGTTGTGGAAGATTGCTTAGATCCTGGACGGGCCGATTAACAAAATTTCACGGCCTTGTCCAAAACCACACTACGCTAGTCGCTTAGGGCGCGTCCTTAATAAATTACATCCCTAAATACGGGTTTGCATTTATGCAACCCAAATCCAAATCTCGATGAAGTTGAAATGCGTCGAAGACCACATGTACACTGGTTGTGATGTGGTTAGAGATACGTTTTCACGACGTCGCAATTCTCTGTAAAATAACCATAATAATAATGATAAAAGCAGTTTAAAGTTAAAATTTGCTTTTAAGATCATAATTGTAAAAATCAGATAATTAAGCTAAATATGACAGTTGAGTGACCGTGCTAGAACCACGGAACTCGGGAATGCTTAACACCTTCTCCCGGGTTAACAGAATTTCTTATTCAGATTTCTGGTTCGCTGACTGTTAAACAGAGTCATTCTTTTCCTCGATTTGGGATTAAATTCGGTGACTTGGGACACCATAAATCTCCCAAGTGGCGACTCTGAATCTTAATAAATAATCCCGTTTCGATTGTCTTTTAATTGGAAAAACTCCCTTGCACTCTCGCGGCGCGGTAAAAAGGAGGTGCGACAATCACTACCTCCACACCTCAGGTATGAGTTCTTGGGCTCAAATTCTACTTTACCTGTTATTCTTTCTTCTTGCCTTACTAACTTGCAGGTTGATGCCATATTGGCGGTGGATGGACTTTGGCTGACATTCAGGAATAAGCCCCGCATTTTATATGCACAAAATTATCTTTGAGGATGATTCAAAGACTTTCTTGGAGAATCAAAGAATATTGAACGAGGCAATGCAAGAAGTGGTAAAAAATAGGTGATCAAGTGGTTGGATATTGGGGTTGTTTACCTTATTTTTGACAACTCATGGACTTCTTTGTGAAATGTGTACCAAAGAAGGGTGGCATGACCATGGAGACAAATTCTCACAATGAGTAAATTCCTACCAAAAATGTCATAGGTTGGTGGGTTTGCATGGACTACCGCAAACTGAACAAAGTGACCTGCAATGATCACTTTCCTTTGCCATTCCTTGATCAGATGCTAGACCAACTTTTTGGGTGTGCTTTTTATTGATTCTTGTATGGATGCTCTGACTATAACCAAATCTTGATTGCTCCGAAAGACCAAGAAAAGACCATATTCACTTGTCCGTGTGGCACCTTTGCTTTTTCTCGCATGCCTTTTGGGTTGTGCAATGTACCAGCTACATTTCAGCGGTGTATGATGGCCATTCACCGACATGGTGGAAGACATTTTGGAGGTGTTCATAGATGATTTTAGTATTATGGGGGGATTCATTTGATGCATGCTTGAGGAATTTTGATACAGTTTTGGCCCGATGTGAAGAAATCAATCTTGTTCTCAATTAGGAGAAATGTCACTTTATGGTGGAATAAGGAATTGTTCTTGGGCATAAAATTTCAAAGCATGGCATTGAGGTGGATAAAGCAATGATCGATGTGATTTCAAGGCTCACTCCCCCTACCACTATCAAGGGAGTCCAAAGTTTTCTTAGGCACGCGGGGTTCCACTGGAGATTCATCAAAGATTGTTTGAAGGTAGTTAAACCCTTGTGCAAGTTGTTGGAAAAAGATGTTAAGTTTGTGTTTGATGAGAAATGCATGGAGGACTTTGAACTTCTCAAGCATAAGTTGACCACCACTCCTATCATTGTCGCACCAAATTGGAGCTTGCCCTCTGAGCTCATGTGTGATGCTAGCGATGTTGTGGTTAGGGTGGTTTTGGGTCAATGTGTGAACAAAATGTTTCATCCGCTATGCGAGAAAGATAATGAATGGTTGAACTACACGGTGATCGAGAAGGAAATTTTGGCTATTGTGTTTGCTATGGAAAAATTCCGGCAATATCTTATGGGTGCTAAGGTTATTATTCATACCGATTATGTCGCGCTCCAGTACTTGATGATGAAGAAAGATTCCAAATCTAGACTGATGCGATGGATCTTGTTACTTTAAGAGTTTGATTTGGAGATTGTGGACCGGAAGGGTAGTGAAAACCAAGTGGCGAACCACTTGTCCCACCTGAAAAGGAAGGGAGGCCTTGTGATGGCCTAGATATCAATGACTCATTTCTTCACGAACAACTCCTCTCAGTGTCGGTGACTAATATGTCGTAGTTCGATGCTGTTGCTAATTTCCTTATGAACGGTATAATCCAGTGTGATCTCTCTTCTTACCAAAGGAAGAAGCTCAAGCGGGATAATTTGGAATTCTATTGGGATGAACCATACTTGTTCAAGATTTACACGGATGTTGTGATTAGAAGGTGTGTCCCGGAGGAGGAACAATTGAGTATCTTAGAGGCTTGCCATTCCTCACCCTATGGTAGCCATCACGGTGGGGTGAGGACTGTCTCAAAAATTCTTAGTTGTGGGTTCTATTGGCCAACCTTGTTCAAGGATGCGGGTGATTTCGTAAAAAGGTGTAACGAATGCCAAAGAGCGGGTGGAATTTCAAAAAGGGATGAGATGCCTCTCAATACTATTCTTGAAGTGGATATCTTTGATGTATGGAGCATTGATTTCATGGGTCCATTTGTTAGCTTTTGTGGGAACACTTACATTTTCGTCGTGGTTGACTATGTCTCAAAGTGGGTTGAAACTGTGGCTTTGCCTAACAATGAAGCCTGGAGTGTTGTTTCATTTCTTAAGAAAAGTATTTTCACAAGGTTTGGCACTCCTCGTGCAATTATCAGTGATGGGGGGTCTCGCTTTTGTAATAGAGTTTTTGATTCCTTGCTTGCAAAATATGGTGTTAATCACAAAGTCTTTACCCCCTATCATCCTCAAGCTAGCGGTCAAGTGGAAGTCTCCAACATGGAAATCAAAAGCATATTGTCAAAGACGGTCAATGCCAATAAGACCGATTGGTAGAAGAATTTGGATGATGCTATATAGGCTTATCAAACTGCTTACAAGACTCCAATTGGAATGTCTCCGTATCGGTTGGTGTTTGAGAAAGCCTTCCATCTACCGGTTGAGTTAGAGCATAAGGCCATGTGGGCTTTGAGGAAGTTGAATCTCGAGTGGGATATTGCAGCCAATCTTCGTGTGGAGCATCTCAATGAACTTGATGAATTCTGATTCTACGCCTACTTAAGTTCGTCCTTGTATAAGGACAATATAAAGTACCTTCATGATAAATATGCTCAGGGAAAGGAGTTCAAAGTATGTGATTTGGTTCTCTTGTTTAACTCTCGGTTACGTTTATTTCCGGGAAAGCTTAAATTAAAATAGAGTGGGCCATTTGAAGTTGTGTTGGTGACCCCTTTTGGTGCTCTTGATTTGAAAAACAAAAATGGTGAAGTCTTCAGAGTTAATGGGCACCGGGTGAAGCATTATCTTGGAAATTTTGATGACAGCCACGTGGTGGCGCTCCTTCATCTCAAATGATGTGATGGTAACATGCGTTGTGCCGCGATGCTAAATCAGGTGTTTCTAGGGAGGCAACCCATGTGTTTTTATTCTTGTTTTCTTTGATTTTCTTTGTAGTATAGGATTTCTTTTTAGTCTAACTGGGTGTGAGATGTTTCAGGGTTATGTTGATTCAGTGTAAGATATGGTGCACAGGTCTTTGAAGTTGCCAGCATGGCCGCACTATATTATGTGCGGACCTTGCAGCCTCTCTGAAGTTTTCCAGTGCAGCCGCACTACATTTTTTGCGGTCCGCACTGGACCTCTGCGGCCTCAGTCCATTTTGTTCGGACAAATGAGCGCTGCCTTCTCAAGCTTGAATAAAACAGTGTAGTGCGGACTCCGATCCATTTTGTGCGGTCCACACTAGTTGGTGAGAATGGGCCCCACGACTTTACCATAAATAGTCCCCTGGGGTCTCCTTTTACTCTTTACATAATTTTGACTCTCACAACCTTAAAAGTACTGTTCATCTTGCCTGCTTCGTAATTCTTGCTTGAACTTGTTGATCTTGTTCCCATCTCACGTCTGGTACATTAATAGCAATTTAATTGCTTTAAATTTTGTTATTTTCTTTTTCTTTTCCTTTTTCTTAGATTTTATTTCTTCTCCCTCCCGTATTTTCTTAATTGTTAGTTAGGTTAATTAAATTCTTGATTCATGTTGAATTAGTTAGTTAAATGAACTGGGCAAACATGTAGGAGCATGTATTAGGTGTACAATTTGGGCTTAATTTTAAATTATGGAACCCTAAGTGAGTGCCATTTCTAGGCACTCCGTGCGGACCACAATCGTTTCTATGCGGTCCACGATGCCCTTATGTGGCCCGCACTATCATTTTGTGTGGACCGCACTGATGAATTCTGGGAAGCTAAACTTTGGGCAGTGCGGCCGCACTACTATTTTGTGCGTTCTGCACTGTCAAGATACAAAGGGTGGGTATTCTGAACCCCACCCCTTTGCAGACCGCATGGACATTTTTTGTTGTACGCACTGACTCTTGTGTTGCCGCACTACATTTTGTGTGGACCACACTGGGTGGTTTCTGCAATACTGTCTGCAATTGTTCCTTCTATCTGCAACTCTTTTTCTCGATTGTTTTTTACTGTTGTAAGATGATATTAACAAGATTATTTGATTGTGTTTGCAGAAAATGGTTAAACAACGAGGAAAAGGCTCGAAACAACCGGGCAACGGTGAATCCTCTCGGGGGGGGCAAGAAAATGATAAAACTCATTCCCCAGGTCCGGCAAAACATAAATAGCCAAAGGAAAATCATCAAAGCATCAGACAGGGACTATGATCAGTCCGGGAGTGAGTATGAGCCCTCCCAGACATTTCTTTAGACTCCGTGCCAGAATATGTTAAAGACTGGCCGGAGAGATTCAAACTGACAAATATTACTCCTCCACCATCACCCGCTGCCCTAGCACCAACACATATTTCTTCTGGTTTGTCTGAGGGCTTAGCAGTGGGTAGTGAAGAATACTCCACCTCCCCCACAACTTCATTATCTGGGGAGTGAGCAGAAGGATGTGAGGAGGAAGTAGAGGGAAATGAGGAGGTAGCTGAAAGAGGTGAGCCTCAGGTGAGAGGCATTGCCAGAACTAGAAAGCCAGAAGTTTGGCAAGATAGATTCGTGAGTGAGGTGGCGTATCACAAATTTTAGGGGTGGTGGCCGATGAGAAAGTTGATCCCAGAAAGGTGTTTCATTGACAAAGACTTGCTACCTCACAACCCCGACGTGAGGAGACAGTTTAGGACTAGAGTAGGGTGGGAGCATTTCATAGATGAGTGTGTGGACGCAACGAACACTTGGTCAAGGAATTTTATAGCAATGTGGCCCACATCAAAAATGGCTCCAAACTTAAAAGTGTTGTTTGATTAGAAGATGATAAATGAATACTTGGGCTTCGATGATAAGGACGAGACCTTATACATGGCAAAGATGGAAATGGGTGAACAGGCTCGTCCATGGTTATCACAGTACCTGGTTATCTCAGGTACCACTACCGGCTGGTTGACTACTGGAGTCCATATTCTAAGACGAAGTATGAACTTTGAGGCAAGGGAGTGGGAGACATTCGTATGCAGCCGATTGGACCCTATAACTCATGAAAACTCCCTACCTCTCTACCGGGCCATCTTGGTTGCTTCTATTATGGCCGGGTACCCATAAATGTGGGGAATGTGATGTCTCAGATTATTACTCTTTAGGGGACCGAGCATGACAGAAACTATTCATTCCCCAAATTCCTCACTAAGTACTTTCGGGACTCGAAAGTGGACAAGAGGCCATATTGAGGTCAAGTCGAAAGCCCCATTCTCCTAGTACAACATGCAAGGGGATGAGAACCCCAAGAGTAAGAACTTCAAAGGTACATCTACTGCTCCAACTAGCCAGTTGTGGTAGTGACCCCTGCTGAGCCGACCTCCACCTCCACATATATCCCTCCCTTTCCATTCACATCCTCAGCCATGCCTCCTGGTCCATCCAAATCATCAAGCCCAGAGATCCCATCTTCCCAGGACCATCCTATTACTGCTCGTCGTCTAAGCCATGCACTTTTAAGTATCAACAACTGTATGCAGACTACCTCATCCAAATTGTCCATCTTGACTACAACTGTAGATGCTCAGTCAGCACCTCCAGCCCCACAGGTTCCCTAGTCAATCGAGGATGCTCTTAAAGAGATTTTAGACAACCAGAAAAAAATCCTCGCCACTTAGGAGGTACTAACCAAGGTTGTTAATTCTCACAGCAAGGCTCTCAAGGAACTTGTTAAAGAGCACAAGAAGATGAGGAAGACACGGGCCTCCTAGGAGTCCGTGAAGGAGCTACATGTAGATGTTGACAGACTAAAGGTAGACCAACTGCCTTTAGACTTATTGCTCGAGGACCCAGTACCAACAGCTCATCCACAGCTGGAGCAGTCACAGAGCCTCCCAAGAGGAAGATGATGATCTATCGAGCTGATGATGCAATCATCCAGCTGGCTGATCTACCAGAGACTTCCTCTAGTCAGCCATAGGGTGTACCCACTCCAATGCCCGTCCAGGTCTAGGCCCAGGTCCCAGTAGCAAAGCAGCAGGCCACCGGGAACTAGAATGAGGTTCTCGAGCACACATAGGACCCAAGGACCACACATGACCCTATGCAGACGGATGGGTCTTAGGGAGTTTCCTATATCCTTTTTCTCTTATCTTTTGATGCTATTGAGACTAGTTAGCATTGGGAAAAATGACAGCTTTCATTTGAGGGGGTAGGCCCTACTTTTCATTCGGATGATTGTATATATTTTATACATTTTCATGCTTTCTTGATTTTTCATCTTTTATTTGTATTTAATTTTGATATTTCGTTAAATTTATCACATTTTCATTTTATTTTGGGTCTGTATATAAAGTTACATTTCATTGTATATTCATCCCATCTATTGTATATTCAAATCCTCTCTTGCATATATTCATTCTATTTTCCGCAAATTTTTTGTTCTTAACTTCTTATTTATGTTCATAGCTTCTTCTTTTGTTTTGGACGGTTTTAATAAGCCTTCGGTTTTCTTAATGCCACAGTTCTTTCCAAAGGTGGAGTGTTGGTGTGAACCAGGTGGCTCTTCCCAATGATGGATGGCGTGACAACCTTTTTAAGGTTTGAGTCCGTTTTTCTTTTGTTTTTAGTAGTTAGTAGTTAATGGTGCCTCAAGGAAATCTTCACTTAGGCCTAGGACATTTGCTTTGATCCCATGGTCAAAAATAAATTGTTGTGTTTAGGATGGTTAAAGTCGTGACCTTGAAACTCTTGTGTTGACTAATAATCATCAAGTGGGTTTTCGGGACCATTGTGTGCTCAAATCGTATCTAATGTCGTTGTGGGACCCCAACTCTATGTCTTTAGCAATCCCTTAGCTTGTGTGGTGAGTAATTGAATTGCGAGTTCAAGTCCCGAGCCATTGGTCTAGAACTTTCCTGAATATTTGTTGACGCAAAATCCTAAGTGAATTTTGACTTGAGATGTGATTATAGGCTCTCTTTGATTCAAATGATAGCTTGAACAATTCCATAGCCTACGAATAATAAAATCCCTAGTCAACCCTTTTGAGCCTTAGAACTTTTTCTTTCAAGAACCATGATACAAGCCTATACCCATTCTAAAAGATGACATCTCTTGACACCTAATTTTTCCTGTAGAACATGGAAAAAGTATAAGTTTGGGGGGAGATACGAGGATTACAACAAAGTGGTGAAAAGGGTACAAAAATGAAGAAAAGTAAAGGCAATGAAAAAGAAAGAAAACAAAAAGACAAAAAAATGTTCAATGTGAAAAAGAATAAAAAAGGATTCAAGAAAAGCAAAGAATGAAAGGCGTGGAAAGTTGAAAAAGGAGAAAAGGTTTGAAATGAATAAGAAAGAGTGACAATGTGTGTCTCTAACCCCTTAGAAAGAAGTGAAATGACTCAAAGAGTCAAGTGAATGTGTGCCAAATAAATAAAAATAAGTGCTTAAGGAAAGATGAAACCTATTTCGACCAAAACATTTCCTACCCTGAACCAAAAGCCTTCACGATGCCTCCACAAAAGCCCTATATGATCTTGGGTCGAATGAAGCTTACATTAGCGGATACTCACATAAAGGGAAAGCATATGGTACTTAGAGTCGGACTTGTGACTTTTTCTTGAGAGAGATGAGTGAATTTCCATTAACCTCATTTTGTGTGCCAATATTCTAAAGGTGAGGTTTTCCTAGGGAGAGTAGAGGATGTGTGAGTTTGGGTTCCACAATGACCAAAGTAATTGAAAGAGTTCTTTGATGTGTTGAGTCAACTCTTGATGCTCTTGTATCGCACTTAATCCATGGTGTTTCAAAGGGTTAATGTTGTTAATGATTCATTTGTATTGAGGGCAGTTGTTAGTCTCAATTGATGCTAGTTAAGGTTCCTTTAGGACAGCTAAAAATTTCTTGGATTTTCCCTTTAAGGGGTGGGTCTTATTTTATTTGCTTGAGGACAAGAAAAAGCTTAAGTTTGGGGGAGTTGATAACTAGGGATTTTGATGCATTTTATACTCCTCCTTGCTTATGCTTTGATTAGAAAACTCATACAAAATAGTGCCAAAAGGCTCACAAGTTGTGCTTGATTGCAGGTTTGATAAAAAAAGTGATGAAGTGTCAAAGATCAGCTCGAAAGGAGTGAAACTTGCACAAGTACCAATGAAAAGACAAGCTTAGGCAAAATAAGCTTAATGCGGCGGCACACCACTTTGTGCGGTCCGCACTAGGTGGTTTAGATAGTAGGTTTTCATGCTAAAGGCAGTGCGGCCACAGTAGATTTAGTGCGGTCTGCACTGGAGTCTATACGGCCGGACTAACATTCTGTATGGTCCGTAGAGCCAAGATTTAGAGACGTAGAGTTTGGAGCTTTAAATCCAATGCGATCAGTCCATTTTGTGCGGACCGCACTAGAAGTCACTGTGGCCGCAGTCCATTATGTGCGGTCCACGAAGCCTGAGTTCTGAGAGCCAGATTTTGAAGCCAAGAGTCCTAGTGCGGCCGCAGTCAACTTTGTGCGGTCCTCACTAACCCCGTAGGGGTATTTTTATCCAAATTTTTTAGCTTAGTATAAATAGATCCCTTTTCTATTTTAGGGTATCAGATGTTTTAAAGCAGCAGCTGCACTCGTGGGAACGACTTTTTGTAGCCATTTTGGGCAATTTTACTTACTTTTCCTCATTGAATCTTTGTATTTAACTTATAAATTAATTAATAAGTATTTATCTTCATCTATTTCTCTATTTTCTCTTCAAGTATGAGTAGCTAGACCTATTAGCTAGGGTTGTGGCTCAACCCTAATGTGGGTAATTGATGGGTGTTGTAATTTAAGGTTAAATTAACTATAGGTGTTTGGTATTTGGATCAATTTCATGGTTTATTTCTGAATTAGTGGTTGCAAGCACTAGTTTGTGCTTTGTTGACTTGGGTTCTTCTTGAGAAAGAGAGCCTAAGTCTCCGAAATTGATCCAACAAGGAATTGGGATGTACTGAAGAGATTGATAGTCCCAATTAAATGGTTAAACCTCGAGAGAGCAATACCCGAGTTGAACCCTAGTGTTTGTGCAAATTTACCTACCCAACTGGTCTTGAGAAAGTCAATTGGGCAAAATCACTTGAACCATCGAGAGGTGTAGAGTGGGTAAAATCGTGCAACGGTTATATCATACTCCCCAATCATGTCTTAGATGCAATTACCCGTCACCTAACCACCTAGGCAGAAGTTACTACCCTAGTGCCTATTAGACTATTAGCTACAACTTGCAATTTTTACTCTTAGCTTAATCTAGTTGTATTTACAATTTGTATTTTGATTAAAGTAGAATTATAACGAAAACCCCAAAAATGATAAGAAGTAGAATTTGATACATATACGTAATCCTATACTAGATAGATACTCGATTCCAATTCTAGCTTTCCATGGATATAGATCCCGACCCAAAATCGGGTAAAAGCTATTACAACCCTCTCTTAATTCTTATTGGTAGTGTGGAGTAGACTGCGATCAACATCTGCCACTTCTCGTTTTTCTTTTGTACAATGACCCGGTTGGAGACCCATTGAGGGTACATAAATTCTCTGATAGATCTGTTTTCCATCAGTTTCTCGACCTCTTCGCGGACTCCTCATTTATTGTGGAGTTGAATTTTCATCTTATTTGCCTTAATAGTGGTAAAATGGGTCAACGTTTAACTTGTGGATGCTATCTCTTTTGGGATGCCCGGCATATCTGCATGGAAAAAGGCGAACAAATCTTTGTTGTTAGCTAAAAACTGATGGAACTTACCTGAATCTTGTAGTTTGTGATCGATGTAGGCTTTTTTGTTGTGGTTGTTATCATCGAGTTGGACATGGTCGAGGTCTTCTACGGTGGATCCTGTAGTTTCTACGACTTCGGGATCTTTGATTACATTCTTCTCATCCCCGCTCGACCTCGACCTTATTGATTGCTATACTTTTGTATTTATTTTCAGCTGTTGGGAGTGTGTGCAGTCTTAGGAAATGCATTTTGGGTGGTGTGATGTTCCCCTCAGATGCAGAATATCCCCCAAGGCATGGGAAATTTGATAGCTTGGTATAAGCTACAGGGGATGACTTTTATGGCATGGATCCAATGTCGACCTATGATGGCATTTTATGTTGTGTCCTCATCCATGAGGTGGAATGTGGTTTCCAAAGTAACACCGCCAGCCAGGACATGCAACTTGATTTCTCTAGAGGTCCCCTCAACTGCATTGTTAAAACCCGTTAGGGGTGATGCAACGTGGCACTATCCTATCCTCGAGTTTCAATTGAGTGAGAGCTCAAGGGTGGATCATGCACGCGCCGATCCTGTCATCGACCATAATACGCTTTACATCAGTATCTAAAATGCATAAAGTAATGACAAGGACGTCATATTGAGGGAAAACAAAACTGTGGGTATCTGACTTATCGAATATGATACTTTTTTCGAGTTCATCATACCGTTCATGAGTGATTGACCTTTTGAGTTTGTAGGTGGTAGTGAACTTCACGTTGTTGATTGATCCGTCGTTTCCCCTCTAATGATCATTTGAATAGTTCGAGTCGCGGAGGGCCATATGTGTGGGCGCTGGTGTTGTTCATGCCCACGGCCAAAGTTGGCCCTCCCTGAGTCGCTCATCAACTCTTTCAGGTTCCCTTGGTGGAGCATGTTGACGACCTCTTGTCTTAAGGCAATAAAGTCCTCGATTTTATGACCTCGTTCCTGGTGGAATTGGTAGAGGGCGTTTGACTTTCTAGTGTTGGGGTCAGACCTCATATTCTGCGGCCATTTTATTTTAAGCCGAGATTCTCTAGTGTATAAACTATTTATGAGGGGGAAACACATAAATATGTGAGCAGATAGTAAGGGGGCATACCTCTTTCACCCGGGTGAGTCCCTATTTGCGGCCTGGGCAAGCTTTCATCGTGGTGGGAGGCGGCATGAGGGTGCCTCAACTGTAAGGTTGATGCCTTTCCCGACCGGGTCGAAGTCTCGCTTGATCTCTCTTGTTGTCACTTCTCCAGTCCTTTTTAGGCTCGGCTTGTACGGAAGTCAACCGTTGAATCGGCCCATTTAGAACATCTTTGTCAGCTCTAACTTCGACACAATAAGCGTTGTGCATTTTGTCCTATATAGTGGGAGGTATTTCATAGCTCGTTCTAAAAGGCTACTATGGCCATTCCTTCCTATACGTTTGGCAAGATCATCCTTACCCGGTTAAATCATGTGAGGAAGTCCCTAAGCCCTTCTACGGGCAATTTTTGATGGAGAATATGTCATTTACTCTCGCCACCATCTTTTTTTCTCCGGCGTGGGCTGTTATGAACTTATCGGCCATTTCCTCGAAATTTTCAAATCGAGCATGCAGGCAACTACGAATACCAGGTTAGTTCTCCTCCGGTGAGGATTTTGCCAAACTTTTTCAGCAATATGGATGACACTTGTTCTTTGGCGAGGTCGTTGCCTTCCACTGTAATGACATAGTGGGTCATGTGATCCTCAGAGTCGGTCGTGCCATCGATGGCATTTTGAAGGTTTTGGGTATGGCATGTGGTGCTGCTTCATCACTGTATGGCTGTTCCACGAACCCACCGACGCCCCCTTTTAGCATAAGCTTTGACACACCCGGTATTTTGTCTACCCTTACTTGATGCTCTTTAATTAAACCGCGGAGCATTTTGTTCTCGTTCTCCATATCTTCCATTTTCCACAAAATGGTTGTGAGGGTGTCGTTACTTGCATCATTAACAATGTGAGTAATACCTGTTACAGGGGGGTGCATTGTTCGTTTGCAATGCAAACTTCGATGCCTTTTTTACTCGGCCTTTGAGCGGGTTTGTCTAGAACGCCGGTCAGCGTGTTGGTCAACCATGCCTCGAGCAACTTCTTCACTACAAGTGGTGCCTTTTCCGTTGTGGATGTAGAGGTCCCCTTACCATGTGAGGTTGTGATGTTTCCATGGGGAATGGCGAGCTGTCTTGTTGAGGAGATGTGTTGGGCATTATGTCTTCGCCCTCCACTTTATCGTTTTCATTGATGGTGTGGAGGAGATTAGCAGTGAAGTTAGCTATTGCTTTTATCTTTTCCCCCCCATTACATTCCATGTTAGTCTTGCGTGCACAAAGAAGTATTGCGTGTTTATGTTATAGATATAGAGGAAACCAAAATATTAACTAGAAAATCCCCACAAACAATGCCACATTGTTTGACCAAAAAGTATGATACCTTTTGTTAAACTAATTAAATACACAAGTGACATGCAAATTCTAGTTAAACATAATAAATTTTTAGGTATAGCACAGCTTGTATAAATAGTGTAGAATAATGTTTGAGCTAATTTAATACAAATGGTATTAAATAACGTTGTCAAGAGTGGATAGAAAAATAATGATGAGCAATAACTATATTAAATGATAATAAATGTAAATATGATGGAAGATTCACCCAATTATTGAAGAGGACAGAAGATTCTTTCCTCTGACAACTTCGAATTATATGATTGCTAAAGAATATTACACACTTTCTTAGACTTGATCGGAATGACAAATGGAACAGTTCACCAAAATGTGGAATCTCTGTTAAAAGTGGTTCTTTGTATTTTTCTTTGAATGCTTTTCTTACAATTTTGTTGTTTTTTCTCTCTTTCCTATCTCTTACACTATTTATATGGGGCATTCCCAAAGAACCCTAGAAAGTACCAACAGAGGAAATATTCTATTAAATATTCCCTTTGAAAATTCCAAAGCAAATCTGTGTGTTACTTTCTTTCCTTGCTATTAGACCTCGGCATCGATGAGTCACTCGATGGTTCGTTCTGCTTATCACCGACCTCGGCCTCATTGATCTCTTCAACAGTTCGTCTTGGTCATACTCGACCGAACTACTCATGGTAAGTTACGATTTTCACAATGATCACTTTCCTATACTGAATTTTCTTAGTCAGATTTTGGTTTATACAGAACACAAAGTTAAATGACCATCCGTAAAATTTACTTCGAAAAAAAGACATGTAGTAGTATCACTCTCTTAGAGCTATTCGATTGTAAATACTCACTAAGTTCCTATTAAACAACAATTATATACATTTAGAGAAAGATAAACAAATGTGCAGACTTCGAGCCGACAAATGAAAGTCACAAACATAAAGGAGATTTGCTAGTATGGAGAAACATGATCAAGGAAATAAAAGTTTTGCTCCAGGAGCTAAGCAATGTAAGTATTACTAATATTTAATTTAGTATTTCAATATAAAAACGAAAATCTAAAACTCATTGTTGGCCGATATCGAGATATTGCGGCATCACGTCATGAATCGGCGATGCATTAAGTATTCTTTCCTAAGAAAATATGACCTTTTCCTTTTGCAATGGGCATTTCCAATTTTCTAATTAGGGATTTTTATTCAAATTGTCGGTAGGGTTTACTATTTTATGTTTTCTAGTCGATATACATTGATTAGATATTATTCAAATATATTATATATAAATTGTACATATATTAACTAGTTTTAATTTAAACAGTTGGACCAATGACTATATATTTAGGTTAATTCTTTAATTTTTTAATATCCACGTAAAAAGTTTTCTCATAGGAATTAAGAAGCCAAAAGCATGTTAATTAAAATGTCCACGGTAGTAACATATGTGGGAGGCGCCGTACATAAAATAACCACTTGGTAGTTCAACTGACATAATACAATTGATATTAAATAATAAACTTTGCTTATTAAAATTTAAATAGTCATCTTCCTGCCTATAAGGAACACTTATTGGTAGATAGTCAATGATATTTTGGCCAAGTGCCACTAGTTCCAAATTGCAATAGCATGAAAGGGTCCTTTCATTGGATGTTGTTAGTAGCAGTATATATTAATGTCACGAGTTTATTTGTACAGACTCATTAGGTAAACAAGAACATGACCCTTTGCCCCTAAAGAAGACAAGTTTACCACCCACTTATCTGCCTTTTCCTAACTCACAAATATCCCTCTTTATTATTTCTACCTCTCTTGATTACTTCTTTTCCACACATCCATATATTTTTAAAATCTAGAGTTCTATTTTGTTTTTCTTAATACAAGAGTTAAAGATCATTTCACTTTCATATTCCTATAATTATGACTTTGGCAAACAGGATCATCATATTTCTGCTTAGGCTTTTAGCCTTGGGGGCTAGTGTTGCAGCCATTGTTATCATGGTCACCAGCCATGACTCTGCTCAAGTCTTGGGCATGACCTTTGAAGCCAAATTTGCTAACACGCCAACGTTCAAGTAAGTTGATCATAATCTTCATTAATGTCTTTAACATGAGTACATTTTTCTATATTGTCAATCGCATGCACGTACTACAGCCGACTTACTCACATATTTCACAAAAATTTCGATCTCTATATATATGTGCAGAAAAATAAGTATATAGATAGAGTTTGATATACATTTCAGAACTCATTCTCTTTAACTCAAAAAGTACTTACAACGTTTAAATTCTGAATCCGTCATTGCACTTGTTAAGAGAAGTTGTTGATATTTCAGGTACTTTGTTGGAGTGAATATACTAGCAGGTGCCTATTCCCTCATAGTTCTGTTTTTCCCTACCAAGAACTTGCTGGGACGCATTATACTCATTTCAGATATCGTACGTATATTTCGTAGACAATAATTTTACATGGATTTTTGTGGCTTAGATTGATTAATCATATTTTTTCTTTCGTAGATTATGACATTGCTGTTGGACTCAAGCATATCAGCATGTTTGGCAATAGCACAAGTGGGGAAAAAGGGGAACAGTCATGCAGGTTGGCTACCAATTTGTGGACAAGTTCCAAAATTCTGTGACCATGTTGCTGGATCTCTTATTGCTGGATTTGCAGCTGCTATTCTCTATTTCCTTCTCCTTCTTTGTTCTTTTCACAATGTTCTAAATCTTTACACTCTCAAAGCTTAGACTTATATTCCTGCTTCGTGGAAATTTTACAGCTTTTTGTTCATTTTTTCTTAAAGAATATCATTCCCCCTATTTTGTACTATTTTTTGTGTTTTTAGATACATGCTATATGTAGTTGAAATATTGTAATGCGAAAAGAAAGATTTAAAGACATCTTTGTCATGTTTGGTATGGTTATCTCTACGTAATATAATTAATGTTTCAATCTTTTGTTGGTCAAAGATTAGTTTAACGCTGTAATCTTTTCTGGTTGATAATACTACCAAAGGATCTTTGTAGCAGTTGTGATTTTCATGTTAAAGAAATCCGGTTTTTGTATGTGGTGCAACAAAATTGTAGTACAGAGTTTTTTTTTTGGTTATATTGTTAGTAAATTGTCGTTCTCATTAGCAACTAAGATTTGTTAAAACAAGTACTAATTAATCTAATCTGAACTTTATTTGGTGTCCGCTCCCTGTTGACACATAAGAGATGATATGGGAGAACCTTTTTTTTTGGGGGTGTATTTTTAGAGCCATAGATGAAGTATGAGTTTTCCATATATGTTTTCTTTTGCAGGTAAATTTTCCATAAGTAAGTTTTGTACTGAAAAAAGAAAAATAGTTAAACTTTTATACACTGATATTGTTGGTGGGCGGCGAGGGAGAGGGAGGCCTAAGAAGCATTGGGGAGAGGTGATTAGGCAGGACATGGCCAGAATGCAGGTTACCGAGGGCATGACTCTGGATAGGGGAGTCTGGAGGTCTAGAATCAAGGTTGTAGGTTAGGGGCTCATAGGTGATTAGTGTTTTAGTATGGTAGTTCCTGCTTGATATTACTACATGCGACTGTATTTATGTTGCTTATGTTTTCATAACTATTTACGTTACTTTCGTGGGAGTACCTATGCTTTATTATTTGATTTTGTTGCTTGTGTTTCTAATTTTATCTCTGTTTCTTAATGCAGCTTTCCCATTTTTACTCTACTCACCGAGGGTCGATTGGAAGCAGCCTCTCTGCCTTTCGGGCAGGGGTAAGGCTCGTCTACATATTACCCTCCCCAGACCCCACCTGGTGGGAGTATACTGGGTAGTTGTTGTTGTTGTTGTTTTATACACTGATAACATAAAGTTTTCTTTAATAAGAAACTAGAAGTTGGGTTGATATGAACAACAAGGCAAGTAAACTTCCATAGAAGATGAAATTGCACTTAAGTGATCATTACATTACCCGTCTCACAGCATTATAGTATTCAAAGATTGAATGAAATTTAACTGCTACCTGAAGACATAAATCTGTTATTTCATTCTGGAAGAAATAATGAACTCTGCATTTCCAATTCGAACATGTTACAAATTGTTGCTGTTCTTAACCTATAATGCCATTTCTAACAAAAAATTTATTTTAAGAGTTCAATGATTCATAACTCCATACTACACAGAGTCACAGACATCTGTTCTGGTTTGACGCGGCTCTCTGTTGTTGCACTGGTGATTGTAATCTTAATTGTCCGTCTTTTGAGTCCTTATAGCCGTTGATTTAGTAGTGGTAGATGTGGTCTGTGTACATATGTGCTGTCATGTTCAGGGAATGAAGCATGGCTTCTCCTTGTTTGTTGAATTTGAACACACATAATCCTCCATTATTTATATCCACAGAACGAAACCTGAATCAATATAAAATTAGACCTGTCAACAATAGTGGCTGAAGAAACCAACTTTTATATGTACTACAGTTGAATTGTAAGAATAGATTAAAGAATACATGTAATTTTCATAGTGACGAAAGAAAGTTTTGGTATACGCTTGGGTTGATTTTAATATTTGTAGGAGCATTTGGCATGGCAGTTGCACAACTAAAGGGTTATTTTAATTTTGTGCGCGGAATATCATTAGAGTTAATCGTATAGGGGATTTGGAAATAAGCTAATAAGACTGTATCAGAGTATTTTAACATGTTGTAGCACGCTTATTTTCCAAGTTACTGATCCCACGATTTTGGACCATATAACTATCTGATACTATACGAATTCATTTACACTATGCGTTTATAGAAGTACCTTTCTGGTCCTAGTCCAAGAGCAGTGCAGATCAATGCTCGTAAAATAGATTTGTGCGTCACAACCAAAAAGTTCTCACCCTGATGAAGAACCAGCTATATCAGTATACTGAGTTGCAATGCAATCAACAAAAATCAGTTAAGCAGTACTCAGAACTTACCGGTGTCAATAAAATTTCTTCCCATGCTTCATATGCTCTTCCCCACAGTTTCTGAAGAGGGTATACACCATCTACACAAAAATTAGACGGATCTTCTCTCCAAGTTGTATACTCCTTTGGATATATGCGCTTAGCATCCTCTGCCTCCAAACACTAAACATCATTTAGAAAACTGCTAATGCTGTTGAACTGCTCTAAATGCATGCAAAAGCTAAAATGATTATGCCTTCCTGTTGTTACAATATTGAGGTTATAATGACTCAAAAGAGGTAATAGTAAAATCACATTATTTTGAGCCGTAAATGAGTCAGACCATTTTTCATGCCTTCAAGAAAATATAGATGGGCCTCCTTCAGGGAATCAAGAAAAACCAGAGGCTCTTCTTTTCCTTGCCACATGATTTCAGCAGTCGTCTGCAGAAGACATTGTTGTTATCACTTAATAACTGCATGTTTAGTAAGCAAAAGATAATTGCACAACGTCATACTCCAACCTTGGCGCGTGATATTGGACTAGAAAAACATTGGTCAAAGTGCATATCAGACAAGGCCATCTTGCACCTTTCTGCTTGCGCTGCTCCTTTTTCAGAAAGTACAGATAAATTTGAGCTTCCCTACATGTACAACCAATTTGGTTAGTAGCTGTAGAACAGACAAGTCACACAAAAAAAAAGTTATAAGATGTGACAGGAGTTCCTTACACCAACAATTAGGATTTAACTCTTCGAGTCATGCTAGGACCCGACCCCATTGACTCAAGTCCTTATAAATGGTGTTAGAGCTGGAGAAACCAGCCGGAATTTTACATGCCAAGTCCCATCTGAGACTAACTGCTAGAGTGTATGGGCGGTAAGAGTCGATCAAAGTGTAGGAGCTAAGCCCATGCAGGACTAAGTGCTACACTATATGAAGTAGGAGTTACCTCTAGAATCTTGGATCAAGCATGAGAGGATGTCAATTGTCAAGGCCTCAAGGGGGAGAATATTATAGCCTGTCCCTCTTCTGATAAGTGGACTTGCTTGAATTATAAGCCTTAAAATTCTTCACTATTAACAATTTTGTTTTTAAGTTCTAGATTAAGGAAGGAGCCACTTGGTGTGTGCAGACAAAATTCAATAATTTTTCCGCCAGTAATTGTATTTAGGTCGTTATAGAGGGCTGATAATGAAAGTAAAAAGGGTCTTAAAGCATTAATTGAGTGAATCAGGATCGCACTGAACAAGTTTGAAACGAAATCTCATATTATAGGTTAGCGATATTACTCTTGTTCCAGAGCCTCAAGGCTTTAGACATAACATAATGGCCTTGCACCAGGAAATTTTTGCACTTCTTGGTTATTCGTTATCGAGTTTCCTATTCTGAGTTAACATGATTACTTAGTCGAAAACTGAAATCATGTGACGTTTGGTTTTAAATGCAAAACATGAACATTGAGTGCATCAGATTTTTCAGTCACATTGGATGGCGAATAAACACAAGTCCCATTGTCAGTAATTCACTGACCTATAATATCAAGTTTCCAAATGGACGCTGGAATGGCTAAATTTTCTTGCAAGGACTCAGAAACTTAAAGTTAGGAAATCTGGTTTTCGAAGTTGGAAATTAACATTCTTTCTCGCATTTCCATTATATATGTCTTTAGAAGACATAGCAATACAGGAATAGCACTGTCAAGGAATTAAAAACACTATTGTAAGAAAGAAGGTGGAGAAACATGAAAGACAAACCTGAACTCTACCTTCTTCATTCCAAGAGCTGAGACCATGCCTTACAATTGTAACTTTCTTTGGACAAGCCAATGCTTTTCTAGTTAGAGAAGTTGTGGCTTTGTCAAAATCAAATGCTCCACCAGTCAAAGGAGTATCATACCTAAATCTCTCTGTTCAAGAATTCATGTTAAAAAGTTAAATTTAGCTAGCAAAAGCAGGACTCTATCATAAACAAGTACTAGACCCATAATGAAGAGTAAAAAAAATAAACACAGGCCGATGCAAGACGCATCCCGTGTTCACGCAGGGGCCAGGGAAGGGCTCCTTCAAGTCCTTGTTTATGAGAGATCGAGTATAGCAGGAAATGGCTAGCAATCAAGGATCCAGCTTCTCTCCATTGGACATGTCCAATTTAAATTTTAAGCACCAACGAAGTCCACTGAATAGAACTTCAAATTTTCCACTCAAGTATCATAACATGGATCAACCCATTCTTTGTTAGATAATTAATCAGTAAGATATCAAAAGATACAAACTAATCCAAAATAGTTACATACTATCAAAGGCAGATGGAGTAATTGTCTATAGGTTAAACTTAAACCCATTATCTTCAACACGGAACATAGAGTATTCGTGAAACTCCACTAAAATTTCAACAAATATTAAATTCCAAAACCATAATTTTACAAGCACAAAGAGTATACTTGTGTGCCAAGAAACCTAAGGTTGAACATTCAAGCTTAAATCCTGGTTTTGTCTCTGCATGCTATATCGGTAATTTATTAAAGGCAATCCGATACACTAAGCTCCCGCTAGCCACGGATCCAGAAAAGGATCGGACCACGAGGGCCTATTGTACGCACCCTTAACCTGCATTTCACAAGAGCTATTTTCACGGCTAGAACCCGTGAACTCCTGATCACATGCAACAACTTTACCGGTTACGCTAAAGCTCCCTTTCAAAATTACTGGTGACGTTAAATTAAACTAATCATGAACAAGATGCAGTCCCACACAACACATTATATTATTATCAAGAACAACTTTTTTATTTAAAGAAAAAAAAAAGAATACTAGATGATTCTTGTTTCTTAGTCCAGTACTAGAATTTGAAAGATTACCTGTTGTAGTAACTGGTAACTCGGGACTTGAAGTTGAGCAGCGAATAGTATAGTTTATGCTGGAGCTAGAATGAAGTTTAGGGCGTGGAAATTTATTAGAATTGTAAATGGAAGGGAAAGAGAAATAAGGGGTAGTAAGACTAGCTCCAAAACTCATCTTAAAGTGTTGAGAGTAGTACATAGGAGTTGTGTTTTTGCTATTTCAAGATTGTTTCCAGCTTTGTTTGGCCATGAATTTCTACAAACGAGAAGAGCTAAAAATGACAGTTGAAACTTGTGGTGAGAGTTTGATTGCTACTATATGGAATTGTGGATGGAAGATTCTTGCATGGTCCCGCCCAAAAAGACTATTGTTTCTTTTTTCTACTATTGTCATTGGTTCATTTTTGGTACTGCTATTAAAATTTCATTAAAGTACCTAAATAGTTATATACTCTACGCTTAAACTAAAAGTAATCGGCTGATATATACTTCCTTTTGTTGACTTTTAATTGTTAAGTATTCTGAAAATATTATAAATAGAATTTTATTTAAGGTGAATATTTATATTTAAACAGATTTTAAGGTTTTATTACATCGTGGCTAAGTCACCATCTCCCTATAAATAGAGGGTTCTATTACATCATAATTCATCCCAAAATTCAATAAGAATTCTCTCTCTTTCTCTGCAATATTGCTCTTGTTCTCTTTATTATTTTATAACACTTTATCAGAACGTGACTCTAACCAATTGAGTAGAAGCTTTGAGATTGAGCATAATGATTGTCAATTGCTCTATGAACTTCATTCATGATTAAATTCTGAATTTAAGATAAGTATTTTACTTTATTTTTCTCTTTTATGTTCTTGAAATTCTATAATTTGATTTTATATACAAGCAAAGACAACAAAGTTTGCTTATAACTCTAATGGAGTTTGTAAGAAATTACACCCACGTACAGCGGTAAAATTTCTATGTCTTGTCATGATCAAAATCATGTATGATTGTGGGCAAAGAATTGAAAACTCATCTCATTGAATTTACTTCATTCTCATTCCCTTTAGAGAATGTGATAGCAGTATGTGATAAGTCTGAAAGAAGACAAAATTATTACCGTGAAGGTATCAATGGATGTGGACGTGGAAGTAGACGAAATTATAATCGTCATCATTGTGGTAGTGAGAATAATAAGAATTTTCAAAATAATCCTTCACTCTGTGAAAGTAATGTTTGTCATCTATTTGACATGAGATTTTATAAAGCACATATATATGATTATGATCCATTCATGATGTTAATGTGACAACATCTGATTTATGAATACATATGCATTCTTGGAAGAATATGAATGTGCTAGTGGTAGTGAATATACCGCACTCACCTCTTGAAGGAGGTTTGAGATGATATAAGAAAATAATATCGTTATTATGGCATGAATGGTCATTGGTCACGTACCTATTGTACGTCAAAATATTTTGGCAATGTGATTATTAAAGGACAACAATAATGCAAGAAACATATATTGTATATAATTTTGACCATGACCATAATTATATAACTTTCTCCTTAAAAGAGATATCCATCATATGGATGTTGATGAATATGTGGTAGTATGAAATTAATTGAGAACTCTGCAAGAGCCAATTATACTATTTTGGAGAAACACAGTTGATTACCAATAAGGTATTGTGTTGTAGTAAGTATCAAAGAAACTTATTCAATTTTCAAAGTATACGCAAAAGCGGTTGATTATATTGAGACTATAGATAAAGGAAAGATTTGATATCTTCTATTACTACAACTTGTAGCGGAATAATATGTATGTGAAAAGCTACCCGCTTTATTCTCCAGTTTGTACTACACAAATAAAAGAATGTCACAATAAAGTGGATGTTTATTGATATAAAAATCCATATCATAATAAACTTGGAGTTTATCAATAATTGCACATGTCATGATGTAAACCATAAGTTTATCAATATTGATATTTCTTCAGTTGGTATTCGGGTCAATTTAAGTATGATGTGTAAAAATAATAGAGAACTTATATGAGTAAATATTAAAGAACCAGAAAGTTCTTTACGAATTCTCTTGTATTACTTGTTCTCATTAATTAATAGACCAACTAAAATTGGGATTGAATCCCATGAATGCTGGAAATATCAAAGGTAAATATGGGCTCATTCACCTTCCATGTATACCACATAAGATGCATCTATGAGATGGTTACATGCACGATTATTATTAACCCGCAACATGGCCGGTGTTTGCGAGATAACTTGCTCAATAATTTAATATAGAGCATAATTTCCAGATTTTTTATTCAAGATAGTTCTTCTTGATAAGTTGGCTTACATCACAGCTATTTAGCAAAATAATTTATTGAGTGCCTCCACTTAATAGCTAAACTATTGCTTATGAGAATAAAGTTATCGATACCAGTTTGATATACGCTATATACAGAGTATATTATATTCTCCCGGCCTCACAAGTGGTTCAAGTGGTTCAGGGTCAGGAACCAAATAATTTCATCTTATTATTATTGATGTGTAGTGTATATTAACACGATAATGCACAAAGATGGGTTCTCAAAGTTGAGAAAACAAGTTAGTTTTTCTAAAATGAGGAGAAGACATGATAAAAACTTGAGAAAAAGTTACGTGGAATGGATTATCATTTATATATATAAATCATCGAATATCATAATATGGACTTGAAGTTCATAAAAACATAATTCTTTTACAATATATTGCAAAGCATGACATACGTATTTGCTGACCCAAAGAAAGTAACTATATTCTCGTTACAAATGCTCATACAAAATCCTGGAAGGACAAAGTCTATGGTACGCCTAAAACGTATAAACAAATCTTTCAAATAAATTTCTTAATAAAGAAAATGAGCAAAGTGATCATAATAAGGAGGCAAGTGATCTAGAAAATCACATGACATAACACTTCATAAAATCTCATGAGAGAATCAGGTACCTGAATATATGAATGAAGAGATCTCTATGTTATGTCTTTATGAAAAAAATATTGGAATCGATATAAAATATTCGTCGACGACATCTATCATAGCGCAAAGTATAAATGGGGATCTTAAGGATGTTGAGACAGACACCAAAATATTGGCCAAATAGACGCTACACAATTCAAATAGAATTGGTTTAATATGAAAGACATGTAGTTTTGGATATGTAGTTCAAACACTTGAAAGTATAAAGTCAATGGTATGTGCAATCACTTTTATTTATCTTATATGTCTAGCAAGACATGAAAAGTTGATATGCATCTAAAGTCTTTTTACATGGCTTATTTGACTATACTTATATGACAATCCTCAAAGGATTTAAACTGCAGATATAATTCTTGATCTTGATATACCACCTCATCAATGCAGTTTGTGTACAAATGTATCTTGCTATAACTATAAGCACGATAATATGATAGCAAGATTTTTCACCTCTATGTGAAGATATTAAACTGACGATTCCAACAAGATCATATGAAGACAATACATCTATTAGGGATAATGATTTCAAAGTGAAACAAATTCATTCAAGTTAATATGGTTGATTTGTTCATCAAGTCTCTACCAAAGATGTTATAAATAGAATTCTATTTAAGGTGAATGTCTATATTTAGAGAGATTCTAGGGTTTTATTACTTGGTAGCTAAGTCACCATCTCCCTATAAATAGGGGGTTCTATTCCATTGTAATTTATCCAAAAATCAATAGGAATTCTCTCTCTCTCCCTACTTTTCTATGTAATGCTCTTCTTCTTCTTTTATTATTATTATTTCATAAATTTTCATATTTACTTGTCACTTTAAGCATATCAAGAGAAAAATAATTTATTTTTCATGTTTTGCCCTTAGTACTAATTGGTCATTTCAAATTATTTTTCAAATCCATTAAGACTATACACTAATTAATATGGTTATCATAGTAAATTATGCACTTTATTTATTATTTTTTAAAGGGTGTGCAAAGTCAATAGTAGATAAGTAAAAATAAACGTAGGAAGTAATATATGTATAATTTATTTATAATATGTGTATAATTGTGTATTATCTATGTTTACCAGCTAGAAAAAATAAATAGCGAATACAGACCGGCTATTCGTGTAAAAATCCCTTCATTAAATTAGTAAATTAAACTTGCAAGATCCAAAATAGAATTTGGTTATAAGTTTAGGTAAAAATTGCACGCGGCGCCCTATTTGGACGCTCCCTTTTAACCTGTAGTCGTTTTGTCTTTTTGTTTGCATCCGTACCCATTTTTTCACATAACTTCAGCCCACGGGGCTAAAGTGTTTCTTTTGTACTGGACAACTTAAGCTGGAAATAGCCTAAGTATTTATTTTATTACTGGACAACTTAACCTGGAAACGGCCTAAGTGTTTATTTGATAACTGGACAACTTAAGCTGGAAGCGGCCTAAGTGTTTATTTTATAACTGGACAACTTAAGCTGGAAACGGCCTAAGTATTTATTTTATAACTAGACAACTTAAGCTGGAAACGGCCTAAGTGTTGGACAACTTAAGCTGGAAACGACCTAAGTGTTTATTTTATAACTGGACAACTTAATAAAAACGACCTAAGTGTTATCTTATAACTGGACAACTTAAGCTGGAAATGGCTTAAGTAAACTTAAGCTCTTGAGCATAACTAAATCTTCAGCTGAAGTTTTCCAGTACAAAAGAAACATTCCAGCCCCGTGGGCTGAAGTTATATGAAAAAGTGGGTACGGATGCAAACAAAATGATAACTGGTTAAAATGTGACATAAAAATGGGTACGGCTGCAAATGCCCCCAAGTTTAGTAAATGAAGGAGGTTTTGGGTTAGCATTTAAAGAGGGAATTTGTTACACCATATTGATTATTATCATTTGTGATCACATAATTGTACAAGAACAAAACGGGCTAAACCATATTAATTGGGCCTAAACCCTAAAGCCTTATCTTGTGGACCAGTTAGATGTGTCAAAATAGGCTAACATAGCCTAGATTTGACGGGCCAAAAGCTTAAGTGGTTAGGGGCATTTGTATCTATACCCATTTTTTGTATCATATTTTAAACTGTGTCCGTTTTGCAAAAAAATAGCAAGCGTACACACTTTTTCACATAACTTCAGCACACGGGGCTGAAGTAGCAAAGACAATTACACAAAACTTCAGTATTTTAGTAGTCGGGCCTGAAGTTCAGCTCTAGAGCTGAAGTTTAATTTTATAAGTTTTGTTTAGTAACCGCGAAACTTCAGCTCTAGAGCTGAAGTTTGCCAGTTATAAAATAAAAATTTCAGCTTTAGAGCTCAAGTTTTTGTTTAGTAACCCGAAGACTTCAGTTTTAGCACTGAAGTTTTCAAGTTATAAAATAAAAAACTTCAGCTATAAAGCTGAAGTCTTTTTGCACATAGGGATTTGCCTTCCTTTTTTTAGTTTTTCTTTTTCCCTCACCTTTAGGTATGCCCTGCAATATTTAATCTAGTACGCAACAGAGGCCTTGCTGATTTTAATTTTTAGCTGCTAATGTTAATTTTTGTTGCTCTTCTCCGATTCATAGCTTCAGAAAGCGAAACACTCCAACAAGTGATCTAGAAAGATCCAAATGGGGGAAATACCCAGAAATTCATTATCAAGTAGGCAAGTACTAAAGTTTTTTTTCTAGTCAGTTGACGATTAAAACAAATTGGATATCATTCTAGTAAAATCCATCCATGTCAGCCTTCATTTATCTTTTTCCTGGTAGAATTGGAATATGGATTCGATGGAATCAGGAGGAAGGAAAAAGAAAATGAAAGAGGAGAAGGGGAGGAGAAACAGAGCTACATGTTAAAAAGGGGCTTTAGAGGAGAAAGGAAGGAGAACGGAAGCTGAAATTTTTTAAAAAGTGGGTACGGGTGCAAACAAAAAGATAAAGCGGCTACAGATTAAAAATAGCCGCCCAAATAGGACGCCCCATGCAATTTTTTTATCGTGGTTAGGACAAGATGGCCTTTCAAGAAGGAGGCATCTGAATTTGTAAAAATTGCACAGGGCGACCTATTTGATCGCCCCCATTTAACATGTACCCATTGTTTTAAAAACTTTTAACTTGTACATATATTTTAAACTTCACCTCTCTTTCTCCTCCTTCTTCTCCTCCTTAATTTTCTGTTTTCTTCTTCTACAACGATGACTTCAACATTGCTCTCTTTGATTAATGAAGTTAAAGCAAATATATTGAGGACTTCTATTTAGATTATTATAATATTAAAAATTAGTTTCCTCATTGTCTGGAAACACAACTCTGTGAGGACTGAGGAATGATATGGTCATACCATTGATCAGAAAAAGGCACCAATTTTTATTCAACAAAAAAACAGCAACATGAAAATCAAATATGTTGTAATATAGATAACACATAGCAACCGTAAAGAAAACGGAGAAACTGATCATCAGCGATCAGAGATACAAATGTTAAAAAAGAAAAGTTTTCGAAAACGAAGTAACATAACAACAAAGCATTTATTTTGCAATAAAAATAGAACGCAAAATCGGATGCATGATCACAATACAGTTAATTAGATATAACGGTATCTTCTTGGTGTCCTGAGCTGAAGTTAATTAGACAAAAACTTAGCAGCTCTACAGCTGAAGTTTTCCAGTTACAACACAAAAATTTCAGCTTAGCAGCTCTACAGCTGAAGTTTTCCAGTTACAACATAAAAATTTCAGCTCAAGAGCTGAAATTTTTGTGTTGTAACTGGAAAACTTCAGCTCTTGTGTCACTTTTAATTTATGTTCGCTTTGTAAAAACAATTACAAGAGTACCCGTTTTTGCGCATAACTTTGCATACGGGGCTGAAGTAGCAAAGGCAATCACGCAAAACTTCAACACTCTAGTAACCGAGCCTGAAGTTCAGCTCTAGAGCTGAAGTTTTTATTTTGTAACTAGCGAACTTCAGCTCTAGAGCTTAAATTTTTATTTTGTAACTGGCGAACTTCAACTCTAGAGCTAAAGTTTTTGTTTTGTAACTGGCGAGAGCTGAAGTTTTTATTTTGTAACTGACGAACTTCAACTTTAAAGCTGAAGTTTTTATTTTTGTAACTGGAGAACTTCAGCTCTCCATTAACACGAAAGAATATTCCCAATCCACAACGGGGTTATGCTTTTGGATATTCCTCTTTGTCAATTGTCACGTTGATCAGATGCGTCCTCAACAGTTGAATTTCCTCCAAATCTTCCCATGCTTAATGTTTTTTTAATAATTTTCCTTGGCGATCAAGGCATAAATGAATACAAAAGGAAAAAAACATGAAGACTTAAAATATACCTAATTCGATATTAAGCAACCTATCAACTTTATCTCTCTAGTTTTCCTACGTCATGTTAACTTCATACTATTATTTTAATGCCAAAAAGGAAATAGAATAAAATCTAAAGAAAGGAATATCACTATTTTCTGAAATCTCTACCATCACTGCAAGAATGAGAGGAGAAGCGTACGGAAGTTGGATCAACTCATACTCAAAAGCAGAGGTTAAAAGCACGATTTTGTTATCTTAAAACTAAAGCAGCGTTGCTACTGAAGATAAATATCAGTTTTGTTTTGTAACTCGAAGAAGAAAACGAAGGAGGAGAAAAGGGATGAAGTTATTTAAAAAGATGGTACAAGTTAAAAAAATTTAAAACAATGAATATAAATTAAATGGGGGCGACCAAATAAGACATTCCGTGCAATTTTTACTCCAAGAAGTGGCTGTAAAATGGAAGCCCAACTCAGTAGGGTAGTTGGGTAGGACGGGCGTCAACCCTTCAATAGATATTAGGAAAAAACAGTTACCGTTCCCAAAAATAGTAGCTGATAAAATGTGTATTTCTTATATATTAATATATAATATACATATTTTTATACATAATATATTTTTTACATATTTGGCTAGAGAATGTAATAATTTTTTAACGACCGGCCAAATGAGCATTTTGTCCAAATTGTCGGTAAACTAAAGCATAATACAGCAATACCATTATACCCAGTATAGTTTTACAATTGGGATACGGGAAGGATGGTGTGGTGCAGACCTCATCATACCCAGTATAATTTCACAAATGAGATACGGAAAAGATAGTGTGGTGCAAACTTTACTCCTACCTTATAAAGATAAAAATGTTGTTTTTATAAACTTTCGACTAAAAAAAATATAATTACATCAGTTTAGAAAAGGAATTATAGTAAAGAAGAATTCATACAAGTAGAAGCAGTAACCACTACCAAAAAAATAAGATAATTGAAGCAAAAGAAATTACGGATAATATTAGCAAACTAAAAATAAGAAATCCAAGAATACACTGTAACTACAGGTGTAAAGAAACGATACAGGTAGAGTTGGTTAATAAATGAGGGCCTAATTGCAAGTCGGATATGCTAGGAAGAACCTTAAGATTGCTCTACTGCCACGCCAATTCGCCAAAGGGAGTAAAAGTTACTCCCATCCTCAACTCAGTAGTGTATGGGTCTAAATTTGAATAATCATAATCGAGTACGATAAACGACGAAATTCTCGTAGCTCGACATCTTGCAGGGGATAACCTATAGGCGAACAAGAGACTGTACGACTCTTGCAGTAGTACATGTCCATTAGGGAACAATAAAAAAAGGAAAGTATTCGTTCTTATACCATATAAGAAATTATATTACCAAATATGTTCATAGTTTGTATATTACCCTTCATGCTAATAGTGTTTCTACAAAACATAGACAATGCATTAATTAAGGAATCAATGTAGCTGTACCATTCCTTATTTAGGCGCGCTAAAATTGGGGAATTAAATATTCTTCCAGATCTTCCGCAATCACGCACATTCATAATTATCGTCGGCTTCATTTCAAATTTTTCGTACTATGTTTTTGCGATACGCTCTGTTACAACCTTTTTTCTAATTTCACAAATCAAAAACGACTAAATCTTCTACAATTTTTCTGCAACAAATGCAATTACGTCCAAAATCCAAATTATGCTATATCTGAATGGGAATTGGATATGGGGACTTAGAGAATTTCAGGTCGATGGCATTGTAGTCGATGAGGATGCGAGTTATAATCTATTGATTTCTATAATAGCACATCAATTAATCGATACATCCGAAAAAATAATAGAAATCAAATACATTGTCAACGAGCATTGCCCTCCAATGAAAATTAGGAACGATATGGGTGTTCGTGTATACATGGAGACGAAAAAGGAAATTGAAAACTTAGAATCATATCCGCTGTGTATAATTGTTCGCGATTTCAATATGGAATTGAGTATCACCAATGAGAACACAACTGCGTCTTTGTCATTTGATCCAATAGCGTTCCGTTAGATAGGAACATATTTGATAAATACTGATAACTCTCGGATAGAGTATTAGAACGAAAAGATCCATTAGATAATGAACTGTTGGTTCTAAGCCATCTCTGATGATTAATCAACAATTCGAAGTGCTTTTCTTGCGTATTCTTGATAAACCAGCGTTTATATATAGATGTAGGAGGGTCTGTTTGGGAAGTAAGAAGCCCCTTTGACATCTCTTCATCTGCAAATAATTCTCGATGTGAAAACACAGAGCCAAGGGGCGGATCTTTGAATAGGAAAAAGAGTGGATCTGCAGGGTCCCAAATGAATTGGCTTATTCGAAAAGTGTGTGATGTTAGTTTTTCTATGAAATTCTAGTTGTATGTCAATGTACTACACTTTATCTACAAATAAACTACATATCAGAGTGTGTATATATATATATATATATATATATATATATATATATATATATATATATCACTATGTCTATGTATTTTCATAATATGTATAAAATTTCTACATTTATTCTATAATAAAACCACATATCATTTGAAAAACTAATATGAAATACATAATTTCAACCTTTCTGCAAATTATCTACAAAATTTATACAAACTGTTCATAACAGTATTTATATTTGTTTTCATGCAGGTTCGTCTGGAACACTAAAGTTACTTGATATGTCAACATATTCGATTATAGAGGAATATGAAAGTATAATAATAACAGATAGTACATCAAGTTCTATTGAAGTAGGACAAGTATACCAAGACAAGGAAACAATTGCAACTGCAATGTAGCACTATTCTGTCATACACAAGTTTCAATTTAGGGTTAAAAGATCTAGTGCTAGAAGGTATGAACATATAAATGATTAAAGTTTTTTTTTTCTAGTTTTGCAGTTTATTCGTAATTTTTTACTTCTTCAGTTTTTTCTTGTGATAATGTTTATCAGAATTGTAGATGAATTGTAGTTATGTTGTATATAGATTGTATAAAGTGATCGTTTAAGCTAAAACAGTTTTTTCTTTTTAAATCTATATTTTCAACCAGTGTTTAATTATTTTTAATTTGTAGCTACTGGCTGATATGTGTTGGTTAAAAGTGTACATGACACTTCAAGGCAAATAGCATAAATGATTCTACAATGTTCAAGATAAGAAATTTCAACAGCCAACACACTTTAATGGACAATACATTCATACAATGCACCTACTATTATGTAGTTGGTAGCATGGTTATTCAAAAATATTTTAATCCTAAAACAATTTACACACCAAAAGATATGCAATTTGACATGTTTTCCGAACACATCGTGAATCTGACCTACATGCAAGTTTGGAGAGCAAAGGCAAGGGCTTTATAGTTTTTGAGAGGTTATCGTGCTGACTCCTACAACAAATTGCCTAGTTATTTATATATTCTAGGGAAGACTTATCTGGGGTCTGTAGTTAAATTGAAGAATACGGATGATGACTGCTTCTTGTATGTATTTGTTACGATTTGTACTTCAATCAGTGCTTGGGAATATTATAGGTCAGTTGTAATAGTTGATGTGACCTTCTTAAAGTCAGCATACAGGGGAATAATGCTAACTGCTAGTACATTGGATGCAGCAGGTATTGAAGGTTTATTGTAGAACTATTGTAGCTTGTATGTTTTTTGTAGTACTTGCAGATACATTGTAGATATATTGTAGAAAAGTTGTAGTTTGTGTGTGTGTGTGTGTGTATATATATATATATATATATGTGTGTGTGTGTGTGTGTGTGTTCTTCTGCATTTTTCCTGTAGCCAATTAATTGCTTTTTGCCACATAACGTAGGTACCATATTACCATTTCATCAAATATTATCTGTTGTTTCTCATAATCTATGTCTTGTGTATAGTTTATTATTATATCTTTGTCACTTGTTTCTCCTATTTTAGTCTGACTCATTTTCTTCTTCACTTGTTATATTTGATTCAATTATTTCATCTTCACTAGAAAAGTTATCCGTATCTATTTCTTGCTTAACTATATCTATATCTATAAATTCATCATTATCTAACTGAATTTCTTTTATTTGTTTTTGTCTAGGTTCTTTGCATTCTGTGGATATGTGTCCTATTTTTCCACAATTATAACATTTACATTTTTTAGGATTCCTTTTGAAATAATTTCTATATTTTCTTTTATTTATATATCTTCGTTTTTTGTTATTATTTGTAAAATTCCTTAAATTGTAATTTCTTCTAATGTATTTCTTATTTCTTTTCTTGTAGTGTTTTCTTATTTGTCTAGGGTATTTTTTACTACATCCGTATTTACTTGGTTTATCTTTTGCACAACATAATTGTATATCTGATTTTAATAAATTTCTAAGATTTGTTGCTTGAGTACATCTATCATTTATCCAATTTCTTACATATTCTATCCTAGTTCCTAAGGTGTCTATTGATTTAGCTTCTATTTTATAATCTTTAAATGCTAATAAATTAGTTGGATATGGTAATTTATGTAGGAATAAGTCTAAGATCATAGGTTTCTCATTATTATTAAATCTTCCTTTATGAAAATAATTACTAAATTCACATACATATTCTTCATAGTAGCATAAATCACAAATAACTAAATTTAATAGATTATTTCTTGCTTTTTCTATATTTTTACAAATCATTGAATTTTCTGCTCCTGGCGTGCTAAATTCGGCTGTAATTGATATTACAAATTTTTGAAGTATTTTACTCACATCTGTTGTAGGCTGTGCATTAGCATCTGTAGCTGCATGTAATGCTTTTATCATTTCTTCTCCTAAATTTTCATACCATTCTTTAACATTTCCTACTAAGGTGGTTACAATATATTGTCCTACTTTATCTATGGGTAATTTTGTTTCTAAAATTGTTTTCTCTGTTTTTGCTGACCATTTTTGTATTTCTTTAGTTATATCTTCAGAGCAGTCTAAGTCTAAAAAAGAGTTAGTATTTTCTCCTGTAGATGTTTTTACCATTTCTGCTATTCCTCTTATTAATCTTGATCCCCATATTTTATCGTTCCTATGTTGTTTTGAATAATCTGTTTTTTCATAATAACTTCTTTTTTTATAGTTTTTATCTCTTCCTGTTGCGACATTTGTATAAAATCCTTTTCTATTTTCTAGGCCATCTGGTTTAGTCATATTTATATGATTTGTTATTATATCTTCATCTTTAATTGTATCTTTTAAATTATTAGTTTCTATATATAATTTATTTGTTTTCTTTATCAAGTCAGTATATGTATCCGAAGTGCTATCTTCGTCTATATTAATATCCGAATCATTTTCCATTTTATTTATTACTTCTACTAATTTCTTATCAGTTTTTTCTTCTTCTGAACCTATATTTGTTGTTGTATCTGAATCTAATCTATTTCTAGATATTTCAGGGTCAGAGTTTATTGTTTGTTTTTTCTTTTTAAATACATGTTTTTCTAATATTTGTATTCTTTTATCCATTTTATCTAATTTTTCAAAAATATCTTTCATGGTCACCTTTTTCTTTCTCATATTTTTTCTTTTAGTGATTTCATAACTGGTTGTACTACTATCACTATTATTGTTATATGATTCGCTATTATTTTCTTCATTATTTTCTCTGGTTAATCTTACTATTTGTTCTAAAGGTGATTCTATAATATTATCTTGTTTTTGCATAAGTCTATAATTATCATTTAGCTTAATAAATATTCTATTCAAATTTGACATTTCTTTTATTTTGTTATTTTCCATATATGTAATTTTTACATATTCTCCTCTTTTCATAATTCTTCTTTTATTTTTTCAGTAGTTAATGGTACTTTAATTGGCATCCATCCTAATCCTGGTATATTAACATAGCCAGTTTTATTTATAGGTTCTTTTTCTTTTTTATTATTTTCTTGTAATATTCTTAATTTTATATTTTTAATTTCTGTTTCTATATTTTCTATCCTTTTTCTTATTTCTTTTATCTGTTCTAATGTTACTTTATTTGATTCTAAAATATTATTATTTATTATTTCTATTTAATATTTATGGCTTCCATTTTAACCATCACTTAGGTAGTCTTCAGTAGATACTGAGGTAGTAGTGTCATCTCTATGTTCCATATTTTCTAACTATTTGATGTATACCTAAATATTCTATTCCTAACTTTAAGTGTGTTAAAAATTTTCCAAAGTTATTCTCTAATTGATGCAAATAAGGAGTAGTTGCTAATCCAATCTGGAAAGTAATAGGATATGTTTCCATTAATTTTCTTGTAACATTAGCAAATTCTATGTCTCCAGTATAAACAAGTATTTTATTGTAAGCATACAAACAAGCATTTAAATCCATGTCAAAATAATTAATAAGGCAAAATTAATTCAAATTTTTGACAAGTCCAAATTTTTTAATAAGGCAAGTTTTTAGGACGATAATGATAATACCAATATGATACTGAGGCTCTGATACCAAAAGGGAAGGGGACGGAATAACAGTGGGCTAAAGGTACAATATCAGTAGCAGTAAGTAAAGCAGGTAAGGATCCCAAGCCAATTTAAGCACCACAACACCGCAAAACGGCCACCTGCCTGGAGCGGATAAAGTGCATGGCTAAATCCACTTTAGCTTTAAATACTTGCTGTTATTAAACCTTTAAACATGTGTTATGCCGAACTCCCGGTGTTCACAGGATCATTATCATTTTAGTATTATTACTACTTTCCTAAAATCTTGCCAAAGAAAATTTAGCTAGTCATAGTATTACGTACCTTATTTTGCTCCATTATTTCCTTAGTTGATGCTAGATTTTTGCAAGGATAAGAGTATGTGAGAGAGAGTGTTTTTCAAAGAGGGAGAATTTTATTATACAAGAGTAAGAAGAGCTGATAACTCCTCTCTAAATTACAAACCTTTACATATATAGGCAAGGAATGAATACTACACTATCAAGACAAAAGAAACTCTTCCTAATAAGACTAAAATCTATCCTAAAAATACTACACTTCTTGAAATAATACATGACTAAAAAACAAAACTTTTAATCAATACTAAAAAACAAAACTCTTAATCAAGACTATAAAACAAAATCATTAATCAAAACTAAAAAAAAAAACTAAAAAACAAAAACATTGGAAAATGTTAGCCTAAATACTACATTTGTCTTGATACTTGTTTGCAAGACTTATACGAAAGTTTAGTCTTCACTTTTCTTGTCTTCAATTTGCTTGTCTTCTTCTTCTTTTTCTTTTGCCATAGTTGGTGGAAGATAAACCTTGGGAATGTCTTCTTTTTGATTGCAATATTTGCAATGGTGTAGGTTGAATAAATCCTTTAGTTGTTGACATAGTAGATATTTTGTTTTTTCTGTCAGCTGCTTTGGATATGTTCTTAATGCATTAGTTGTTGGTGTAGCTTCCCAATTTGCCAGGGTAGTGATCCATCTTGGTAGTTCTTCTATGTCTTTTGTTGTCTTGGCATTTGAGTAGATAATTGTGCTATTTTTGCTGTTGTAGATCCACTTTCCTCCTTCTTCATAGCTGCTTATTAGCTCTTGAATAATGACTTTGGTCATAATAGCTCTTTTGTTTTGTAGAAATTCTACTATTTCCTGAATGGTTAAATCAGGTTGTTCCATAGGTTCTTCACACATAATTGTTCTTGTTAGTCCTAGCTTCACTGCTGTGATAGAATGATATATTTCTTGTGGTGTAACTTCGCAGGGTGCCGAATAGATCCTAATAAATATTAAGTCTGCTTTAGTAATTCCCAAGTATTTTTTTACTACTTGGTATAGTTCTGGTATATATTGTAGGTTATCTCCATCTTGTGTATACACTGCATGCAATAGTCCATAGTTATAAATGGTTTGTACTAATTTTGGATCTGATTTATTTAGGGCAATTAATTTATTATATCCTTTCAAAGGTTTAGTTTGCCATCCAATTAAATTTTCTGGGTTAAAGTCTGGTGATTGTATATTTTTATTTAGGTAATTGGCAACTTGTATAAACTGGTTGAGGTAATTGTATATCCGTTGTACAAATTGGTTTTGTGTAGGTTTTTTGGTAATTTCGCTGTAGGTATTTGTTTGGGGTTTTGGTAGTTGGTAAATAAAGTCTGTCCTTTTTGGAGTAGGTTGTTCTGGTCTAAGTTGGATATTGAAAGGTTTAAGTTTTTTGGCCTGGTGGGTAGTAATTTCTATTCCTTTTCCTTTATCTTTTTTGTCATATTTTTCTTGGCTAATTGTTATTTCTTTAAATTCTTGCAGGTCTATTTCTTCTTTTTTGCTATCTTCCATTTGACTAATTCTGCTTTCCAGCTTTTCAATATTTTTTTCCATACCTTGTAATTTTTGTAATATGTCTTGCAATAGCTTTTGTACTATTTCCCCTTGTTCAGGTTGTACCTGTCAATCATAATAAAATGCTTCTTTATAAACTCATAGCTATTCCTGTATCATATGTCTAGATAAAAAATCTGCAATAAAATTGTCTTTAGTACTGATTAGTTCAATATCAAAATTAAATAAAGATATTTGACATACTATATTTCTAATATTTCTGGTAGTAATTGATTGATTTTTTAAATCCTTTGTTAACCAAAATTTAACTTGGGTATTATCTATTCTTAATATAAAATGTGTATGTGCTATATATATTTCATGCTATGAAGCTGATATTTGCAGAAGTTTGCTACTGTGTTTGGCTTGAAAGAAACTCCAGAATATTCACAAATATGTCAAAGTGTGTTAGCCAATTGCTTAGAAATACTGCCTACATTTGTCATGTTAGAAGTCATATTGAGTTTAGCCTACAATTTCAACAGGTTCACTGTAATTAGAAATGGAGGCATTGTATAGGAGTAGGAGAGGAGCTTCTTATTGATAATTAGCTGTGCTAGCTGATTATGGATTTGTAATGACTTATCATTGGTGATTAATAAAAGAAAGTTAATTACCAAAAAAATAACGCTTTTAATACGCTCAATAATTCCTTTCTATTTATTTCCCATTTTGTCTCATTTTCTTTGAAAGTTCCTGAGTTGAATGATGTAATATGTTGTGTGTTATTTTCCATATTTACATATGTTAACATACTTCCAAAAGCATAATCCGATGCATCTGTATAGATTATCCATTTTATTTTTTCATTTATTTCTGGGATTTGTAATTTGGGTAATTTCTTACAATATTCCTTTACTTTCTTCAGGTTTTCTTTATCCTCTATAGTCCATTCAAATACTGTTGTTTTTGTTTTTAATTTCTTTTGTAGTGGTACTAATTTTTCACTTAAATGAGGTACATAATTTCTAATTTGATTTACTAATCCTAAAAGACTTTGTAACTGTTTCTTTTCTTTCAATTCTTCCATATGTTCTGCAATCTTTTTTAATATATGTTCTTGCATCTCTACACCATTTCTATCTATCTTTATCCCTAAAAATTCTATTTTATTCCTTAATATTTCTGCTTTCTTTTCACTTAGAGCTATTCCTGCATCTTTTATTATTTTCTTAAATCTTTTTAATAAATTTATATGATCTTCCTTCGTTTTAGTGAATAATAATATGTCATCTATATATACAATAATTCCATCTATATTTCCAAGATATGTATCCATAAATTTTTGAAAATATCCTGGGGAATTTTTAAATCCAAAGGGTAATACATTCCATTCATAAAATCCATTGGGTATTGAGAAGGCTGTTAAATGTCTATATTCTTCTATTATTTTAATATGATAGAATCCTGATTTACAATCAAATTTACTGAACCATTCATAACCTTTTACTTTATTTAATATTACTGCTTTATTTGGTATTGGATAATTTAATGTTTCTGTCTTTTTATTTAAGTCTTTATAGTCTATTACCATTCTAGATTTTCCTCTTTTTTGTTCACTGTGTTTCATTATTATGAATGCTGGACTACTATGTTTAGATTCACTAGATCTAATAAAATTTCCTTTTAATAATTCTGTTATATGTAATTTAAATTGAACCATATCTTCTTCAGTATATTTCATAGGTTTTTTATAGACTAAATCATCCTCTTTTAGTAATCTAATTGGTATTTGGGTTTTGTGTTTTTGCCAAAATTTTAATGGGTCTTCACTAAATACTTCTTTAAATTCGTTAGTTAATTCTTCTTCAATACTAATCTCACTTATTTGTAATTTATTATTTTTACTTTTACAAGGTAGTGATTGTTTAATTTTACTATCTCCTTTAATCCAAGGTATTAGTTCACTTTGTTTATCCAAGGTTCTTTTAGCTATTATTTTTTGCTTGCAAGGGGTAGTTAATAATAAATAATTTCTTGTGATTGTAAAGGGTTCATAATTTTTTAAGAATTTTTTATAACCTAATATTATATCATGAAATATTTCCTCACATGGGTATAATTCATTTAGTACTAGTTCTTTATCCCATATTTGTAATGTTATATTTGTAGCTTTGTGTCGGACTAGATTTTCTTCTTGGTTAAATCCAGCAATTATAATTGGATTTTTTAATTCCTTCCAATATTCTTCTGGTAATACTTTTCTTCTACATATATTAGTTCCAGCTCCTGTATCTATATATGCTGTATAATATCTACTGTTATATCCTTCACATTTTACTTTAATTAAGATATGTATTTCTTCATGACTCATATACTTTCTTTTATTATATTTATAGCATTAATTGTTTCTCTTTTTATATTAATTGTTATTGTATTAACTGTTATTTCTAATTCTGATTCTGTTAGATTCCATGGTTCTACCATATTTAACCATTTAATTCCTAGTATAATTTCTGGTTCATTATCCATTATTTCTAGATTTATGTTGAATAATAATCCTTCTATTTCTATTGGGCTATTTATTTTTCCCATACTTGTTACTTCTTGTTGTGTAATGAAATTAGTATATGTATGATTACTTTCTTCTATTTTGTCAATCTCACTTATTAGTTGTTTAGCTATATAATTTTCTCCTGCATTAGTAGCAATTAAGATTGGTACTAGTATTCTTATTCCATTTCTTATTATTCTTCCTTTTATATAATATTGGTTTTCGTAATATTGGTCCGATATATTTTTCCTAATTCGAGGTATTATCATTTTAGTATTATTACTACTTTCCTAAAATCTTGCCAAAGAAAATTTAGCTAGTCATAGTATTACGTACCTTATTTTGCTCCATTATTTCCTTAGTTGATGCTAGATTTTTGCAAGGATAAGAGTATGTGAGAGAGAGTGTTTTTCAAAGAGGGAGAATTTTATTATACAAGAGTAAGAAGAGCTGATAACTCCTCTCTAAATTACAAACCTTTACATATATAGGCAAGGAATGAATACTACACTATCAAGACAAAAGAAACTCTTCCTAATAAGACTAAAATCTATCCTAAAAATACTACACTTCTTGAAATAATACATGACTAAAAAACAAAACTTTTAATCAATACTAAAAAACAAAACTCTTAATCAAGACTATAAAACAAAATCATTAATCAAAACTAAAAAAAAAAACTAAAAAACAAAAACATTGGAAAATGTTAGCCTAAATACTACATTTGTCTTGATACTTGTTTGCAAGACTTATACGAAAGTTTAGTCTTCACTTTTCTTGTCTTCAATTTGCTTGTCTTCTTCTTCTTTTTCTTTTGCCATAGTTGGTGGAAGATAAACCTTGGGAATGTCTTCTTTTTGATTGCAATATTTGCAATGGTGTAGGTTGAATAAATCCTTTAGTTGTTGACATAGTAGATATTTTGTTTTTTCTGTCAGCTGCTTTGGATATGTTCTTAATGCATTAGTTGTTGGTGTAGCTTCCCAATTTGCCAGGGTAGTGATCCATCTTGGTAGTTCTTCTATGTCTTTTGTTGTCTTGGCATTTGAGTAGATAATTGTGCTATTTTTGCTGTTGTAGATCCACTTTCCTCCTTCTTCATAGCTGCTTATTAGCTCTTGAATAATGACTTTGGTCATAATAGCTCTTTTGTTTTGTAGAAATTCTACTATTTCCTGAATGGTTAAATCAGGTTGTTCCATAGGTTCTTCACACATAATTGTTCTTGTTAGTCCTAGCTTCACTGCTGTGATAGAATGATATATTTCTTGTGGTGTAACTTCGCAGGGTGCCGAATAGATCCTAATAAATATTAAGTCTGCTTTAGTAATTCCCAAGTATTTTTTTACTACTTGGTATAGTTCTGGTATATATTGTAGGTTATCTCCATCTTGTGTATACACTGCATGCAATAGTCCATAGTTATACATGGTTTGTACTAATTTTGGATCTGATTTATTTAGGGCAATTAATTTATTATATCCTTTCAAAGGTTTAGTTTGCCATCCAATTAAATTTTCTGGGTTAAAGTCTGGTGATTGTATATTTTTATTTAGGTAATTGGCAACTTGTATAAACTGGTTGAGGTAATTGTATATCCGTTGTACAAATTGGTTTTGTGTAGGTTTTTTGGTAATTTCGCTGTAGGTATTTGTTTGAGGTTTTAGTAGTTGGTAAATAAAGTCTGTCCTTTTTGGAGTAGGTTGTTCTGGTCTAAGTTGGATATTGAAAGGTTTAAGTTTTTTGGCCTGGTGGGTAGTAATTTCTATTCCTTTTCCTTTATCTTTTTTGTCATATTTTTCTTGGCTAATTGTTATTTCTTTAAATTCTTGCAGGTCTATTTCTTCTTTTTTGCTATCTTCCATTTGACTAATTCTGCTTTCCAGCTTTTCAATATTTTTTTCCATACCTTGTAATTTTTGTAATATGTCTTGCAATAGCTTTTGTACTATTTCCCCTTGTTCAGGTTGTACCTGTCAATCATAATAAAATGCTTCTTTATAAGCTCATAGCTATTCCTGTATCATATGTCTAGATAAAAAATCTGCAATAAAATTGTCTTTAGTACTGATTAGTTCAATATCAAAATTAAATAAAGATATTTGACATACTATATTTCTAATATTTCTGGTAGTAATTGATTGATTTTTTAAATCCTTTGTTAACCAAAATTTAACTTGGGTATTATCTGTTCTTAATATAAAATGTGTATGTGCTATATATATTTCATAGTATAATAACGCTTTTAATACGCTCAATAATTCCTTTCTATTTATTTCCCATTTTGTCTCATTTTCTTTAAAAGTTCCTGAGTTGAATGATGTAATATGTTGTGTGTTATTTTCCATATTTACATATGTTAACATACTTCCAAAAGCATAATCCGATGCATCTGTATAGATTATCCATTTTATTTTTTCATTTATTTCTGGGATTTGTAATTTGGGTAATTTCTTACAATATTCCTTTACTTTCTTTTGTAGTGGTACTAATTCTAAAATATTGTAAGAAATTACCCAAATTACAAATCCCAGAAATAAATGAAAAAATAAAATGGATAATCTATACAGATGCATCGGATTATGCTTTTGGAAGTATGTTAACATATGTAAATATGGAAAATAACACACAACATATTACATCATTCAACTCAGGAACTTTCAAAGAAAATGAGACAAAATGGGAAATAAATAGAAAGGAATTATTGAGCGTATTAAAAGCGTTATTATACTATGAAATATATATAGCACATACACATTTTATATTAAGAACAGATAATACCCAAGTTAAATTTTGGTGAACCAAGGATTTAAAAAATCAATCAATTACTACCAGAAATATTAGAAATATCGTATGTCAAATATCTTTATTTAATTTTGATATTGTACTAATCAGTACTAAAGACAATTTTATTGCAGATTTTTTATCTAGATATATGATACAGGAATAGCTATGAGCTTATAAAGAAGCATTTTATTATGATTGACAGGTACAACCTGAACAAGGGGAAATAGTACAAAAGCTATTGCAAGACATATTACAAAAATTACAAGGTATGGAAAAAAATATTGAAAAGCTGGAAAGCAGAATTAGTCAAATGGAAGATAGCAAAAAAGAAGAAATAGACCTGCAAGAATTTAAAGAAATAACAATTAGCCAAGAAAAATATGACAAAAAAGATAAAGGAAAAGGAATAGAAATTACTACCCACCAGGCCAAAAAACTTAAACCTTTCAATATCCAACTTAGACCAGAACAACCTACTCCAAAAAGGACAGACTTTATTTACCAACTACCAAAACCCCAAACAAATACCTACAGCGAAATTACCAAAAAACCTACACAAAACCAATTTGTACAACGGATATACAATTACCTCAACCAGTTTATACAAGTTGCCAATTACCTAAATAAAAATATACAATCACCAGACTTTAACCCAGAAAATTTAATTGGATGGCAAACTAAACCTCTGAAAGGATATAATAAATTAATTGCCCTAAATAAATCAGATCCAAAATTAGTACAAACCATGTATAACTATGGACTATTGCATGCAGTGTATACACAAGATGGAGATAACCTACAATATATACCAGAACTATACCAAGTAGTAAAAAAATACTTGGGAATTACTAAAGCAGACTTAATATTTATTAGGATCTATTCGGCACCCTGCGAAGTTACACCACAAGAAATATATCATTCTATCACAGCAGTGAAGCTAGGACTAACAAGAACAATTATGTGTGAAGAACCTATGGAACAACCTGATTTAACCATTCAGGAAATAGTAGAATTTCTACAAAACAAAAGAGCTATTATGACCAAAGTCATTATTCAAGAGCTAATAAGCAGCTATGAAGAAGGAGGAAAGTGGATCTACAACAGCAAAAATAGCACAATTATCTACTCAAATGCCAAGACAACAAAAGACATAGAAGAACTACCAAGATGGATCACTACCCTGGCAAATTGGGAAGCTACACCAACAACTAATGCATTAAGAACATATCCAAAGCAGCTGACAGAAAAAACAAAATATCTACTATGTCAACAACTAAAGAATTTATTCAACCTACACCATTGCAAATATTGCAATCAAAAAGAAGACATTCCCAAGGTTTATCTTCCACCAACTATGGTAAAAGAAAAAGAAGAAGAAGACAAGCAAATTGAAGACAAGAAAAGTGAAGACTAAACTTTCGTATAAGTCTTGCAAACAAGTATCAAGACAAATGTAGTATTTAGGCTAACATTTTCCAATGTTTTTGTTTTTTAGTTTTGATTAATGATTTTGTTTTATAGTCTTGATTAAGAGTTTTGTTTTTTAGTATTGATTAAAAGTTTTGTTTTTTAGTCATGTATTATTTCAAGAAGTGTAGTATTTTTAGGATAGATTTTAGTCTTATTAGGAAGAGTTTCTTTTGTCTTGATAGTGTAGTATTCATTCCTTGCCTATATATGTAAATGTTTGTAATTTAGAGAGGAGTTATCAGCTCTTCTTACTCTTGTATAATAAAATTCTCCCTCTTTGAAAAACACTCTCTCTCACATACTCTTATCCTTGCAAAAATCTAGCATCAACTAAGGAAATAATGGAGCAAAATAAGGTACGTAATACTATGACTAGCTAAATTTTCTTTGGCAAGATTTTAGGAAAGTAGTAATAATACTAAAATGATAATGATCCTGTGAACACCGGGAGTTCGGCATAACACATGTTTAAAGGTTTAATAACAGCAAGTATTTAAAGCTAAAGTGGATTTAGCCGTGCACTTTATCCGCTCCAGGAAGGTGGCCGTTTTGCGGTGTTGTGGTGCTTAAATTGGCTTGGGATCCTTACCTGCTTTACTTACTGCTACTGATATTGTACCTTTAGCCCACTGTTATTCCGTCCCCTTCCCTTTTTAAGTTACTAATTTATTATATATTAATTAAATAAATTATGATTAATGTGATTAATTAATGCTAAAAGATAAACTTTTTTAAATATTTCAAAACAATCAAAAAATGAATTAAAATTGACAATAGTTCTAAATTTATCTTACGTACTACACATGTCTCCCTCAGTCGCTGTTATTGGCGCGTGGTCTACGTCACCAACCAACCAAGAAAACGCAAAGGTCTCTCACCCTTTACTCCAGGTTGGAGTCTCCAACATAGTTGCACTGTTTAAAAGGCTCAAAACTTTATTTAACTCCCCCCCAAAAAAAAGAATCAAAATATATTAGACTTGGATTATTTCTAATACAATTAAAGTAAAAACGTATTATATTAATTAATTATAGCTAGTATAACAGTTTATATAAATATAGATATCACAGATTCACACAACAAATCTCTAACTTGTTTGGAATCGAAAAATAATTATCATTGTTTAATTTATATTTAGTTTGTGTCAAAATTATTGTTACTATTATTAAATTGTGTCGAATCAAACATTCACATCAAATATTATGAATGACACTGAGAAAGTATATTACTCCATATAGTGTTCCGCAACTACATGTCTATAAATAGAAAGAGGTATTTATACACGTTTCAAAGAAAGAAAACTCTATTTTTCTCGCTAGTCTTATCAATTCTTCAATTATTTCACGACAAAAAATATCAATCGTACTCATTATTGTCTCTTTGATCCTTTGAGCTTATCTCTTTACTTGCGTCCATTTGACACCAAAATGTAGTGTTCGCAATTATTATGAAGAGTAGCATATTTGTTCACTTTATTCTCGTTATATTCTATTCATTTCATCATTTTTTTTCCCTAGTTCTTTTTCCTTTATTTTTTTGGTTAACGGGATGTATTTCAATAAAGAAAACTATCCGTTAGGACGTAAAAACAATAGTGTACTAATTCCCCCTTAGCGTGACCCTGTTTGTCAATATTAGATTTCATAATTTATTTTGAAAAAAGGGTTCCTGCGATATCTGTCCAAAATACATATGTGACAAATATCGGAAGAATTGCTGTTAAGAATATTATCAAAAATATCCTTCTTAGTGCTCTCTTTTGCCATTAGATCAGCTACTTTGTTGGTCTCCCTGTAGTTGTGCTTCACCACCACAATGTTTAACCTTTGGACGATTGACATGCATTCAGAATTAAATGAGTCAAAGATAAGATTCCCATTGATTAACATTCTAATTACCTCAGTAGAGTCAATGTTTATTTCCAGTGGTATTAGCTGCCTTTCTTCTGCAATTTGCAGCCCTCTCAGAAGTGCTAGGAGCTTAGCCTGAGTGTTAGTGTTGTGCTAGATAGATCCCATGTAGCCCAGGACCCACTTTCCACTTGTATTTCTCAAGACTCCTTTCAGTCCTCCCTTTCCAGGATTCCCCATTGCAGTTTCATCAGTGTTGAGCTTGTAAATATTAATTTGTGGGGGGTATCCATTTAACCCAGATATTTTTATCTTTTGTGGGGGTTGTGTTGATCAGTATGGTTCATATTCAGTTGCTTTTGCTAGAGCAACTTTGGTGCTAACCATATCCTTTCTATTGTTGGACAGATTGTTATTTCTCGATAGCCAAATTTGCCAAAAGCAGAATGGAAGAAGCTCTTCTCAGGTGATGAAGTTGTTGAAAGGTTCTTTCTTGAGTGAGGCCCATGTCTTTGGCCAGTCCCCACCGGTGAAGGATGTGACATGGCTTGGAAGGGTATTGGTGCTTTCTGAGATAATGGATGCCTAGAATAACTTTGAATTTAGTTAGTCAAAGAAAAAATGTGCAGATGTTTCAAGTCCTTGGTTGCAAAAAGTACATGTGGGGTCTAAGTAGATCCCAATATGGTGAAGGAATGCTCCAGTGGGGAGCCTGTCATGGAAGAGTAACCAAAATAAGGACTGAATCTTTTTTTTGGAACTTTTAATTTCCAGATCCACAAGTAACTATTAGTCATGTTTTCAGTTTTTGTTGTTGAAGAATATCCAGAAGGAAATATACTGATTTTGTGGTGCAGGTTCTGTCGACGCCCCCCTTTTTTCCCCTAAAGAAAGCGAAATCGGGTTTACGACATTATAGACAAAACAACTCTTATTTCCTTTTTTAGGAATCCGGTTATGGAATTCGAAGCGCCACCTAATGATTATAGTGCATTATGACACTTTAAAGAAAAGAATAAGATTTGAAAGAAAACCAAAGTTCGGGTAAGGGCTTGAGATTATCTCGAGGGGAAGGTGTTATGCATCCCTCAAGATCCACTAGTGTGGTTCCTGATCATGCTTAATTGTGACTTTAAAGGAGTAGAAGAAAGCAAGTAAGGTTTTCACATAATAGTTACACATAAGTTTAAAACTTTGAAAAGAAAGGAAGAATAAATAGTCTTTAGAAAAGGAGTTGATGCAAAGAAATGAAAAAACTTAAGGAAAAGTATTACAAAAAGAAAAGAAAGGAGGTCCTAGGTATAAATACAATATGGATCACATCAATGCAATACTCAGAACACACTCCTCAGGAGAGGGGTTGCACGTGGTATTAATGCACCAGTCATCATCTCCATATTCTACCCTCCCCAGTCCCCACCCCGTTAAAGTATTTTAGCGTGATTAGTTTCGTTACTTATTGCATGTTATTACCCGTCCCAACCTATCAGTCCTGGGGTATTAGGACTTCTAATCCTAAAGGGGAAGAAAAGGGGTAGAGGCATATATGGATTTTAAAGGACAAAACACTAATTTCGACAAACAAAACAAATAGCAAGTAAAGTGGGTTAACAAGCAAACATGCAAGGCTCACATAAACCCCTTAAATCAGACAACACATAGTTTAGCATGCCTTGCACATACTGATTTGGTTTTTAAATTAAATTTAACGGCAGACGGACCAGTTTAACACATAGAGTTAGATAAAAAGTCTGCATTAGGCAATCCGGATCCAATTGTCAGAAATTTGTCAGAGATTGAGGTATTTTAGACAGGTTATTCAGAAAGCACTGATTTCAGACAAAAGCCTAATGTAGAAGAGTTTAAAACGTAAGATTGAAAATTGCAGAAGTTTAGAGATGTCTTTGAAATAAGCAGAGTTGTTTAAGTGAAAATACAGTACAATTGTAAAGAAGAGTTTTTCGAAAGTGAGAATGTTTTTAAAGGAAAGAGTGAGTTAAAAAAACCTATTTTGAAAGATAGCTTCAAGAGATGAATATAAATTTAGGCAGAAGGTTAAAGGATTGGTTTCAGAATAAAAATGCAAGTTTGGAAAAGTTAAGAACACTACGGATTTATAAGAGTTTTAAAACAAACGGTTTTGGACGAGTTTTATTGAAAACGCTGAAGCCAACTGCCAGGTTATTACTTGCACAGATTAGGCGAGTTTGAACTCCTATAGGTATGATACCTATATCTTGATTTTTTAAGATTTGTTACTATTATTAAACTGGTGAAGGAATGGGTATTCGATTACCCTACTGTTTGCCTAACGTTTATGCATTTTCTATGGACATGATTTCTATATGCAACTTGTTACATGGATATTAAGTCCTATAGGCATGATTTCTAATCATTTGTAATATGAATGAATAATAAATCTTAGGCATGGTATCTAGATGATCGATTTAAAAACGTTGAAAACCTATAGACATGGTATCTAGGTGATTAAAACATTAAATCTATAGGCATGGTATCTACCCTTTTGTGCAATAAAGTAAAATTCCTCACATACCCTTTACTAATACTCCCCGAGTTCTTTTCTTACAAGATTATTACAGAATCAGAAGAAAGAAAGAAAGAAAATAATTAAAAATGCATCACATCCTACAGCTAGATCCGAGTAGCCTAATTCAATCTCGATATCCAATAACATGTGTTTCACCAATTCCGGATACCAGATTTTCAAAGTCTTCTCTTATCCTAAGTGCTTCAGAGTTCCAAGGAGTCTCAAGGGCTCCAGGCAGTGGTTACACTCTGGATATTATAACAGAATAGTGCAGTGTGGAATAGTCAGCCCTCGGGCATCCAAGTTCAGATGGAACTCCAGGGTCCCAAAGCATGGCTTACCAAAGGGGGATAGAACCTAGAAACTAGGAATAAGTGCAAAGTGAGAGAGGGGTTAGGGAGCCATAGCAGGGTGGTCATACCCAACCATGGGCATAGACTGGCACAACCTGACCCTCTGCTTGATCCAAACAATTAAGAGTAGACTTTTATAAGTCAAAATTGGGTCTGGATGGTGATTAGGACACCACTAGATCTGAGTTAAGGCTCAGCATATAAGGGGTAAAGCGAATGGGAACTGATTTGAGTAGAGGTTCAAGAGAACCCGATTCTAAGTCATGAGTGGTAATAATAGAATGACAACATGACTCAGAATTGCACTCACACATAAGAGAGGGTCAAAGGGAAGGGGACTCACATAGAGAAAATTCACAGAAGCACAAGAAAAAATGCATAACAAACTAAGGGTGCAGAAACATAAAGAAAGAGCATAACAGACTTTAAGGTGCAAAACAGAATGAAAGAGAGCATTACAGACTAAAAGGAGCATATAATGGAGAATTCATAACAGAAGAAGGGAAATAAACACATAGTGTAGGGGGGTATTATTTAACTAGAAAGACATACCAGTTGCAATTTTAGTACAGCAAAACAAGCAAAGTAAGTAATCAGCCAGAAAGTCAGCAAAAGCAAACTCAGGACCTTCAGCAAGTATTTGAGAGTTCAAGAGGAACTCAGGAGTATTTCAGACAGTAGAAGAGAGAGGAGCAGAGCACTTAGTATCAGAAATAGAGAAGGTAGTAGTAGAGAGAGTATTTGAAATTGTGTAGTGAAAATAGTATTCGAAGTATTGAAATTCAAAAGTCTGTGTGTTGCAAAAGTGCAGAAAAGAACTGTGTTGACTGTTGAAAAGGTTGTCTCTTTTTATAGTGCAAAAACGAGTAATAAAAGGCAAGGAAATTACATTTCAGTCAATCACATAAGGATCTCCCTTAGTTTAAGGGATTTGATTTCAAATTGGCATGAGTATTTAAGGAAAGAAAAAATACTCAAAACCTTTTTGAGTAACAGAACAACGGGTAAGTGCATAGAGTCTATTTAAGGCAAGAATCCCATGGTACACAGTTTTGCGAAATAAGGAAAGTAAATCAATCAAACAACCAGAAATTTAAAAAATTATTTGAATGAACTTAGTCAGAAAAAGAGGAGGAAAAGGTTTAATTGTAAAATAAGTGACAATCAATAGAGCCTTAGTAAAGGAAATTGGAATCAATCATGAGTTGGCAGAACCATTTTAAAAGAAAGGCCCTTGCATATAAAACATACCAGTACCAAACAAAAGAGAAAGGACATGCATAGAAAGTTTCAAATCACAAGCAAATGTATTCCAATTCAGTTATAAACTCAGCATGAGTTTGAGAGAGCCCAAGGTTTTAGAGTAGAACCCTAACCCTAACACAACACCAAAACTAGCAAAAACCCCAAACCTAGGGTTTCAATTCGAGTAGGATACAGAAAAAGGAGAAGGCAAGCCCTCAAAACAAAACTTATGGAACTCTTTCAGAGTCTCATAAGAAAGCACACAGATACACACAACAAGTTAGAAGCATTAGAGTGAAGAATAAAAAAGAACAATTTTAAAAGAAAGCTCAAAACTTAAGCAAGTTCAGAGGTGACATAGCACTTAGGAAGCAGTAGAAGAAACATGTTTAGAACTCAAACGAAGGTCTAGTAAAGACAAGCAAAACTCAGTAATAAAAATGGTAAAGGGACGCATAAGATAGGCATGTAAAGCATGTCATCGAAAAAAATGCATATTAACGGCAAAACATAATAACATGCAAAATCACACAAGACATGGCATGAACAAATAGATTCACATAAAGAAAGAAGAAGAAGAAGAAGAATCGTTTTTAAGATTTTGGAAACCCTAATTTGAACAGACTAATTTTGAGAAAGAAAATTAGGGGAAACCATCAAGACCTCGAGTAGAACACAGATCTGTCCTAGATCTAAGAAAATAGAGGAAGAAAGAACCTCAAAAGAGATTTTTTAGGGTTTCTAAGAAACCCTAGAAATGAGAAGTCTTGGAAAAGATCGGGTCTCGAACAAGTTTGGGCCATGACTAGGCCTTTTAAAGCTAGAACACGCTGGAACGGAGCCGGGGAAACCAAAAGAACTCAGATCGGTGGAGGATTTGGACAGACCTTGTTGAATTTGAACCTCGGAAACTTTGAACAACCACGATTTGGGGTGAATGGAAGAGAGCACAGGCCGTCCATGGCTTGGGAAGCCATGGACGCCGGTGGAATTTGGCCGGAGAAGCTGTTAATGGCGGCTAGGGTTTCGAGTGTTAGAGATAGCCTGAGAGACGAAGAGACGTTAGGGTGGTGGATTTGGGAAATGATAGTGTTAGGGTGGTTTGGGAATTTAAAAAGGTAATAAGGAATTGTGGCCGTTGATCAAAATGATCAACGGCCTAGGTTAAGGATCGATCGGATGGGTTTGAAATTGGATCAGGGGCGGGTTTAAAAAATTGTAATTGGGTTGTTTGATTTGGTGGTTAAGATTGGGCTGAATATGGACGCAATTTAGCTAAATTTATAATAAAATCTGGCCAAGTTTTAGATAGTCAATTTCTCCCTTTTAATTTATAAAAAATAATAAAAGGATTTTTGAAACAGATTGAAAGTACTGAATTAAGAAATAGTATACAAATGTTAAATAAAAAATACTGAAATTAATTTTATAATTATAAAATACTATTAATTACAAAATAGGCTACAATTGCAATTATATGCAATTTAGCTTTAGAAATGCCAAATAAATTTGTAAAAATATGAAAAAATTATATTAATTATATATTTTTTTAAATATGGATGAAATAATTTATTCACCTAAAAAATAATAATTTCGGGAATAATTTTATATTTTGTACTATTAAAATAAACAACAAATTGATTTTAAAAAATCTTAAAAATTGAGGAAAAATTCCAAAACTTTAAGGAATGCTTATATATGTATACACATGCTATTTTAAAGTATTTTAGTATAAAAATATATAGAAAAAATTGTGTATCAACAGGTTCCATTTATGGTGATTCCCCATATCAGCTTATCTTCCTTAATGTGATTGGTTGGAATGAAGGTGTTTTGGATGGAGTTTATGATGTTTTGGGGGATACTTAGGGAGAGAGTGGAAAGGTCCCAACTCTCATTATTATGAATTGATGCCACAGTTTTGGCTATGTCTTGTCAGTGGTCCTTCAATTATTGAATTGATTGCGGGGAGATTGGGGAGCCAATGGTCATTGAAGAATCTGACTCTATTACCTGAACGAACAACCTATATTTTTTGATTTCATGCATGTTTCACATCCTTTTAGGATAGATTGCCAGGTACTTGACTTAGATTTCTTGGGGGTTCCTCCAATTGCAGTGTTTTGTAATGAGGGCTTTCGCCCAGAGAGATGATGGATTCTGGTAGAGCCTCCATGCAAGCCCTGAGTGGATGGATCTGTTTTTCAATTCAGCCTTTTGGATTCCAAGACCACCTTGTGCATTAGTCTTTGTAACTGTTTCCCAAAAGGCAAGGTGCATCTTTCTTTTAACAGTTGTTGTACCCCAATGAAATTTCTTTGGATTTTGTCAATCTCTTTGGTTGTTTTAGCGGGAGTTTTATGTATTGCATTATATTATTGGGAATAGTGTTGAGTGAGGCTTTCGCTAAGGTAGTCCTGCCATTCATATTGAGCATGATTATTTTCCACCCTTCCATTTTTGTATAGAGATTATCTATGATGAATTGGAAGTCATCATGAGTAGGCCTTTTGTGGAAAATTGGAAAGCTAGGATATTTGCCAAAGCCGGCTGATGGTTGTATGGAAAGAGTGCTAGAGATGGACTCCATTTGGTGTGGTTGGAAATTAGCACTTAAACAAATTTTGGACTTATCAAAATTGATCTTGTGCCTTGAAGCCAAATTGAAAGAATTGAGAGTACTAAGAATAGTGTTGCAGTTGGCCTGATTAGATGTGGCAAACAAAGTTAGATCATCAGTAAAGAAGAGATGAGATATCTTACGGCTATTTCTACTAATGGTATTGGGGGACCACTCTCCTTGATGGACATTCTTATCAATATCCCTGGAGAGTCTTCCATACAAAAGATGAAGGGGTATGGAGATAGTTGCACCTTGTCTAATGCTTTTGGTAGGCATGAAGGGACTTGTTTGCTCTCCATTAATAGGAACAGAGATGGTGGAGGAGCTGACACATGACATGATAAGATTGATGATTGTATTTGTGAAATTGAAGCCATGAAGGGTCTCTTTAATGAAGAACCATTCCAGTCTGTCAAAAGCCTTTTCCAAGTCAATCTTGAGTATCATGTTAGGAGATTTGCCTTTCATCTTTTCAAAATGTGTGATGTATTCTTGTACTATAATGGTATTGTCAGAGGCTCTCCAGTTAGAAAAGAAGTTAGTCTGGCTAGGGCCAATAATGTGGGACAGGTAAGGCTTGATTCTATTAGCAAAGATTTTAGTTATTATTTTGTACACTGTATTGCGTAAATATATGGGCATGTAGTTCTTAATCATGGATGCTTGAGGGATTTGGGATTAAGCAAAGAAGTGTTTCATTCGTGAAGGGGTTCATTGTTGAAGTGGAAAAACATTTTTTTGCAGAATTGGGTGACATCCTTCCCCACTATGTCCCAGTATTTTTAGTAGAAAAAGAAGTGAAGGCCATCAGGGCCTGGGGCTTTAATGGGTTTGAAAGAGAACATGGCACATATTATTTTATTGTCCCTTGGGGGCATCTCAATGATTCATTTTTGGGTGTCAGAGAGACATTGGCCATGGATACCAAGAATAGATGTGCACCTCTAGACTGGGAATGAAATGTGGAGTAGAGCTCATGGGAAATTTAGAAATTGAATCTTTGATCTCCTTGGGCTTATACTGCCATTGGCCTGAATCATTCTTGAGGGATATGATTCTGTTCCTCATCCTTCTATTAAGGGTTGAAGTATGGAAGAATTTGGCATTGGCATCTCCATTTGAGAGCCAGCTTATCCTAGCTTTTAGTTTCTAGAAGTCATCTTCATTCCCTAGAATTGAGTCAAGCTCCCCAATAACGGTGTTTCAAGAGTGTGGAGAAAGAGGCTAGAAGGATAGTGTGGGAATTTTTGAATCTCTGCTATCCTGGCAAGCAACCTCTTCTTTTTGTGAAAGATATTATCAAAAATATTTATGTTCCATTTTAAAGCATTTTCCTTGAACAATATGGTGGAGGGGATTAGAGATTATTGTGGTGGGAAAAAGTCCCTAATTAGGTTTTATAATAGTGGGTGACTGCACCACATTGATTCAAACCTAAAGGGCTTATTGGAGAGAATGTGATTGCTATTGTTTAGTTTTTCTAGCATAGGGCAGTGGTCAGAGTGGGTCCTAGAGAGATGCGTAATGTTTGCCTTCGGGTATTCATTTACCCAGAGGTTATTAGCAAGCACCTATTAATCCTTTCAAGGATAAGGCATGACCTATTCTTATGACGCTTATTAGACCAAGTGTATTTGCTACCTTTAACTCCTAGGTCTACAAGCTGGCAATTATTAATGCAATTCTAAAATAAATTACTCATTTGGGTGTTGATGGGGTTTACCCCAAATTTGTCATTAGCTTTCAAGACTTCATTGAAGTCCCCACCCACAAACCAACTCCCCTTGAAGTGTTTTGAAATATCAATTAAGTTATCCCAGAGAGTTTTTCTATCCTTTGTGTAATTGCTAGAATAAATTACTAAAATTAACCATGAGGACTTAGAGGGGAGTACCTTAATCATTGCATGAATACCCTGAGATGTTACAACTGCTTCATCTACTTGGAGGGAGGACTCCTTCCACATAATCACTATACTTCCTGAGTGGCCTACTACAGGAAACTCGATATGCAAGTCATATTGCAACTCCTCTGTAAGCTTTTTACGGTCAGCCATCTTAGTCTCTAGAAGAACCAACAGTGAGGATTTATGCATTTTAACCATTTCTGAGCAGTGCTGTGACGACCCGGCCAGTCGTCTTAAAAATTAACTCCCCGATCTCCTATTAACTATTTTTCCCGTATTTATTTATACTATTTTGATTTGTCGAGATATTCGGCTTTGTGTTTCGGAGAGTTTTGGGATACTTAGTCCCTAAATAAGAGCATAAGTGTTAGAAATTTGATCGTAGTCAGAACAATATGAAGACGAACTCGTAATAGAAATTCGATGATTTTGTTAGCTCCGTTGGGTGATTTCGGGCTTAGGGCGTGCTCGGATTGTATTTTGGAGGTCCGTAGCTAATTTAGGCTTGGAATGCCGAAAGTCGAATTTTAAAGTTTTCCGGTTGAATAGTGAATTGTTTATTCGAGAGTCGGAATGAAATGCAGGACGTTTGAGTAGCTCCGTAGTGTTGAATGTGATTCGGACGAGTTTTGATAGACTTTTTGATCGAAAGTGTATTTCTAGAGTTTTGGAGTTCTTAGGCTTGAATCCGTGGTTGATTTGTCGTTTCGATGTTGTTTTAGGTACTTTAAGGATTGGTATAAGCTTGGGTAGTGGTATTAGACTTTTTGGTGCCTTTGATTGAGGTCTCAGGGGCCTCAGGATGATTTCAGATGGTTGACGAAGAATTTTAGAGTTTTGAAGTTGCAACTTCGGTTGGTTTTCTGTCATAACCGCACCTGCGCTTTGGGTCATGACGTGACGCACCATAGAAGCGGCTCTATGGTCGCAGAAACGGAATTGGGGAGGTCCAGTAGGAGTCGCAGGTGCGAGAAGGGAATCGCACCTACGAGACCGCAAAAGTGGGACCCGCAGATGCAGTCTCTTGACCGCGCAGATGCGGTAATAACTGGGCAGAAATATGAAATTTCGAGGGTTTAGTTTCAAAACTTGGATATTTGGAGCTCGGGAGAGGACAATTTTGAGAGGAAATTGAGGAGGTGATCAGTGGGTAATAATTATTTAACCCTTTCTAGTTATATTCCATCAATTTATATTTAGCTTCATCATTTAAATTCGGATTGGAGATGAAATTTTGGGAAAAAGTTGGAAGAAAGTTCTTAGACCTAGAATTCGACTTTGATTGAGAATTTGACCTTAGATTTGGATAATTCTGGTATACATGAACTCATGGTAGTATGAGGATTCTGAAAATATAAATTTTACCCGATTTCGAGACGTGGGCCCAAGGAACATTTTGATCATTTTACGTAATTTTGCGTATTAACTTAGAATCTCTTTATAGAATCAGTTACTTGAAGTGTTATTTATATTATGAAATTGAATTGAATAGATTTAATATATTTGGAGTCGAGTACTCGTGGCAAGAGCATGGTTTTAGATCGATTATTGAGTCGGTTCGAGGTAAGTTGCCCGCCTAACCTTGTGTGTTCCCCTTAGGATTTGGTAAATTTGGTAATTGAGATGCCTTGTACGTGAGGTGACGAGTGCGTACTTGTGTTAATTGTTGGAAATACGGGTTTTCATTAAAGTCATTACGAGTATGTTTCATTTCCTTTTTTATTACTTGCATTAATAAGCCCGTTGTTAGCTTAGGAAAGCATGTCTAAGTGATTTAATTTGTTGTATTTTCTCAAACTGCCTTACCTGAATTACGTGCAGCATGCTAGGCTATAATTACTTGTTGCCTCAATATGAAAATTGACATTTCTGAATACTTTCCTGTTGCTGCTATGTATTTACATTGGGACTACGAATGTGGGATTCCGATATCTTTCCTCTTGTCTATTTACATTTGGGACTACGGATGTAAGGTTCCGGTAAATCCCCTGCACAGCTATATGGAACTACGGGACTGCACCCGGTAGATTCCCCTCGTACTAGGTATTTACATTTGGGACTACGGAACGGAATTCCGGTAGATCCCAGTGCACTATAATTTGGACCAAGGGACGGTATCCTGTGAGACTTATTGGATATGTATATTTGGGACTACAGAATGGTATCCTGGGAGTTCCCCAATTGTTATTATTGGTGTTGAGTTGTATTTCCTTCTGTGTTTACTTTGCCTTTGTATAGTCGTTGATGTCATGTATATCATGTGCTACTTTTGTTGCTGTACTTATTTATATTGCTCTGTTCTATATTGTCAAAATTTATATTTTATTTAACCTCAGTAGGGCCCTGACCTTCCTCGTCACTACTCGGTCGAGGTTAGGCTTTGCACTTACCGAGTACCACTGTGGTGTACTCATGCCCTTCCTTCGCATGTTTTTCATGCGCAGATCCAGGTACGTCGACTCAGTCCTACTACTCTTGAGGGAGATGAATGCTCTAGAGACTTCGAGGTACATCTGTTGCGTCTGCAGCCGAAGAGTCCCTTTCTATTCTCGCTTTTAAATATTAGCACTTCTGTATTTCTTTTCTTTGTTAGATATTCTGGAGTTAGACACTGTTAGATATTCAAAAGCTTATGGTTTCATGAGTTTCCGAGTTTTGGGAAACTGTATTAGATTCTGAGAAGTTGTGTTGTATATGCCGAGCGGCATTTTAAATATTGTTTCGTTCGGTTATTTTGGCTTTTAATTATTTCTTCCGCAATCCTCGTTTATTTTTCGTATTTGTTAGCTTACCTAGTTGTAGAGACTAGGTGCCGTCATGACAATTCACGGAAGGCGAACTGGGGTCGTGAAAAGTGCCTCGTAAATTCAGCACTGTTTGCCCCTCTAACATTCCATATTATGAAATTCATTAGAGGGTTCAGGTTTGGATAGTTGTTGCTCATCGATGCTTTGTCCCTGCCCTAGGCTTGCATCACTTCTCTTCTCCTGTGTTGAGATTGTTGGGATCTCGTCACTGGGGTTAGTGTAAGGACGGGTTTGAGGATACCTTGACTTTAATGAAAGGAGAGTTCCATTCCGCATCTGACTAGGCTCTTGGAGCATAGGGGTATCAATGTCTCGTTGTGGTCTATACTGAATTCCACAGCTCGAATTGCTTCCAGCCAGAGAGAATCTACTTTCACTTGGTTGTCGATTGGTGCTTTTTCCTTCACCATTGGGGCTTCGTGGTTTTTTTTCCTTATATATGTTCGTGTTATGAAATAATATAAAAGACAAGAACAATAACTCAAGAACAAGAGCAAATAGAGAGAAGAGTAGAGAGAGTTCTTCTTATTGATACTTAGAGAATATTAGGAGTGATTTACAATGGTAGAGGGCACCTCTATTTATAGGGAGGAGGATGATTTAGCTACCAAGAATAGAACTCTAGAATCTCTCTAATTAAAGACATTCACCTTAAATAGAAGTGTATTTATAACACTCCCCCTTGAATGTCTATTCAATGATGTGCCTCGTTAAAACCTTAAAACAAAACCCAATGGGAAAAATTAAAGTAAGGAAAAAGAGTACACATGTTTGAATATGCGCCTATTGGTTGCCTCGTTAAAAACCTCGCAAGGAAAACCCGGTGGGACAAAACCTTGTAAGGGAAAAAGAGTGCAACGCGCCTTAAACTCCCCCTGATAAGAACATCAATTTATGTCCTTAAGTCTTCGCATCCCGATCTTGTGAACTAGCTTCTTGAAGGTTGACTTTGGTAGAGATTTTGTGAACAAATCAGCCATATTGTCGCTTGAACGAATCTGTTGAACATTGATATCACCATTCTTTTGAAGATCATGTGTGAAGAATAACTTTGGTGAAATATGCTTCGTTCTATCTCCTTTTATGAATCCTCCCTTCAATTGAGCTATACATGCTGCATTGTCTTCATACAAAGTTGTGGGTAGTTTATCACACTTCAAACCACATTTGTCTTGGATATGATGTATTATAGACCTCAACCACACACACTCCCGACTTGCTTCATGAATAGAAATTATCTCGGCATGATTAGATGAAGTAGCCACAATTGATTGCTTAGTCGATCGCCAAGATATGGCGGTTTCTCCACAGGTAAACACATAACCCGTTTGAGATCGAGCCTTGTGTGGGTCGGATAAATATCCAGCATCAGCATAACCAACAAGATCCGGGCTGCAATTCTTGCCATAAAATAAGCCCATATCGGTAGTTCCCTTTAGGTACCGCAATATGTGTTTGATCCCATTCCAATGTCTCCTCGTAGGAGCCGAGCTAAATCTTGCTAAGACATTAACTGAAAAGGATATGTCAGGTCTTGTAGTATTTGCAAGATACATTAGTGCGCCAATTGCGCTAAGATATGGTACTTCAGGACCAAGTAGCTCTTCATTCCTTTCTTGTGGTCGGAATGGATCTTTGTTCACATCAAGTGATCGAACAACCATCGGTGTACTTAAAGGATGTGCTTCATCCATGTAAAACCGTTTCAGTACCTTTTCTGTATAGGTAGATTGATGAACAAAAATTCCGTTTGCCAAATATTCAATTTGCAAACCAAGACATAGTTTAGTCTTTCCGAGATCTTTCATCTCGAATTCATCCTTTAGATAATCAATTGCCTTTTGGAGTTCTATAGGGGTTCCAATAAGGTTTATGTCATCAACATATACGGCAAGTACAACAAATTCCGACGTTGTTTTCTTTATAAAAACACACGGGCAAATGGCGTCATTTATATAGCCTTCTTTTAACAAGTACTCACTAAGACGATTATACCACATTCGTCCAGATTGCTTTAGACCATACAAGGATCTTTGCAATTTAATTGAGAACATTTCCCGAGATTTTGAGTTGTGCGCGTTTGGCACCTTGAGTCCATCGGGAATTTTCATGTATATCTCATTATCAAGTGAGCCATAAAGATAGGCAGTAACCACATCCATTAAGTGCATGTCAAGCTTTTCATGGACAGCAAAACTTATGAGATAACGAAAGGTTATCGCATCCATTACAGGCGAATATGTCTCTTCATAATCGACACCAGGCCTTTGAGAAAAACCTTGTGCAACAAGGCGTGCCTTATATCTTTGTTCCTCGTTTTTCTCATTTCTTTTGCGTACAAAGACCCATTTATAGCCGACAGGCTTAACACCATTAGGTGTTTCAACTATAGGGCCAAAAACTTCACGTTTTGCCAGCGAATTCAATTCTGATTGAATTGCTTCTTGCCACTTTGGCCAATCATGTCTTTTTCGACATTCTTCAACAGATTGAGGTTCGAGATCCTCACATTCTTGCATAATTCTAGATGCTACATTATAAGCAAAGGCATTATCCACCACAATATCCACTCGATTAATATTTGCCTCAATATTAATTGGATTTAGGGATAGTTCCGTGTTGTCCAGAGTCTCGGGCTCAATGGATTCTTCATGAACCTCAGAATTTGTTAAATCATGAGATTCTTTCGTGGTGTCATTTTGATCGTTCTTTTTCCTCTTTCTAGGATTTCGATCTTTGGAGCCTAATGGTCTGCCACGCTTCAGGCGTGCATTTGACTCATTGGATATGACACTAGATGATTGTCCAACAGGGACATCAATACGGATTGGAACATTTTCCGCGGGAATGTGGGATTTCGTTATCCTTTTCAAGTCCGTAAATGCGTCAGGCATTTGATTTGCTATTCTTTGCAAATGGATAATCTTTTGTACCTCTCTTTCACAAATAGAGGTATGTGGATCAAGATGAGATAATGATGCATTTTTCCACAAAATTTCCCGTTTGGTTTCACCAACTTCTCCCCCTAATTTTGGGAAAAGTGTCTCATCAAATCGACAGTCTGCAAATCGTGCAGTAAACAAGTCGCCTGTCAATGTTTCGAGGTAGCGAATGATGGAGGGCGATTCAAACCCAACATATATTCCTAACCTTCTTTGCGGACCCATTTTGGTGCGGGATGGCGGTGCTATAGGCACATATACTGCACATCCAAAAATTCTTAAATGGGATATATTGGGTTCATGACCCAAAACCAATTGCAACGGGGAATACTTGTGGTAATTCGTCGGTCTGAGACGAATTAGCATTGCTGCATGTAAGATGGCGTGACCCCATACCGAAGTGGGTAGCCTCGTTCTCATAAGTAATGGCCTTGCAATCAACTGCAGGCGTTTAATTAACGATTCTGCAAGACCGTTTTGAGTGTGAACATGAGCTACAGAATGTTCAACTTTTATCCCGATTGATAAGCAATAATCATTAAATGCTTGGGATGTAAACTCAGCAGCATTATCCAGTCTAATGGACTTGATTGGATTATCTGGAAATTGTGCTCGTAGTCAAATTATTTGTGCCATTAATTTCTCAAACGCAAGGTTGCGTGATGACAACAGGCACACATGAGACCATCTACAGGATGCGTCTATCAAGACCATGAAATACCTAAACGACCCACTAGGTGGGTGAATAGGTCCACAAATGTCCCCTTGTATACGTTCCAGAAACGTGGGTGACTCAGTCCCAACCTTTGTTGGTGATGGCCTGATAATCAACTTGCCTTGATAACACGAAGTGCAAGGATATTCATTATTCGAAAGAATTTTGAAATTCTTTAACGGATGCCCATATGAGCTTTCTATAATCCGTCTCATCATGACCGATCCCGGGTGTCCCAATCGATCATGCCAAAGTACAAATGTATTGGAATCAGTAACCCTTTGGTTTACTGTTGAATGTGCCTCAATTGCACTAATTCTTGTCCAATACAGGCCACAAGATAAAGACGGAAATTTCTCAATAACCCTCTTTTGGCCGGAGACATTCTTTGTGATGACGAGATATTCAAGATTATCTTCATCCATTGTCTCAATATGATAGCCATTCTGGCGTACATCTTTAAAACTCAACAAGTTTCTCTTAGACTTGGAGGAGAACATTGCATTCTCTATGATTAACGTCGTGCCTTTGGACAGAGTTACAATTGCTCTTCCGGAGCCTTCAATCAATTTACTACTTCCAGAGATTGTAGTAACGTTTGCCTTACACATATATAGTTGAGAGAAATATTTCCTTTCTTTGAGTATTGTATGTGTAGTACATGAATCAACTAGGCAAATACTTTTACTGTTGGACGTTGATCCAAGTTCGCTTTGTGAGATATCCATATTTGCTATCCCATAGTTTGACATACAAAAGAGATATACGAATATAAGAATAAACAAGTTCAATTCATTTTTGTCACATAATATTTTCAAAATCTGCTGCTAACAGTTGACTAACAAAATCAGATATGTTATCCATAATTGATTACTTTGCAGTTTGAAAATTTCAGTTTAAACATTTTCTTCAAACAATTGATTGTTAAACACAAACAATCGATTGTTGAACATTGATAATCGATTGTTAAACACACACAATCGATTATTTGCTATTTTGAAAAACTTCAGATCACACTGTCTTAAGACAATCGATTGTTATGCATAGACAATCGATTGTTGGCTATTTTGAAAAATTCCATAGCACACTGTTTTAAGACAATCGATTGTTAAGTATAGACAATCGATTGTTGGCTATTTTGAAAAATTCCAGAACACACTGTTTTAAGACAATCGATTGTTAAGTATAGACAATCGATTGTTGGCTATTTTGAAAAATTTTAGAGCACACTGTCTTAAGACAATCGATTGTTATGCATAGACAATCGATTGTGGATGATTTTTGAAAAATTCCAGATTACACTGTCTTAACGACAATCGATTGTTAGACAAAGACAATCGATTGTTGATGATTTTTGAAAAATTCCAGATTACACTGTCTTAACGACAATCGATTGTTAGACAAAGACAATCGATTGTTGATGATTTTTGAAAAATTCCAGATGACACTGTCTTAACGACAATCGATTGTTAGACAAAGACAATCGATTGTTGATCAATTATTTTTCAGCTTTAATGCGAAAATAGTAGATAATCGACTAGTTTTTCAGGCTAGTCGATTACCCCTACTGGAAAATAAAAATTTTATTGATATTTGAGCATATTGAAGATATTCTAAAGAACTACTGCTAACATTGCATCATGAACTAACTGATACGAGCTAACACTAATGACTATTAGTTTATTCACTAACTAATACAAATAAGTAGAATAAAATCAAATAACTCCATCTTCTTTCATCACGGACCCATCGCCGATTAGGTGGTCTATTTTCCCTTCGGGTTGCTCAAAGAAGTCTGCCACATCCAGGTGGGTGATGTCCTCATTGTCGTCATAGACAAAATTTGTTTCAGGGCCTTTTCTCTTTCGAGATGCTTGATAAAGGTCAACCAAGTGTCTTGGTATACGGCAAGTCTTTGACCAGTGCCCTTTCCCACCGCAACGATAACATATAGGTTCTGAACCATTTGCCTTAGGATCTTCATGACCCCGTTTCTGCTTTCGGCGGTTATCTCTCCTTGGGGGTTGACGGACTTCATTGGAATTTCTTCCTTGTCTACGTCCCTGGCTATGACCCCGTTTACGACCATGACCATGGTCCTTTTCATGTTTGGCATAATGAGAGTGCACCTTATCTGCTTCAGGCAGTGGTGTAGACCCAGTGGGTCGATTTTCGTGATTTCTCATGAGCAGGTCATTATTTCGCTCAGCCACTAGTAGAAGAGAAATCAGTTCAGAGTACTTTGTAAAGCCTTTCTCTCTGTACTGTTGTTGCAGTACTATATTGGAGGCATGAAACGTTGTAAACGTTTTCTCAAGCATATCATAATCGGAGATATTATCCCCGCATAGCTTCAATTTAGAAGTAATTCTGAACATTGCAGAATTATATTCAGAAACGGACTTAAAGTCCTGGAGCCTCAGATGAGCCCAATCATATCGTGCTTGTGGCAGAGTGACCAACTTCAGGTTGTCATATCTCTCCTTTAAGCCGTTCCACAAAATGAGTGGATCCTTGACGGTGAGATATTCAATCTTCAAACCTTCATCAAGGTGATGGCGCAAGAAAATCAAGGCCTTCGCACATTCTTGGGTGGATGCTTTTTCTCTATCTTTGATGGTGTCTCCGAGACCCATAGCATCTAAGTGGATTTCAGCATCCAACACCCATGTCATATAGTTCTTGCCCGAAATTTCAAGGGCAACGAACTTTCTTTTCATAATGTCAGACATAATCGAAAATTAAATTAGGAAGAGGGAAATACCTTAGATTTTTCGAGAATGGTTCTTGATACGGTAGAGTCTCGTGCTGATAACGTGTTATGAAATAATATAAAAGACAAGAACAATAACTCAAGAACAAGAGCAAATAGAGAGAAGAATAGAGAGAGTTCTTCTTATTGATACTTAGAGAATATTAGGAGTGATTTACAATGGTAGAGGGCACCTCTATTTATAGGGAAGAGGATGATTTAGCTACCAAGAATAGAACTCTAGAATCTCTCTAATTAAAGACATTCACCTTAAATAGAAGTGTATTTATAACAGTTCGTTCAATCTCTTGTTCCTTTTTCTCCACCTTTCTCATTCTCCATGCGTACCTTCGTATTTTTCAAATACTATATCGTTCCAATTATGTGCTAAATGTTGACATTAAACTTGAGAAATAAAAGAAGTTGCGACACATAAGTTAAATATATACAAACCATCAAGTTTAATTTGCTTTTAGTTACTAACACCAACTATATCAGAGGTGGTATAGAAATGTTTATATGTCATTTCATATTTCTCACACCTAATAAAAATAAAAACTATTATATCAAATGAGTCTCAATAAATTAAATCATGTCACTAAAAATAAAATAAAAATAATAAAACTAAATAGTTTTCGAATACCCAAAGGTAGTCTTTCTAAACAAATTAAAAGAGATATATTCTCATGATCATATAAATTGAAATGGATATTAATCTATTTATGGACCACCAAAGTATTTTCGTAATTTACTCCCGTCTTCTCTCTCTCTTTATTAGTACCATTTACAATGTCAAGTGCACATATTGTTTTATTTATTTTTCAAGTGATTGGACTCATGAATAGTAGAGAAGACAATATAAAGAAGTTGCTTTTGATGGAAGGAAACTCCGCATTTAAGTGGGTATACGATGAAACTAAATTACGACATAAATTGTATTCTTACTTTAGACTTCATATTTATGGAGATCCATTTTTTATTACGCCTGATAAGTTACATAAAAATTTTTAAAAAAGATTATGTGAAGTGAAAAGTTTGATTTTTTCTTTAACAAATATAGAGAAGAAGGATTTGCAATTATTATAATTTTTACCAAAAAAATTGCATTTAAAATAAATATCGAATTGAATTTCGTAAAATATATATGATATATAGGAAGCAACAAAGACATCTTAGATACCCCGTGTTAGTTAACGAGCTCCATCATTCCATGCATTATATAGATAAGCATGTACTCCTTTAAGAATTTCAAGCAGTGAATACATACTATACTAGGGAACAAAAACTAAAGAGATATGCTAAATTTCCAAATCGAGTTCACGTTCTAAGCCTCTTTTTCCTCCATCATATAATCAGAACCAACTTGTACCGTATATTTTTAGTAGGGTTGTACATAGATTGGGTTGGTTCGGATTTACAATTACCAAACCAAACCAATTGTGTCGGGTTATTAAATCTAAAGACCAAACCAAACCAATAAATTCGGGTTTTTCAATATCGATTTTTCTCGGGTTTTTTCGGATTTTAGGGTTATTCGGGTTTTTTCAAATTTTTTTCCCGGTAAAATCTTCGTAGAACAAAATATATAACGTATGCTCAAAATATTTCTTTAATCCTAGTAAGATACAACTATATGAAGTATTTTTCAAGAAAATAATACAAAATATGAGATATGTCATGACTCATGACATTATCCTAAAATATTCAACAATAAAAAATAATAAAATTATGTACTATAAATATTGCTAATTAAAAAGTCATAATAAAAATAAACATAATCTAAAAGCACTAATTCATGCTAAACTAGATAGACTAATGAGGGAGTATTAATTATATGTCTAAAAGCTAAAGAAAAATAAAAATAGGTTATGTATTTTTATCTAAATTATTGCAAAATAAAAAATTGACATTTAATACATTCCCGTTCGTAATATTGAATTGAATGTCCTTTGTTAGCATTAGTATTGATGCTATTATTATTTAATTTACTAATATTAATGGCTATAAAACTTTTGGAGCATTCAAAAGTTCTAAGTCAAACCTTGAAATAATACATTAAAAGATAAAATTATGAAATTTTTAAGAAATATTTATAAATTACATTACAATAAGTATATTTATATATTAAATATATTTAAATTGCTATATATGTAATGTCGGGTTGGTTTGGTTTTGGTTTGACTTTGTTTAGTTAAAATCAAACCAAATCAATTATGGTCGGATTTTTTTTCTAACACCAAACCAAGTCAAACCAAACCATAGTCGGGTTTTTTTTCTCGATTTGACTCGTATTATCGGGTTGGTGCGATTTATCGGTTTTTTTGTACACCCCTAGCATGTTATTCCATTAATAATTACGCCATATCGGAACATCATTCATATGACCCCTTAATTGATTTTTTTAAACTTTAAATAAAGGCTTGTTATCCCCCAAAAGTATAATTAAGAATTTGTAAATTTGACGAGGTTTACTTTCTGAAATATCATTGTTTTTTTTAAATCACTAGATTATCCCAACAATACTCCCCATTTATTGATTAAATTGCGGTATAGAGTTTAAGAAAAATAATTCTTTATAAAATATTTCACCAACTTATTTTGTATAAGTAAAAAAAAGGGAAATTTGGACAAGGAAATTAATGTATAGAATACATACATTTTTTATATGGTATCGGCCGAAGATACAACAACAATAACATATCCGGTAAAATTCTACTAGTGAAGTTGGAGAAGAGTAGATAGTAGAATACTGTAATATTGGAAGTTCCTTCAATTACAATATAAGTAACTAGTTGAATTAATAAGTGACGTTTTTTTTTCAGGGTTTAATTTCTTATACTTTGATAGTTTAAGAAAAACTTTATTTCTTTATTTGATATTCAATAAAAAATTATTATTTATAATAAATTTAAGTAGATAACTTGAGAAATATGGTTAGTAACTTCTTACAATTAATAAAGTTATAAAGCGAATCATTAATTTTCTATAAAGAACTTATACAGTAGTGTGATATTATCAATGAAATTTTGCCTTAATTCACTTATATTGTTATAAAACAGTAAAAGAATAAGAGCAATATTGCAGAGAAAGAGAGAGAGAATTCTTATTGAATTTTGGGGTTATTTACAATGGGGTAAGACCCCTCTATTTATAGGAGGAAAAATGACTTAGTCTCAAAGTAAAACTCTCTACAAGATAGACGTTCACTCTAAATAGAATTCTATTCTTAACACTCCCCCTTGAATGTCTACTCAATAAATAATGTGTCTCGTTAAAACCTGAACTAAAATAAAACCCAGTGGAAAAAAAAATTTCTAGAAAAGGAAAAAGAGTACACATATTTAGAAATGCACCTATTGGTTGCCTCGTTAAAAACCTTGCAAGGAAAACCCAGTAGGACAAAACCTTGTAAGGGAAAAAGAGTGCAACACGCATTAACTCCCCCTGATGAGAGCATCAATTCACATCATTGAGCCTTCACATTCCAATCTTATGCGCCATCTTCAAGAGATCGTTGGTATAGATTTGATAAATAAGTCAACCATATTGACTTGAATGAATATTCCGCACCTTGAAATTATCATTCGTGATAGATATATAATGTCTTCACAAATATCGTGGAATGGCTCTTCAATATCTCCATAGAGATATCCTCGCTATCACATTATCTGCTTAAAGTTATAGCAAGATACATATGTGCACAAATTGCACTAAGAAAGTGATACTTCAAGATCAAGAATTGTGTATGCTTCAAGAAACTTAAATCCTTCATAGATTGACATATAAGTTAAGTCATATAAGCCATATAATAGAGAGAGATGCATATCAAGTTTTCATGTCATGTTAGAGAAATAAGATATCGAAAAATGATTGCACATACCATTGACTTTATACTTTCAAGTATTTGAACTACATGTCCAAAACGACATGCCTTTCATATGGAATCAATTCTACTTAAATTGTACCTCTTCCATTTGGACAATAGTTTTGTCTGTATTCGACAAACTTAAGATCCTCATCGATATTTAGCGCTATCATAGATGTCGTCGACGAACATTTTATATCGGTTCCAATAAATTTTCATAAAGACATAACATATAGATCTCTTCATTCATACAATCAGGTACCTGAATCTCTCATGAGATTTTATGAAGTGTTATGTCATGTGACCTTCTAGATCACTTACCTCCTTTATTATGATCACTTTGATCATTTGCTCATCTTCTTTATTAAGAAGTTCTTTTGAAACCGATTTGTCTATACGCTTTAAGCGTATTAAAGACTTTGTCCTTCTAGGACTTAATATGAGCATTTGCAGTGAGAATATAGTTACTTTCTTTGGGTCAGCAAATGCATATGGCATGCTTTGCAATTTGTTGCAATTGAATTATCCTTTTATGAACTTCAAGTTCATATTATGATATTCGAGGATCTATATATACAAATGATAATTCGTTCCATGTAACTTTTTCTCAAGTGTTTATCATGTCTCCCCCTCATGTTAGAAAAACTAACTTGTTTCCTCAACTCTGGGAAATCATCTTTGTGCATTATCATGTTAATATACACTGCACATCAATAATAATAAGATGAAATTATTTGGTTCCTGACCCTGAACCACTTGTGAGGGGAGAATATAATATACTCTCGTGTATAACGTATATCAAATTGATATAGATAACTTTGTTCTCATAAGCAATAATTTAGCTATTAAGTGGAGGCACTCAATAAATTATTTTGCTAAACCAACTATGATGTAAACCAACTTATCAAGATGAACTATCTTGAATAGAAAATCTGGAAATTATGCTCGAAATTAGATTACCTCGCAAAGCACCGGCCAGGTTGCGGGTTAATAATAATCGCACATGTAACCATCTCATAGATGCATCTTATGTGGTATACATGGAAGATGAATGAGCCCATATTCACCTTTGATATTTCCAGAATTCATGGGATTTAATCCCAACTTTAGTTGGTCTCTTAATTAATGAGAACAAGCAATATAAGAGGATTCGTAAATGCATCTGCATTTGACTTGCTATTCTTTGCAAATGGATAATATTTTGCACCTCTTTTTCACAAATAGAGGTATGTGGATCAAGATGAGATAATGATGGATTTTTCCACAAAATTTCCCGTTTGGTTTCACCAGCTTCTCCCCCTAATTTTGGGAAAAGTGTCTCTTCGAATCGACAATCTGCAAATCGTGCAGTGAACAAATCCCCTGTCAATGTTTCGAGGTAGCGAATAATGGAGGGTGATTCAAACCCAACATATATTCCTAACCTTCTTTGCGGACCCATTTTGGTGCGGTATGGCGGTGCTACAGGCACATATACTGCGCATCCAAAAAAATTCTTAAATGGGATATATTAGGTTCATGACCCAAAACTAATTGCAACGGGAAATATTTGTGATAATTCGTCGGTGTGAGACGAACTAGCATTGCTGCATGCAAAATGGCGTGACCCCAAACCGAAGTGGGCAGCCTCGTTTTCATGAGTAATGGTCTTGCAATCAACTGCAGACGTTTAATTAAAGATTCTGCAAGACCATTTTGAGTGTGAACATGAGCTATAGGATGTTCCACTTTTATCTCAATTGATAAGCAATAATCATTAAATGCTTGGGATGAAAGCTCAGCAGCATTATCTAGTCTAATAGACTTAATTGGATTATCAGGAAATTGTGCTCGTAATCGAATTATTTGTGCCATTAATTTTGCAAACGCAAGGTTGCGTGATGACAATAGGCACACATGAGACCATCTAGAGGATGCGTCTATTAAGACCATAAAATATCTAAAGGACCCACTAGGTGGGTGAATAGGTCCACAAATATCCCCCTGTATGCGTTCCAAAAACGTAGGTGACTCAGTTTCAACCTTTGTTGGTGATGGTCTAATAATTAACTTGCCTTGAAAACAAGAAGTGCAAGAAAATTCATTATTTAAAAGAATCTTTAAATTCTTTAATGGATGCCCATATGAGTTTTCTATAATCTGTTTCATCATAATTGATCCAGGATGTCCCAATCGATCATGCCAAAGTACAAAAGTATTGGAATCAGTAACCTTTTGGTTTACTGTGGAATGTGCCACAATTGCACTAATTTTTGTACAATACAGGCCACAAGATAAAGATGGGAACTTCTCAATAACCCTCTTTTGGCCAGAGACATTCTTTGTAATGATGAGGTATTCAAGATTGTTCTCATCTATTGTCTCAATATGATATCCATTTTGACGGATATCTTTAAAACTCAACAAGTTCCTCTTGGACTTGGAAGAGAACATTGCATTCTTTATGATAAATATTGTTCTTTTAGGCAGAGTTATAGTTGCTCTTCCGGAGCCTTCAATCAATTTACTACTACCAGAAATTGTAGTAACATCTGCCTTACACATACTTAAATGAGAGAAATATATCTTCTTTGAATATCGTATGTGTGGTACATGAATCAATTAAACAAATATTTTTTACAATTGAACGTTGATCCAAGTTTGCTTTGTGAGATATCCATATTTGCTTCCCATGGTTTGACATACAAAAGAAATATACGAAAATATCTTTTATCATAGTTATTCTCCTTTTTAATACTCTTGTATCCGTTGCTTAATAATTAAATAATATTTTCAAAATCTGCTGAGGTTAGTCGATTAACCAAATAGATAATCGACTAACCTGTTTCAACGTTTTAAAAACTAGTCGATGAACAGGCAACAGACACAAGGTTAATCGATTAACTAAAGTGATAATCGATTAACTTAGGCAACGGTCATTAGGTTAGTCGATTAACTAAATCGGATAGTCGACTAACATGCCTTGCGAAAAAGGTCCAGTTTAATAGAATATATTGGTTAATCGATTATCTGTTATGTTAATCGATTAACTTACTGAAAAATCATTACAAATAAAGCATAAGATGAATGTGTAATCTAAAGTTATATATTTTAAAACCATAATACAGATTATTGTCAAGTTGATAAAACTCTTAAGGTACATATCAATATTTGATCATTGATTGAATTGTAAAATATAAAATTTGAACCATATCACAATAATAGATAACTTATGTAAACTATGATAATTGTTTATTCATTAACTACTACGAATAAGTAAAAATAAAAATATCAAACTGCTCAATCTTCTTTAACCATGGATCCATATAATCAACCGCTTTCGCGTATACTTTGAAAACTGAATAAGTTTCTTTGAGACTTACTACAATACAATACCTTATTGGTAATCAATTGTGTTTCTCCAAAATAGTATAATTGGCTCTTGCAGAGTTCTCAATTAATTTGGTACTACCATATATTCATCAATATCCATATGGTGAATATCTCTTTCAAGAGAAAGTTATACCATTATGGCCATTGTCAAAATTATATGCAAGATATGTTTCTTGCATTATTGTTGTCCTTTAATAATCACATTGCCAAAATATTTTGGCGTACAATAGGTACGTGTTCAATGACCATTTATGTCATAATAATGATATTATTTTCTTATTTCATCTCAAACCTCCTTCTAGAGGTGAGTGTGGTATATTCAATAAATAGCATGTTCATATTCTTCCAATAATGAATATGTATTCATAAATCAGATGTTGTCACATTCACACCATGAATGGACCATAATAATCTGTATGTGGTATATAAAATCTCATGTCAAATCGATGACAGATATTACTTTCACAGAGTGAAGGATTATTTTGAGAATCCTTATTGTTCTCATTACTACAATAATGACGATTATAATTCGTCTATTGCCACGTCCACATCCATTGATACCTTCATGGTAATAATTTTGTCTTCTTTCAGGCTTATCACATACTGCTATCACATTCTCTAAAGGGAATGGAGCAAATTCAATTGGACGGGTTTTCAATTCTTTGCCCACAATCATACATGAATTTAATCATGCAAAGCATAGAAGTTTTACCATTTTGGATGGTCATAATATCTTTCAAACTCCATTAGAGTTGGAATAAAAATTTATCATCTTTACTTGTATGTAAAATCAATTTATAGAATGTCAAGAATTTGAAAGAGAAAAGTAAAATACTTACCTTAAATCCAGAATTTAATCATAAAGGAAGATCATAGAATATTTGACGATATTCCTGACACGATTGCTCTAAGTATTGAACAAATTTCGTTCAATAGCATCTTCTGATTACTTGGATTGCTTTTACGAAATTTTACGCAGTCAAAAGCTATGTGCCTGATAGTCGTCGCCTCTCTCACACCGCCTACACTACCTTAATTTTCTCAAAGAGATTCTTGAGATAGTAGAGTTTCGTGCTGATAACGTGTTATAAAACAATAAAAGAACAAGAGCAATATTGCAGAGAAAGAGAGAGAGAATTCTTATTGAATTTTGGGGTTATTTACAATGGGGTAAGACCCCTCTATTTATAGGAGGAAAAATGACTTAGTCTCAAAGTAAAACTCTCTACAAGATAGACATTCACTCTAGATAGAATTCTATTCTTAACATATATGGTTTTATTGGCTAATTCAAATATTATTCAATCTAATCTTATCTTATTTTTATATTTAAGATTTGCGCTTATCCCCATAACGGAATTGTTTTGATTGGGCTTCTCGTGTTGTCTTGTTGGTTTCCCATAGAAAGCTGCAACTTTCAACTTATGTACTACCTACAACTTCCCCAGACGCTCTTGTTGGCGCGTGGTTCAGGTCACTAAGTTCCCTTGTTGTAACCCCACGTACCCTTCACTTTCTTCTCATTAAAAGTTTCCCTTTTACTCCATTAAAGGTAGGGGGTGTATATACATCGGGTTGGTTCGGATTTTATAATTATTAAATCAAATTAGTTATATTGGGTTATTAAATTTAAAGACCAAACCAAACTAATAAATTTGAGTTTTTCAATATCGGTTTTTCTTGGATTTTTGGGTTATTCAGATTTTTTCAGTTTTTTTTGGTAAAATCTTCGCAGAACAAAATGTATAACGTATGCTTAAGTTATTTCTTTAATCATAGTAAGATACAACTATATAAAGTACTTTTCAAGAAAAATAATACAAAATATGAGATATGTCATGACTCATGATATTATCCTAAAATATTCAACAATAAAAAATAATAAAATTATGTACTATAAATATTGCTAATTTAAAAGTCATAATAAAAACAAACATAATCTAAAAGCACTAATTCATGCTAAACTAGATAGACTAATAAGAGATTATTAATTATATGCCTAAAAGCTAAAGAAAAATAAAAATAGGTTATGTATTTTTGTCTAAATTACTGCAAAATAAAAAATAACCATTTAATACATTCCCGTTCGTAATATTGAATTGAATGTCTTTTGTTAGCATTAGTATTGATTGCTAGCATTATTTAATTTACTAATATTAATGGCTATAAAACTTATTGGAGCACTCAAAAGTTCTAAATCAAACCTTGAAATAATACCTTAAAAGATAAAATTATGAATTTTTTAAAAAACTATTTATAAATTACACTACAATAAGTATATTTATATATTAAATATATCTACTATTGCTATATATGTAATGTCGGGTTGGTTTGGTTTCGGTTTGACTTTCTTTAGTTACAACCAAAACCAAACCAATTATGGTCAGAGTTCTTTTTCCCAACACCAAACCAAGTCAAACCAAACCATAGTCCGGTTTTATTCTCGGTTTGACTCGAATTATCGGATTGGTACGATTTATCGGTTTTTTTTGTACACTCCTAATTAAAGGTTACACATTTGATTCCCTTTTAATCCCCCACCCCCTAACATACCCTTATCCCGAGTATTCGAATTATCGAATATACCCGTTGCTTTATTTTATTACTCACATACTTGTGTCTGCTTATGTGCAAGTGGCAACTTTGCTTGTTTGAAATTTTGGAAAAAGAAAGAGGGGATTTTGGAGAGTTACCCATTAGTGTAAAGCTGCCGTGGAAGCAAATGCGATGAATCTCCGGCAGCGGCAACCACTGACGCGCGGCCGTGGTTCTGATCACGCGCCGCCACCACCCCATTACGAGCCGTACAACATTATACCCATTAACAATTTGCTTGCTGACCACCCTTCACTGAGGTACCCAGAAGTGCGTGCTGCTTCAGCTGCTCTACGCGCCGTCGGGGATCTCCGGCTGCCGCCGTTCATTCAGTGGCGTGACAGTATGGACCTCATGGACTGGCTTGGACTATTCTTTGGGTTTCAAGACGATAGCGTGAAGAACCAACGGGAACACTTGGTTCTCCATTTGGCTAACTCTCAAATGCGCCTTCAACCACCACCTGCCGCCCCGGACCGCCTTGACTACGGTGTCCTCCGCCAGTTTCGCCAGAAGCTCTTGAATAACTACACAAAATGGTGTTCATATCTTGGTAAAAGGTCTCAACTTCGCTTGCCAAGACGCCTAAGTCCAGAACTTTCTCGCCGTGAGCTCTTGTATGTATGTCTTTACTTGTTGATTTGGGGTGAGGGTGCTAATCTTCGTTTTGCTCCTGAATGTTTATGTTATATATATCACCATATGGCCATGGAACTGAATTACATTCTTGATGGTCACATTGATGAGAATACTGGAGCCCCTTTTGTTCCTTTTACTTGTAAGCAGTTTGGTTTCTTGGAACAAGTTGTCACTCCTATTTATACGACTATTAAAGGTGAAGTTGAGAGGAGTAGAAATGGCACTGCCCCTCATTCAGCTTGGAGGAATTATGATGATATAAACGAGTACTTTTGGAGTAGGAGGTGTTTTAAGAGGCTGAAATGGCCTCTTGACTTGTCATGTGGTTTTCTGGATACTAGTGTAGGCAGGAGAGTTGGTAAGACAGGTTATGTGGAGCAGAGGACTTTTTGGAATATTTTTAGGAGCTTTGATAGGTTATGGGTGTTGTTGATATTGATCTTTCAGGCTGCTGTAATTGTTGCGTGGCAAGGTACACAGTATCCGTGGCAGGCTTTGGAAAGGAGGGATGTGCAAGTCCAGTTGCTTACTCTCTTCATAACTTGGGCTGGTTTGAGGTTTATTCAGTCAATACTTGATGCCGGGACGCAGTATAGTTTAGTTACCAGGGATACAATGTGGATAGGTGTGAGAATGGTCTTGAAAAGTGTAGTTGCTGTGACATGGGCAGTCGTGTTTGGGGTGTTCTATGGAATGATTTGGAGCCAGAAGAATTCTGATAGGAGGTGGTCGTACGAGGCGAACCAAAGGATCTTGACATTTCTTAAGGCTGCTCTGGTGTTCATCATCCCAGAGGTGTTAGCTCTGGTTCTTTTCATTCTCCCATGGATACGAAATGTGATTGAAAACACTGACTGGCCAATTTTTTACTTGATAACGTGGTGGTTCCACACTAGGATTTTTGTGGGTCGCGGACTCAGAGAAGGGCTTATTAATAACATAAAGTACACGTTGTTCTGGATTGTGGTACTGGCTTCCAAATTTATCTTCAGCTATTTCTTTCAAATAAGGCCGCTGCTTGATCCTACACGAGCTCTTTTGAATATGAAAGTTAAAAAGTACAAGTGGCATGAATTTTTTGGTAGCACGAATGAGCTAGCAGCTGTTTTGATGTGGATTCCAGTTGTTCTGATTTATCTAGTGGACCTGCAGATCTGGTACACTATATATTCCTCCATTGCAGGAGCAACAATTGGGCTGTCCTCGCATATAGGCGAAATTAGGAACATTAAACAGCTCAGACTCAGATTCCAGTTCTTTGCAACTGCATTGCAGTTCAATCTGATGCCCGAGAATGAGAGTATAGATGCTAAGGACACCCTGGTTCGCAAGCTTCGGAATGCAATACATCGGATAAAGTTAAGATATGGCCTTGGACAGCCATACAAGAAGATTGAATCGAGCCAGGTGGAAGCAACTAGGTTTGCCTTAATATGGAATGAGATTATCATAACTATGAGGGAGGAAGACCTCGTCAGTGATCGTGAGCTGGAGCTGATGGAGTTGCCACCAAACTGTTGGGATATTAAGGTTATTCGTTGGCCGTGTTTTCTCTTGTGCAACGAGTTACTTCTTGCTCTCAGCCATGCAAGCGAGCTGGCAGATGCACCTGATAGATGGGTTTGGTTTAAGATAGGTAAGAATGAGTATAGGAGGTGTGCAGTGATTGAGGCTTATGACAGCATCAAATACTTGCTACTAAAGATTATTAAATACGACACTGAAGAGCATTCAATAGTCACTGCGCTTTTCCATGACATTGATGATTGCATTCACTTTGAAAAGTTTACTAAATCCTACAAGATGACCCTCTTGCCACGCATTCATGAAAAGCTGGTGTCTCTTATTGAGCTTTTGCTCAGTCCAGAGCCAGATTTGCGTGATATGGTCAATATATTACAGGCTATGTATGAGCTTTCTGTTCGGGAATTTCCAAGGGTGAAGAAGAGCATAGAACAACTGATGCAGGCAAGTCTCGCTCCTTCAAATACCAATCACGGGTTTCTGTTCGAAGACGCGATCGAGTTTCCTGATAAACAAGATGCTTTCTTCTATAGGCAGCTGCGCCGTTTGCAAACAATTCTTACTTCCAGAGATTCAATGCACAATGTCCCAAGAAATATTGAAGCAAGACGGCGTATTGCCTTCTTCAGTAACTCTGTTTTTATGAACATTCCACGAGCTCCCCAGGTAGAGAAGATGATGGCTTTTAGTGTCTTGACCCCTTACTATGATGAGGAAGTTCTGTTTGGCAAAGAAAGTCTTAGGAGTCCAAATGAAGATGGGGTATCCACCATATTTTATCTGCAGAGGATTTATGAAGATGAGTGGGCGAACTTCATGGAGAGGATGCGTACAGAAGGAATGCGGGATGAGAACGAGATATGGAACACTAAGGCAAGGGAGATTCGTCTTTGGGCATCGTATAGGGGGCAGACTCTGTCCCGTACTGTAAGAGGCATGATGTATTATTACAAGGCTCTCCAGATGCTTTCCTTCCTTGATTCTGCTTCAGAGGTTGATATAAGGCATGGCTCGCAAGAAATTTCTTCACTTGGTTCGTTGAACCAAAATAATCACTTGAATGGGATAGGCTCTGCCATGCTACGAACTCCTCGAAATCTTCACAGAACGAGTAGCAGCGTCACCCTTCTTTTTAAGGGAGATGAGTTTGGTGCTGCTCTAATGAAATTCACTTATGTGGTGACCTGCCAGGTGTATGGTTCTCAAAAGAAGAAGGGTGATCAACGTGCTGAGGAGATCCTAAATTTGATGAAGAATAACGAGGCCCTCCGAATTGCTTATGTGGATGAGGTTTACTTGGGAAGAAATGAAGTTGAATACTATTCTGTCCTAGTGAAGTATGATCAACAATTGAAGGAAGAAGTGGAAGTCTACCGCATAAAGTTGCCTGGTCCCCTGAAACTTGGGGAGGGTAAGCCGGAGAATCAAAACCATGCCATTATCTTCACCCGAGGTGATGCAGTTCAGACCATAGACATGAATCAAGACAATAATTTTGAAGAGGCACTTAAGATGCGTAATCTGTTGGAGGAATTCAAGGAGAATTATGGTATTAGGAAGCCCACCATTCTTGGAGTTCGTGAAAATATCTTTACTGGTTCTGTGTCATCTCTTGCTTGGTTCATGTCTGCCCAGGAGACGAGTTTTGTGACTCTGGGGCAACGCGTTCTTGCCAATCCTCTCAAGGTACGGATGCACTATGGTCATCCAGATGTCTTTGACAGGTTTTGGTTCTTGTCCAGAGGTGGCATCAGCAAGGCTTCCAGGGTGATTAATATAAGCGAGGATATATTTGCTGGATTCAACTGTACCTTGCGAGGTGGCAATGTTACCCACCATGAATATATACAAGTGGGTAAGGGAAGGGATGTTGGATTGAATCAGATTGCAATGTTTGAGGCTAAGGTTGCTAGTGGCAACGGCGAACAGGTATTGAGCAGAGATGTATATAGGTTGGGTCACAGATTAGATTTCTTTCGCATGCTCTCATTCTTCTATACGACTGTTGGCTTCTTCTTCAACAATATGATAGTGGTAGTAATGGTCTACATGTTCTTGTGGGGGAGACTTTATCTTGCACTCAGTGGTGTTGAGGAGTACGCCAGCAGAAATGCCAGCAGCAACAAAGCACTTGGTGCAATTTTGAATCAGCAGTTTGTTATCCAGCTTGGTGTGTTCACTGCGCTCCCTATGATTGTGGAGAACTCTTTGGAGCATGGCTTCCTTCCGGCAGTCTGGGATTTTGTAACTATGCAATTGCAGCTTGCCTCACTATTTTTCACATACTCAATGGGAACCCGTGCACATTTCTTTGGTAGGACCATTCTGCATGGGGGAGCGAAGTACCGTGCAACTGGGCGCGGTTTTGTTGTGCAGCGCAAGAGCTTTGCTGAGAACTATCGGCTATATGCACGCAGCCACTTTGTCAAGGCAATTGAACTTGGAGTGATCCTGGTTGTGTATGCTTCACATAGCCCCTTGACTAAGGACACCTTTGTGTATATAGCTATGACTATATCAAGTTGGTTCCTTGTACTGTCTTGGATAACATCTCCCTTTTTGTTTAATCCCTCTGGGTTTGACTGGTTAAGAACAGTGTATGACTTTGATGATTTCATGCATTGGATTTGGTACAATAGGGGAGTTTTTGTAAAAGCGGATCAAAGTTGGGAGACATGGTGGTATGAAGAACAGGACCACTTGAGAACTACCGGTCTCTGGGGAAAGTTGCTTGAGATTATTATGGATCTTCGTTTCTTCTTCTTTCAGTATGGAATTGTTTATCAATTACACATTGCTGGTGGTAACACTAGTATTGGTGTTTACTTGCTGTCTTGGATTATTATGGTTGCTGTTGTGGCAATTTACATTGCCATTGCATATGCAAAAGACAAATATTCGATGAAGGAGCACATATATTATCGACTGGTGCAGTTGCTTGTCATTCTTCTCACTACGTTGGTGATTGTTCTATTGTTGAGGTTAACCAAGTTTACGATGTTTGACTTCATCACAAGTTTGTTGGCATTTATACCAACTGGATGGGGCTTAATCCAAATTGCCCTAGTGCTCCGGCCCTTTTTGCAGTCTACTTTGGTTTGGAGCACTGTTGTGTCCTTGGCTCGGTTATATGATATGATGCTTGGGTTAATTGTTATGGCTCCTCTGGCATTTCTATCATGGATGCCTGGATTTCAATCCATGCAGACAAGAATATTATTTAATGAAGCTTTCAGCAGGGGTCTTCAGATTTCTCGTATCCTCACAGGCAAAGATACATAATTTGAGGTGATTCTCTAACTTCCATATGTAGTTGAGTTTGGAAGTGTAGTTTAGTCTATGAGATTTAAATTCACATGCTACGTATAGCTGCTTGTTAAAAAAATAACGTATAGCTGCTAGTACTTTTCAGACTTGTAGTTTCTTGACCAAATTTATAGTGATCTGATTCAGTTAACCATCTATAAGTTCGATGGTAGCTAGATAAAATATGTCCGTTTATCTTCGGTTAGTTTAAAGGTGACACTTTGTCTAGCGTTTCTGAGATTAGATAACCTTTTTGTTTGAGAAGGATTGGCTGCCCAGTCGTTCATGAGGTCAGCAACATGAATGCGTCTATGTAAACGAGTTCATATACATGATGGTATTGACTGAATTACTTAAGAAAAAGAAGAAAAAAAGCAGAATGTTCTTACTTTTGAGATTTTGTCACTTAGTTTGTCTGGCTGTTTTAGACTGATTAATATGCTTTGTTTTCTTGGCCAAAAATAGGCTAACCCTGGGGAAGCGAACAGTTGTTTGATAGTGCTGATGTAGAAGCAGATTTATTGAGAACAGATTTGCAACCTTTATATCTGCTGGTTTTAAATGTCATTTATAGTGTAATAGGATAAGATGAATGTTATTGAGGTTAGCAAGTCTTTGCATGCAAGAGTACAACATCCGTATAATAAAGTATATATATATATATATCAGAAACATTTTTTGCTGTTTTCACATTTCACTTTACCTTCTTTCTTTTAAACTTTTCATCATGCTTCTTTCTTTTTGATTTTGAATAAGAAGGCTTGCCTTGACATGTTTTTTTGCTGTTGGTAATAAAGCAAATTCTTGATGTTTCTAACATGTATTATCATGTTTATGAATCCGTGAGGTAAAAGCATTATACACTATTATCATTTTTATGAATCCGTGAGGATTTCTCGTTATCAAAACAAGAAAAAAGAGAAAAGAAAAGAGAAACTATGATAGAGAGAAGGGGGGGGGGGGGGGGGCAATTGGGCTATGGTTAGGGGCCTAAAGAAAGATATCTTAATCCATAAACTTGATGTGAGGTAAAAGCATTATACAGATTAAGCTTTTTGTGCAAAATGGATTATGTCCGCAAAGTGGAGAAAATGTTAGAATTCCTAAGCTTCTTACAGATGAGGAGCTGAGTTTTTCCTTTTTGTAAATTCCGGGTGTCGCACATCCTCAGTTCTGGCTAAGTACATCGATAAAATCTTTTGGTCCACCTGAATAACTGGTCATACTGTCAAAGATATTATATGTGTTGTTTTTCGTATATCTCTTAATGCTTGAGATTATGATGTTCAATTCATGCTTGTTTTAGTTAGTTAACTTTCCTGCTGATTGCAGGAACAAGTTAATAATTTCAGAGGCATATGCATCTCTTTTCTTGATTATATAGGCCGCGGTTCCAAATAAGTGGCTTTATTTTTTCGGAGCTTGGATGGGTAATTTGATTTTGTGCCTTCTACTCAGTCTGGGTAACTTCTCACCCTTCAGTCTACCAAGTCGACGAGGTTAATACTACTTCTTTTGTGTATTCTCTTTGCCACTTACGTCTTACAACATTGTGATTTCTGCTTTATTTAATTTTGAGTTTATATTGTTTGCTTGGTTGGGAAGGAGGATGTCAACATTTCTACTTTTGATGGCTAAAAACTTAGATGCTGACTGCCCACCTCCTAATGTTCAAGTCATTCTTTGCTTGATGATAATTTCATAACCATTTAGCAACTTTGACATCATGATACTCAACAACCTCTCAGTTAACTAGAAAGTTCGAGGATGCTACTTGATAATTTGCTGTTCTACCTCTTTTCCAGACTTGTATTTCCAAATTCGTTTGTACGAACATGATACAATCTTTGTTTCAGAGAATATCTGCCCGCCCTTAGTTCTGGCTGCTAGTTCTGAACCTGTCTTTTATACTGTTTCCAACTCAATGGAGAATATCCCGACTCTTGCAATTTCACCTCCCTTGGCTTATAACATGATTAAAAAGTTGAGTCTTGACGGTTGATCCTCTCACTCTGCACTATATTCTCTTGGGCAAAATATCAAATTAACAGACTCAAAAGCTTTGAGTAGATGATTCAAACTATTGAAAGCTGACAATGAAACAGTGTCTTACCAATTGGTTACACCCTCCATTGGTTGCTATAGGATTAGAATGTGCCTATATCTTTATTAAGTCATTTATATCATATGAAATCAACAACAGTAACCTATCTTTACCTATACAAAAAATTTGTAGACAGAGTTACTCATTTAGGTTTTTGGTTGCCCTTTTTTTTTTTGGACAACCGTGGTGTCCGGGCCAGCTTGCGTGCACCTCGACTAATTCCACGGGATACCTGCCACCTCCCACCAACAACAAGTACCAGGTAACTCTATCTACCAAGGCTTGGATAGATAGGAAGAAATCACCTAGTGTTTTTTGCCTCCCCTGGAATTTGAACCTGAGACCTCATGGTTCTCATCCACTTTATTGACCACTAGGCCACACTCTTGGGTGTAGGTTTCTGGTTGCCCTTGTAGTCATGCGTTTTCGATGAACCATTTTGTTGGTCATTTGCTACCTAAAACTACAAACTTTGAAAGTTGAAACATCTGCAGACAATAAGTCTGTGCTATGCTACACCATCTTTCTTCTTCAATCAGCTGATGTACATGTGAAAAAGACTACACCTGCCTGAATTTTGCACATGTGACTCCTCTCTGCCGTTGGACACCAACAACCATGATGGATCTCTCTTTCACGTGGAATATATATTTACCATTCTGTCTTTGTAAATTGCAAGGCCTAATGAAGCCTGATGTAATTCAATTATCACTTATGACATTGCAGGCTTGCGCGATGTGGAACAGTTGGGGCTTTGGGGCTTTTCTTCTTCCTAGTCTTAGTATGGTTAGGTTCAGGAATCATGGTCATGTTTCCAATTTTGTAGTTCTGTACATATGGCCACATGTAAATGGCGTAGTCTATTTTGATTATAAAAACTGTATTGCGTATTTCTGGTGGGCTAATGGACGGAGGAGCTTACACCAACTACAGTTTGGCTACTGAGGTCTATTTAATGTCTTTTTTTGGGGTTAATTTCTTGACAGATGTACAACTCATATACAGTCAGTGAGCAAGGCTAGTAAAGGGCACTTAAATTGTAAATGTATTTGGCTCTCTGAATAATTGGCCAGTGGTTTTAAAGAAAATCACTTTTAAAATGTTCCCTAATTCAGATGAGTTTATGTTTTTACTTTGAATTCATCAAAATTCAGTAGTAAAGAGATTGAACGTATCAGAAAAACCCTTTTTTGGAGCCAAACTTGTAACATCATATGTCAGGTTGATAGCAAAATCAGAGGAAAGTAAGAGCGGTATGCATGAGAGAATAACCAAGAAAACCACGTGTGATGTAGAAACTCAAATTTGGTTCGAATCTCCTGCAAATATAAGCCACTTATCCACCTCCCAATTCTAGTAATTAATTAGAGTTCGAATCTGTGATGTGCGCCTAACTTAAGACTTCATATTTTGTGTTGTGGGAGGCATTGAATAAAATTTCTCACTTGTGCTAAAATTAGGCCTTAAGTCGAATTAACTGGTTATATGGGAAAAGTTGCCAGTTTAAAAATGCCACTACTTTACAACTTATAATTTGGGGAAAACAGACTACTGCAGAAAGCTGTAAATGCATCTAACAGATACAAGTCCCACTTAGATTTTGCATGCTAGCCAGTTCAGTAACAATGGTGTCTGTTAACTACCAATATATAGATACTTAGAGTCTCTCTACCAGATGAATCATTCTTTAGCAGGCTTGAAATTAGACACTTCAGCTATACAATCTTTGACATATAATGTAATTATCGGAAGCTGATGAAGCTCATGACAGGAGAAATAGGATGTTTCTTCAAAAATCAAGGATAAAATTTCTACTGACAGTTTATTCTTCTGTAACTGACTCAGTGCTGACTACAGGTACTTTCTCATATCTGGAACTGTCTCTATATCTCCTGGGAAGAAAACAACGCCCCCCAAATCTCTGCTGCAAGAACGTGAGAATTACAAGCAGCAGACCCCCACAACATATAATGATGTCCCAAGCAGTAGAATAGTAATCCATTTTTGGGTTTCCATATATGTAATCAAATGACCAGGCATTGCCGTGAGCTCTGTAAAGATCATATATATGTGGCACTAGGCGCACAAGGGTGGTTCCTACATAGAAACCAGGGGCGACAGCCTTCTCAGTAGTGTTACAGAACACATTGAACAGAATCTGAGGAAGCAAAAATCCATCCAAGATCAAACCGGCATATGTTTTGAGCTCCCCCCACAAAGTGTGCTGTTGATAACGAAAATGAAGCGAATATTCAAGCTTCATCTGATGAGGATTTCTTGACAGATGGAGAAAATAAGCAACCAATCCACCACAAATATACATTGGCAAAGACAAATACAAAACCTTTTTATCAGATATCCAAGAATTTTTGGGGCTATCATCACCTGCTCTTGCAGACCATATGAGTTGGAGAAGACGGAATTCCAACAAGAATGCTATCATCGTCATGATTCTAATTAAAACCTCATTTACTTCAACCCATCCATCATTACCAAAGTAAACATTCCGCTTTTTTCGGTTGACCAAAAATAAAGCTTCAAAGTTTAGCAACAGAGGGATCATGTGTGCCAATGTGAGTACAACTAGCATGACAACAGAGATAAACGGAAGCACACTTGGGTTTTTTTTCACATAAAATAGCTGCAGACCCACAAAGATGCATGCAAGTGTGTTGGAAATTAGAACCATGGTCATTTCCAGATCCATTCTCCATATGGAATTTCTGGCTTGGTCAGTGTAGATCGAATTTGATATAAGTTCCAGAGGTTCAAAGTAAAGAGGGTCAGACTTTTTTCTCGTGCTCTCAATGGTACCTCTAACACCTGTGCGGACTTTAGCTTTCAGAGGCGGGTACTGAATATTAACTAGAATTTCACAGTCCAACGATGAATTTTTCTGTGAAATCCCTTGACGTGATGAAAAGTACATACAGCCAACCATGCAAAGATGTCCACTCCTCGAATCATATAAACCTTCAGCAGAAATTTCAATTGTCATAGGAGTATGATCAACACTGTACAAGAACTGAGGTGGAGCAAAAAAGTGAAGCACGTAGCTGACATTGACCACAGTACTTTGATTGTCGTTCAATTTAACAGAAGAATCAGATGCACCCAGGTAAAACTTATCCCCCACAGACAATGGTGCTGAATAACTGAAAATTTCTGTTTTTTTCTTATTCCTCACCATCATATCAAATCGCATATCAGATGAATGAACATCAGGATACTTCCCTCCCTTGCCTTTATAACTCATTGCCTTGGCACAAGACCTCGTCACATTATCGATCACAGTATACTCATATGTCAATCCATCAAGCCTGTTAACCAGATTTCTTAGACTGTGCAAGGCAGCTTTACCGTAATTACCTTTTTCATTTGAGTCTTTTCTTTTCCATATCTCCCCAACAACAACACTCCTCTCCTTTAAGGTCCATTGCTTAGGCAACCTCAAACTCAGCCTCACAACACAATCCCCAACAAAACCATTTTCAGCTGCTGCATCACTTCCATTGAAAATCCGACAACCAATCATGTCAACTGTTTTCGTCTTCTCATCCCACTTCCCTTCAGCAACCAATGTTTGATTTATCAAATAAGTTGGCCGAGTGCGCATACCATCACCAAAGCTTAACAAGAATCTCCCTCTCCCATTATCCCCGCACTCAATCTCATTAAACCATATTGTCATCGGCCTAAAGTTTGACACGTTACCAAGAAAATCACAATTCCCATTATTACAATTACCCAAATACATCATTTCCATAGTCCCAGCACGACTTATAACTGAGCACACGCTCCTATCTGGGTTGTCTATTCCCAACGAAACATTAGACCAATCACCATATTCACTAAACCCATGATTCTCAACTTCTTTATTAATCAAAGTATACACATAATTTCTCAAAGACAAACCAAGTATTTCAACAGGCTTAGTGTATGCATTTTTATCATTAACATCAATTCTTTTCAATGAACCATTAACAACACTATGCAAAATATCAGAAGAATTCAAATAAACCAACTTAAGAACAACATCAACAGAACTTAACTTCCTCATACCTGATCCCACCATACAAAGTTTCCCAGTATCCGAATCCCAGAAACCCGAGACGCGAAACTCCCTCGAATACCCGCCGCCACCTCTGGTAGGAAACCTAGGTGGCCGGTTATAAACAAGCCGGAGTTTCCGCCGGTGCACAAAATCACCAAAAAACTCAGGACCAACACTTCCTGCGAACCTCAAAACGCCTTCAAGTTTAAATATTTTACCATTTTGGGTCGGATAAACGTTTTGGGTGTAGAAATTTAGGGTTTTTGGCTTGAATTTTCCGGCATTTTCAACCGGCACATGGACGTACGCGTTGCGAAGAGTGAGGAAAATTGGGGTAGCGTTAAAAGGGGTTGAAGCTTGGCTTAAAGGGGTGCTGGAAACGACGTCGTTACAGTATGGTGAGTATGGGATCTGAGGGAGTTCGGAAACTCCAAGGGAGGAATTAAGGGAAAGGAGAAGAAGGAGTAGAAGAAGAAGAGGACTAAATTGGAATTTGGGTGATGGGGCTGTCGTAAATATGGAAAGTATGAATCTGGAGCTAGGGTTTTGCAATGGAGATGGAGCTGAGGAATTCTCCATTGTTATGAGGTGTTCATGGAGCATAGTGGAGAGACGGAGACTTCAATGGTTGATCAAATAAATATTGCTCACTTTTATATACACCTGAATCACAATCTCATTTCCTTTCCTTTTTTTTTTTCCTCCTTTTGTCTCCCCTTTTGGATTCTATAATTGTCGGTTTGCTTCTTTATTATTTTCTATTTTGACTTTCGATTTTAGAATTATAATATGATAATAATTATAAAATTTGTAATTATGTTATCTACATATAAGAAAAAATTATTTACGTATTTCTCTCCAATGAGATTTGAACTTGAGATTAATGCAAAGTAATCTACACATAAAAACAGAAAGAATTCATGAGAAATTAAAATGTAGACAAAAATTAGGTTATTTTATTCCTTATGTTTATACCTTAACGGCCAAATTAATTACTTCATATCTATACCGGTGGAAGCATCAAGTTTCCCAAGTAGAATAGTCGTCCGTTACTTACTATGTTGTCATTAAAAACAAGAAACAAAGAAAGAAAGAATGAAAGAGCATATAACTTTTATCATTGTGTTTTTATTAGGTACTTCCTCTTTTTCAATTTAAATAATTCAATTTCCTTATTAGTTTATTCTAAAATTTAGAAATAATTTAATTCTAAATTTTTCCTTTTTTCTATTTTATTTTTAATGATATCTTTTATAGTTATACAAATATTACTATCCCGCAAAACTTTTGCTCTTGAGCTTTTAGAATCATACGTTTCAAAGTTATATTTATTTTTTAATTTTATGTCAAGTCAAATTATTGTCATCTAAATTGAAGCGAAAGGAATTTATTATTTTGTTATATTTATTTGTTATGATAAGACACTTTACTTTTGTGCAGTGAGATATGTGAGATTCAGACATTTTCGATCCCTAATTTATCCAAAAGATAATAATTTGATATTTGAATAGAATAGGTCTGAACAACTTATTAATTTGCAGTTCAATAATAACGTAACATACTTGAAGCTTTTGACCAGATTCTGAAGTAAATTAGAGCCCGTTTGGACATAAAGATTTTTTTTACTTTTTTTTTTAAAAAAAATTCATTTTTTCGAAATTAGTGTTTGGGCATAATATTTTCAATTTTACTTGAAGATGAATTTTGAAGTTTTTCGAAAATTTGAAAAAACTCAAAAAACATTATTTTTCAAAGATTTTTACTCAGATCTCTCAAAAAACTTCAAAAACAATCCAAAAATTATATTCATGTCCAAACACAACTCTAATTTTCAAATACCATTTTCACTTGAAAATTGTTTTCAACTTTTTTTGAATTTTTGCAATTCCATATTAGTATCATAGCATGCAATAAACATTCCTTTTACAGTTTGAATTATTTTTGGTTTTGGTTTTGGTTTTACTTCCCCTAACCTTTGATTGACCTAAATGCTTAGGAGTTTTCCACCACTCTAATAAGGACCTAAATAAATCCACCTAATGATGGAGACTTGAATATATCCTTCCATTTCCTACAACCCAAAGCTGAGCCGGCCATTGCAAAAAGTTGGTGTATTTTACTATCTGCTATAGTTTGTACCTTTATGCAATTTGAATATAAGTGGTAAACCAGAACATGTTGAGACAACAAGTTCAAAACAACTGGAAAACATAGTAAACACCAATCTCAAGGTTCAACCATTTATTCAAGCTGTAATATCTTCTCAAATTAACACGGAAACGGCCACATTAGGGCCAGTTCAAATGCTGATATTGTACATATATTGGTAAGGTTTTTGTTTATTACACAGGTGCATAGCAACGCTTAATCGGACAACTGACTGCAATCGATACCTTTGCCAGTGAAAGCCGCCATGAGTTTAGGGAAAAGCTTGCCAAGCATAATCTTGAACCCTGTAGAGCTTCCTTTTATCAGTTCTTGCTCCTGGCTTTTGGGTTGAAATGCAGAACCAACTGGTGCACCATCCATGTACGCCTTACAAGCCAACAAAATGTGCTTCCACCTTTTACCAAAGTGCTCTTGAACGAGTGCCTCAAAATGCTGCAGCATAATTGACCAAGCAGATCAGAAACTTCCATATAAAAAGGGAAGTGCTTCTATATAGAATGTTGGAAAACAAAATGTCTTGGTGGTAATTAGAACTTTAAAGTCGTCAGAGTCCCAATTCCTTTTCTTAAACATGGTACATTACGTGGTTTTATCTGAAATCTAAACATGATTTAAGGAAACTTGGAAAACTTCAAAGGTAAATCATTTACCTTAGGTGGCTTGTTGAGTTGGTATAACATGGACTTGCAGGTAACAAGGAAAGCATTTTCATTATAGCTAACTGAGTTCTTTTCACCATCAGCTTTTCCAATCTGTGCATCATATCCCGCCTCATTGAAATAAGGCTTTTCATTGAGCACAAGTGCTTGAAAAGAGAGGAGAACTTGTAGAATCGTGGAACTTTTGGGGTTCCAAACTTCATTTCCGGAGCCCGTCCATGTATTTAAGAGACTAAGACAGACCTTTCCTGACTCATACAAGTTGGGATTGACACGAAGCCCGCCAGAGTGATAGGAGACCATCTGCACAATTTTATTTTCACAAAACCTAAATAAGCTTTAACGAGAAAGTCTGTTTGATCTCACAAATCAAGAAACAGATGGATTTCATAAATGGATGGTGGAGTTTGACAATTGGATGCCTAACAATGCATAAGAGCATGATCTGAATTTAGCTTCCAAAGGTAAGCAAGTGCTCATTTCTATCAATCAGAACATTGTGGAAATATGGAACAATTTGTGCTCATGTTACAGATTAATGCACAGGCTATAAAGATTTACTTACAGGTGGCTCATGCGGATAGTTCGAAGGTAGGTAAATATCAAAGAAGAAGAGTCCATCATGATACGGAGTCCCAGGTGCACCAATAATGGCTGCTCGCAGCAAATCCATTCTTTCTTCATATACGCGTACATAGATAGTCTCTGTTTTAGGTTTTAATAAAGCAAGTGTGAGGAAGAATAGTCAAGAAATGCAGTGTCAAAACAATCTATTCGATGATAAGAGGTTTGTTGCTGATAGAATCAGATATTGTGCATAAAAAAGAAAAGAAAAAGGAAAAGATATTGTGCAGTCAAGCTGTGGTTAACTTAGTGTCAATCTCAACCCCTCTCCCCAAAGCTTTCCTATTCAAGCAATAGTTTGTGATCATTTGTTCGCTTTTTCAAACTTATGTTTATCGTCACTCGGAACTTTTCATTTTCCTGAGGGAAAGTCATATTAAACCTAGTGAATTACATAAACTTAGTGAATTAAGGAAAAGAGAACTTCTTGAGAAAATGATACGAGACAGAGGCGCTATTACAAAGAGCAAAGACAAAATAATTGGCACATTATATCAGAAACATTAAACCTACAGTGGCTCCCTTACTTTCTAAACTTTTAAATTCATTTATCATATTAGCGCATGTAAGAATCTAATTATCTTGGCTGTTTGTCTTGCAAAAGATCTGCGGAGTAACCCACAAAATGAATTTCGAATAGAAGATCTATCATTTTGCTCCAAATGTAAAGATGAAAAATAGAACTTGTGGACTGCCATAAGGGCATTACCATTTGACTTCGGTACATGAACTACAACAACAACAACAACAACAACAACAACTACCCAGTATAGTCCCACAAAGTGGGGTCTAGGGAGGGTAATATGTAGACGGGCCTTACCCATACCCGAAAGGGCAGAGAGGCTGTCTCCAATCGACCCTCGGCTCAGCGAAGGGAAGGAAAACAAAAACAAAAACAAAAGAGCATTAGTAACTCCAGCAGAAATAGCGTAAATAATTATCTAAACATAAGAACCATAAATAAAATAGCATGCAATAATATCAGACAGTAACTGCCATAAATAACTACCATAAGGGAGACACAATCCATACACAAATCATCTATAGATAGCCCTGCCAAGCCTCACCCAACCCCGGGTGAGGAGTACGAAAAACTCTAGGAGCCCCTATCCTACAACCCTGATACTAGACCTCCAGACTTTCCTATCAAGGGCCATGTCCTCGGAAACCCGCATTCCAGCCATGTCATGCCTAATCACCTCTCCCCAATACCTCTTAGGCTTCCCTCTGCCTCGCCGTACGCCGACCATCGCCAGCCGCTCACAACTCCTCACCGGGCATCAGGACTTCTCCTCGGCCATGCCCGAACCACCTCAGCCTCACTTCTCGCATCTTCTCATCCACCGGGTCCACCCCCACCTTCTCTCGAATAACTTCATTCTTAATCTTATCTAACCTGGTGAGCCCGCACATCCACCTGAGCATCCTCATCTCCGGAACCTTCATTCTCTAGACATGAGAGTTCTTCACTGGCCAGCACTCCGCTCCATACAACATGGCAGGTCTAATCACAGCTCTATAACTGATATTTATCATATATTCCATAAGCTAAGGAAGGCAATATATTTCAGGAATTAAAATTCTAGTTGCAGAGTATGCAAATTCTCATTGAAAGTCTGTCTTATATCTTTTTACATTTTCCCTCGTCTTTGTTCATTTCAGTAGCTTCAGCATACCCAATGTTATATCTTTCCAACCCCCCTCCCCCCCCACCCCTCCAATTCAACGATCTTTCGCTCAACAAGCATGACTCATACTTGGCCAAAATACATAGATAGACACAGTAAACAATAGCAGAATGTAAATATCACATCATTACACACAAACAGAAAAACAGGTTGAAATTCTCACCAGGAAGATCATGTTCCAAAATGCTCCATTCTTGTTGGACCTTCTTCAGCCAACCTCTTCTAACCTGTGAAGTAATAGAAAGGTTAAAAAAGGGGGAAGAGTATAGTAAAAATAACAATAAGCCGACATGTTCACTTGGGAAAAACTAAAAGAAATTTTGACCTGGGATAACTGCTCCTTTCCAGCACCATCTGCAAAATGGTGATCTGAGAAACCAGTTACCATATCAAACTGTCTAAAGTCTTCAGGGAGCTTGCTGGAAGATGGCAAAGCATAATGTTTTTGATCCTCAGTTGTTTCCTGTTCTTGCTCTAGTTCCATTTCAAGGGAAGCCTTCACGTATCCTACCTCAAGTGTGGGAATTCCTGCATTCAAATTGCTAAGTTCTATGACTTCCTCCTCATTAGGAATCCTTGATTCCTGTCCTTCTTCTGATATAGCTTGGTATGTACCAAACAGTGATGTGCTCAAGGAGCCGAAAAGACTCGACGTGATACTCGAGAAAAAACCAATAGCAGCTTGAGAAAGCAAACAGGAACTAGAATTCCACAAACTCCTGTTGCAACTTTCACTATCGGCACAAAACTTCAGCAAGTCCTGAATATCAAAATCTAACTCTGTCAAACTGTCACACGAGAACGGATACCTAATATCTAATTAAATCCCTGCTATATTGAGCTTCTTATAACGTGGATGGCAAATGATCTTCTAACAACTTTTTATGGTTATTAGCTTATCTCCTATTGAACCATCCGGTTTTCCTTCCAGTTAACTATTAAGTCACTGCCAAATTTTCCTTTTTCAGACTTACTTCTTGCAATAACACCAAAGGAACAAAACATGGAGAGGGAACTAGACTTACCTTTTCCTCAGGTTTTGGAAGTTGATTTTCCTCTGAACTCATCTCCGCACCTGATGGCTCAGCATTTTCACCAGAGGGCACATTAATGGCAGCAGCAGCTTCACATTTATCCATCCGATAGATCTCAAAGGGTGCCACCTGATGAGTATCAATGAAGAAAGATAAGATTTGAGCCAGCTCAAGGCATAAGACCAAGATTAGGAGTATATTTCTCGAAACATTTCAGCTCTTAGTACATTATTTATTACTTTCAACAGTTATTTTATGAACAAATATTCCTAAAGAAAATGTTTCTGTCACAAACTTCAACTGATTTTCCCTAATCAACTTTCCACCAAAAAAGATGAAATTTAATAAAACAATGTAAGAAGAACAGTAATGATATGATTCTTGGAAATCAGCAAAACATGAGTGCTAACGTCAACAAACAGCAAGTATCCTTTTGAATTTCCAATAGGTTATGTCACACTCACGTTCAGCTATGAAAAATGAGGAGAGAAAAAAGACAGGGTCCAACCCCTCAAAAAATAAAAGAATAGAAAAAAGAGTACCCTTACCGTGCTTGTAATACCAGTAGCCCATTTCACTTCAATATTGCCATCTTCGAATCCGACAATAATACCAATGCAAGGTAAGTGATCATATCCAGTGAAATCTGAATTATCCCTTCTTTTATCAATATTCTTAAGCTTGGAGTTAATGTCCATCTCAGAGTACATGCTTTTTCCATCAAGACTGAAAACCTGATCCTCACAAAACTTGCAAACCGCATCACCGAAACAGTATGAGTAGTCTGGATGGTCCATCAGTTCATATGCACTCACAATTTCTTCAGTTTGCTCTACCCCAAACTTATTTGGTTCATTCAAGGAAAAAGTTGTCCATTTTACCTTTACAGTTCGCTCCTTCGCATCAACACACCTCACCACGCCCCACCTTTTTGGACTGGGAACAGATGAGTCATCACAGTATCCCTTCTCAAGCACGAACTGTTCTGGCCAAAACTCATGAGCATCCACAACATTGACAGGAAATACAGAATCTGAGTCCAATCCAGTAGTCACGCTTCCATCCTGCCACGAAACATCAACTTTTGTCCTTGTCTTCAAAATTACAGCAACTTGCGGAACAGTTGAGCTCCTATTACTCTGAGATGCCTTGTTTAGCTGCATGTCCTCTTTCATTGCTCCATAGGGAGGTGAGCGTTGAATACTCTGCTGCAGAAAGTTCTTAGAGTCAGCAACTGGAAGTAGACAGCAATCTCCAAGCTGCCACTTTGCATGGGAGAAGCAAGATAACAAGGTTAACTTTTCTGAGTCCAGCAGATTCGGGGGACTAAGCACCTTTTCACAACCAAGACTGCCACAGCCAATCCAATCTACATACATGACTCCAGCCTCCACAGAATAAATGGTACCTTGATCTCTTTTGCCACTTTTTACACCACATAACCAGTTGGTTGATCCAGAGGCAGCTGCAGACTGAACTTGAACCCTTTGTCCCGGGTAGAAAGGATATTGTGGGTCTTCAACTAAATCAGGGGAAATTGGTGTGAGAATTTCTGAACCCTCAGCTGCAAACTCAGACTTTGCACCATCATCAAAGAGGACTTTAACTTTATCGACTATCTTTTCCACTTTCCCAAGCCATGGGCCCATCACTACATAATCCCCAACAGAAATTGGACGTATTTTCACCAGATCTTTTGAGTTAACATCTTGTATCTTGCTTCCATAAATATTTTCCAAGTCAACAATCATCTCAACATTGATCACTTTCCCAATCTGTCCGGATGGGTCATTTACTGCACATACTATGTCCCCATACATAAACACTCTCTCAAAGGAGAGAAAGTCATCGATATTACCGATGCTCTCCTCAAGGCTTGAAAGAATAGAACAGGCATGCCCACCATACAGATATTCAACATAATCCTGATCGTCATAACTGCTGCTCTCGCTGAAACTATCAAAGTCACTTAGAGAAGATGTATCCATAATGTGGAATCCAATGAAATGTATTCTGCAATTGAGAAACATTAATTTATAAGCCAAGAAATGAGGGTTAAAAAAGCATAGTATTGGAATGAAAATTGCCAAAATGCAGCTATATCTTGCCTATATATGATTCATAGTTATTTTCTCTTGGATTCTTGGTGCTTAAATTCTAGAGATACAAAAAAATGAGTGAAACTTTGACTTGATGTATTACACACGCTTAAACCTAAATGATGATGCATTAAACTTATTCAGTTGCTCCTATACTGCAATGAACTATAATTATTCAAAATCAAGAGCAATTGATGGGATGACTTGCAATGGAACAAATGGAAACGACGATCAGCTTAACTAAGTTGAACTAAGCCCAATCCCTATTTGTTTAGATGATATAGCTAACAATAAGTTACATGGACAAATAAATGATGAGTGACAGGAGACATACCACACAAGTTACTTGCAAGTCCTCGCTGTTTAATCCAAACTTACAGACTGATATTGATCCCCTGCTGACAATGATTATCAGTCTTCCTAGTTCCAACAACGACCGATGTATATATCCAAAGATGAATCAGATCTCGAGGTCAATCTGTTACTTTTAAACAGAGACCAAGATAGTATCTCCAAAAGGAGATAATGCCAAAGGAGATTTGCCCTAAAGACAAATGTTTTGGAGTCTAACTCCAAATGCCAAAGAAGATTTGCCCAAAGAATTGAACAAGTCCACTAGAAGGATTGTGCAGAGAAGAACTTTCGAACTAATTGTGGTCCTTGTAGAAGTGCCACTTTCTTTAGCTCTTCCTGACCGGTTGAAGAGGAAGTCCACAAGCCGGATTTATGGATCAAACTTTCGCCAACAAAGGAAGACAACAGCTTGATTAAAACCACGATAAAGAACCACCAAACAGCGGAACTTCACGATTTGCCAAAGGAGATTTGCCCAGCAGAGCCAATAGAGAGACACATGTAACAAGATGCTCTCACATGAAAGGAATTTACTCCTCTCAAAGGCCAAAGACAGTTTGCCAAAGAAGATTTTCCCCTTAAGTGGAACCAGCTGTTCTGTCAGGTGGAGATGTCTCAAAGAGTTGAATCAACCAGAAAAAGACAGATGTGTTGCATAAAGTGTTTAAAATGCCAAAAAGATATCAGTTCTTGAGTAACCAAGGGAACTGCTGAGAAAATGTAAGTTGATCTGAGCCACTGAACTACATCAGGAAATCCTTGCAAAATATGTGGTATACTGACCAGGAACCAACTTTCTTCTGTGTCAAACCAGACTTAGCTATTTCAGAAAATACGTGACACCTGTGTGCAGAAATAGTTGTTAAATTTCAACACAATGCTATTTTTATATAGAGCAGTAGGAAGACTAGTTCTGCAGTTTCTTTTGACCATAGATGCACAGACTACATCAAAATAGAGACACGGCATGAAATTCTAAGAGGAAAAGGTCTCAAGAGGACCTATAAGAGAATGAATCAGCAGTTCCTTAAAACACGATCAATTCCTGTAACTTCTTTAGCCATCTGACTTTCAGTTCATTCAAATAAAAATTCAAAATAACTACTGCATTCTTTTGTGGTCAACTACTGTTGCTCTGATGGTAAGCAACCCCCACTTCCAACCGAGAGGTTGTGAGTTCGAGTCTCCCCAAGAGTAAGGTGGGAAGTTCTTGGAGGGAAGGATGCCAGGGGGCAATTTGGAAACAGCTTCTCTACCCAAGGGTAGGGGTAAGGTTTGCGTACACACTACCCTCCCCAGACCCCATAAGTGGGATTATACTGGGTTGTTGTTGTTGTTGTACTGAGGTTAATTGGCAGCATGGGTATACTTAGACAATAAACCGGTTTCCAAGTGAAATTCATTTTTTAAAGATTAATTGAGTGATGGCAGAACTTGCACACACGTTTTTGCCATTTAAACTGTTGTTTGAACTGGCATCAAGATCAATTTAGAGCTCTATGGTTAATTGCTTACAAGTGCTTTTGTCCACACGAAATAATCATTTTCAACTAATTTTCAAAACCCAAATCCATGACCCTTCAAAAACTAGAACTGAATTAAAAGATCATATAATAATAACAGTTCTCCAGCTAACATGACAAGTAAGATAGATGTCTTAAAATTGGAGTAAGACTCCACGGGTTCATCAACCATCAATAAATGTATTATCTATGTTTTTGTGCAGAGTCCACCTCTTTGACATTGAGTATCTACTCTAAGTTGAGAGGAATGGGTTGCTTTTTCATCTTTAACTTTGCCTTTTCATTCGATTCAATTTATTTAGCCTAAATAAAATTTTAACCTCATATTAATTATATCCTTACCCTTTCTTGGTTCATTCATCAAAATTGGATATCCTGTGCCCCCAAATTACTGTTAAGTTTCTTTTTTGAATGTTTAGTCCAATGCTCAAGCCTCGATATCATAATAAGTTTCTTATTATCGATGATTTTGCTTCCTCGGGATCAGGTGTTAAGCTTTCAATGTATTAAGACATGAGAAGCGACTAAAAAGCTATTATCTTCTGATTCCAGTGCTCATCTCAGAAATAGGTGATCTACATGTGAATAAAAAACCCTTGCTCCAAGATACTAAGTATACAGTGCATCTAACCTCAAGAGAGGATATCACTGGTTTGACAATAGCTTATATTGCACATATCCTTGAAGACCTCAACCTGAAGGCCCACTACTATTTTTCGTATTTATTCTCTCCGACTATATAGGCAATATTCTAGGCGTAAAAATTGCGAAATCTCGAAACAATATTTTCTCTTTTGATATCAATTTTCCTTTTAAGATGGTATATAGACACTAGGGACAATGAATAAAGGCAATTGCATCTTAGAATTTCATTTGGTGCTCTACCCTTATTTTTACTGTCCTAAAATTTAAACGAAAACAACTTGTTAGACAAACTTTTTCATCTTTGAATCAGAACTCCAAAAAGTATCCTTTTTGAATTGAATGAAAATTGCAAATATGCAGCCTAAGAGTTTCAATAACATTCAAACATAAAATTCAGCTTCACATAAAGAAAAAAAATAAGAAGGAGAAGTGTGAAAGTATTTTCATCAAGGTGAAGAAATACATATGATAGAAAATTCAAACAACTAGAGATTAAACTGGTGGGACTATACTGGGTAGTTGTTGTTGTTGTTGTTGTTGTAGAGATTAAAAACCAAATAGCCAAAAAGAGAAAAGGACAGCATGAGGAAAAAGGAAACAACATTATAAGTAGAAGTTGAGAAAGTTACCATCTTTAACCCTCTTATGCCGATATCAAACCAAAGGCAACTTCCACAGAAAGAGCGCAAGCTGATGAAACTGAAGCAACTCCAGAAGAGAGAGTTTAATTCTTGAATTTCTAGCTGTTTCCTTCAGTTTCAAAGATAAATTCTTGAATTTTTCTTTCCCCAACAAACAGTGATCACCTCAACCAAAACACACACACGCCAAGAAAAAAGATTAAGGGAATTCAGAGAGGCAAATCACCTCCCTAAATTCCCATTGTCCACTCATATTCAAACCTCACAAACATGGCAGTATGAAATGTTGCAAAATCACCAACCCCCTTAATTACCACCTCTCTTATTTCTCTTCCACTGCGTGTATGTTTTTTGTCTGTGTGAATTCTTGAACGTTAAATGGAGATTTTTGACTAGTGTGTGTACTATTTTTCATAGCCAATTATAGATACAGGGTATTAAATAAAACCCCATATATACTTTTTAAGAAGAATATACCGTAGTATCTATGCTCTCCTTGTATAATGTATTCTCTACTCTTTTCTGCCGTACAAGCTAACAGTCAGCATCTCAAATTTACAGAACTACCCTCTGTGGCTGTATTAATCGATTATCACCATTTTCCAACTTGGGTTCTAGATCATTAATTAATTTATCACTTTTTTCTTTTGAAAAGGGGTGGTGTTTTAACATATTTTAATTTTTATATGTGATAGATTCTATTTTTTTGATTTCGCACCCAGTAGTTTTATATTTATATTAGGATCCTAACTAATTCAGATTCGTATCATGTAAGACTCTAAGATTCATTAAAGAAAAAAATACTCTAAATAATAGCTTTTTCATTTTTAAGTCTCGAACCCGAAACTTTGAAATATCTATCAATCACAGTACACTTCTTTATAGTATGGGTGGCGGCCAATGTACTTTCATAAACCTAAGATATCAATTTTATAGTTCGTCCAAGTATTTCTTTTTCAAAAAGAAAAAGTTATAGTGGTCAAATTAACATGTGTACAAATTGTTCTATTCAATATCTAATCAGATGTAGTCATCTTGATTACATATCACATTTTCAAAAGGCCAAAGAACCTAATTCCTGTGTTTTTTCACAATAAGAAATAAGAATATGAATTAAATATTAAGGTTTCACGTTGAACATGTAGAATTTGTATGCACATTGATGTTCGATTCAATCTCTAATCATCTTAGTCTTATTTTTGTTGCCAAGTGCTTAAGGTGTTAATATTACTTTCACATTTTATACCGATGATTTGATTTTTTCAGATTTGAACTTCGTAACATTTGTTTATATCTCCAATAGTTGCAGTGCTAATTCAAGTAAGGGAATGACAATCTGAAACTTAGACATTTAACATCTTTGTATACATTGTAACTTATGCTAATGAATTTAATAATTAATCATTCAGAAATTAACAAGTGAATGATTAATTTGAGTTTATGATTATGTCATATCTTAGCATGATTGTATATAATATAGTGGTGCTTGGCCTCCCTACACCTTCCAATTGAAAATTACATAGTAAAAATATTTGTTATCTATTAAACGACTAGCAATTTGTGCCACGGGGCTTTAATCAAGTGGTAAGAGCACATGTGTGGATTTGGCACACCTTGCGTATTCGAACCATACTATAAAAAGAATTGGTATTTACTTGGAGAAGGATAGAGGATTATACTCATTATCTATTGAGTTTCAAATTGTGTGTCTTCAGATATTTCTCATTTATAAAATAATGTGGAGCAATTTGTTTACCAAAGAATGTGCGGAGGAGAGGAAATGGATAGTAAATGTTGGTAAATAAGTAGGTGTTATCAAAAGCGCGCTTAAAGCTTACTTATGCCCTAAAGCGAGGCTCATATGTTGAGTGTTTGGCCTCGCTTAGAGGGCGCTTTAGTGTTGTGATCAAGGCTGTAAGGCTTGTTGTTCTTTTCCAATGAGCATAACTCTGAAGAGGCGATACTAAGCTTGATATTTTACTTTATTGTAAATTTACTTTAATTTCTTTGTCCTTATATTTGGTATCATGCTTATTGATATTAATCTTGGACTACGTAGACAAGATGGAGAAAAGAAATACTGTATAGATATTAATTTCCTATAAGTAGCCTACAGTAGATTGAATGTGCTCTTTAGCCCCAAAGCCTATTTGTTCCTGTATCTTTCCTAGCGTGTTTAATACATTGAATGAATTATTACAAGCACATTTATATTTGGGGTACGGGGTGACGATAAATATTGTGTTTGCATCATGATTTTAGTAGTGGTTTGACATGTTCTTTCTGAAAAAACTGAGCTTATTTGTTTGCTTGCATTCGTATTGTTAGTAACGAAAAATTTAATTGCTTTGAACATTTTATTGTGGTGCAGAAGGGGAGCACATGCACGGTGGGATAAGGAAAATTTGAGAGAAATAACTGAACCAAAGACACCATATCACCGCATGATCGATATTGGTGAAATTAATTCTTCTTTTTCCTTCGTACTCGTTTATCTCACTTGTCAATTTTGTGTCATGCAAGCTTCATAGATAAATCAAATAATGTGGTGGAGTGTTGTCTTCTAGCTTTTCACATGCTGATCAATCCTTTTGAAAATCTTTTGATGCTTGATAGGTTTATAGATAGATGAAAATCCATCAGTGTATTAACCTGGTTTTATGCATTTGCTAGTCTTCTTTTTCTATCTTTTACCAGGTGATTTATCCGTCATTCGTTAATTCATCAGAAAGTTGCTTAAAAATTTCCTCTACGCTAAAAGGGTGGACTTCACGGTGTTCAACCCTTTCAAAGAGATAAATTCGAACCACTACTCGATCTAGCTGCCCCTCTTCGTATTTTATTTCTAAGCCTTTTCACAGATTTGTTTCAAAATTTTATTATATACACGAAGCGGGGGTACTTCTGAGTTATAGGCGTTTACTAAAGTTGCTTTTCCTGCTGTAAAGTCGGCTCGTTCATTATTTGTATGTATCATACCATAATGGTTCTTTCTTTTTTTCCCTTTTGATTTGCTTCCATTAGAGTGATGATTTAGGAGGAAATATCTTAAGATTTGAACTTATTTGGATCATTTGACAATAGTCTTGGAAATATTATAGAAGTTTCTTTATGTGGTGCTAATACTCTTTGAGTGAATTTTGTTCATGCTACTGATGCATCTTGTATCTCTGTTGTTTAATTTGTTTTATTGATATTTAGGCCAGGGTGAAGGTTTAACGCCACATGAGAGACTTCAAAGGTGTAGAGATACTGAGAAGACTATTTTATTTCTCAGCCTTTTCATAGACTTATTTCAAAATTTCATTATATACACGAAGCGGGAGTACTTCTGAGTTATCGGCCTTTACTAAAGTTGGGTTTCCTGCTGTAAAGTCGGCTCGTTCGTTATTTGTATGTATCAAACCATAATGGTTCTTTCTTCTTTTTTTTTTCCCTTTTGATTTGCTTCCGTTAGAGTGATGATTTGAGAGGAAATATCTTAAGATTTGAACTTATTTGGATCATTTGGCAGTAGTTTTGGAAATATTATGGAAGTTTCTTTATGTGGTGCTAATACTCTTTGAGTAAATTTTGTTCATGCTACTGATGCATCTTGTATCTCTGTTGTTTAATTTGCTTTTTATTGATATTTATGTTAGGGTGACTGTTTATTTTTCTCAAATTGCAAATCCCAAAGTTGATGTGTAGTCTTCTCAATATCTCTACACGTTTGAAGTTTCTCATGTGGCATTAAACCTTCTATAATGTGTTGGTGGTCGTATATTAGAGCTAATACCATTATGTTTGGGTACTTGGAGCTTCAGGATCTGCTTATCATAATGGCGTGATGTTTGTATATCATTATGTATGGGAAAATAAAGCTATTCATATCACGACCCAAATCTCCCTCTATAAGATATCATGACAGCACCTAGTCTCTAAGACTAGGTCAGCCTAACAATGACAGAATAACTGAAATAACAGAAGAAATAACGGCTAAACCTTAACAACATCAGTATATATAGATAAAGCTGAAAACCCGTCGCTCACATATACAAGTAAAACTAACAATTCTAAGTATAAACATCTCCCAAAGACCCGGCAGTCACAAATCACAAGCTCTAAGGAATTGTTCTAACTGTCTCTATACATCAACATCAACATCTAAGAAAGATAAAGAAGAACAACATAAAAAGATAGAGAGGGGACTCCAAGGTCTGCAGACACTGGCAGATATTACTTGAAGTCTCCGTAGAAGCAGCACGACTCTCTACTAATAGTGGGACTGGTTGGAGGTACCTGAATCTGCACGCAAACATGTGCAGAAGAGTAGCATGAGTACATCACAATAATACCTAGTAAGTGACAAGCCTAACCTCGGTAAAGTAGTGACGAGGTCAGGTCAGGGCCCCGCTGGAACATAGTAATTAAGGAAAAAGATATAGTAATATAATGAAAGATTGGGAATTTGACAACGAGAAATATAGAAAAGGAAACTACACAACAAATAGGGGTAAACAACAGGGGGCACTCCCGAGGTTCTGCCTCATATTCCCAAACGTAAATACTCAACAGGGGATCTCCCGAGGTACCGCCTCATAGTCCCAAAAGTAAATATACAGCGCGGGATATCCCCAGGTACCGCTTCGTAGTTCCAAAAGTAAATATGCGACATGGGATCTCCTGAAGTACCGCCCCGTAGTCCCAAAAGTAAATATGTGACATGGGATCTCCCGAGGTACCACATCGTAGTCCCAAAAGTAAACACACAGCTTGAAACTGATGGAAATAACAATTAACAGCAAGAAATCCTATAATTTAAGACTAAATACAAACCAAACTAAAACAAGAATTCAACTAAGCATGCTGCACAGATTTCAAATAAGCATTTAGAACACATAGACATATGATATTAGGTTAAACAGGATAACTACACATGTCGGTATGATCCATTTAAGATATAACATGTTACTATTCAGTAAAATCGGATTTTTGTATCTATACAATTTCTGGTTGTTTGATTTTTTCTGAGAATGATTGCAAGTAGTCAATTATTGGACAACTGAATATGCAAGAAAAATGGTGAATCCAAATGAGAAATTGAATCAAACGAAAAGTGCTCAAATTGGGATTGAACAATTGAATCAAAATGCAAGAAATCAAACAAATCAAGCATCTGCAATTGATTATAATCACCCCCTCTTCCTATCTCCTGCAGATGTAAGTGGTACTCAAATAATTTATTTTCAATTAACTGAAATTGAGAATTATTCAATTTGTTTAGATCCATGCGAGCAGCACTATTAGGAAGAAACAGGTTGGGTATGGTCGATTGTACAAGCAGGAAAGAGAACTTCCCAGAATCTATGTGGAATCATTGAGAAAGAGTGAATGTAATTGTGTTGTCTTGGATCATGAATTCAGTGGCAAAAGGATTGCTCAGAGGAATTATGTATGCCTCAAGTGCTCAACTAGCTTGGGAGGATCTTTCAGAAAGATACAACAAGATGGATGGATCAAGAACTTACAATCTGCACAAGGAGATAGCTACTCTGTCACAAGGTACAACTTCTGTATTAGTTTATTTTTTAAGATTGAAGGATTTGTGGGAAGAATTTGAGGCTTTGGTGCCATCACATGGCTGTGATTGTCCAAAGTCAAGAGAATTTGTAGTATATTTGCAGAAGTTGAAGTTATATCAATTCTTGATGGAGTTAAATGACTCATACTCTCAAGCAAGGAGTCAAAACTTGATGAGAAGTCCTATTCCCACTGTCAACCAAGCCTATGCATTAATTGTAAGTGATGAGGGACAGAAATCTGTTGCTGCAAATTCAGAAATTCTAGGTGCTTATCCTGCAAATCAAGTAGGAAATTATGAGATTGGTATGTATTCAAAGACTAGAGGAAATCAGAATCATAATCAAAGATTTAGAAGGAATTATAACGTGTAATGTGACTTTGTAAAATGAAGGGACACAACAAAGATAATTGCTATAGAATTGTAGGATATCAAGATGACTTTAAGAACATTAGAAAAGGAAATACTGGTGCAAATGTAGCCTAAAATGTGAATATAATAGCAAAGGTTGAGCACTCAAATGATCAGCAACAATCTGTATTCCAGTATGGTCAGAATACAAATGTGCAAGATCAATCAAAAAATGGGAATGGTACTCCAAATCGAGGAATCAGTCTGAATATAGAAAATATAGGTGTGAGAATTATGTTCTCACAATGACATAGTATGAACAGATCATGCAAATGTAGAACAAAACAAATGCAACAAGTTCTACTTCAGCAGCTAACATGACAGGTATGGAAACAACTTTATTAACTTCTAGTTGTCTCAGTCAGTGGATTATAGACACAGAAGCTACAAATCGTATGATGTCTGACAAAGCCTTACTAGATGAGAGCACAGTAATTGAAACAAACAATCCAAAAAATTTGTTGTTACCAAAAGGTGATGTTACATCTGTTACACATACAGGAGCAGTTCAATATTAGAAAATAGCACAATAACAAATGTGTTCTACGTTCCTCAATTCAAGTACAATCTATTATCTGTATCTAAGCTAACCAAAAAATTGCAGTGCTCAACAACATTTTTTCCTGATTTTTGTGTATTTCAGGAACTCTTCACTGCGAAGGTGAAGGGAATTGGTAAAGAGGATGGTGGGTTATATCTTCTATACTCTAATACAACTGAAAGGAACAGGATGATTGCACTAACTACAAAAGGAAATGATGCAACTGAAATAAAACAATCAGATGTGATTCTCTGGCACAGAAGATGTAGTCATGTGTCTACTCAAATTCTTAGAAGATTACTGCCTATAAATAGTGATACTATCAGGAATAGAATAAATGAATGTACAGTATGCCCTTGTGCAAATTAGACTAGGTTACCATTTTCTACAAGTAGTATTCAGAGTAGTCGGTGCTTTGATCTAAGACATGTAGATTTGTGGGGGCCTTATAAAGTGGCTACATTTGATGGAAACAGGTTTTTGCTCACTATTGTATATGACTTCTCAAGAATGACATGGGTATTTTTACTAAAGCAAAAGTCTGATGTATGTGTCTCAATTCAGCATTTCTTCAAATATGTTAAAACTCAATTTGATGTAACAATAAAGACAATAAGAACTGATAATGGCTCAGAATATGTAAACTTTGTATGTGACTAACTATTCAAGGAATTGGGAGTCATACATCAAAGAACATGTGTATATACTCCTCAGCAGAATGGGGTGGCTGAGAGGAAACACAGACACATACTACAAGTTACAAGAGCTATCAGATTTCAAGATCAAATACCAATCAACATTTGGGGCCATTGTATTTTAACTGCTATTTATCTAATAAACAGAATGCCAAGTGATTTCATTAAAAATATATCTCCATTTGAAAGACTATATAAAAGGAGACTTCTCTCTCACACCTTAGAGTATTGGGATGCTTGTGCTTTGCCAAAATTATACAGGAACATGACAAGCTAATGCCTAGAGCTAAGGTATATATTCACATGGGATACTCAAAATTCTAAAAGGATACATTCTATATGATCTTACAGCTAAGACATTCTTCACAAGCAGAGATGTCATATTTAGAGAAGATGCATTCCCTTTTGCTAAGAAAGATAAAAGGTCTCAGCAAATATTCATTGATACAACACCAAGCTTGGAAATACAACTACATGATTCTACAATATTAGCTCAGAATAGAATAACAACTATAAACAATAATGAGGATGGCAACACATGGCACAATGAAATAGTTATACAACACAATTCAGAAGAAAATTATACAGATGAAGCTGAAGAAAATGAAGAAATAGAGTTCTACTCAGAGGCCACTCATTATGATACTACTACTTCACAAATACCATTTGACAGTAATGAAATACAAAATCAGTCCTTGCCTGAAGTGAGAAATTCCAGCATGGACAGACATCCTCCAGTCTGGATGAAGGATTTTGTTTCTCTCAACATTCATAAGAACATACCATATGCTCTAAACAAGTATGTTTATTATGATCATCTCTCCTCTAAATATCAGTCATATCTAGCTACAACTTCATCAATTACTGAACCAACTACCTACTCTGAAGCAATTCTGGATCCTAGATGGACATAAGCAATGAACGAAGAGATAAAAGCTCTTGAGAATAATCATACTTTGGAAATTGTAACTCTACCAGAAGAAAAAAAGCGTATAAGATGCAATGGATTTATAAAATCAAGTACAAAGCTTCAGGAGAAATTGAAAGATTAAAAGCTAGACTAGTAGCCAAAGGCTATAGTCAAACAGAAGGTATTGATTACCAAGAGACATTTTCACCAGTAGTGAAAATGGTCACAGTAAGGACAATTCTTGCCTTAGCAGCCTCAAGGAAATGGCATATACATCACATGGGTATATATAATGCTTTCCTACAGGGGGATTTGTTTGATGAAATTTATATGGATCTACCACAGAGATTTAAAAGTCAGAGGGAGAACAATATATGTAGACTTGTTAAATCCCTATATGGGCTCAAACAAGCACCTATACAATGGAATGCTAAACTGTATGAAGCATTACTGAACTTCAAATTCAAATAAAGCCAATATGATCATTCTATATTCATCAGGAAAACAACTGAAGGTATTGTCATAATTCTAGTATATGTGGATGATATGTTAATTACAGGTGACAGTCTACATTTGATTGAAGAAACTAAGAGTCTACTGCACAGTGCATTCAAAATGAAAGATCTGGGGGGAGCTAAAATAATTTCTGGGAATTGAATTTGATAGATCAAGTCAAGGAATAACTATGCACTAGAGAAAATATGCTTTGGAGCTAATTTCAGAAACTGGATTAGCTGCAGCCAAACCACCACCAACTCCCATTGATGTCAATATCAAGCTAACATCCAAACAATATGATAAACACATTGGAAAGACAAAAGACTCAGGGAAAGAAGACAAACTAGTTGATCAACTTCCTATAAAAAATTAATAGGAAAACTATTGTACTTGACTGTAACAAGACTAGACATGGCATATGGAGTTCAAACTCTCAGTCAATTTCTGCAACAAAAAAAAAATCTCATATGGAAGCTGCTTTAAGAATAGTGAGGTATGTGAAAAATCAGTCACGCCAAGGGATATTACTGTCAAGCTCTCAGAGCAATATCATCACAGCTTTCTATGATGAAGATTGGGATGCTTGTCCTCTAACTAGAAAATCAGTTACGGGTTTCATAATCAAAGTTGGTGATTCACTGGTGTCATGGAAATCTAAGAAACAAACAACTGTATCTCGAAGCTCAGCAGAAGCAGAATACAGAAGCTTAGCCACAATATTAGCTGAACTCATTTGGCTATATGGTTTACTAACTGAAGTTGATACATTCCCTATGAATATCTACAGTGACAGCAAGGCAACTATTCAAATAGTAGCAAACCCAGTCTATCATGAAAGAACCAAACATATTGAAATCGATTGTCACTTTATTAGAGAGAGAATTCAACAAGGACTTGTCAACACAAAGTATATAGCAACCACAGATCAACCTGTTGATATTCTTATAAAGGGATTAACCAGAGTTCAACATGAATATTTAAAATCCAAACTAGGTGTGATCAATATTTTTTCACCACCTAGTTTGAAAGGGAGTATTGAATAATAGCTTAAGGGTAGATTAGTCTTTGCACATTAAGCTGTTATTAACGGACTAATAGGCAGTTAGAGAGGTTAGTTAATTAGGTACAAATACACACTCATATGCTCTTGTATAAATACAGATATACGACTCATTAATGAATAAGAAGAAAATTACTTTTTCTCTACTCTGTCTATACTTGATTCTCTCTTCTGCAGGTAATACTTCTTCAATTCATCATCTTCTTCTTCTTCATTTCATCCTCATATCAACTTCACTAATATACAAATCATTTCATTATCAAAGGTGGATCCAGGATTTAATACTTATGGGTTCCTACCATAATTTTAAATTATTATGTAATAATAACTGGATGCATAGTTAGATATTTATAAATATTTTGTGAATTTCTTAATATAAATATAAGGTCTATGGAAAAGTTACTGGGTTCCCAGAAACCCGTATTCTCTACTCTAGGTCCGCCCCTGCATGCTATAAATGCAAAATTAGGTTTTCATATGCAACGGTGTGACAAATGACAAGGAAAATCTCTTCATTTGAAAGTCTTTTGGAAAGCTATCAAAAATTGCTAAGAAGCATGTTTAATTTTGTTTTCCTTAATTCTAAACGAAATGTCTTGTTGCCTGTTGAAGACAAAAAACAATTCATAAGTTAAGTTTTGATCATAATCATTACCATGAGAATTCTCCAAAGAATTTTCATAAATGATAATCTAATTAAACACGCAACTATTCCCAATTGTCTTCCATAAACGATTGTTTTTTTTGTTTAGATCTCATCTTTTATAAAATAAACCAAAGTCAAAAGTTGACCCAATAGCGACCTGAGAAGTTAATGTTTGAGTATGGCAATTTGAAATACACAATGATTGATAAACCTTGAGTCATATTTATTTTGGTATTAAATTGAATTGAATTAAGTTGTATACTACTAGTAAGATGCAAGGAGAAAAAACATTTTTATTTTCGTGTTTCTTTCTTTTGAAAAAATTTATTTACTTTAGTAGTAATGGCTAAAACTAGGCTTTTGTTCTTGAATATTCTCCTAGAGTATCATCTATATGTCAACTCCAGTGAGCAAAAGTTACTTGGGTGGACAACTTTTCATAATGACTGTGACATATTAATGTTATGTTAGTTAAATTCCCTATAATACTATTCCAAGAGTATATATGTTTTGACAAAAAAATTAAAGTTGATGCATCAAAAAAGAGAATCACTTCTCTAGACAAGCAAATACGGGAGGAAATGGGTCTTTATGGTTTTTTACAATAAGAAAGTGGTTTTCAAGTAAAGGTGTCAATGGGGTTGGGTTGGACCGGCCCAGACCGGTTTAGATCGAAACCGGACCGGCCCGATATAGGGGGCTGGGCTGGGTAGGGATAGGTCAGAAACGGATGGGTAGGATTTGGTACCGGTTAATCGGGCCCGGGTAACCTGGTTGGCACGGTTTATGCGCGTAACCCGAACCGGTTATAACTAATTTTATTTTTCAATTTTTTAGATTATGACGCGTTGGGGCCCACATATGAACGTTGCTAACGTTCATTTCTGATTTGAACCTTTTGGGCCAATGGCTATTTGGCTGCTTGGCCCTTTTTTTAATTATTTTCTCTTTTTTTATTTTACAAATACAACCTTCTAAAAAACTATAAATACCCCCCTTCCCTTCTTTATTTCTCATTCAAATCTCATGTATCTATCTCAATTTCTCAATTTCTCTCATAATCTCATTCTCTTATTCTCCAACTTTGAAGACTTGAATTATTTAATAATTTCAATTCATCTTATAATTTTATTTGGCTCTCTTTTCTTGAATTTAATTTATCGGAATTTTTCATTCGGAATTTGAAGTTTGAATTTTAAAATTGAAATACTTGCTTGACGTTTGTTCGTGGTAACACCGGAATTGCGTAATCAAGTGCTCAATTTATTGTCGAATTCACTGCACTCCCTCCAACTCTATCTCTTATTTAATATTTTAATTGCATATTTAATTTTAGCTTATACTTTAATTTTTACAATATGTTTAGTGCTGCTAAAAGAGCGTGTAGAAAAGTTACCGGTAGGGGTGGAAATAAAAAATGATGTAGTCCTGGAGCTTCCGGTAGTAATAGTAATGAACCAATAACACATGTTTCTGAATCATCGCCTAATGATAATGTAGAGATAGATTTTAAACAATTACAAGAAGAATTTGGAATAGAAGATGAGATACCACCTACACCTACTAGTAGAAATGTTGGTAGTGTTTGAGTTGGAGTTGCTAGTGCTACAAGGGGTAGACCACCAGTGGCTCCGACTTCTAATCGTAGAAGAAGAAGTCCGGTATGGAAATTTTTTGAAATAATAGAAGGTACTGATAGAGTTAAGTGCAAACTTTGTAACGAAACTTTTAAACATTTGACCGGAGGAAATTTAGGGGGGACTGGGACACTTAGTAAACATATGAGATCTGACCATCCCACAGAATGGGGCAATAATGAGGATGAAAGTCAAACAACTATTAACCCTACTACTGGAGGTCTAGTAAAATATGATAAAATAAGTGATCGTGAGAAATTAGCAAAAATGATTGCTTTGGGTTGTCTACATTTTTCTTTTGCTTCTTCATCGTATCTTATTATGTATATTCAAAGGATTTACAATCCTTTATTTAAAGGTATCTCTAGAAGTACTTGTAGAGCAGATATCTTTAGACTTCATGCACAATATCAAACATACTACGTTATTTATTTAGCCACCTTCCTTCTAGAGTATGTCTAACTTCTGATATTGGCCATGTTGTTAATGGAAATGATTATTTGACAATTACATGCCATTGGATAGATGATAATACTTGTATGCAAAAACGTATTATCGCTTTTAGATATGATGAAGATCAGAGTCATACTGCTACATTTATAAGTAGTACTATTGTTGAAGTTGTTGAATTTTATAATCTAAACCAAAAGGTTTTGTGTATGTCTTTTGATAATGCTTCAAACAATAATGCCGCAATTTCAATTTTAAAATTGCATTTGCAACCACCTCTTGATGATATTTTTCATGTTAGGTGTGCATGTCATGTTTATAATTTAATTGTTAAAAGTGGCCTTGATTTATTTTTAGTTGAGATTACTCATGTTAGAAGAGAAGTTGGTGTTATTCAAGGAAATAATAGACAATCTAGAATAAAAGAATTTAAGACTAAGTGTATCCAGTATAACCTTAAACCTAGATTCATGCCAGACGAAATTGTTACTAGATGGAATTATACATAATATTTTTAAAATGTTACTACAAATATAGATTTCCAATAACTGAAGTTGCTAATGCACATTGTACTGATCCTAGGCGTATGTTATCAAGTGATACTTGGGAGGTCATTAATGATGTTGTTAAATTTTAACATAAATTTTATACTGCTACTGTTGTGTTTTCTGGCTCATGTTACCCCACTGTTACTATGACTTTAGTACATATAGCTGAAATTTCTTTTCCTACTATCTGAATTTAAGAAGAAAGAAAAATATAAGGATGTTGTTGAAAAAATGCAAGCAAAATTCAAAAAATATTCTTTCCAATTCATCTGATTTACTTAATTGGTGCAGTTTTAAATCCTTCTATTAAAATGTCTGATTGTCACCAATTAATGAATGCTTTATATACTTATATGGAGATTGGAGAAACTGAAACCCCAAATTTATATGTTTCTATGAACAAGCTAAATGAATATTTACAACAACTATATAATTATTATGCAAATGAATGTGATAATGATGCTCGTGCTTCTGGCAATGTTAATCCCGCTATGCAATGTAGCAGTTCTGCTACTGTGGATGATGAAGAAGCCCTTGATAGTTTTAATATTTTTTCTACATTTTCTAACACTCAACCAGTAGCAGGAATATTGATGAACTTCAACTCTACTTGCAGAAACAAAAGGAGCCTAGCACAAAGGAATTTTCACCGTTGGGATGGTGACATGAAAATGGAAAGCAATTTCCTGTTCTTTTCGCTATAGCTCAGGACGTGCTGAATGTGCCAATTTCTACGGTTGCATCGGAGAGTGCATTTAGCCAAGCAAGACAATAAACTGGAGACACCCGCCACTCATCGGGACGCAATGCTTTGGAAGTTTTAGAATGTTTTAGAGATTGGATTAGATCGGAACGAAGAAATCAAGAAAAGAAAGATGTTGATAGCCTAGAAGACGAGGAACTTGGAGATATATTAACACATGGAAACCCATCCGAATTTAACACGCCAGAAGAAGGTCAATCAGTTCATATTGATTATGATGAACTTGCTAGGGCGGTGCAAAATATTTGAAATTACTACTTTACTAGTTTACTTGCTAGAAAAAATATAAACATTTCATTTTCTACTTTTTCAATTTTGAATTAAGAAATAAAGTAGCACTTGCAATAAGTGCAATTTTTTCTCATCTTACTTGTATTCGTTCAATTATTACAAAGTATCAATATAACTTACAATAGTTATATTATACATAATTCCAAAAAGAAGTGAAAATATACTAAACCTTGCCCAGCCAGGCCCCCTCAACCCGTAACTCTTATGGTTCAATTTTTATCCGAACTAACTCGGCCCGCTACGAATCCGTTACTGTGCAATCTACCGGCCCGGCCCGAAATCCGAACTGGTAAAAAAAATTGACCCGGCCCGAACCAGCCCACCCATTAAACAACCTTGTTTTCAAGTCACACCTAGACAAGCCAAGCCAAATCAAGTTAAACTAAGCCAAATGAGTAAAAAAAAATTTTGGGATCAGTGGGTAGGTAGGGATAATTAGTTTTAATTGGGTAGGAATATATTGTAAATAGTTTTTAAATAAATGGGAAAGGATAATTATTTTAAGTTTAATGGTTATTTTACCTAAATTGCTCAATTATATGGTCTTATCAAATCTACTCTAACTGCTCCATTCAACAATACCAAGAGAGACATTGTTCGAAAAAGCGATCACCTTTTGTCTAGTCATAATTTGGTTATATTAATCACACTTTTCTTAGTAAAGTTTGGTGATGAGAGCTACTGATTATTCAGTGTTTGGATTACAATCTTTTCCACCATACTTGATTAATACCAAAAACAAGAGAACTTTATTAAATTTAGGAACTAAAAAGCGTCCTAGGTTTTTTGCTCAACCTTCTAACAACGTAACTACATAGTACTGTATTAGTATGTCAATGTCAGAAGAAATCTTCCAAGAATATTCTTTTACTTAATTTTTGTTTCGTGAAGAAACAATTGCATAATATTAGAAGAGTATTGCCACTTTTGTCTAAGTTTATTCCTTCTCATAAATCATGCAAATTAAAAAGGGCATTTCAATATAATCTACCTTACTTGTTTCTGTAAGTATTTTTTGCGCATAATATTTAAGTTCATCAATATTATTAGATACATATGATGGGTTGACATCATTATTACTTCCTCAAACCTCAATCCACCCACTAAGAAAAGAATTGGAAGAATTATCTACTAACTTCTTCGCTAAATTCCTCATGATTAACAGAATTTTTTTTATAATCTTTCACTAATCCGGCGCTCAATAGAATTAGCGATTGATTTTTCTGTTTAACAATAAAATTTGTATGTCGCTAATTCTTTTTTTTTTAAGTAGTGGCCATCTACGATCTCCAAAAATAAATTAAACCTCAAACCCAATTACTTGGTGTAGTAATGAAAACTCGTACGAGATTATAATTTGGTGATCATGCGAATTAAGTAAAGAAGAAAGTATAACTCAGTAATTGCAATGTGAGCAGATGCAACAGAATCTTTGGTTTCAAACAAACAGGAAACATACTACTATATATAGAAGTGTTTATATATATATATATATATATATATATATATATATATATATATATATATATATATATATGATGGATCCATAAAGGTCAAATTGTTTAACTTTTACAAGTCATTTGTTCTTGCTTCTCTAGACAATTTTGAAAAGAGGAGTTGCTCTTATGGTAAGCAACCTTCACTTCCAACCAAGAGGTTGTGAGTTCGAGTCTCCCCAAGAGTAAGGTAGGAAGTTCTTGGAGGGAAGGATACCGAAGGTCTATTTAGAAACAGCCTCTCTATCCAAAGATAGGAGTAAGATCTGCGTACACACTATCCTCCTCAGACCCCACTAAATAAAATTATATTGGATTGTTGTTGTTGTCTCTAGACAACTTGGCTCTTTACTAGGGCTAAATGAAGAAATTGTTTGATTTAAGTTTTGTGTCATGTATGTATATAATTAAGTAAAAATAGATTTATTATCTTTTTGTAGGTGCAATCTTGGAATTAGGTCCAAAGGTAACAGCATTATGCACTAATCTTAGTTGGAAAGGCATTTTTACAAAGTGGAAGTTTTTGGGGGAATGAAAATGACATTTTCCTAATTTTGAATCTCTTTCCACTTTAGTAAGTCTAGCCAACTCTTGGCTCATCTCTACCTTTTCACATTTCTTTTCTTTTTTTGGTTTATGGTGAGTTTCAAAGGTCCTGCACTTTACATGATTGTGTTTTCCCTTGAATTTTGAAGGAAAAAATTATTTAATATAAATATTTAATTGATCTCTATAATTTTTTATTTCCCTGTGCACAAAAATAAATTACTAATATTTCTATTTATAATAGTACGAAAACTATTTTAATAAAAATATGAAAACTAATTTCTATATAATTTTGAACATAAATTCTATTTAGACATGAATTAAATAAACTACCAAATATCAAATCCTAAACAATTACAGTTTTCTACTATAATTTTGAATTAGCTTTTTCACAAATTCATTTTTTTTTTGCGCATTAGGTTTTGGACTAAGTTCTTACACACCGGGACCAATCAGTTCTTTTTTTTTTTTCCATTGGTGTCTGGTTCGGATTGAGATTCGATTAAATCCGAATTCACGTTCGAAAATCCCACATCGGGGATAAAGCATCTCCTATTAGAGATGATTTCATACCCACGGTTCAAATTTGAAACTTCTGATTAATGATACATAATACTTATCGTTCTATTACAATCCTTATTGGTCCGCCAATCACGTCCTTTTTAAAATAATGGTACTTTCCCGAGAAGACACGAATTTGAACTGCAGGCATAATTAAAGTACATTGGCTTACGTAGAGTGAAAGAAACACTGGTTTATCCGCAAGTCAGTAATTTTGGTTCGAATTTTGTATGTGTATCGAAAAAAATTTGATTACGAACCCATAAATTTTCATATTTTAGATATATCCGCCTCTAAGTTAAATTAAACATCTTGCTGTTCCAGATAAACATACAATATCTCACATCAGTCATGTAATTTGTTTCAAAAGAGTTTATAATAGTCCAAACTTTCACTCCACAATTATTCTGAGTTTCGGATTAAATGTTTAAATTCATCCAACCAACCGAAAAACCATAACAGAAAAGGACAGATAGAGTTAATATATTTTCATGTTTCATTTCGTTTCTTATGGTTATTGATGAGGAACTAATAAAGGAATTAGTAAATAAATAACAGAGAATACGCATCATAATTATTGAAATTAGATGCTTAGTATAATTTGGTTAATCATGAATATGTAAAGGGAGGAAGAATGACAATTAGTACCCTATTAAAAGACGTAAGTTATTCTTCTACACCCTTCATCATAAAGCAAGAAAGATATTTTCAACAACCAACGCAATCATACTCCAAAAGTTGATTTTGTTAAAGAAAACAATTTCAATTTTCAACAACACCCAAAATAAGTTTACTACTTGCCTTTGAACACTCTTTTCCAACCTAAAAAACTACATAATATAATTAAAGTGCTTAATGTATCCCGCATGCAACAGAGAATATATAATAGTCAGCATAATTAAGCAACTTCATTAGTTATAGACCTAGAAAAGCATAAATTAACTAGTATATTTATCAACCTTCATTTTTCTTTTAGTAAAATGTAATATATTAATTGACTAGTAATTTACCACCTTTTACTATATAATTAACTGTTATTTTGATATACATAGTACCATATGAATCTTCAAATAATCAACCCAATATTTCTTTAAAATCGAACTCGTTATTTCTCAGTATAAACATGGGACGAAACTATATGGTCATAAGGGTGATTAATTGACCAAATTACACAATGTATATACGTAAAATATTATATTTTATAGGTATATAACACATATTCATGAACATCCTTTATCAGAATTGTTTTTTGATACCTTTAAATTTGAATACTCCTGGAAAAATTACTAGTTTCACCACCGAGTATAAACCAGTACTAATATATTATTGTATTGGGCAAATTTGGTTCCCTACGCTCTTAGGTTATCTATGCATGCCTACGACGTAGAGAACAGACTAATTGAGGCCGACTTGAATAAGGTCGGCCCCAGTAAGCGGACGGACCAAGTGACATGACTCAAGACGACATCGCTTAAAGTTCTGACTTTCCCGTACACTGAGACCACCAACTCCTTGTACTTTTCTTTGATTATTTTGAGGGAGGCCCCTTAATATATAAAGGGAACTTCCTTTTGCCAAGGACTGATGTTTATTTATTATTAAGAATAAACAACTCTCTCTTTCTTGTGAAACGATTCTCACTTGCTCTATTGTTCTTACATCTTAAGCTATCTTCACCATTATCACAGATCTTAACAAAGTAGTTTTCTCTAGTTCATATTACCCTTGATTCCGATTAGCCCATATTATTTTTTGATTGTTTTTGAGCTTAACAAGTACTTAACTTTTTAGCCAAACAATTTGGCGCCGTAGTTTGCTTCTAGAGATGTTTCAAAAAACCACCTCCTATAACCTAGAATGGCTGAAAACAACGCAAGAATGAAAGCTATCATGGATGCTAGAGCGGTCTTATGGGCCCTCTCAACGCGGCTACTGAAGGGGATGCTCCACACGCAACCCCTAATACCCTGGTAAGCATGGAATACCTACCTTCCCCTTCTGAAGATCTGGTGATTCCACGGGAAAAAGGGGCCTCTACATCTACAACCAGAGAAGCACCCCCAGAGGTAAAGAGGCTATTGGAAGAATGGTTGACAAATGCTCTGAGTAGCTTAGCCGGAAAACCACAAAGGCACGCGGGTGCCTTAAAACGACACGTCGCCCCACTGAGGAACGATAGAGGTATGCCTCCTTCATTATCTGCACATAACTTTGGTGTGTCTCCTTCAGAAGTAGTGTACGCACTGGAGAAGTTGGGCAACAAAGTACAATGGCCAGCAAAGATGAAGTCCGACCCCGCCAACAGAAAATCAAACGCCCTACGTGAGTTCCACCAGGAACGGGGGCACAATACTGAAGACTGCATAAGTCTCCGACATGAGGTGGTCCGGCTGCTGAACCAAGGGTTCTTGAAAGAACTGCTCAGCGACCAAGGAAAGCTCAACTTCGCACGCGGGCGGGAACAACCTCATGGCCCACCAAGGCCGCCCTCACCAACATGCACCATCAACATGATCATTGGGGACGGCAATGACTCAGCGATCAACCATGTCAAATTCACCACCACTCAAAAATTGAAGCGAACTATCGCTCACAAACGGTATGACGACTTCGAAGATAGTATCACCTTCGATAAGTCTGATATTGACGTTTTATTTTTCCTCCATTATGATGCCTTAGTTATTACTTTACGTATAGTAGATACTGATGTGAAAAGGATTATGGTCGATGTTGGCAGCGGTGCTTGTATCATCCATCCAAGAGTCCTTGCATTAATGGGACTCGAGGATAAAATAATTTCGCGCTGCATAACACTAACTGGTTATAATGCAGTTGAAAGAACCTCTGGCGAGATAATGCTGCCCGTCCTGGCAGGAGGAGTTACGATGGAAACCACTTTCCACGTAATGAATCAAGAAATGACATACAACGCCATCATAGGACATCCATGGATACATTCCATGAGGTCAGTCCCCTCCAGTTTCTATCAAGTGACTCAAATTCCCAACCCCATGAGGAGTGTACAGTATACGGGGTGAGCCACGCACCGCCCAAGAGTGTTACAAAATATCTCAAGATTACACTCACACCAAGCATCTCAAGGAGCAAGCGCGGAGGCATAGCAATCAGCCCTGTCGGGGACTAAGGTCCACCCAACAGAAGACGCCATCAAAGATCCAGATGACGTCAAAGCTAGCAAGGCCACGGTCGAAGACCTCAACTCCGTCCAGCTGAGCAACAACGACTCCATCAAAAAAGCGTACATAGGCCACGATTTTTCAAATCCAAGTAAGTATCATGAATTTCTATCTGACCACACAGACCTGTTTGCTTTTTCCCATGCAGATGTGCCAGGAATCCCACAAGAAATTGCCTCCCACAAGCTGAATGTCAATCCACTTTACCCACCCGTGCGGCAGGCGAGGAGAAAATTCAATGTCGCCATCAATAAAGCGGTGACTGAAGAAGTAGACAAGCTGCTGGCTAATGGCTCCATTAAGGAATCCAAGTATCCAGAGTGGGTCGCCAACATCATAATGGTCAAAAGGAAAAACGGGAAGTGGCGGATGTGCGTAGATTTCACCGACTTAAATAAAGCATGTCCAAAGGACTCATTCCCACTACCCCATATCGATTAATTGATAGACGCCATGGCAAGACATGAGCTGTTGAGATTCCTCGATGCATACTCTGGCTACAATCAGATCATGATGGCTGAGGAGGATAAGGATAAAATGACCTTCATCACTCACCAAGGGACTTACTGCTATAGGGTAATGCCCTTCGGGCTCAAGAATACGGGGGCTACATACCAGAGGTTGGTGACTACAATGTTCAAAGAGAAACACGGCAAGACGATGGATGTCTATATCGACGACATGCTAGTGAAGTCATCAAAAAAAGAGGACCACCTCGACCATCTGAAAGAAGCCTTCGAAATACTAAGGAGATACAGCATGAAGCTGAATCCCGAAAAGTGCGCCTTCGGCGTAGCCTCGGGAAAGTTCCTGGGGTTTCTGGTACAACAAAGGGCATCGAAGTCAACCCAGACCAGATCAAGGCCATAGAAGTCATCCCGAAATTACTGAGTTGCAAAAAGCAAGTGCAGAAGCTGACATGTCGAATAGCCGCCCTCTCTAGGTTCATCTCGCGCTCCTCCGATAGGTGCCAAAAATTCTTTGGTGTATTAAAAAGGGACCAAGGACTACAATGGAATGAAGGATGTGTCGACGCCTTGAGAAGTTTGAAGGCATACCTATCATCGCCACCCCTGCTGGTCAAAGCCAACCCAGGCAAACCACTATTGGTATATTTGGCTGTATCAGAAGTTGCAGTCAGCGCCGTCCTGGTGCGCGAAAATAAAGGTACGCAATCTCCTATCTATTACATTAGAAAAAATTTAGTGGACGCCGAAACCCGGTACCCACACCTTAAGAGGCTGGCATTGGCGCTCGTAGTAGCTTCACGAAATCTTCGGCCCTATTTCCAGTGCCACCCCATAAGGGTAGTAATGACCTTCCCTTTGAGGAGTGTCTTACACAAACCCGAACTCTCAGGAAGACTTGCCAGATGGGCCGTTGAGCTCAGCGAGCATGATATCACATACCTTCCAAGTACCGCCATAAAGTCGCAAGTCCTTGTCGACTTCATTGCCGACTTCAGCGCGGAAGTCTTGCCAAAGGCAGAACTCGATGCACAACGCGTATCCTCCAATAATGACCTATGGGTCCTTTATACGGATGGCGCCACCAATGCATCGGGATCGGGACTGGGACTAAGGTTGTTCTCTGTCGCGGTTCCGAACCGGAACCGTGGCCCTGCCAGTTCTATCGGTTCCGGTGGCCCGGTTCCGGCGGTTCTTTTTCTACCGATTCCAGGGAACCGTCATGGGCCGGTTCTACCCGTTGGAACCGCTAGAACCGGACCTGCCAGACCCGGAACCGGCTGGCGGTTCTGGACCGGTTTTGGCGGTTCCGGTCTGGTTCAGGCGGTTCCAACGAATATTTTTCAAAAATTTTTTTTTTTAAATTTTCAGTAACGGCTCTTTCCAAAAAGTAGCCGTTTGGAAGTTTAAGAAATAGCCATTTGGCCTTCAAACTTTATATAATTACACTATTTCCCATTTCTCAACTATAAATACCCCTTCATTCTTTCATTTTTATTCACCAATTCATCAATATCTCTCAAGCTCTCTTTCAATCTTTCTAGTGCAAGTGCTTAATTTATTGTTGAAAATTCGTGAAAAATTGTGAAGTTATTGAATTGAAGTTTTCAAGTGTTCAAGTTCAACGATTCGCCAGTCCATACGATGCCTGGATGACTAACAATTCGCTAGTCCATACGATGCCTGGATGACAAACAATTCGTGAACCAGTCTGGGACTCGTTCTCGAGGTTCCCACGGGTGAAAAAATTCGCCAGTCCATACGATGACTGGATGACTAACAATGAGGCCGAGTACGAGGCCGTTATTGCAGGCATGAAACTAGCCACCAAATACGAGGTTCGCCGAATCCTCCTCCACTGCGACTCCCAACGTGTTGCAAACCAGGTAACTGGGACTTATCAAGTCAAAGAGCATAGGCTACAAAACTACCAGGCAGAAATCCGCAAATAGATGGTTACGTTTGACGAGTGCCGCTTCGAACAAATTCCCCGAGCACGGAACGTCGAAGAGGACTACCTGGAAAAGTTGGCTGCAGCCACCAAAAACTTCGACAAAGAGAGTGTGGTCACACTCCTCCACTCACCCATTGACCACACCAAGGTACTTTCCTTAAACCTGACTTGGGACTGGCGCAACCAGTTCATATCTTATTTGCAGGACGGGACATTGCCCCCCGATAAAAAGGAGGCGAAAAATCTTCGCGTACAGGCCGCCCGATACTGCATGATCAACAATGACCTTTATAAGAGGACGTTAGGTGGCCCCCTAGCCAAGTGCTTAGGGTCGCACCAAATGATGCCGGTACTTGAAGAAGTACAGGAAGGCCATTGTGGCGCTCACACCGTTAATCTTGCCTTCGTACGGTGCATCATACGCGCCGGCTACTACTGGCCCACTATAAAAAAAGAAGCAGTTGAGTATGTCCGCCGATGCGAACAAATGCCAAAAGCACGCCCCAATGATACATCAGCCTGGAGAACCCCTCCATTCCGTTACTTCATCCTGGCCATTCATCAAATGGGGAATGGATATAATCGGCCCACTGCCAGCAGGACGAGGGAAGGTACGATTCTTACTTGTTTTAACTGACTATTTCTCTAAGTAGGTAGAAGTACGTGCTTATGCGCAAATACGCAAGCAAGAAGTCACCGCCTTCATATGGAAGAGCATCATATGTCGCTTCGACATCCCCAAAGAAATAAGCTGTGACAACGAGCGTCAATTCATCGGTCAAAAAATGACAGAGTTCTTCGAGAAATGGCGCATCAAAAGGATACTATCCACGCCACACTACCCCGCCGCCAACGGCCAAGCGGAATCCTCCAATAAAGAAATCCTAAAGATACTGAAGAAAAAGTTGGACGATGCCAAATGGCTATGGCCCGAACTACTGCAGGAAGTCTTGTGGGCACACAGAACTACCCAAGTCGAGCACCGGGGAAACCCCGTATCACTGGTTTGTGGAACCGACGCTGTCATACCTATCGAAGTATGCGAACCCAGCTTAAGGTATTTGCATACCAGTGGAACAGAAAACGATGGCAACAGTCTACAAGACCTTGATGAAGCCGAAGAAAGAAGAGAAATGGCCCACATCATGATGGTAGTCCAAAAACAATAAATCGAAAGGTATTACAACAAAAAGGCAAGAGTAAGACCACTCAGAGTAGGAGATTACGTCATAAAAAGCCCAGACGTTGGCCTCCAAAGACCCAAATGAAGAAAAACTGGACACAAACTGGGAAGGACCCTACAAGATTACAGCAGCAGCCGGGAAAGGAGCATTCCAGCTTGAGACAATGGAGGGAAAAACGCTACAGAATAATTGGAACATCACTCACCTCAAATATTTCCACTTCTATAAGGCATCCCCCAAGTCGTACTATTTTTTCCTTACCCGAGTTTTGTCCCAATTGGGTTTTCTCGGGAAGGTTTTTAACGAGGCGACAAAGGGAACGCCTGGAGTTGTTTGTAGTAGAAGTGTATCACATCGGCTCCACCGTGTACTCTCCAAGCCCGACATGATACATGGACTAGATTAGTACCATCTCCAGATGTACAGAAAGGCTGCGGCCATCTCTAGATGTATAGAAAGGCTACGGCGATCTCCAGATGTATAGAAAGGCTACGGCATCTCCGGATGTATAGAAAGGCTAAGTCATCTCTAAATGAATGAAAAGGCTATAGACATCTCCAAATAAATGAAAAGCCTAAGGCCATCTCCAAATGAATGAAAAGGCTAAGGCCATCTCCAATTGAATGAAAATGCTACGGCCATCTCCAAATGAATGAAAAGGCTACGACCATCTCCAAATGAATGAAAAGGCTACGGCCATCTCCAAATGAATGAAAAGGCTATGACCATCTCCAAACGAATGAAAAGGCTACGGCTATCTCCAAACGAATGAAAAGGATACGACCATCATTTTCATATGGCTAAGGCCTTTATTTTAACACGGTTAAGGCCGTCGAATTTTACATGGCCAAGGCTATCATTTTTACATGGCGAAGGCCATCATTTTTACATGGCTAAGGCCATTGTTTTAACACGGTTAAGGCCGTCGAATTTTACATGGCTAAGGCCATCATTTAACAGGGCTAAGGCCATCACTTTTACATGGCTAAGGCCATTGTTTTAACACGGTTAAGGCCGTCGAATTTTACATGGCTAAGGCCATCACTTTTACATGGCTACGACCATCATTTTTACATAACTAAGACCATCGTTTTAACACGATTAAGGTCGTCAAATTTTACATGGTTAAGGCCATCATTTTTACATGGCTAAAGCCATCATTTCTAGATGGCTAAGGCCATTGTTTTAACAGGGTTAAGGCCGTCGAATTTTACATGGCTAAAGCAATCATGTTTACACGGCTATGGACGTCGAGCCTTGCTTGGCTACGGCCATCACTTTCACACGATCAGGGACACCAAATGGCCCACTTAGCTTCAACTACGGCAAGAGAAAAAAAAAGAGGGAAGTATATAATGTTCCAGAAAACAGAAAATATTAACTATAGAAAAAATCGTATATCTTTATCCCCAAAAGGGTCAACACCCACTATACAAAAATCAGTATTTACAAACATATTTACAAAGGTCCTAAAGGCCTCCGCCCCCCTGATGATCCTATCCCGCCTGGCCTTCATGCGACCCATCTTCGTTCCCAGGATGATACGCCTTGGAATCCAAGAGTTGGACTCCAAACGATTGACGTATGCAGAGTTACCCTCCTCTTGAGGTGGCGATTCAGAACTATAGCTGGCCGCTTCACGGGCATCTCTAACCAGTTGGCGTTGGCTCTCAACTTCAGCCTCAAATGTTCACCCGGTCGCCAAAAATTCTTCAAGCACGACCATTCGGGCCTCCGCGTACACCCACATCTCGTGTGCCTCACGAGACGCATCAGCTTGTGCAAGGGTCCGCTTGAGGTCCTCAACCTTGGCCTTTTTGGCATCGAGTTCCACCGTTAAGGTCGCAACTCGAGTGCGCAACTCTATCGCCTCCGCCACCACTATGCGGCCAAGCTGCAACTCTTCATCCTTAGCTTGAATAAGGACTTCCATCTTCGCAGTCCGAGCAACGGCGGCCATAATTTGTTCGTCGACTTTCTCTAGCTTGGCCTCCCTCTTCTTCAGCTGCTCCTCGGATTGCACGAGGCCCTCACGAACCACCCTGAAGTTAGGGTCCTGCCTGTACATATCAGCCAAGGTATGGTGCGCCTCACGTGTTCTGTTATATTTCTGCACCAACGTATTTTATTTGGCCACCTTCTTCTTCAGGCGTCGACCCCTTTTCGCCTCCAGTATAAGAATCTAAAAGGAAAAAATGAACGAAAGGTGAATACAAGGAAAATCACCCTCCACTAATGCAAAAGAAAAATCATCAATCAAGGCAAAAGATGTACCTGCAAGGCCGCGCCCGTCATTGAGCTCCGCCAAGGCCGCGCTCTCAGCGTGGCCGCCTCTTCGCGGTTCTCCAACAAATTTTAGTGACTAGGAATCACTATGCGACGGGAGGACCGACCAGCCACCATCTCCACTTGATCCATGGACCCGCCTTCTCTGCCCACATCCTCCATAGAGATCTCCGGGCCCACCACGTCCACACTTTCGTCCCTTCTTTCCGTGGCTTCCCTCCTCAGAGCAGACCTCTCCAAGCGAATGGCCTCAGCCATAAAAATCCGCCTAGATTCAGGACGGGGTAGTTTAGCCTTCTCCGTCTAAGTAACCACAGCCTTGCCGGTTAGAATCCGACGTCTCCTCCTCTCCAACGTCTCTTCCTCCTCAAGGTCCCCCTCAGTAGGATGCAAGATGGGCTCAGATGGGACGAATCGACAGTGGACGCTCTTGTGGGGGCAACCCGGGGACGGTCCCAGGCACAGCCATCGGTATCTCTTCGGGCGTTGTTTCAAGTAAGACCCTTGGCACTGCCTCATGCACTAACTCCGGAGCCGCCTCTGATGTGATATCCTGCCTTGAGAGGGGAGAAACACTACCCCTGGACGTACCTATGAGGATCATATTCTCCTCACCAAGGTTAGACGGCGCCACAGAAGGGCCGACCACAGCTCTCTTCTTCTTCTTCTTCTTCTTCTTCTTCTTCTTCTTCTTCTTCTTCTTCTTCTTCTTCTTCTTCTTCTTCTTCTTCTTCTTCTTCTTCTTCTTCTTCTTCTTCTTCTTCTTCTTCTTCTTCTTCTTCTTCTTCTTCTTCTTCTTCTGCGCCTTCTTCTTCTTCTTCTTCTTCTGCGCCTTCTTAGAGCGCCTAGACCTACCAAAATATGTATGAGAGAGGCAAGAAAATTATGGAAAACCCCGAAGTTAGAACGAAAAGGAAGAATCAAGCAAGGCCATTACCTGACGGGCCAACGAGCCTGAGGAATTTCGGCCAGGTACGGCATTCCTCCACAAACGGTATCAACGCTCGCACCCACGACCTAATGTCATCAACCCTTCGAGGAGGGCGAGCTGTCACTGCATGAAGGCAAAGGGAAATCTACAATGGTGAAAATAAGCTAAATAAGATTGCCGTAGTAAAAGCTACATACAGTAATACTTACATGCATGGTTCCACGCCTCCGGAAACCCTTAAGGGTTAGACACCAGGTGCTCGGTACACACATAGAAAAATCTCTTTCAAAATTTGCGGCTGGACTTGTCGTCCGCTTGCGACACAAAGCTCTTCTTGACTCGGCGTACTAACTGGAGCATTGAGCCTCTCATGAATCTCACGCCGAACATTTGCAAGAGATGATGAACAGTCACCTCTTTCTCAGCCTTCGCCGTATAGGTGGTAAGAATCCTACACACCTTCAAAGCGTACGGATTAAGTTGGGCCGGACACGCCCCGTACAAGCGACAGAGCTCCTCCGCCAAGGGTAAAGCGGGGGGCTATACCCGATTCGAAAAGCGTACTCGTAGAATATGCAATACCCGGGCCTGTGCACATTGGCATAGTCCGTCCCGACGGGAGCCAGCTCGATGTAGTCAGGGATATTATATGACTCCCTGAGAGTAGCCAAAAGAGATGGCGTCAGTTCACTGAGTTCCCAAGGGGGAAGCTTACACTGGTTCTTAAAGTCTTTCCGTGCAGCCATATCCAGTGGAAGAATATTAGACGTTGATAGGGGAACGAGAACCTCCTCGGCTTCCCCATCATCTGAGGACGACGAAGCCCTAGAGAGGGCATCACCCTTTGTCCTGGTACTATCGTGACGATGTTTAGTCATAATGGAAGTTATGAGAGAAAAGCGTTTTAAGGATACAAGGTTCGATTCTCAGGAACAAATATTTTAAAAGGAAAGATCAACGGGTGCCAGAAAAAGACGAGATAAAGGTTGAGAAAGTGCTCTCCAAAAAGTTCGAAAGATGATTCGGATTCAACCTCCCCAATATTTATAAAGAAAGGTGCACGGAAATCAAAAAAGCTTGGTTCAAAACCCGGCGCGGGAAACCAAAACGTCACGTCATGTCCTGAACCGCCTCGGGAGAAAAGGTAATGATCACGCACGTGATCGATGATGTCATCCTAAAAAAGGAGCTGTAAAAGGAGGTTTTATGTCAACGGCGTATCCCCTCCGCATATGATCATGCCCCCCTTTTTTACAGTATCGACAGGAACGACCAAGTTTGAGCATGCATATCCGATCATTGAAGGCGTCTCTCGGGTACGTCCCCAACAAACGGAGGGACTATCTGTGTTGGACAAATTTGGTTCCCTATGCTCTTAGGTTATTTATGCACGCCTACGATGTAGAGAACGGCCTAATCGAGGTCGACTCGAATAAGGTCGGCCCCAGTAAGCGAACGGACCAAGCGACATGACTCAAGACGACGTCGCTTGAAGTTCTGACTTTTCCGTACGCTGAGATCACCAACTCCTTGTACTTTTCTTTAATTATTTCGAGGAAGGTCCCTTAATATATAAAGGGGACCTTCCCTTTGTAAATGACTGATGTGTATCTTATTATTAAGAATATACAACTCTCTCTCTTTCTTGTGAAACGATTCTCGCTTGCTTTATTGTTCTTACATCTTAAGCTATCTTCACTATTATCACAGATCATAACAAAATAGTTTTCTCTAGTTCATATTACCCTTGAATCCGATTAACCCATATTATTTTTTGATTATTTTTGAGCTTAGCAAGTATTTAACTTTTTAGCCAAACAATTATCACACAGTATGTTCGATTGTCAGCATTTGCCTTATCGATATTTGACCAATGAATTGATGTCGAGGAGCATGTGATAATTAATTTAAAGTCCAAAAAAATCAGAATGAGAATAATAAAAAGGCCGTTGAGCAGTAATCTTACTTCCTCTACTATTAGCAAGAGGAAGAAGACTTAACAACATTAAGTTGGGTCGAGAAATGAGAATATACACGTAATGGCGAAACAGGAACACTTTGATTCTATAACGTTATTAGTGGGAAGTCATGATGTTACGTTGTCGAAATTATTATCAAACAATTCATTCTTATTTCAGAAAGAAGAGGCACAAAATGATCATGCCCATGTGCTTTAATATTTGTAACTAATCTGGTCAATTTATCAAGATTTTTGCTTCTTTCACACTAATATTCTTCCATCAATTCAATGAGCAGTGGTAATGGAAATACACTATAAGTCAGCTTCCTTTCACATCTACGAAACCCTTGTCATATTTTTTGGTTCCTACTCGGTATTTTATACTTGCATTTGAAGCTTTCCGGATTAACGCCGCGTAAAGCGCAGCAAAAGGAGAAGCATTTCCTATTATGATTTTTTTCCATACGCGCAACTCGAACTCAAGAACTCTGATTAAGGATGGAGCAATCTTATCCATCCCATAATTAACTCTTAATGGTACGAAACGCATGTCATTTCTGCCGTAAATATACTCAAAATACTGAAAGCACTTGGTAATAATTAACTCTATCATTTCTCCCACAGAAAGGGAATTTGAAAGAAAGGATGATGCTCCTTCAAAGCATAAACCATCAATTTCTTGTTTATTCTTATCCAGTTGCCTAAGAGAAATAAATGGAGCAGTCAAAATTTGTGGTGTGTATTTACTTTTAGAACATATAATATAGAGCTCGTTTGGCTAGGCTGATTTAAAGTAGCTGATAAGCATTTGGTGTTGAAAAATACTTTTGAATGCTGAAGCTGATTTAAAAAATAAACAGTTACGTGTTTGGATAAAAGTGCTGAAATTAATAATAAGTAGCTGAAGAATTGGGTATACGAAAAGTTCTGTTTTAAAATAAAGTATTTTAGAGATAGAATAATAAATATTTTGGTCAAACTTAAAGTGCTTATAAGCTGAAATTTGATAAGTTGGGGGAGACCAACTTATGGCTTTTGACTTATAAGCACTTTTAATTTTACCAAACGTGTAGATAAGTTATAAAATGCTTATAAGCCAGTTTGACCAGCTTATAAGCTTAGCCAAACACCCTCATAATCATAGTTGAGCAATAGGAAAATGGGGCGCTATGAGAAACTATTGTTCAGCTATAATATTTCAATTTTGTCATATATTATTGGTATAGCACAACCAGCCTACCAATGATAGTTCGCCTTGAGTTTAGATTCGTACGATTTTAAAATACGTTATTAGAGTCCAATACTTACTTATTTATACACCCGATATCTCTCTCATATTTTATTGACCTGAGATTCGCCTCAAGACTAAAGTGCACAACCAATATTCGATCGATGCTCTGTACGAAAATCTTGTGGCAAATTCACATGTTAATTAGCTAAGGACGAAAAGATGAAATGTGAGGAACAACTCAAAAGGACACTCAGTATACATATCATAAAATATAGAATCTAATTGGAGCTGAGTTGGAAACCTCAAGAAAGGAATGCATAAAAGTAAAGAGGAAGAATTAATATGATAATCTTATTGCTACAAATTAATGAATTATTGAAGCTTCCGAGGGGCGGTGCGATTGGGTCGAAATACTCCCTTTTTGATATTATAAAAATTAATATAAAGCATTAATCTTGTTCTGTTGCAATTTTTATGCAAACGTTACTACAACATGCGCGAATAAAAATTTAGGCATATTTTAAAAAATTTTTTAATGTCTCGCGACCTTTTAGAATATATACTCAAAGATTTTGAAATGTTACATAATTATATTTTGAAAACATCTTAATTACCTATGTTTGACATGGATAAAGGGACTCGAGTCCTATCTTTCTATCTAGTGTGATTGTCAAAAATTGAAAATATACATATAAAAAGATAGGTACTTCATGGCCATAGGCCATAAGTACGTGGTTTCTTCAATTGATTACTAGTATTTACTTCGATGTACAAGTTATCGTTACACATTCTACGTAGCAACAAAGATATTAAATTTATTTTCTCATATAACAATATATGCAGACAAGAGGGGTTGCTCTGATGGTAAGCAACCCTCATTTCCAATCGAGAGATTGTGAGTTCGAGTCTTCTATTTGGAAACAGACTCTCTATCCCAAGGTAGGGGTCCAGGGTAGGAATAAGGTCTGCGTACACACTACCCTCCCTAAACCCCACTATATGAGATTATACTGGGTTGTTGTTGTGGTATATAACAATATATATACCTCTAAAACAGTGAGATGATAATTATAAAATCTTAGGACGAAAGTAGAAGCACTCCACATGTTAATGAAAATGAAATTTTGTGAGTGGGGTTGGAGGCTAAAAGAGTCGTTGTGAGTGGGAGGGACTATATACTATGACAAAGAATTCCATTATTAGTTTTTTAATTAAAAATACAAGTTGGAGCACTGAGAAGTCCCCTTATTCCTTTTCCCAGCTTTGTTCATCAATGGTACTTAGGTTAATAGGTGGGCAATTCTAATGATATCCACTTGTTTCTGTTTCATTTGTTAACAAGAAAAAAGGTTAAACACAAATAAATAAATAAATAAATAAATAAATAAGGTAAAATCCACTGTCAAGTACTTTTTTTTTTTTTGGTGAGGAGAGGTATCTTCTACAATTTCTTAATGATTTTAGGACTTTAAACAAGATTTGAATGAATCGGATCTATTCAAAGCAAATAATTGATTGCTCATGAAAAAAAATAAATTAAAATCTGAGTTCTTCAAATTTAAATCTCCACTAAGTGAAAACAAATGGAAGCATAGTGATTGTAAAGATGGAAAAATGTAAATGAAATATATAGGACGAAAGTTATGTACTTTTTAAAGAGAATGTAGGGCCAATCTAATAAGTGGAGCATAAAAAAATGAAAACCAGTCTTCTTGAATTTGTTGTACTTGGTTAGTGGCTACATAAAAGGGAAGAGAAGGTTCATCCTAATCTCAAATTTTATTTTGGGTCAACTAAGAAGATATACTTCAAGGGAAACGTTGGAGTAATTATAAAGTTGGCTTCGTATAATTTATAGGTCACAGATTTGAGCTCTGAAAACAGCCACTAATACTTTTAGACTGTCTACATCACACCCCTGGAGGGTGCAGCCATTATCAGGACTTGCATAAATACGAAATACTTTGTTCATCGAGCTGCTTTTTTGGAATAAGAATATAAGATATACCTGCAAGCTATGTTTTGCACACACCCAAAATCTTCTTCTATCAAGAAGTGGGACAGAGTGGATTTGGGAAGTGTCTGGTGTCAACTGTTACAATCTCTGTTTACACAAGTTGTAAACTCAGAAGTCCGATAATGTGATACTTGGTGCCTCATGTCTGTTATGTTACACTATTGTATGGAAATATTGAGAGCTTGTTATATTTCTTCTCTTTGATATTTTTCTAAAGGGTGAGGGTAGAGGATAATGCAAGTCCAAAGGGGTCAGTCGGATCATTTTCATCAGAAAATTACACTATGAAGGCAAATTCTTATATGTATATACATTATTGTTTTATCACACTAACAAAAGAAAGCCTTTACTATACATAAAAGAATATGTAGGTCACTGATTCGAGTCCAAAAAACACTAATTTAATATTTTCTGAAATTCTTTTTCTCTAATCCTGCTCCACCACGGTTGTGGGAGGCTTTGCAATTCATCTGTTTTTGCTTAACCAACAAAAACTGGCATACTTGGCCAACTTTAGAATTAGAACCAGGAGAAAGCTTTTTCTTGTATAGATTTTGGTACCATACTGAATGATCAGGATAGTAAGCTATCCTCAAATTTGTACTATAGGGCACAAGCTATCAAGATATTTCTACTACATGTACCTCATTCTCTGTGATTATAAATATACAGGTTGAAGTCTACCAAACCTCTCACAATAATTGTGACAGTAAGATTAAAAAAATACTTTTGTACGTCAAGGAGTTTATGGCATTGAAAATAGAGATTAATTACAGAACAAGAGAAAGAGGAAGGAGCGGAGAAAAATGGTGCTCAAATAAACCCCTGGCTTTTGAACTACTAAGATCACTATAGATATGTTGAGATTTCTTTTACCATAATCGGTAAGTTGCGCAGAGGTAAAATTCTTCAATTTGCAATCCAGCACAATGTAGTTTCCATTCCAACTTTGTTCCTCTCCATCACTCAAAGATGAAAATTTTGCAAGAAAATTTTGACTAACAAGCCGCATCCAGTGGAAATCTAGGACCCAAACCTAGTGTTGGGCCTTCATTTAACATGGTTCTCGACTACAAGTTTGCATAAGTGCATAATGTCGCACAAACTAAGAAACAAGATACAAGATATAAGGTCTGAAAAATGCATACACAAGCTTAAGTTACCACCTGCATTAATATAGTCCCTCATCCATTTCTTTTTCCTTGTACATTTCAGCATTAGTTTTCCCATTATTTGGTAAAAACAACGCTAATGTTTTATACAAAGCAATGCAAAAACCAAATATCCAATCAAAGCTGATCACGTCTCACCATATTTTGCATAGTCCAACAGCTAAAGCCGTGCAATATGACAACACATGGAAAAGGGAAACCAGCAAAGTAAACAAAACCACCAGTGACTTGAGAGCAGACATACTCCTCTAAAAGGAAATACAATTTTCTAAGCTTTATAAACGATGTGTTCTCATAACCGAATATACCCTCAAAATTCGACTATGTTAAGCCTACAACAGAATCATTGCCCTCCATGTCGTGCCAGTTTAACACCTGACCGCATGTGGCATCTGCATTCTGCATTCTCACATAAATCTTATAAGACAATACGAGGATGAAAAAGCTGAGCCATGTCAGCTGTATATGCCAAAAAACACTTACTCAACTATTACCAATCTTTTTAGCATCTTTAAGCTGCTACTGCTTCCTTCTTAACGCCCTTCTTCTCTGTTTTAAGAGGGGGTGCCACTTCAGGTTTCTCAATTCCTTGTATATCCGTAATCCTCAATTTTGTTAATTCCTAAAAATGAACAGGAAAAGAGGATGAGAAGTAACGGCTGGAGAGGCCAGAAATATAAATTCCATTAATATGGGAAATAAGCTCAACCAATTCGATGGGTTAAAAAAACATAGCTGTGTTTCAGGCAATATGTTCACAGTTGATGAACCAAAGACCTGTCGATGCCCTCGTGTTCGCCGATAATTCTTCTCTCTTCTTCTTGAATATAAGTACTTTAGCATCTAATGCCTGGACCAAGAGAAGGACAGATAAAATTTCCTAATCTATCTGGAATGAAATAAGATGTGTATGTGCGCGCGTGCAGATGAAGCAAGTTATGCAAACATTCAAGCAAAGCCTGAAGAACTGAACCTAGTTCCACATTTGTGGCATTCCTCGAATCAGCTGAAGTTTCTGTAAATTACACAAGCCATTCTTGAGGTATTATATATTATTCCCTCCGTCCTATTTTATGTGACACTTCCTTTTTTAGTCGGTCTCAAAAAGAATGAGACCTTTCTATATTTAGCAACAATTCAAATTTAGATTTCCTTTTTTACCCTTAATGAGATGATTTCTAACCAAACAAATTTCTATGATTTGTTTAGATTACAAGTTTTAAAAGTCTTCCCTTATTTCTTAAACTTTGAGCCCGGTCAAAAACCTTCACATAAACTAAGACGGAGGGAGTACTAAAATTGATCCAGTTACCATAAGTGGTTAAAGTTAGTGTACTATATGCAATATACCCTTAAGAATATCACGATCTGCGCAATGATGACATGCAAAAATCGAGAAATGGTCCAAAAAAAAATATCACAATGGGCTTACCCGTGTATCTCTCAACAATCTAAAGTAAGAAGAAAGTAAAATACTATAGTTCTCCCAAACTCAACTTGTTGCATTCATTTTTTAATTATCCCAAAGCCTTGAAAAAGGAAAACCGGGTACATTGTTAGTTGTTCCTCCCAATTACAGGAACTAAAATCGTTATCACCAATTGGCCTATAAGCTCAAGATCTAGAAGCATGGTTCTATAATAGAATGGTAAGTTATAGAGTTATTTCAGGTTGCCAACTGCTCTCATAATTAGTTCCTTCTGAATGCCAAAGAGAATCTAATTACATAAGGCTCCTTTTACAGCGTACTTTTGCATAGAGTTGGGCGGAGCAGTATAAATTCAAGGTGGAAGCAAATCCTTGAAACAAGCAAGTAGAACTGCACTAATTATCAGAAAAGAAGTACTCATTTTAACGTCCGTTCAGTAGCAATATAATTCACCTTTGAAGCCAATCCTTGGAAAAGCAAATAGAATGCACCCATTATCAGAAAACGAATACTCATCTGAAAGTCTTGTCTGTATTCTATCCTCATCCACTCAGTATCTTTTCAAAAGTGATGTTAGATCTTATATATTAAGAAAATAAAAAATAAGTCCGCTGATGAACCCATTTCTTTTCTTTTCTGTTTGGATAAATACTCCTCGATGAACCTCCACCTAGTTTTGAAAGTTATCTTTATAAATTCATTCAAATAAGAATTTCTTCTTTTATATTTTTTTAAAGGATCAAGAGTGCTTTATGAGGGAATTTCCATTTTTTCCCAATAAGATAAAAGAATTTTTTTGAGGGAATTACTAATCCAACTTCTCAATCTTCATGGAAATTGACATAACACTCAGTTACTAGTCAACCAGAAAATACACAAATAAATATGCAAACCAACTGAAGGTAAATGTCGACTCATGACACAACTATCTTACATGCTCCTCAACGGCAGCATGAACAGCTGCATCCGGCAACAGAGGCCTTCCAATGATAGTCTGAGTCGTAGATCCCAGCAGCAGAACCTTGTTTAGCATTAACTGGACACAAAACAAATGACATAATTATGTATTCACGTGACAGTAATTCAAATGTACGAACATTTTCTCACAAGTAAAAGACATACAAACTAAAGAAGTTACAATGTGTACTGTAAAGGGGAAGCAGAGAGCAAGCTTTATCACGGTCAAGGTTTCATAGGCAACATTCCTGCATTGTGAAGCTTATCTCGTGCTTCAGCTTGTAATAGAAATAAAACCTATAAGGAAACACAGACCATTCATATTTATGGGTGATAAGTTTGTTCCTCTCTTCTTTCTGTTAAAACTAAAGCCATAAGATTTGTTTTCTAAAGCATTTGTACAGTTAGTAGTTACTTCTAACAAAGTTGGAAACCAAATAAATTGTCTTCCCTGTCTTACAGAAAGATATCACAACCAATTAGTTTCGAATGGAACCCAAGACTTGTGCATGCGCATCTAAAAAGATGTCCATTTCCAGCTATAGAGTTCAAGTCTCACTTTTTCTTTCCTTAGTTTTAGAACAGAAGGCATAACCCTTTTTGTCAATTCTTCTCTGACGTAATAAGTAGTTTCACCAATCCTTCTACAGTCATTAGACCTACATACTACAACATGGAAGCACATCTTGCACATATATTCAGGACATACAGAAAAGATTATAAGGCTTTTTCATCACAATATGTGGGTTATAAACAGCTTTTCAAATCCCAATGGTCCAATTTGCTTTTACTTTCCACCATCAAAAACCTGAAGAGTATTACACTTAGTTTGCATCACTGAGACAAAATTGTCACAGGTGCAGAAGCACTATACAGCCACTGACTTACAATTACATATCAGCCTCTGTTAGCAGTACATATAAAAAAAGGCATCACTTTGTATAAATCATCCAGGAAGTGGAAATCAAACTCACCTTGTCATTGAATTCGCAGAACTTCAATTTCTCAGTAAAAATGGAATCACCATTGCTCACTTTAAACTAGTGAGAACCAATCTACATATCAAAAGACAACAGCTTCAATTCTCTAAAGGTATAGCAAGTTAAGCGAACAATTAAAGATACTTCATTTATCACTAAAGGTATACAAGTTATAGTGTTAAAAAAAACTCCTAATATATTGAGTTAATAAAAATTAGCATAGACGGTCATATAGCCGACCCCAACTAGTTTGGGATTTCGAGCAATACAGGAAACTGTAATTAACCTGAACAACGGCGAAAACGGGTTCATATGGTTTGAAGACCCGGTCCGATTTCTGAACTGGGCCGATGACCTTATACCCAATTTCAGCTGCCTCGTGTTCTTTCTCCTCCGGAGTGTACTCCCTACTGGAATCACCATTCGACGCCAAACCCTCCACATCATCATCATCATAGTCAGCATCAGTTCCTTCTTCACTTCCATCCTCGTCATCATCGCTATTGTTCGGTCGACTGGAACAGAAATGCCTGTGGAAAGATAAAATTTTAGTGTTAACGTGGGGGCATTCGGGGGATGGAGTTAGTGTGTTAAGGGAATTGAGGAGTGCTGGGGTTAGGGTCTGAGGGGAAGTGGAAGTGAGGGAATGGAGAGAAGATGGGTTCGAAGATAGAAGGTATGTTAAATGAAGGGTTAGGGATTGAATGCATCGCCGATTCGCCATTGTTTTGGCTGAGCTTTGAGCTTCTGGGGAGTGATGTAGCGGGACTGGTGAAAGTCTAGGGTTTAAGAGTGAGCCGGTAACGTGACTCACATTTCCTGGTTCTTTGGGGTTTTTTTTCTCTCCACGTGCTGGGGCTAGGGTCTGAGGGAAGCGGAGTGGCTCTCCAGGTTGTTCAATGCGATCTTCGGGATCAAAAGGATGTCGGATGAGTGGAGGTGGAGTACAGTGGTAACATCCAGTGCTGCAACAACTATACGGGTATCAAATTAAAAAGTCACACGATGAAGGTTTGGGAGAGGGTGATTGAGGCGCGGGTGAGGGAGGTGACATCTATATCTGGGAACCAGTTCGGTTTCATGCCGGGCCGCTCCACTACAGAGGCTATCCACCTTGTCAGGTGGATGGCGGAGCAATTCAGGGATAAGAAGAAGGACCTGCACATGGTGCTTATCGACTTGGAGAAGGCGTATGACAAGGTCCCAAGGGAGGTGCTATGGAGGTGCTTGGAGGCGAAGAGCGTGCCGGAAGCCTACATCAGAGTAATCAAGGACATGTACAATGGAGCTAAGACTAGGGTTAGGACGGTGGGTGGCGAATCAGACCATTTTCCAGTGGTCATGGGGCTCCATCAAGGATCGGCGCTGAGCCCCCTCTTGTTTGCCTTAGTAATAGATGCTCTAACCCGACATATTCAAGGGGATGTGCCTTGGTGTATGCTATTTGCTGATGACATAGTATTGATAGATGAGACGAGGGTCGGTGTTAATGAAAGGTTAGAGGTATGGAAACAGACTCTCGAGTCCAAAGGTTTCAAAATAAGCAGATCTAAGACAGAGTACCTGGAGTGCAAGTTTAGCGCCGAGCCGAGCGAAGTAGGCAGGGACGTGATGATTTGTTCTCGGGCCATCGCTAAGAGGGACAGTGTCCGATATTGGGTCTGTGATTCAGGGGGATGGAGAGATTGACGGGGACGTCACTCATCGAATAGGAGCGGGGTGGTCTAAGTGGAGGCTTGCATCAGGAGTCCTGTGAGACAAGAAAGTTCCACACAAACTCAAGGGGAAATTCTATAGAGCTGTGGTTAGACCTGCGATGTTGTATGGGGCGGAGTGCTGGCCCGTAAAGAACTCGCATGTTCAGAGGATGAAGGTTGCGGAGATGAGGATGCTTAGGTGGATGTGCGGACACACCAGGCTAGATAAGATTAAGAATGAAGTTATTCGAGAGAAGGTGGGGGTGACCCCGGTGGATGAGAAGATGCGAGAAGCGAGGCTGAGGTGGTTCGGGCATGTGCGGAGAAGAAGTCCCGATGCCCCGGTGAGGAGCTGCGAGCGGCTGGAGATTGTCGGCGGTCGGCGAGGCAGAGGGAGGCCTAAGAAGTATTGGGGTGAGGTGATTAGGTAGGACATGACTAGAATGTAGGTTTCCAAGGACATGACCCTTGATAGGAAAGTCTGGAGGTCTAGAATCAGGGTTGTAGGATAGGGGCTCCTAGAGTTTTTGGTACGCCTCATCCGGGGTTGGGTGTGGGTTAGCAGGGTTACCCATAGATAATTTGTGTTTTAGCTTATGTCCCCCCTATGGCTGTTAGTTATGGTAGTTACTGTATGATATTATTGCATGCGATTGTATCTATGCTCCTTATGTTTAGATAATTATTTACGCTATTTACGCTATTTCTGCCGGAGTTACTAATGCTTTATTGTTTTGTTTTTGTCTTTGTTTTTGTTTTACTGCTGTTTTTCCTTTTATCCTATGAGCCGAGGGTCGATTGGAAACAGCCTCTCTGCCCTTTCGGGTAGGGGTAAGGCTTGTCTACATATTACCCTCCCTAGACCCCACCTGATGGAAGTATGCTGAGTAGTTGTTGTTGTTTTTTCTTTTATTTGAAGAGTAGTAATTTTATTTTTATTTTAAATAACGGTGGTGTTTGAGTTTCACTTTTCAAGTTCCTTTGCGTCTAACATGATTTTCACATTTATCGAACATTAAGCCACATTCTTGAATTTCACATTTATCACCGTTAAACCACACTCTTAAATTTGGAGTAACAACTTTAACTTTTGCTTAATGATTATATTTAACTTGATCTAAAATTAATTTTCACCCTTCTTAATTTGTAACTTTTCGTACGATCAAAATAATTAGCTAATGTTTTATACTTCAATACCACACAAGCGGGTGATTTGTGTGATGTCTAATTTTTCGTGTGCACATATTATAGAAGCATTTGGTTCTTTTATGTATTTCTTATACTACTGTTTCGAAATAAATGTAAAGAACACAAGTATTTTACGTGAAAAACGCCTGCTCAAAAGGTGAAAAAATCACGGCTTACTATTCAGTGGGATTTTTTCCAACACTTCACTAAATCACCGAGCCAAAATAACATTTATAAAACTCTTTGTAAACCTAAGGATTACCTCTAATCCCTTTATGGCAACCAGTCTATAGTTGTTGCGAGAAGTTTAAGTTAACTCTAACTTCAATACAATACTCGGAATACCTAATATAATTGCTTCTAAATAAAGCTAAGGGTGTCAATGGATATTTAAAAATCGATCGGAACGTACCACACCAAACCAATTTTTATATTCATTTTAATAAAATCATAGATTTTTATATAAATCTATAACCGTGCCGATAATTAGAATAGGTTTTTATTTTTAAGAAAATAAACCGAAGAAATACAAAAACGTATAGAATAAATTAAAGTATAAAAAATATATCTATATATTAAGCTTAAGAATAATAAAGCATTAAAGTTTATTAAATTCTTGGGCCTTGGAATTATGAAACACTTACAAGCTACCAAGTAATTAAATAAAAAATTCTAATTTCTAAACCTATTATGCTACTTCTATTAAAATTAACGTATTTCCAGCATATTTACTTGCAAGACACAATGTATTATAGTGATTATGAGTAACAATATGTTTCCTTTCGTATGATTTTGATTTATCTTTTTTATTATTAATCTCTATAGACTTTATTCTTGAGTTCCAACTTGGTTAATATCGTTTCACTCGTGTGATATATATATTTTTTGTATTTGCTTAGTTTTTTTTTTGCGCTGCTATAAAATAGTAGATAGATTTTTACTTTCATATTTTCTTTATTCAAAATTTAAATTGTAAAAATGTCAAGAGAATTTTGTTAAGTCATATAAGTACGTATGTTATTGCATTCTACTTCTACTAGTGACTTTTACATGACATTTGTAATGATCCGGCCGGTCATTTCATGAGTTACCGCTCTGTTTCCCCAATTTTTGCTTCTTATTGCTTTGTTTATTTGTGTTATATGGTATCGGGTTAGTCGGTTCGAATCCAGAATGGTTTTGGTAAGGGTTGAGACACTTAGTCTCTAAAGTTATCCTTTGAGTTGGAAAGTCAACTGAAAAGTTGGCTTGTGCGCATTCGACCTCCAAAATTTATTTTTATGATTCAGATAGCTTCGATAGGATTTGGGGACTTAGGAGTATGTTCGGAATGTGTTTTGGAGGGACATAGTAGATTTAGGCTTAAATTGGCGAAAGCGGAATTTTGACATTTTCTGGTTGATAGGTGAGATTTTGATATAGGGGTCAGAATGGAATTTCGGAAGTTGGAGTAGGTCCTTCATGTCGTTTATGATCTGTGTACAAAACTTCAGGTCATTCGGACGAGGTTTGATAGACTTTTTGATCAAAAGCAGAATTCAAAAGTTTTTGGAACTTTAGGCTTGAATTCGATGCTATTTTGTTGATTTAATGTTGTTTTAGGTGATTCGGAGTTTGGTATAAGTTTTCATAGTAGTATATGGCTTGTTCACACTTTTGGTTGAGGTCCCGGGGACCTCGGGGTGATTTCAAATAGTTGACGGGAGATTTGGAGTTGAGCTTTGCAGTTAAAGCTGCTGAACCATTGTCATAACCGCACCTGTGGCTTGGGGATCACATGTGCGAGACTGCAGATGCGGAAGTTGACGTGCAGGAGCGAAGCGCATGTGCGGATGATTGGTTGCAGGTGCATATGGTGAGGCGCATGTGCAAAATTTTGGTTTTAAGTGAAAATCACAAATGCGGTATCGCAGGTGCGGTTTAGGGACCGCAGATGCGAAAAGCCTGGTCAAAAAGTATAAATTCTGACTTTGCGATTCTAAGCCTTTCTTCACCATTTTTAAGTCGATTTTAGAGCTTTTTGGGAGATTTTGAAGAGGGAATTCAAGGGAGCTTTGTTGATGTAAGATTTTGAGCCGAAAATTCGTTCCTATGGTACTATTTCACGGGTTAGGCTTGAAATTTATGGGAATATGTGGTTTAAAAAAATAAAAGAACTAGGGCTTGAAATTAGAGACCTAAAATTAGGGATTTGAGGGGTCATTTGTGATCAGATTTTAGTACTTTTGGTATGAATGAACTCGTGGGGAAAAGGATTCCATTGATGTAAATTTGGTCGGATTCTGAGACGCGGGCCCGGGGGTCGGGTTTGGTCAATTTCGGGAATTGTGTTGTAATTTGATTATTTTCGCATGGACTCAGTTCCCTTAGTATATTTTGACGATATGATTCCGATTTTGGAATAGATTCGACGCGAGTTGAGGCCGAGTCGAGAGGCAAGGGGATCGCAGAGTAGTATTTCATCCGGTTTGAGGTAACCATTGTAAATCTAGAACTGAGGATATCAAAACTAGGTATTTCATATTGTTTTGATAAATGAGGCGACACACATGCTAGGTGACAAGTGTATGGGCATGCACCAATAGATATTGTGACTTGGTCCACCCCGTAGCGACTATTACGCCGTGTATTTGATTTGAAATCGTATGATATTCCTTGTTTTAGAGATTGATACTATATTTTGGGTTGTATGCCATGTTTGGGGCCTTGTGCCGACCTGTTTAGGCCCTTAGGGGCATTTTTACTATTTTCCTCACTATAATTATTGTGAAAGCATATCCTTAGTCATGTTTTACCTGTTTATTATTTAAATCCGATTTTATCACTCTACTTCTTAACATTTCCACTAATATGACCGAGTGGCATTGAGGTTAATGATTGAGGGAGGTTAAGGATCTAACGGTAAGGATTATATATATAAATATAGGATCAGGCTGCACGCCGAAATAATATTATATATATTATGGATCGGGTTGTACGCCATAACGATACTTATATGGATCGGATTGCACACCACATCAATATATATATATATATATATATGGGTTGCGCGCCACAACAATATGACGTTTGGGTCGTAGGAGCCTATCTGAAGTTTCTACACTCCCAGTGAGCGTAGTCGACTATAAACTATGGATCGGGTTGCACGCCGTAGCAGTTATTATGATTACTATTATTATGAGATATTATTGAGCCGAAGTGTTGAGTGTGAGTAAGATGTGATGAGAGCTAAGTCATGAGTGACTGAGAGGTTATACTGTGAGTGATACCTTTCCCGAGGGGCCTGTTTATGATATTTTTGTTATTTTTCACTCTCTTTTAAACCGAGCCTCTGTTGAAAAATGTTGAACAAATGATTTCAAAGTATTTTAATTGAAACTGAAGTTTTACGAAGTACTAGCTACTAAACTGTTGAATTTGACTTGATATTTTATTGAACACTCTATATATGATTTTAAGCTGCTCGTCACTGCACTCGGACATTATTTACTTTAGTTACTTACTGAGTTGGCGTACGCACATTAATCTCTTCACAGTGTGTGTAGATCCAGGCAGCGACAGAGTGAGGGTTCCCAGCACTCTCAGAGTTTTACCAGAGACTGCAAGGTAGTTATACGGCATTCGTTGTTCTGTTTTCCTCCCTCCTATCTTAGTTTTATGCATTTATTGACTTATGATGTATTAGTCAGGCAGTTTGGGTTGTATTTAGAGGCTATTGACTTGTGACACCGGATTGTTGGGGTATGTTGGTTTTATACTATTTTTCGCATTTTTCAGTTGATTTATATATTTCTTATGAGAATTTAAGACTTAATCAGTTCTAAAAAATAATTTTATAAAAAGAATTTAATATAGTCACTTGTTGGGTTGGGTTGGCTTGCCTAGTACTGTGATAGACGCCATCACGACCGGAGAATCTAGGGTCGTGATAATATTTAAAAAATTTAACAAAAATTAATTGAATTGTACCGATACCAAAGAGAAACCGACATGATTGGGATGGTTTCAAAATGTCTAATTTTGATTATACATAATAAAATAATTGAAAAATTTGTACGATATAAATTTTATAAAATAACTGGCCGAATCGAACCATTGACGCCCCTAGATAAAGCTGAAAGGTACATCTCAAAGACCCTACTAAAATGAAACTAAAATAAAAAACACACACTTGGAATCGATTCTTCTATCTGGTTCATGTAGCTTCAAGTTTGCACACTACTGGAAAGCAACTGACGCAAATCCATTGTGATAGTCGCGAAAACAGTTGCAATAGAGCGATTAGGACGGTTTGGGGACCTTTCATCAAATCTCGCGAATAGATCTGTTTCAACGGTTCTTGCAACGGTTTGCATACTATATCACTATCTATTGCAGTTTTTTCTTCCTCCTATCACAGCGACATTTTTAGTCAATTGGAACGGTTAATAACAATCGTTGTATCATTTTGTGCAACGGTTATTAAAGCTATTACAACGGTTTACACATAATAAAATATAGTACACTAAATTTATATATATATTAAGAAATAAACAATTCATAAACAAAAGCACAATATTTGTTTTTCTTCAAATAGACTAATGGGGTGTTTTCACTAAGGCGAAAGCACAGGAGTTGAAGAGGAGGTTAGCTGAGGGCGGAGCTTGGAGAAGTTCTGGGGAAGCAGACTCTATGTGGTCAGAGACGGCGAACTTGGTTAGGGAGGTAGCACGGGACGTGCTTGGGGTAGCCAAGGGCTATTCAGGCAGACATCAGGGTGACTGGTGGTGGAATGATATAGTCGAAGGAAAAGTGGAGGTGAAGAAGGCGGCGTTTGCTAAGTTGGCAGGGAGCACAAGCGAGGAAGAACGGAGAGCGAACAGGGAGATCTACAAGGTGGCGAGGAAAGAAGCAAAGCTGGCGGTTACGGAAGTTAAAAACGCGGCGTTTGGCCACATGTACGAGGAACTAGGGGAGAGAGGCGGGGACAAGAAGTTACTCCGGTTAGCTAAAGCAAGGGAAAGGAAGGCACGTGATCTTGACCAAGTTAGGTGCATCAAGAGCGAGGATGGCAGAGTTCTGATGGGGGAGTCTCAAGTCAAGCAGAGGTGGCAGGCGTACTTTCGAGACTTACTCAATGAGGAGGGGGATCGTAACATAGAGCTAGGGGAGTTGGGGCATTCAGAGCAACATAGAGACCTTGGGTACTGCAGGCGTATTAGGGCGGATGAGGTCATGGGGGCTTTACATAGGATGAGTAGGGGTCGAGCGACCGGGCTTGACGAGATCCCGGTGGAGTTCTGGAAGTGCATGGGTAGGTCAGGAGTGGAGTGGCTCTCCAGGTTGTTCAATGCGATCTTCAGGACCAAAAGGATGCCGGATGAGTGGAGGTGAAGTACAGTGGTGCCCTTGTACAAGACAAAGGGGACATCCAGTGCTGCAACAACTATAAGGGTATCAAATTAATAAGTCACACCATGAAGGTATGGGAGCGGGTGATCGAGGTGAGGGTGAGGGAGATGACATCTATATCTAGGAACCTGTTCGGTTTCATGCCGGGTCGCTCCACTACAGAAGCTATCCACCTTGTCAGGCGACTGGTGGAGCAGTTCAGGGATAAGAAGAAGGACCTGCACGTGGTGCTTATCGACTTGGAGAAGGCGTATGACAAGGTCCCAAGGGAGGTGCTATAGAGGTGCTTGGAGGCGAAGAGCGTGCCGGAAGCCTACATCAGAGTAATCAAGGACATGTACGATGGAGCTAAGACTAGGGTTAGGACAGTGGGTGGCGACTCGGACCATTTTCCAGTGGTTATGGGGCTCCATCAAGGATCAGCACTTAGCCCTCTCTTGTTTGCCTTGGTGATGGCTGCTCTAACCTCACATATTCAAGGGGAGGTGCCTTGGTGTGCGCTATTTGCTGATGACATAGTTTTGATAGATGATACGAGGGTCGGTGTTATTGAGAGGTTAGATGTATGGAGACAGACTCTCGAGTCTAAAGGTTTCAAAATAAGCAGATCTAAGACAGAATACCTAGAGTGCAAGTTTAGCGCCGAGCCGAGCGAAGTAGGCAGAGACGTGATGATTGGATCTCAAGTCATCGCCAAGAGGGACAGTGTCAGATATCTTGGGTCGGTGATTCAGGGGGACGTATAGATTGACGGGGACGTCACTCATCGTATAGGAGCGGGGTGGTCCAAGTGGAGGCTTGCATCAGGAGTCTTGTGTGACAAGAAAGTTCCACATAAACTATAAGGGAAATTTTATAGAGCTGTGGTTAGACCTGCAATGTTGTATGGGGCGGAGTGCTGGCCCGTGAAGAACTCTCATGTTCAGAGAATGAAGGTTGCGGAGATGAGGATGCTCAGGTGGATGTGCGGGCTCACCATGTTAGATAATATTAAGAATGAAGTTATTCGAGAGAAGGTGGGGGTGGCCCCGGTGGATGAGATGTTGAGTTGTCCCACATCGGAGGGATTTGAGGTCCTTGGTCTCCTTATATGGCTTGAGCAATCCTCACCTCATAAGCTAGCTTTTGGGGTTGAATTAGGCCCAAGGTCCATTCTTGTCATGGTATCAGAGCCAGGCTCATCCCAATTATTATTACTGATGTTGGTCCCCCATTTACGTTGTCCACGCTCCAGAGATCTGGGCGTGATGGGGGGTGTTGAGTTGTCCCACATCGGAGAAATTTGAGGTCCTTGGTCTCCTTATATGGCTTGAGCAATCCTCACCTCATAAGCTAGCTTTTGGGGTTGAATTAGGCCCAAGGTCCATTCTTGTCATGAGAAGATGCGAGAAGCGAGGCTGAGGTGGTTCGGGTATGTGCGGAGGAGAAGTCCTGATGCCCCAGTGAGGAGTTGTGAGCGGCTGGCGATTGTCGGCGTTCGGCGAGGCAGAGGGAGGCCTAAGAAGTATTGGGGAGAGGTGATTAGGCATGAAATGGCTAAAATGCGGATTTCCGAGGACATGACCCTTGATAGGAAAGTCTGGAGGTCTAGTATCAGGGTTGTAGGATAGGGGCTCCTAGAGTTTTCATACTCCCCACTCAGGGTTGGGTGAGGCTTGGCAGGGCTATCCATAGATGATTTGTGTTTTGGCTTGTGTCTCCTTTATGGTAGTTACTGTATGATATTATTGCATGCTATTTTATTTATGTTTCTTATGTTTAGATAATTAATTACGCTATTTCTGCTGGAATTACTAATGCTCTTTTGTTTTTGTTTTTGTTTTTCCTTTCCTTCACAGAGCCGAGGGTCGATTGGAAACAATCTCTCTGCCCTTTCGGGTAGGGGTAAGACTCGTTTACATATTATCCTCCCCAGATCGCACTTTGTGGGACTATACTGGGTAGTAATTGTTGTTGTTGTTCAAATAGACTAATGATATAAGCATATAAATGGATTTGACTGCCATTGAGTACTGGAGTACATTAACTTTCACCAATTTTACTAAAAAGGTCCATAAACTTAACAACCACTAGATTTTTCATCTCAAATTTAAGAAATCTTTTCCTTAACTAAACCATATTCTCTTTTCTTTTTCAATAGAAGAATTGATTTGGTCAAATGTATATCTAAGTATAGAGACACCTTATCCATTAGAAAATATTCCAATCCTTTACGACATTTTTCGCTCAAAATGAACAAAGATTTTTTGAATTTAATTAACTTTCAAGCATCGTCACAGTAACGGATGGGCAGCAAGAATCAGACATGTATTTGGAAGCAAATATATGTATTTAGGTACTCACAGTAAATACTTAATTCCACTCTATTTAATTTCTTTCAATGACAGATCAAATCAAGATCATTGACAGAGAAAGAAGAAACTAAAACTTAGTAGTCATCTATAAGAGTGTATTCGGTTCCGGTTCTGGGTCTATTTAGGTCTGTGGTTTAGGTTCTGGCGGTTTTGATTCTGACGGTTCCGGTTCTGGCGGTTCTGAAGGTGAAACTGGCCCGTGACGATTCCGGGTACCATCCAGTTCCGGTTTCGGCGGTTCTGGCGGTTCCGGCGGTTCTGAATTTTTTTTTTAAATCAATATCTTGTATAGTAGTCATTAGTATATGGTGTACTATGTTATTAGTATAGTATATATTGTGTTTGGTAATTAGTATATATTGTGTATATAAGTAGTATATATTGTATTTAAGTAGTATATATTGTATATAAGTAGTGTATATTGTGTTGTAGTTAGTAATTAGTATAAATTGTATATAAGTAGTATATACTGATAAAAGAATGTTGTCATTAGTATATTGTGTTGTATGTTATATATTGTATGTTATATAAATATTCAAGGATTGATATAGAAGTAAAGACAAAGAAATATTGAGACAAAAGATATTCAAGGATATGATAAAGAGCATATTTATTGACCAAAATGACATATATTTCTTAGTTTTCCTTCCCCCAATGGAATGAGCACAACATGGTACTAATACCACCATTAAAAGGAAAAAAAATTAAAAGAAGACATGCCAATGTACAAGTTACATCATAATTTATGCATTATTTCTAACAAATCTCATAAAACCTTCAAGGTTTGGAGGTGGTTGTGTTGGCGGTGGTGGAAATGAAGCTTGTTCATCACCACTTCCGGGTGAAGTTGCTTCCTGAGCAAGTTCTGCTATCATTTCTTCATACGCCTCATCTATTTCTGGTTGTGATTCTGCTAGGCCAAAGTTCCTTCTTTCTGCGCGGATCCAATCTCGAAAAAGCACTGATTTTTCCAAGCTGTCCCGCATCGACGCTCTGTGATCACCTATTTGTAGTCTTGCTTGACTAAAAGCGCTCTCCGATGCAACAGTTGACGCTTGAATCGACAGAATATCCCGAGCCATCCTTGCAAGAACGGAAAAATATTTTTCCCTTGTCTTCCATCATTCCAAAAGGTCGAAAAGCCGTCTGGATACTCCTTCTCTAGTCCCTGTGACAAATAAACTTGAAGCCCATTTAGATGGAAAATTTCATCTAAACTATCACCTTGAGTACCCCTGAACTCCGTCCACGATTTAAGAGCTGTTAAGCCAGCAGCTCTTTTAGACGATTGTGATGTCGACGAAGTAGGGGTTGGAATATTAGGCCTAGCATGCTCTAACGCCTGTTTATAAGCATTATAAACAGTTTGAGTATTAACTTTAATTGATGCTTTCGCATCAGCTAGTGTAGCAATTTCTACTTCTGAAAGATCTAAAGATTGATAAATAGTAGAATACCAAAAGTGAGGACCTCCTAATTTCATAGTTGGATTTAACATAGCAGACACACAAAAAATAGGAGGGATTGGAAAAAAATATTTTTTAAACTTCTTTTTCATTTCAGTTATTGCAAGTTCATAAATGTCCCTCCCTCGCTAAAATCAACAAACAAATTAGCAAGTGCGGCAATATAAACTAAACAATTAGAAATAGTTGGATAATATTGTCCAGAAAAAGCATTTGTAGCCACATGAAAATGTTCTAAAAAATCTAAAAGAATTTTAACGTTAGTCCAATCTTGTGTAGTTAGCATTTCATCATCTTCCTCACTACAATCCCAAGAATTATATGTAACGTTAATTGGGTTTCTATATTCGTACGCTACTACTAAACTTTTGTACATGTAATTCCATCTATGAATAAATGAGTAGTAGTTTATTTACAGAATTATATATAAAAAAATTCAATTGTAAGAATGAAATATCCCTATTTAGCAAATCGTTGTTTGAGATAGTATCCTCCCCACCCCCACAAACAAAAAAAATAGACAAAGCAAACACAATTTTTCAAGAACATCATAAAATTTTCTTCACATAATCACGAAAAGGAGAAAAACAAAATATTTATAATGTACAGAAGTGTTAAAATAAATAAAACAAACAATAAATACAGAATTCTGCACATACAAGTACAGTGACTTTTTAAGTTATTATCTACAAACAATAAATAATATAATTCTATAAAGTAAATTATTACAGCAATTAAAAATAATTTTAATATGTTACAAATTTTCTATTATATAGAAGAGCAAAGGTTTCGACGTGTCAGTTTTAAGTCATCCAAAATTTGTTTAAGGATATTCATGTCTTTTTTATCCTCAACGAGATGTGGCTTGTAACCTGAAAGTGCACTGCCACGTATCATTTGGCCACTATTACTTTTACTTTGTCTGGTTCGTGTCTTCTTCCAATTACTCTTTCATCTTCATCTCTGTAAACTTTGCAATTCTTGCTTTGTGGGTTTTGTACCAATTGTGCCAAAAATACTGCTATTTTCTCCTAATCAGTGCCCTATTTGATAGTACAATCCGTCAATTAGTTTTATGTTAGGTTTTGAAGGTGGATGGGACAACTACAGATTATTATTATATGCAGAGTGAAATTTTAATATGTTACAAATAATAAATATAAAATGATACAGCTAACAATTTTAATATATTATTACATTGAGCTAATTTAATACTAAAAAATTAAAGAAATTAAACACTGTTGTTAGAAGGTAAACATGACGAATTTATCAATCACATGCAGCTAAGAAGAAGAAATTAGAGATGGAGTATCGAGAGAAAATTTTAAAGAAGAGTCATGCTCTGTTTTCTGCTATACAGAATGAACAAGAAGAAGTTTCTACAGTGTTTTAACTAACTCACTAACTACCTAATGACAGTTGTAATTCATTAACTAATACACTAACTATAGTTAACTTAACTAACTGCAATTAAGCAACTATGGTTAACCTATATCCTTTACACCCCTCAAGCTAGAACTGGAAAAAATATTAAGAAGTCCTAGCTTGGACAACAAATATGAATGCTGAAGTCAACCAAGTCTTTTTGTAAGTATATCAGCTTCCTGCTTTAATGTAGGACAATAGAGAGTTGAAACCAAGCCTTATTAAATCTTTCACGGATGAAGTGGCAATCAATATCAATGTCTCAATGTGTTTTATCCGTTCGTGAAAGATAGAATTGGCAGCGATAGAAAGAGCTGATTTAGTATCACTATAGATAGGCACAGAGTAATTATGTTGTACTCTCATATCCTTGAGTAAACCAAGAATCTAGACAATCTCCGCAATAGTAGAAGCTAGGCTGCGATATTCAGCTGAGCTTTTAGAAATAGTGGATTGTTTCTTAGACTTCCAAGATATCAAGGAAGAACCAAACTTAACAAAGTAAAGTGTAACTGGCTTGCGTGTATTAGGATGTAATCCAATATGCATCACAAAATGCTGATAGTGATTCAGAACAATAAGCAGTCGAGAGAACTCCCAACCCAGGACTATTCTTGACATACATGACCACCTTGAGTGCAACTTCCATATGAGAGACCTTAGAACTATGCATGAATTGGATTAAACTCTGAACAGCAAAATAAATATCCGGCCTTGTGACATTAGGCTCTATAAGACAGGATACATGCTTGGAACATAAGAGCCCCTACTTAGCTATGAGTTCTAGGGCATATTTGCGTTGGTGCATCAGTGTACCATCATTGTTTCTTGCAAACTCTATGCCTAAGAAGTACTTAATCCCCCTAGGTCCTTGATCTTAAATGAGGCTTGCAAATCATCCTTAGTCTGTTTGATCATGATAGGATTATCACCAGTGATAAGAAGATCATCAACGTAGACTAGAACAACCACCATGTGAGTTGTTGCTTTTTTAATGAACAGAGAATAATTCAAGTGACTCTGCTGAAAACCAGCATCCAATAAGCCTGATGTTAGCTTGAGGTTCCATTGTCTGGATGCCTGCTTAAGTCCATAGAGAGACTTAAGCAGTTTACAAACTTTGGATTTGTTTTTTGATCATTGACGCCTTGAGGTATTTTCATATACACCTCCTCAGATAGATTCCCTTGCAAAAAAGTATTGTATACATCATTTGATAAATAGAATATTGTCTCGATGCTGCAATAGATAACACACTTCTAACAGTAACTATTTTCACCATAGGTGAAAATATTTCTTGATAGTCCAAACATTCTCCCTGATTATACCCTTTAGCACCAAACGAGCTTTGGACCTTTCAACTTCTCCTAATGCTTTATATTTGATTTTGTATACCCATTCGCATCATATTGCCTTCTGTCTGTGTGGCAAGCATACCAATTCCAAGTCTTCTTATCCTCTAGTGCCTTGATTTCTACCTGCATTGCCTCTATTCATCGTTTGTCTTTTACTGCCTCTGAATATGATGTAGGTTCCACCTTATGTGAAAAATTAGCCAAGTAGCTTTGGTATTTTGAGAAAATTGCTTCATATCCAATTACTTTTGAGCTAAGGTATTTGCAGTAGCTTGCAGTACTTCTCTTGTCATTTCTGGCATAATCCTTAAGCCATATGGGAGGCTTAGATACTCTTATTGACTTCCTTGTTTCCTCAACAGTAAGTAAAGCAGACGAATCTCCAGAAACAGGATATGAAATGTTCATCTAAAAGAGCATGAGTCATAGTAGGTGAGCATAACACATTGGTTGCAGCAGGATTCACATTAGGTGAGCATGGCACATTGGTTGCTCCAATAGAACTAACTATTGTATTTGGTTCTTCATCCAAATCTTTCCTTGGCACGGGAGTTATATCCAAGAATAATGACTCTGATGAGTCTTTTGCTGTAAGAAAATGGAATATATCTTCAAAGAACACTACATATCTACTTATAAAAAACACTATATTCTCCAGATCCAAAAGTCTATGACCTTTCTGATGTGCAACATATCCTAAGAAGACTGACCTCACAGCTCTAGGTGCAAATTTATCATGTCTTGTCATATTAGTAGCAAAACATAGACATGTAATAACCTTCAAATGTGTCAAAGACGGTGGCTTACTTGGAAGCAATTCATGTGGTGACTTCTGTTCTAAATCAGAAGAAGGAATTCTGTTGATAATATATCTAGCAACATCATACAATGTCCCCAGTATCTGACAGGTAAGTGCCATTAAAATCTGATTGCTCGAGCAGTTTCAAGTATATGTCTATATCTTCTTTCCACAACTTTATTCTGTTGGGGAGTGATGATAGGCTATAATTACATATTTTAGTCGATTATTAGGCTCTAATTTACTGCACTTTAGTTGAGTTTGTGCTTTAATCGCTAGTGTTTGTACTAACGGTGTATTTTATGCCTTGTAGGAGAGATTTCGAGCTATATAGATGTTATAGAATAAAATTAAGTGATTTGTAGCTTTGAAGTCTAAGTAAAAACTCAAGGAATTAAGTCGGGATCGCGTTCGTAGGTCAAGTTTGATAATTAAGTACGAACGAAGATTCGAAAAGGCATATTGCATACTGTCTAGTAAAATAGATATAACATTTTTCTCAGAACTCTATTTGGGCTCCATAATATATGGTTGGAAAGATGACTCAAAGGGCTACAACTTTCATGTTTTACATTTTTCCAAACTCTAAGCAAAATACTGTAAAACACAAAAATTAAGGTAGGACCGTGGTAGAACCGCGGCAGAGCAGAGTTGCAAATTCAGAGGACCTATTTGGCTGCGGTCCCGGCGTAACCTCGGTAGGGCCGCAGCAGGATGTGTAAGTTTCAGGGACCAAAGTGTAAAATATGGGATTTTAAGCCCTAAACCCTACATTAAACCAAGGAAGCCGTCTAAGAGATCAGAGAGGATAGATTTGAGACATAGATTCGACCTAAGGAGGAAAGAACGCATTGGGAGCAAGGCGGAGAATTCTTCTATGAGTTTTTCCTTCCTCTTCCTATTTTTAATTCTTGGTTATGACTTTTAGTATTGTATTTTTACATACTATTATGAATAGCTAATTTGTTACCTAGAGTTTTGATAGAACCTTTTGTAGGATAAATTCTTGTTATATTTTTCTATAATTGAGCCATAGTTTTTCTCTGTTTGTTCAACTACGTTTATATTGTGGTTGGTTGAAGAGCTCTCAATTAGCTGTCCCTATTTAGTATGCATAACTCGGGAGAGAGTGCATATTTTGGTAATTGTTGAATAACACCACTCCCAAAGTATATGAGGGATCAATAACTGAGGGTTTAAAGGTGGGATTATGGATAACGGAGCCTTGGGTGCGATATGAAGTAATATGTATTAAAAGCCAGCTAGCGTAGCTTGGAAGAGTACGTCTAGTAAATTGTCGTAATTACTCGGGAGAGATTTACGGTAATAAGAGTGCTCATGATCGGTAGAGAATTCTTAGACGAAATTATAGAAGACATAGCGGGAAGGATTCCGACAATTGGAGAAATCATAACTCTAGACTTCCTTAATCTTGTCTATAACCCTTAGTATATTTAGTTGTTAATTTACTATTTTAATTTGTTAGTTAATTAGTTAAATACAAGAATCTAAATATCTATAAGTTAGGATTTGTTCAAGCTTATCTTCTTGGTGATAGTGAACAACTGTAGCTAAACCTTAGTTCTCTGTGTGATTCGACTCCGGACTTGTAAACTGGATTATATTTGCAATCGCCTTATCCTTTTTATAAGGTGTAGTTGGATGTGATCAAATTTTGGCACCGTTTTCGGGGAACTAACAGTGTAGCTGTAGATGTACATATTGCTAGATTTCAAGTTTGAACTTTTTTTTTACTTGATTTTTTTGTTTTTTTGTTTTATTTGTTGATTTTAAAAAAAAAACACGGCATCATGGAATTATGAAAGTTTTAATGTTGGTAATTCTACTTTTAATCATCCTTATGCATATTGTGATGAGAATAACCCTTGGCAAAATTATCAAAATATTTCAGAGAGCGAGTTTTGTACATCAATTCAATCTTATGTGTGGAATGTGTGTGATATGTGTGGTGGACAAGATGGTCATTTTCATGGCTGTACTTATACTTCTTACCTTCCCCTAACCCCTTACTTTGATGGTTCTTCTGTTTCTGCTGAAGTTAATAGAAGCAAAGAACCCAGGTATGAGGACCTGAAAGAGATCGAGGATATGCTAAAGTGCCTTACGAAACAATATGATGAGATACAACTGCTGGTACAAAGGCAAGGGTCAACTATTCAAAACTTGGAGGCTCAAGCGAATAAATTAATTGAACCTAGTAAAGCGCAACAAGTTGACATTGTGGACAGTAGCCAATGTGAGCAAGAAAGGGCTGTAAAAATTGCTATATTACTTGAGGATTTATAAATACGAGGATGAGGCTAGAGTAGAACACCAACAATAAATCACACTAGATTTTAAGGATGTCGATATTGTAGAAGAGATACTAGAGTCAATAAAGGATATTGAGGATACATATTTAGTTGACTCTATTGTCATTAGTGTTGAGAATGTAGACAGTCCCAATGTTCATGTAGTTGAGCGCATTGGTCATCACTCCAATCATTTTTCCACATTGTATTTAGATGATGATATGAAAATAGAGCCGTCTGAGCTATTTGAGGATTCAAGGAATGAGGAACAAAGTGCTTACATTCTTGAATTCTTCTTGCCAGAAAGTCGGAATTACACACCTCATCTAAAGGCCAAGAAGTGAAGAATACTATATTATTTTATTGGGCCAGTCAGATTCGTTCCACCACCCCATGAGCATGATCACCGAGTAGAATCAAAACTTGGGGTCCGATTCATAAGTTTAAAGTGCGGGTAGAAAGTGATTTATGTCGTGCCATGAGGTTAAATCAAGCGCTTGTTGGGAGGCAACCCAGCTTTATTGCTTTCTATTATTTATTTTTTGGTTTTTTTAATTGTATTATTTTTGTAATGTCAATTTTTTATTTTCTAGGAGCTTGGAAAGTAAATGTATTGTAAGGATGCAACAGCAAACCAAATGGTTGGAATTAAGTGTGAGGTATCCGTACAAAGGACAAAACTTGGGAGAAGTCTGAGCACCTCATGAGTTGTTAATGCTTCGGTCTTTGGCCTACCAGGGAGTTTCTTTTACCCTCTTATCAGTATGGTGTGCATTGGGGACAATGCACAATTTTAAGTGTGGCGTGAGGTGATTGTATGGGTGACTTTCTATACTGTTTTAGTTATGTTAGTTTAATGGAATATTTTTTTCTAAATAGAAAAGATTGGACTTTTCCCGATGATGGATCTATTAGATAATTTTCTTGAGATATTTAAATCTAAAGAAAAGTACAAAAAGATTTTATTTTGTTAGGTAGTGTAATAATTACCCATTGGTTTTTCTTTAAACCACGGTTCTTTTCCAAGGGTTTTGTTTAAACTTGTGTAGTTAGTTTCTTTAGGAATAGGAGCCATTGTGTTGTGTTTTGAATTGAAGCAATATCTCTTGACCTTGTTATACCTTGAGAACAATGAGTACGTTGGTTGTGGCGCTTAGGCTCATTTTTTGGCTCTTGTAGCAGTACCTTAAATTGTATGATCTTAACTTTGCTTAACTGCTTTGACTAGAGTGTCTTGATGACCCAATCTTGAGTGAGTCATGTGCCATGTGTGTGTAAGGATTTATTATATTCTGTGCATTGCATTTGATGCTTAGAACTTGCCCCGTGTGTTTGCAAAGTGAAATATTAGTTTTATTCAGTCTAGGAAGTGATATAGGCATTTCTTTGTTTAGCCAGATATGTATATTTTACCCACCTAATTGTTATGTATCGTAGTTAACCCCTTTGAGCTTGTAATCTTGTTTCTTTGGCAGCCACATTACAAGCTTTGTCCATTTGTTGGAATTAACCATCTATTTGAACCATTGTAACCTCTCATGAGCACTTGAATTGTTATGAACTTTGTAAAAGTTAAAGTGTGGGGTGGTTGGTTTGGTTTTTGAGTGGAACTAATTGAATAAGGAGAAATGTGCACTGTTTTGAAAAGGAAGAGCCACTTGAATTGCAAAAAATATAGTTGGATTGTTGTGAAAAAGAAAAATTCCTTGATAAGCGGTGATTCTTCACGTAAGTGTGCTTAAAGAAGAATGTGATAATTTACATTGATGTGAAGGTGGAATTTTTGGTTTGATATAAGTATGAGGTTTAAATGCTAAAATGTATGGATTAAAGTGCTTAGGAAGGTGTAGTCACTCTTATATCTAAATATATCCTAGCGGTACCGTAGCCTACATTACAACCAAATAAAGTCCTAATTGATCGAAGATTGAATGAGCTCGATTAGTAGAGTAGTATACTACATGCAAGTTTATGGTGCATCTTTTGGGGCATGTGAATATTATTTCTGAGAGTGAGTGAATTCTTTCTATCTTGAGTTCCTATGTGTTCTTAAATTTTATTGTGTGGAGTTGTTTTTTTGTTGTTGTGTGAGGGCACTTGATTCATAAAGGAAAGGTAATGTTAGTGACCTCTATGTTAGAGTAAGTAGGTGAGTTGTGAATAATGTGTGGTACTTGTGAGTGAAATCATGAGGTGAAGATGTTACACTTTTGTGTTTAGTCTATTTTAAATACTCTTGGTGTGATGAGTTAGGAGAATCGTTTAAAAAGATCGTGTCTATAAAAAGAGTGTAGTTTGACTGATCAATGACGAGCTGGTTTAAATGTGGGGGGGGGGGGGTTGATGATAGGCTATAATTACGTATTTAGTCGATTATTACACTCTAATTTACTGCACTTTAGTTGAGTTTGCACTTTAATCGCTAGTATTTTGCACTAACGGTGTTTTTATGCCTTGTAGGAGTGATTCCGAGCTATATAGATGTTATAGAATAAATTTAAGTGATTTGGAGCTTTGAAGTCTGAGTAAGAGCTCAAAGAATTAAGCTAGGATCGCATTCGGGGGTCAAATTTGATAATTCAGTACGAACGAAGATTCGAAGAGGCATATTGTGTACTGTCTAGTAAAATAGACATAACTTCATGTTCAGAACTCCATTTGGGATCCATAATATATGGTTCGAAAGATAACTCAAAGGAATACAACTTTCATGTTTATGTTTTTCCAAATTTCGAACGGAATAGGATGAAAAATCACGGTTATGGTAGGATGGACCGCGGAAGAGCAGAGTTGCAAAATCAGAGGACCTATTTGTCTGCGGTCCTGGCGTAATCGTGGTGGGACCGCGGTAGGACGCGTACCAAAGTGCAAATACGGGATTTTAAGCCCTAAATCCTATATTAAACCAAGGAAGCCGGCCAAGAAAGCAGAGAGGATAGATTTGAGACATAGATTCGACATAAGGAGGCAAGAACGCATTGGGAGCAAGACAGAGAATTCTTCCACGCGTTTTTCCTTCCTCTTCCTATTTTTCATTGTTGGTTATGACTTTTAGTATTGTAGTTTTACATACTATTATGAATAGCTAATTTGTTACCTAGAGTTTTGATAGAACCTTTTGTAGGATAAATTCTTGTTATGTTTTTCTATAATTGAGCCATAGTTTTTCTCTATTTGTTCAACTACATTTATATTATTGTTGGTTGAAGAACTCTCAATTAGCTGTGCCTACTTAGCATGCATAACTCGGAAGAGAGTGCATATTTATGTAATTGTTAAATAACACCACTCCCAAAGTATATGAGGCATCAATAACTGAGGGTTTAAAGGCAGGATTAGGGATAACGGAGCATTGGGTGCGATCTGGAGTGAGCTGTGTTAAAAGCAGATAGCGTAGCTCGGGAGAGTGCATCTAGTAAATTGTAGTAATTACTTGTGAGAGATTTACGGTAATAAGAGTGCTCATGATCGGTAGAGAATACTTAGTCGAAATTATAGAAGACATCGCGGGAAGGATTCCGACAATTGGGAAAATCATAACTCTAGACCTCTTAATCTTGTCTAACCCTTAGTATATTTAGTTGTTAAATACAATAATCTAAATATCTATAAGTTAGAAATTGTTCAAGCTTGTCTTCTTGGTGATGGTGAACAACTGTAGCTATACCTTAGTTCTCTGTGGGAGTCAACTCCGGACTTGTAAACCGGATTATATTTGCAACGACCGCATTGTCCTTTTTATACGGTATAGTTGGGCGTGATCAGGGAGTATATGGACTGGAGCTTTGATGGACAATGCCATAAATTTGTAATAAATCACTACATGTATTGTTAAAAAACTCACTCCCATTGTCTGATCTAAACACTTTAATTTACTTCCCAAATTGTGTTTTGATCATAGTAATAAAGTTCTTGAGCAAGAAAGTAACATTAGATTAGAGTCTCATAAGAAACACCAAGTCCATCTGGTAAAGTCATCAACAAATGTAAGAAAATATCTTATACCATTGTGAGTATCAATCTTATAAGGTCCCTACACATCCATATGGATCAAATCAAAACTATGTAAACTTCTGCTAGTGCTAGTTGGAAAAGACACTCTAGTCTGTCGAGCTAATGGGCAAATTTCACACTTAGATAGAGAATCATTATCAAATTTACCACTATAGTTTTGTATAACAGTAATCCTTCTAATAACTTGAACTTGAACATGTCCTGTTCTGTTATGCCATATCTTCATGCCTCCTCTACTAGTTGCTGCAAATGCTCTATTTATTATTTTTCATAATGCTGCTGATAATATGTACATACCTTCTTCCTTTCTACCAATCTCTTTCACCCTCCCAGACAAGAGATCCTGAAACACACAACATTTAGGAAAGAAAGTAACACTGCATTTGAGATCCTCAGTAACCTTAGACACTGACATGAGATTGAACTTAAAGGCCGATACAAATAACGCATCTTTTAGTATATGACCTCCAGTGAGTTGACACTCTTCTATATGAGAAATTGGTGCTGAATCTCCAGTAGGTAATTACACTTGCCCTGAGTTTCCTACTAAAGTTTTATTTTTCAACAAATTTTTATCACCAGCCATGTGATTAGTAGCACCAGTATCTACTATCTATTTGCAAAGTTCTAAGTTCTCACATAATACGATATTACCATAAAAATATTTATCTGCTATATTAGCACTTGCTCCTGCAGTAGAACCTTTGCTCAGCAACTGTAGCAACTGATTACACTGCTCCTTGGTGAAAAAGTTGGTTGGTTTGACACTGCTGCTTGGCTTAAATGTGTTCACAGTTGGTGAGACTGTCATTCCTTTTTCGTCCAGCTGCATCAATCATGATTGCATTTGCTTTCTTCTTTTTCTTGAAATCATATGAATATCCAATTATCTTGTAACAACTCTCTTTTAAGTGCCATGTCTTGTTACAAAATTCACATTTCATCAATTTATAACAGTCATTTCTAGTGTGGCCTTTCAAATGATAGAAATCACATTCTAAACTATAGTTCCTCCTCCTTGATCTAGTTGTAGAATGGGCAGTAAGATTATTATGTCCGTAGCTACCATCAGTAATCAATTTTCTGCTTTCTTCCTGGACCATCATAGCATAAGCCTTGTCTGTGGATGTCAAAGTTGGCATCAACAAAATATGGCTCCTTGCTTGCTCAAAGCTATCATTCAATCCTATAAAAAATTGCAGCAACCGTTGATACTCCAATTGATCAATATACTCAGTAGCTGATGGAGGCAGTGACAGTATCTAATCATATTCTGCCCAGAGATTATTTAACTTGGTAAACTAGGTCGATACTGATGAAATCCCCTGTGTTAAGGTACATATTTCCTTGTGCAAGTAATACAACCTAAATGCATTTACTTTGTTGAATCTTTCCTTGAAAGTAGCCATACCTTTTGTGCATTCGAAGAGAACAATACACCAATTACTAAATCCCTGCTCACATTGCTCATAAACCATGAGGTCACGATTGCATTGCACTGATCCCACTGACTTCCCAAACTTGGACCAAAATCTTTCTTCGATGTCGATCCATCAACCAAATACAATTTATTCTTACCTAACAGTTTTACCTTCATCGCACTGCTCCAAAAAGAGTAATTTTTCATACTTATCAAAATGAATCCCACCGACATGGATCCTAGACCATCAGACGCATGCAAGTAAAAACGATGATTGTGATCCAAAGCAATTGAGATAGGTACTACTCTAATGCTCGTATTAGCTCCATTATTCTCGTTTTCAGTCAAATTCTCATAAATTGCCATTGAAAAATTATAAAATTATGGTTCAAAGCTTCTAAACCTGAGTAGATTCTCTCGAATTGTGTTCAATTCCGCGAAAAAATTCCCTAGAATCACTCGATTAATATAGCCCTTGTACCATGATGAATTTATCAATTACATGCAGCTAAGAAGAAGAAATTAGAGATGAAGAATCGAGAGAGAATTTTAGAGAAGAGCAATGCTCTGTTTTCTGCTATATAGAATGAACAAGAAGAAGCTTCTACAGTATTTTAACTAACTCACTAACTACCTAATGACAACTGTAATCCATTAACTAATCCACTATTATAGTTAACTTAACTAACTGCAATTAAGCAACTACGGTTAACCTATATCCTTTATAAAACAAGACAACAAATGCAGTACTCCTTGCTCATAAATTGTTCTACTGTACGAACGTGTGCAGCCCCCTAGGCGTCAAAAAGTTAAAAAAGCATGAAAGAGAGTGGGAATTGAATCCGAGTCCTCTCCTGTAAAATGACTTCACTTTACCACTGAACCGAAGGTCGACAACGTTTGAAGGAAGTTCATTTTTGTTTAGATGTACTTTCATGTATAGTTTACACGTCTAAACGGCAGAATTTTAAGACGAAGCAGGTTTAATTGAACCCACTTGATCCTACGTGGATTCGCCCCTGCACCAGATCAGGATAGGTGTAATTTAACACCATCATTAATTTTTATATAATTTCAAACACTGTCCTTTTAATTTACAGCTTCTACTTTATTCATTTTCTCATATTGACTAATAAATCTATCCAGTGAATGCAAAATACTGGTATATACAGCAATGTTTGCAGCTTCATGTTCACTTTTGCTGGTAAAAAGAGAAAAAATGTTTGATGTGTAAGATGGAAATGTGTGTCAAAGAAATATGTCCTCAAACACAGATGTCAAACTATGTATTCTGCCTAGATATTTAGGCAATATGTCATACTTGGCTCTTTTGTTTTCGAGAAGAAAAGAATGCCGATAGTAAAAATATAGTGACGTATACTTTTTTCAAACAGTTTAGCATAAATGCTGACTGAAACATTGGAGACAAAACGATCACGAACTGTATAAGCTACTCTACAGTTTGCGAGTAACCTTCTTTGAATTGGTTTCACATAGTTTCTTCTTTTCAAGCACTTGACCTAACATATATATTATTAGAGGCAGAGTCAAGGAATTAAAATATATGGGTCAGAATTTTATCCTTTTAAGTTATTTTCTTAAATAATAATTTCTACATGAACAAAAGTCGGATATTGAACAAAAGCTACTGGGTCTCGTCGAACCAGGGCGGACCCTAGTGGTGAGAAGTGGGTTAAGTTGAATCCGGTTCGTCAAAAAATAATATTGTGTATATATATAAATTATGGTTAAAGCACGGTAAATTTTGTATAGAAATTATTTTTGAACCCCCTTATACGGCTTATACCGCTTATGTTAGTTATGAACTTCTCTGACTGAATCCGCTTGCATACAATCCTGGATCTTCCACTGAATCGAACTCGCTGTTAGTAAACTGTATTTGTAAAACAATTCTGGAAATATAAATTAATATAAACAGAAATTATGATAAACAGAAATGACATAAAACAAAATGATTATAGACAATTCGAGCCCACTGAATTCACAGTGTCTCCTTTAGGATTTTAATCCCCTTCTAGTACCCAAGGTTATGGATTATTTCTTCCCACGATAGAACGAATTACACACTGGTGTAGTGGTTACTCCAAATGCCAGTGTTTCAGCGAACACAAAGATCAGTAGCAAATCACACTTACTTTTTACTTTGTTTGTATGCTAAAAGTATGCAGAAGAAGGAGAGAAAACTCAGAAATTCGTAGTAAAATTCTGAGAAGAATAGTGTTGTATTTATAGCCAAAATTTGGGCTGGAATCTGAAGAGGTGCAACTCTTCAGAATGGTTGTTTCTGCAAAACTGTCACATCATAAATGCCATTACATAAATGGCTATTTACTCAACAATAAAGAGGGAAAATTGATGGATAATTAATTTTCTGTTACAAAAATAGAAAAAAAGATTGGATGTAATATTAATATTTAATATTAATATTCTGTTATTAATAAATATTTAATAACACATTTTTGTTAATATTTTATTATTAACAAATAAATTTGGTCCAAAAAGTTAATCAATCAATCATTTGACCGAATCTGAATTCGAATCCGAATCCGAAACCGGAGCCGGAGCCGGAGCCGAGCTGAGCCGAGCGAACGACAACGACGACGACGCGATGATTGCTTTCTTCTCAACTCTTTAAGAGCTAGAAGAAGAGCAATTGCTTATAAAATAAAAAATCTCTTCCTCTTCCAATATGGGACAATGTCCATATGTCAAGGGAGGGAAACTTGAAATTTCACTCAAAAATTTTATTTCCCTCCATTTCCCATTCACCCTCTTTTAAGTATTTAATTTATTAATTAAATACGTAAACCCAACAGTCCCCCACAGGAATGGAGAATGGCTATATCGCGGAAGTATGCATGAAAAACTGTGTGATCGCAAGCAAGGATTAATTGCATCTGGATAAGTAGGTTTCCCTTTGAACTTTCCGTAGTAAACTTATGTAGGATATACTCGATCAATCGGTAGATTTGATATCTTTGAACCGTCGAGCTTTGGTGTATACCTAGACAACCACAAGTCACGCAACCAACCCTTAACTGTCTTTAGTTCTCATTGTTGTGTTCGTTTAGCCATGAACACCGCCTGGTTTCATAACTGCGTAGAGAACCAGCCTTACAAAATCCTCCTTGAAGCGGCTAACACTTCACACTTACATAGGCGATTCCTAAACGTGTCATCCCGTAGATACACTATTTGATATACCCCATATCAAACTTAGAAATTATTAAAAAGCCTTAATGCTTTATCCTTTGTTCTAAACATTGTCTCATCACGTGAATGGACCAAAAGTTTAGTTAACAATGTTGAACTATCATAAATGACTTTGTTTAATCTCCTTGAACCTAGATCTTGGGATCTCCAGTCTTCTAGGTAGAGTTACCGCCACTATGACTTGTTATCGGCCACAGTCCCATTCCCCTTGATGACTTCTCAACTACCTCTCTAGTTAGGCCTTTTGTAAGTGGATCCGACAAATTATCACTTGACTTTACATAGTCAATCGTGATAATTCCTCTAGAGAGTAATTGTCTAACGATTTTATGTCTTCATCGTATATGACGAGATTTACCATTATGTATAACGCTCCCAGCCCTTCTAATTGCCACTTGACTATTACTATGTATGCATATTGGTGCCAACGGTTTGGGACAAAATGGAATATCTTCCAAGAAATTTCGGAGCCATTCAGCTTCTTCACCGGCTTTATCCAAGGCTATGAACTCAACCTTCATTGTAGAGCGGGCAATACAATTTTGTTTGGACTACTTCTAAGATACTTTTCCTCCACCAATAGTGAACACATATCCACTCATGGACTTAGAATCAGTTGATCCGGTGATCCAATTTGCATCATAGTATCCCTCAATGACTGTAAGATATTTACTGTAGTGCAAAGCAAAGTCCTGAGTATGTACTAAATACCCCAAAACTCGTTTCATGGCCATCCAATAAGATTGACTTGGATTGCTCGTATATCGACTCAATTTACTTATAGCACAAGCTATATCTGGTCTTGTACAATTCATGATGTACATTAAGCGTTCCAACACACGAGCATAATTCAATTGTGATATGCTTTTGCCTTTGTTCTTTGCTAATGCAAGATTCATGTCAATTGGAGTCTTTGCAACTTTAAAGCCCAAGTGCTTGAATTTTTCAATTAATGTCTTAATATAATGAGATTGTGACAAGGCCAGACCTTGAGAAGTCTTATGGATCTTAATTCCCAAAATTAAATCAGCAACTCCGAAGTCTTTCATATCAAACTTGCTAGCTAGCATACGCTTAGTAGCATTTATGTTGGTAATGTCATTACTCATTATGGGCATATCATCCATATATAAGCAAACAATGACTATGTGATTTGGAACATTTTTTAATGTACACACATTTATCACATCCATTTATCTTAAACCCATTAGATAATATTGTTTGGTCAAATTTCCCATGCCATTGTTTGGGTGCTTGTTTTAGTCCGTAAAGGGACTTAACAAGTCTACAGACCTTCTTTTCTTTACTTGGAACCACAAAACCTTCAGGTTGTTCCATGTAAATTTCTTCCTCCAACTCTCCATTTACGAAGGACGTCTTCACATCCATTTGATGAATTTCAAGACCATAAACTGCATCTAACGCTACCAACGTTCGTATGAACATAATTCTTGTAACTGGAGAGTATGTATCAAAATAGTCAAGACCTTATTTTTGTCTATACCCTTTGACCACAACTCTTGCGTTATATTTGTCAATAGTGCCATCATCTTTCATTTTCCTTTTAAAGATCCATTTAGAACCCAACGATTTATTTCCAGAGGAAGATCAACTAATTCCCATGTATGATTGTTCAGTATGGATTCAATTTCACTGTTGACTGCCTCTTTTCATAACAATGATTCCGAAGAAGACATAGCTTCTTTAAATGTTTGAGGCTCATTTTCCAATAAAAAAGTCACAAAATCTGGTCTAAATGAAGTAGACATTCTTTGATGTTTACTTCGTCTTGAATCATCCTGGTTAAGTGTACTTTCTTTTGTTTCTTCCCGAGGTCATTTAGATCCTTCACCAATCGACTCACATTCCTTTTTATACAGATATATATTTTCAAAGAATTTAGCACTATCTAATTCTACAACAACAACAACAACAACAACCCAGTATAATCCCACTTAGGGGGGCCTGGGGAGGGTAGTGTATACGCAGACCTTACCCCGACCCTAGGGTAGAGAGGCTGTTTCCAAATAGACCCCCAACATCCTTCCCTCCAAGAACTACCCACCTTGCTCTTGGGGAGACTCGAACTCACAACCTCTCGGTTGGAAGTGGGGGTTCCTTACCATCAGAGCAAGCCCTCTTGTCAACCGTATTATTATGAATGTCGGAATTTTCTGATTTATGAACCAGAAATCGACATGCTTTACTATTAGTTGCATATCCTATGAAAACACAATCAACAGTTTTCGGTCCTATTTTTACCCTTTTGGGTTTAGGAACTTGCACTTTTGCCAAACACCCATACACTTTAAAATAATTCAAGTTGGGCTTCCTTCCTTTCAATTTCTCATGTGGAATTGATTGTGTTTTGCTATGGGTTACTCGATTTAGTATTCGGCTAGCCGTAATAACGATTTCCCCGCTACAAGTTCCGTTGCAAAACAGAACTTATCGATAATACGTTCATCATCTCCTTTAATGAACGATTCTTTCTTTATTCGATCCCATTGGATTGGGGCGTGTAAGGGGTCGTTGTTTGATGAATAATTCCATATTCTAAACATATTTGTTCAAAAGGAGATTCATATTCACCACCCATATCACTTCTTATCATTTTGATTTTCTTGTTAAGTTGTGTTTCAACTTCATTTTTGTATTGCTTGAATGCGTCTATTGCTTCATATCTACTATTAAGTAAGTAAACATAGCAATATCTAGTACTATCATCAATAAAAGTTATGAAATACTTCTTTCCACCGCAAGATGACGTTGAATTCATATCACAAATATCTATATGAATTAAGTCTAAAGGATTTGAATTCCTTTCAACTGACCTATAAGGATGTTTAACATACTTGGATTCCACACATACTTGACATTTTGATTTGTCACATTCAAATTAAGGCAATACTTCCAAAGTAATCATTTCCCGTAAAGTTTTATAATTAACATGACCCAAACGTATATTCCATAATTCATTTGACTCAAGCAAGTAAGTCGAAGCTGAAATTTTATTATTATTCTCCACAACCATTACATTCAGCTTGAAAAGGCCCTCAGTGAGGTAACCTTTTCCTACAATCATTTCATTCTTACTTATTACAACCTTATCGGAAACAAAAACACACTTAAATCCATTCTTAACAAGAAGTCCAGTAGAGACTAAATTTTTCCTAATTTTGGGAACATGAAGGACATTGTTCAAAGTCACCACTTTGCCGGAAGTTATTTTAAGAAATATCTTCCCACATCCTTCAATCTTGGCCGTTGCAGCATTTCCCATAGAAATTGTCTCATCGAGTCCAACATGAACATAAGTAGCAAAAGCTTCCTTGACAGCACAAACATGGCGAGTGGCTCCAAAATCAATCCACCGCTCTTTAGGATTGCCCACCAAGTTGCATTCGGAAAGCATGGCGCATAAGTCATCAATATCATCATGATTTTCTACCATGTTTGCTTGAGCCTTCTTCTTGTCTTTCTTTGGAGCACGAGACTCCATAGATTTGTGTCCGGTTTTTCCGCAGTTGTAGCAGTTTCCACTGAACCGCTTCTTACTTGGGTTGTATTTCGGACCAGAATCTTTCTTTCTCTTCTTGTTCTCTTCAACAATATTTGCTCATTATTGTTGAACTTCCACGACCTCTTTTTTCAGCAGCTTTGTTGTCCTCTTCAATTCTCAATCTAATAATGACATCTTTAGGGGACATCTCCTTGCGTTTGTGTTTCAAGTAGTTTTTGAAGTCCTTCCACAAAGGAGGCAACTTCTCAATCATTGTTGCTAATTGGAATGCTTCATTGATGACAAGACCTTCAAAAAATTTCCGTTATTAAGAATGCTAAGATTACTACTTTCAACAACAATATTAATTTGATTCATACCTTCAGCAAAGAGATCGTGATAATCACTTGCAGTTCTTGGACTTGAGTAATAATATATTTGCTATCTACCATTTTATAGTCCAAAAACTTTGCAGCCACAAACTTTTTTAACCCGGCATCTTTAGTTTTATACTTCCTTTCAAGCGCAGTCCATAGTTTTTTGACGTTTTCACTCCACTGTAGACATTATACAAAGCATCCTCCAACCCGCTAAGAATATAATTCTTGCACAAAAAATTTGAATGCTTCCACGCCTCTGTCACGAGCAAGCGTTCATTATCAGGAGTATCATCGGCCATCACAGGAACATCTTCTTTGATGAACTTCTGAAGACTTAAGGCAGTCAAATAGAAGAACATCTTTTGCTGCCAGCGCTTGAAATCAATCCCGAAATATTTTTTGGGTTTCTCCGCCGATGCCAATGCTGCCTGTGTTCGGCTCGTTGATGCATTGGCTGTCACCATTGGAACAGCTTGGTTCTCATTCTCATTAGTCATTTCTGTAAAAGAATGACACCAATATTAAAATCACATAGATTTTAATAAAGTACAAAACCACAAAGGTTTTACTCTCCAGAAAATAATAATATAAATACAGAAATATATTAAATTCTTTAAACTTGTTAGTAAACTGTATTTGTAAAACAATTATGGAAATATAAATTAATATAAAACAGAAATTATGATAAACAGAAATGACATAAAACAAAATGATCATAAACAATTCGAGCCCACTGAATTAGCAGTGTCTCCTTAAGGAAGTTAATCCCCTTCTAGCACCCAAGGTTATGGATTATTTCCTCCCAGGATAAAACAAATTACACACTGGTGTAGTGGTACTCCAAATGCCAGTGTTTCAGCGAACACAAAGATCAGTAGAATCTGAAGAGGTGCAACTCTTCAGAATGGTTGTTTATGCAAAACTGCCACAACATAAATGCCATTACATAAATGGCTATTTACTCAACAATAAAGAGAAAAAATAAAGACGAAAAATTGATGGGTAATTAACTTTCTGTTATAAAAATAGAAAAACGAATTGGATTTATTATTAATATTTAATATTAATATTCTGTTATTAACAAATATTTAATAACATATTTATTTTTATTAATATTTTACGACTAACAAATAAATTTGGTCCAAAAAGTTAATCGATCATTTGACCGAGTCGAAGCCAAGCGATGACGAAGGCACGGGGCTTGCTTTTTTCTCAATTTTTTAATGGCTAGAAGAAGAACAATTGCTTATAAACCGATAAAAAATCTCTTCCTCTTCCTCTTCCAATATGGGACAATGTCCATATGTTAAGGGATGAAAACTTGAAATTTCACTCAAAAATTTTATTTTCCTCCATTTCTCATTCACCATCTTTTAAATATTTAATTTATTAATTAAATACATAAACCCAACATCCGTAACTTATATTCTAGCTCCTCTACTAACTTACTAGAAGTTTTTGCAGTGTATATTTAACAACGGAAGGAAAAAGACATTTATGTCACAGATTTTTCAAATGTCAACTGTTAGAAAATTATAAAAATAGTACTACATTTAATGAATGTTGAAAGAGGAACAATGATCGCCTAAAAAATGTTCTCCTAAATCTTGGCATGCATTTTCATTTACTTTTTCCATTTGGTATCTTAGAGTTACGCTGAAATTCCGATTAATCTGGATTTATGTCATATACGGTTTATTAAAAGAAAAATTATTCCTTATTAGAATGATTTTTATTCTAAGAATTCAAATTTAAAATTTCTTATGAATAAAAGAATCTTATTCATCCCACCACAAACCTAAATAATATGGTTGTATACCATTTGGTATCGCTATCAAATGCCAAATGCTAGAAAATTTCAATGACACTCATCAAGGCCAAAGGCATATTAAAGCATTATCTTATTTTTATTTTCTTTTTAAAATATTAGTTTGACCGAAGAGCTCAAAATATTGTAAAATATAGGCTATCTCCGAAAGCTTGTCTAATTAGCCTATTTGGTTGTACAATTACGTACGAATAAGCAACGACGCGTATTTTCACAAATGTCAAATATTTGATCCAAAATATATCATTATTTATTGTCCCATGCATTTTTTCTTCATCCTTTCTCGGTTGGTAATCCATTTTTTCTTTGGCTAAATTTTCGTCAACATATTACTCCATTATTGATTAACTATATATCTACATACACGAGTAGTCAAATATTAGAATTAATAAATTCTAAAGAAGTATTAGACAGTTGCAATAATTCTGAGTCAGTTGACATTATTGTTTAGTCCTTAAATCATTGAGCCTCAACGTCAATTATTACTTCGTATTTTTCAGATTGTATAATCTTGAATATACAATTGTTGAAGCCGAAAAAGAAAATTAAATAAGTTTATGGTTGAATGTATCAAATTGATAGGATAATGTAACCTTTGCATCCTTGTCCTTCCTTTCCCTAAAATTATTGCACACACGTTATGCAACTCTAACCAGTTTACATCAAGGATTTCAGTTATATACCAAGTTAGCACTGTCAACAAATAAAATATTATAAACATAATTTAATCAATTATTACATATTACTTACTATTGATTTATCAATTAATACTTGCTAACTAAGATTGATTGATAATTAATTTATAAAATATTTTGATAATATAAATATTGTTATAGCATCAACCCATAAAACTAAAACTCATAGACATAAAAATAAAATTATGCAAGAAAACGATTTTTTTTGGTTTTTCTATAAAATACAAGCTTACCTTTTCCTCTAAAGGAGTCGTCAAACTTTCTGTTTAGAATTTTTCCAAGATGGCAGCCGCCAATTTCCTTTCTTTTCCAATTTATCTTCACATTACAGCAATTTTGTTAACATTAATACGTGGGGAGCCTTCCTAGTTCCTTGACTTTAGACACAGATCATTTAAAATTTGTTTACACTTCTTGTAAAAATTTGACCAAGTATGTCTTGTCAAAATTTACCTGGTGACTACAATGATATCTCCCCCTTTTTCTCTGTAAACCACCTGCTTCTCATAATTCTTTCTTCATTAGATTTATCTGTGCTTCAATCTTAGAATGAACCTAAAAACTCTTCTTCTCTACCTGCTGATAACCATATTTAGTTGTATTCAATCAGTTTCAGCTATTGATTTTGTCTTCAATGGCTTTAAATCATCAGATATATCACTGTTTGGGATTGCTACAATTGAATCTCGAATACTTACTCTTACCAATGACTCAACTTTCTCAATTGGCAGAGCTCTACACCCTTCCAAGATTGTCACGAAAGCACCAAATTCATCCCAAGTTCTTCCCTTTTCAACATCTTTCATTTTTGCAATGGCTCCTTTTAAGGACAGGTTACCAGGACATGGCATAGTTTTCTTGTTTGTGCCACAAACAGGTATTGATGGTACTACTTCTTCACAAAATTTAGGTTTTTTGAACTTCACAAATAATGGGAATCCTGATAATCATGTTTTTGGGGTTGAGTTTGATGTTTTCAAGAATCAAGAATTCAATGACATAAATGACAACCATGTTGGAATTGATGTCAATTCTCTTGCATCAGTGTTTGATCATGAAGCAGGCTATTGGCCTGATAAGTACAATAAGTTTAGTGATGATGGTAGTTTAAATGAAGAGTCTTTCGAGACTTTAAAGTTGAATAATGGAAGAAATTACCAAGTTTGGATTGACTATGCAGATTTTCAGATTAATGTGACTATGGCACCAGTTGGTATGAAAAGGCCTAAGCAACCTTTATTGGATTTTCCCCTCAATCTTTCTCAGGTTTTTAAGGAAGAGATGTATGTGGGGTTCACTGCATCCACTGGAGATCTTGCTCAAGGTCACAAAATTTTAGCTTGGAGTTTTAGTAACTCGAATTTTCGGATAAGTGATGCTTTAATCACACAGGGTTTGCCTTCATTTGAGCTGCCTAAAGATCCAGTTCATCGATCAAAAGGGTTCATTGCAGGTATGACAGTGTCACTCTTGTTTCTTGTTGTGGTCACTGTTGTAGTTTCATTGTTTCTGATTAAGAGAAATAGGAGAATGAAAAGGGAAAGAGAGGAAATGGAAGATTGGGAATTGGAATATTGGCCACATAGGATAAGTTATCAGGAAATTGATGCTGCCACAAAGGGTTTTGCTGATGAAAATGTGATTGGAATTGGAGGTAATGGGAAGGTATATAAAGGTGTTTTGACTGGGAGTTTAGAGGTTGCAGTAAAGCGCATTTCTCATGAAAGCAGTGAAGGGGCAAGACAATTCTTGGCTGAGATTTCAAGTCTTGGTAGGCTAAAGCATAGAAATTTGGTGTCATTAAGAGGCTGGTGCAAGAAAGACCGACGCAGCCTGATTTTGGTTTATGATTATATGGAAAATGGGAGCTTGGATAAAAGACTATTTGAATGTGATGAGACAAACATGTTGAGTTTTGAAGACAGAATTAGGATTTTGAAAGATGTGGCATCAGGGGTTCTATATTTGCATGAGGGGTGGGAGGCAAAAGTGTTACATAGGGACATTAAGGCTAGCAATGTTTTACTTGACAAGGACATGAATGCAAGACTAGGTGATTTTGGTCTAGCCAGAATGCATGATCATGGTCAAGTGGCTAACACGACTCGAGTTGTTGGCACAGTAGGTTACCTGGCACCAGAGTTTGTCAAGACTGGTCGTGCCTCTACACAAACTGATGTGTTTGGATATGGAGTTTTAGTTTTGGAGGTGATGTGTGGAAGGAGGCCTATAGAGGAGGATGGCAAGCCCCCTTTATTGGATTGGCTGTGGGAACTAATGAGACGAGGCGAATTGATTAATGCCTTTGACCGTCGATTAAGGACGAGTCAAGATTTCAATGAAGAGGAAGCATTAAGAGTATTGCAATTAGGCATGATATGCGCGAGCCTAGACCCCAAAGGTAGGCCAACCATGAGACAAGTAGTGAAATTCTTTGAAAGGAACAGTGAGGCTGATGAATCTGAAGCTGAGCATATGGATGTTTACCTTCTGGAGACACTGAGATCTAATACCATGTTGTCCAATTTTTCCTTGAGTTTGAGCCATGGTTCACACCCAACATTTGAAGAAATTAGAGAAGGTTTGTCTTCTTCCATGTCCATTTCTTGGACAAATTCTTTGGTGGATGGTAGGTGACTTTTACATCTCTGCAGGCTGCTAAGAGGAATGGTTGGTTTTTGATCATCACTCTTCTTGAACTCTTGGTACAAGCATTTCCAATACTTCTAGGGCCTTGCATTAGTAGAAATGGCGGTGCTGCTTCATGTAAAAATTTAAAGGTTGGCTAAGGAAAAAGGGTTGGTTTTGAATATACATGTATTCATTTTTTTAATACCTTGATAGTAGTTGAGTGGTGGAATTTGTTCTCTTAGTTTTAATTTCCTACCAAAAGAGAATCTGTTCCTTGTTTTTTTTTATTTGCACTAGCTACGGTGATGATGTACATATATGTGAAACTCACAGTATGATGTTTATACTTATTCTTGATTTGCTTGGTTGGAACATTTCATAAAATAAAGAGTAAGATGGCAAACAAGAAGCACCAGCGGTCTAGTGCCTAGTGATCTGGTGCATATATCTGTTTGGCAAGGGTATTGCTCCCTAGAGAAAGTCAATTTCCACAAGAGAATGTGTTCCTTATCTTTTTTATTTTCCAGAAAATATGTTGATGATGTACATATATGAAACTCATAGGATGATGTTTATAATTATATAATCTTGATTTACAGTGCCGGAGCATTTCATAAACTTATCTTAAGTAATTAATAAAATAAGAGGATCACATCACATAATATGCACCAGTGGTCTAGTGGTAGAATAGTACCCTGCCACGGTACAGACCCGGGTTCGATTCCCGGCTGGTGCAATCATATTTTTGTCGGGATAAAGCCGATTTTTTTTTTATTTCCATTTTCTAATCTTTTTTGTGTTTGAGGATTCCAAATAGGCTTCTAAAAATGAAGCCTGCTTCTGTGAAAGGGCTAGAATCCATGATTTGTGGATTGTTCTTTCATGTTATGGATCACTTCTCTGCTATGCTCAATAAAGTTGACCCATTCAAAAAGAGAAAAAGAGAACTTGTCTAAGATTGGCCACTGTTTTTTTTTTTGAGTAAGGTGCACAAATAATGGTTTTTATTTTATGCCATTTCTTTTCTCAGTTGATGACAATGAGAACCTTGTCTTGCATGTGGCAATGATATATCCAATACTAATGAATCAACCAGAAATTTAACAACGAAAAGACAGATACCATTTGACGGCTTACAAATTTGTTCATTTTTTGGTCTTTGACATTATTGATGATGAGGAAAGGTAGCTAATAAAGTTTAACTTGTGGTCTACAATTCTACCATGTAAAACAACTCTCGAGTTAAGAAGAAAGTCTTTAATTATGTTTATAATAAGGAATTTTACCTACGAAATATGATTTTGAGTTGGGAGAAAGTTTTTTGCTCAATTCATATGATATCTCAGGAGGTCTCTCCTTGTAGGGCTTGATTGAGAGTTGATATAAATGTGAACTTATCCAAATGCTGGCCCATTTAAGGAATTTAAGCGTGTAACAACTGAAATACTTTACTAACATAACGAAAGCATATATAGAGAGGGCGTACGACATATCGTGTTCTACTAGAAAGTGTGTGTGCAATTTCAGAACTATACTGCGAAATCTGAAATAATAATAATAAAAAAAGTGGAACTTCAAATGTGATTTCCTGCAGCCATATAAGCATGTTGTGAACGGGGCCTAGTTGTATTTGCGCCTCTTGCTTTAAGTTCCGTCTCATAAACTTCTTAATCTTATTGATTCGTGGAATTAATATTAAGACATATTGACTTATTTTGTCGTTTACATGGATAAGTAATAAAGATGAACATATATAATAATATAATAGTATTTATTTTTCTTGTAATCGTCTAATTTTAAGGAGTTCAAATTAATCAAGCAAAACAACTCGCTCTTAGAAATAGTGTTTCTAAAAGATGGAGAAGGAGATGACTGGATTGTGTTATATATTAGAAAGAGCAATTGATAAACACGTGCGGGGATAGCTCAGTTGGGAGAGCGTCAGACTGAAGATCTGAAGGTCACGTGTTCGATCCACGTTCACCGCATATGAATTTCTTTTTCCTCTTGAATTCTCGTCCATTTGGGCCGTTCAAATGTTAAGTTGTTAGCTAGAACTAGGGGTGTTCGAAATTGAACCGAACCATGGCTTAATGGTAACGGACGGAGGATGGATTGAATTTTTTTTATTAACGACTTATCGGTTTGGGGGCGGATTATTCAATTTTCTTAACGGATAATCCGTTAACTCGTTATATATATATATATATATATATATATATATATATATATATATATATATATATATATATATATATATATATATATATATAAGTATAACTTTATAAGTGTATAACAAAAATAAATTAGCAATCTATCAGATCCAAAAGTCATTGGCGTCTCTTTCACAAGGTACAATGACAATTTCTGCTTACTTTACAAAACTCAAAACCCTTTGGACGAGTTAGATACGCACAGATCTGTACCTACTTGCAATTACATACTGAACAAATGGAAGAAGATGGTGTAATGCAATTTCTCATGGGCCTGAACGATACCTACAATGTTGTCCGTTCAAATGTACTAATTATATCGCCACTACCCAATGTTCGCCAAGCTAACTCTCTTGTTATTCAAGAAGAAACACAACGAGGTATGGCATCAGAATAAGTTGAAACTTTTTTTATTGCTGCTGCAATTCAAAGCCGTCCAAATAATTCTTTAAACAAGTACAAACACGAGCATTGTGAACACTGCAATAGAGAGAGACATACAATTGAAAATTGTAGGACTCTAAAATTTCATTGCAATTATTGTAACAAAAGAGGCCATACAGAGGATAGTTGTAAGTTCAAAAATGGCACATGGGTTTTAAACAAATCAAGCAACCAAAATGGGCAGCAATCATCACATAGGAGTCAAGGTAACTTGCACAATATTGTTCCATCAGCTAATGCTACAGATTCTTCTCAAACTTCACATGGACCTCACTCTCAAGAGACCAGTAGCTATTCACATGCAACAAAGTGCTGATGCTTTGTCTAAGATGACTCAAAATTGTGCTACAGTAACATTGATGGTTATGCAAATGCAACGGGTTTATCTCTTTTTCGAAATGCTTCATGTAATTCCGTATTTAGTAAACCATGGATTTTAGATAGTAGAGCTACCGATCATATAGCTTCTGATCCCATACTTCTGATCCTCAAGGCCTGTATTTCTTTTAGTGTTTTACTGTTTTTCATGTAATTGAAATAGGAAACGAAGTAGAAATGGAATTGGACATTGGACAATGTAGTGTGTACTGTGCGGACAGAATACATTTGAGACCTTAGGTATTAAACCGATAAACCGCCCGGTAAGAGCTAACCCGATACCAATCCGCCCGATATCTTATCGGGTGGCTAACGGATGAATACATTTAAAAGCCGATAACCGTTAAGCCAAACCGTTAAGAGTAAAAAGCCGCCCAATCCGCCTGATGAACACCCCTAGCTAGAACTGAAATGGTGATAGTTAACCCTCAGTTATGGGATAAGATGTATTCCTCTCTTTTCTTTACTAGTGTCAAACTCATCCAAAAATTGCACACATTCAGCCAACTTCAATCACTTTTCACGTGTTAAAAAATACTCCATAATCTATATTGGAGTTCATTAGCTTATTATAAGCTCAAAGGCCTAAAAGAGGAAAGCTAGAAAACTGGAACACTCAATTGTTTACAGCAGCCTATATCTTATTATATATCTCTACCTTCACACCACTTCAACAGCAGCACGATGTAAACTTGGAAAATTTTCCAACAAATCAACAGTAAGCATAGATGTCTTCGGCCGTGGCAGTCGGCTTGAATATTCATCAGTTGATAACTGAGGTCTAGCAGTCGCACGTTCACATGTTTTAAGCCACTTAGCTTGCGTATATTTTTGCTTCCGCCATGGCCCCATATGCATTTTCTTCTCCTTCATGCATTTCTTAGCAGCATTGCACAAAATCTTGATTACTGACATTAATCTTTCTATTTTTCCAACAAATACTTCTGGTAGGCATTTCACCAGCCGATTATACTCTTCGCTTGCTTTGGCTATGAAAATTTAATTCAATAATAACCCTCACTTCTCCTCTTTTAGGGTTGGAATTGTCTACCACGTCTATGAATGTGTGTTCACCTGTGACATGGTAGAGGAAACAGTCAATGCAAGATCTTTGTCACTGTTGAGATAAGAGATGATACATGATTTAGTTGTGTATATGATTGTACATTTTTGTGTATATTCAGTGTATAATTTTGATATATCAATGGTATACCTTGTAATTATATTATAACTGGGCTGTGATGAATTTGTATCTGAGCCCAATCGTAATCTTTTAATTTTGGGCCGGATCACCCGACCCAACCCGTCCGTCTGTAACCTTATATAAGTAGGTGAGATATTTTTCTCACCTACCGAGATTCATTTTCGTCCTTTCATTTTTCTGTAATATACTTCTTTCTTCCAGAGAGTTCCGAAATGCTCTGACTTCTCTCTACTTTCTCTCTCTAGATTTTCTATGATTTCTCGGTCTAATATGAATGTTTACATGGTATCAGAGCCTCGACGACGATCCGACTATGTTTCTATATGCTTCGTGGTCTTGGATGAAGTCTGTTTCGAGGTTTTTGGGGTGATTTCTGAGACCTCACGGTCGATGAAGATTTCAACCTATCGGAGACTTTTCTGAGTCTTTCATCGTGATATCGGAGTGTATTTTCTTCTCCTGAACATTCTGGAAGATTTTATGATGATTTTTGGTTGATTTTGGGTGACCTATCGGCTTCTAGGGTTTCTGGTGGTTTAACCTGAAGTTTTACTGCCTTCCGGTGGCTCGATTCTCACTCAGTGGACGTTTTGGGTACCTCTCCGACGTTCCTGACCACATTTCCAGTAAAGTTGCTTTTAAGGTTACACCTAGGGTTTGATACTTAGGGTTTCTCTGTTGTTTGAAGGCCGATCTTCTACGGTCGCGAAGAAGGAGGGTAACTTTGTCCTTATCTTTGGTATTATATGTGATTATTTGACTGTGTACTTGTGAGCATCTGGTGTTGTCTGTGAATACTTGACTTGACTGTATTCTGTTTGTTGGTTGTTGTGTGTGAATACCTGTTTTGGTTGTATTCTGTTTGTTCAAAAAGTTGTTCATTTAAGCCAGTTCATTGACTATGGCTTCTAACACAAGTACTGGTGCGTCCCCTTCTCTAGACTCTTCCAGTCCCCTTTTTGTATATTCTTCTGATGTCCCTGGGGTATCTCTCATTCCCACTCCCATCTCGGGTAGTGGTTATGGGGGCTGGAGACGTAAAATGATTGTTGCCTTATCAGCCAAAAACAAAATCAGTTTTGTTGATGGCGCATACTCCCGACCTACCACCAATGTGGCTCAACAAAGATTGTGGGGATAGGTGCAACAACATGGTGATTTCTTGGTTGACTGCTTCCCTTTCCCCTGCAATTGCTGAATCTGTGCAGTACTCTGACACTGCATAGAGCATATGGTCCCAACTCCAGGCCAGATATGGGACTGCAAACAGGACCAAAATCTTTGAACTGAAAAGAGAGTTGTCCCACACCTCTCAAGGGTCCTTAGATATAGATTCTTATTTCAACAAGCTAAAAGGTCTGTGGGATGAACTTGATTCTATGTGTGTTAATCATGGTCTAAGGTGTGTATGTGCTGCAAAAGATGGTATAGTTCAGGAATGTGATGATAATAAGGTCTTTCAGTTTTTAATGGATCTGAATGAAGCTTATATGGGCGTCAGGAGTAATCTTTTGATGATGCAGCCTCCTCCTTCTCTTGACAATGTTTATAATATGGTCTTCAATGATTAGAAGCAAAGACAAGTTCAGTCTTCCTCTCACTTTGATCCAGCCTCTGTCTTTTTCAATGTACGTACACACAGACAGCCTATTGGATTTAACAAGGCCACAGTGTCTGTTCCTCCTCTTCCTTTTAGACAGAGAGTCAATTTTGACCAAAAGAGAGTCAATTTTGACCAAGCCAGGGGACCTTTATTTTGTAGATACTGTAAAAAATCTGGACACTTAATTGATAAGTGCTTCAAGATCCATGGGTATCCACAAAGTGCCACCTTTAACAAGGGAAAGAGGCCTGCTGCTGCTCATCTGAGTACTGGTCTGAATTCTTCTATTTCTGATGGACTGTTGTCTGTTCCTCAAGGGAATCCTCCTGCTAGCCATCAATCTGTTGCAAGACTAGATGGCCAAAGCTCTGTGATACCAGGGTTGAGCAGACATGATTATGACCAGTTGATGAACTTATTACACCAAACCAAGTTGGGGGAATCCACTGCTCAAACTCCTCCTCCCATATATGCTGCAAACTTTGCTGGTACTATGTTAACTGAGAACCCTATTTCTGATTCCAAGCTTTGCTTGCTTACTCACATTAATTCTGTCACCTGGATCATAGATTCAGGTGCCTCTAATCACATGACACATGATAAACAACTACTTTTTAACATTATACCTTTAACTCTGCCATATCTTGTCACTCTTCCAAATGGTTATAAAGTGAAAGTGACTTGCACTGGCTCTTTTACCTTGACTCCTCCCATCACTCTTCACAATGTACTGCTAGTTCCTTCTTTTAAACACAACTTGATTTCTGTTCACAAGTTAGTGAAGCAGTTGCATTGTATAGTTATGTTCACTGAACATTCCTGCTTACTACACATAATACAGGACCCTTCTCTGAGGAGGCCACTGGATCTTGGTAAGGAAGCTGCTGGCCTGTATAAACTAGCTTGGGTTCCTTCTTCCCCTTCTCCCTCTGTTAATTGTTCTTCTACTTCTGTTTGTCCTGTATCTGCTTCTTGTAATGATAACAAAGTTGTTGCATTGCCTTCAGTGTCTGTTCCTTGTGATGATGACATCTTGTCTGATAACAAGGTTGTTCCTTTGCATTCTCATGTAAATAGTTCCATTTGTAATAATGATTTTGCATCTGATATGAATTACATTTGGCACTTAAGACTTGCACATACTCCTTTTGCAAATATGAAATGCATTTCTGGTCTGTCTTTTCCTTTTGCTTCCAAACAACCTTTTCCCTGTACAGTCTGTCCCATAGTCAGACAGACTAGGCTTCCTTTCCCTGATAGCTCCATTAGAACCTCTAGGCCTTTTCAACTGATTCATGTGGACACCTGGGGACCTTATCATACTCCAACCTCATCTGGTTGCAAATATTTCCTTACAATTGTTGATGACTTTTCAAGGGGAACTTGGACACACCTATTGGGATCCAAAAGCAATGCCTTTTCTATGCTTAAGCCATTTCTTTATCTCGTCAGAACCCATTTAATGCTGTGGTTCAGACTGTTAGAAGTGACAATGCCCTAGAATTGGGCTCTAGCAATGAGGGTATTTCTTTCTTTAGCAGCCAGGGAATCATACATCAAACATCCTACCCTCACACTCCTCAACAAAATGGTGTTGTTGAGAGAAAGCATAGAACTCTTCTTGAAACCTGTAGAGCTTTGCTCTTTCAATCTGGCTTGCCAGTATCTTTTTGGGGGTACTGCTTGTTGACTGCCACCTATCTTCTTAACAGAATACCCACCAGATTGCTTCATAATAAGTCTACTCATGAAATTTTGTATGGGAAAATTCCATCCTATACTCACTTGAGGTCTTTTGGTTGCCTTGCCTATGCCACTGTTCCCATCCCTCAAAGGGACAAGTTGAAGCCAAGGGCCATCCCTTGTGTTTTCATGGGTTATCCTTTTGGAAAAAAGGGTTATAGGCTATATGATCTTGCATCTAAGAGGTATTTGGTCTCCAGGGATGTTCTCTTTCATGAATCAGTTTTTCTTTTTAAATCTTTGTCTTCTTCTGCTCCTCCTCCTGCTTCTTCTTTTCCCTTTATTCCATTTGGAGAACATGATGATGCCTCTGATTCTCCCATTCCTCTCTCTCCTCCCTCTTCTCCCACATCTGTACAGATGCCCTTTCCTACTCCTTTCAGTCCTGCTGGTTCACCTCCTGTTTTAGTTCCTTCTCCCTCTGTTCCTGCTCCCAGAAAGTCTCAAAGACAACATAATCCTCCTCCCTATCTTAAGGATTATGTCTGTCAACTCCCTGCCTTCTCTGGCTCATCTTCCTCCTCTTTAGAATCTGAGCCTCTATACTATTCTCAGGCTGCATCTGTTCCTGCTTGGCAAGCTGCCATGAGACAGGAGTTTGAAGCTTTGGACACTAACCATACTTGGAATGTTGTTCCTCTTCCTCCTAGTAAGAAACCCATTGATTGCATTGCAAAATTAAATACAAGGCTGATGGCAGTGTTGAAAGGTATAAGGCCAGGCTGGTTATTAGGGGTGACACACAGGTTGAGGGGATTGATTTTACTGAAACTTTCTCTCCAGTGATTAAAATGACTTTTGTAAAGTGCCTTATTGCTGTGGGTGTCAAGAATCATTGGCCTCTTTTTCAGCTTGATGTAAATAATGCCTTTCTTCATGGTGATTTGGATGAGGATGTTTACATGAAACTTCCTCCAGGTTCGACAGTCTCTCCTTCTGCTTCTGGTTCTGTTTCTTCCCCTTCTTCTCCTTCTCCTCCTCTGGTCTGCAAACTCAAGAAATCTTTGTATGGGCTGAGACAAGCATCCAGACAATGGTATGCCAAATTGTCTTCTGTCCTTTATTCCATAGGGTATACACATTCTTTGAATGACTACTCCTTGTTCATCAAAGGTAAGCCTGGCTCCTTTGTGGTGGTAGCTGTCTATGTGGATGACATAATCCTTACTGGGGATGACAGTGATGCACTGACTGCTCTGAAACTGTTTCTGGATGCACAGTTTAAAATCAAGGATTTGGGGTCCTTGCATTAGTTTTTGGGCCTTGAAGTGTCTGTTGTCCCTGGTGGGATGCACCTAAATCAGCACAAGTATATTTCTGACTTGCTGCATCAGTTTGACTGTGTCAATGTCTCTTCTGTTGTGTCCCCTTTGGACATCAATGTCAAACTTCATGCTGATTCTGGTGACCTCCTGCCCTCTCCTGATCAGTACAGGAGTCTTGTTGGCAAGATGCTCTTCCTGACTCACACTAGGCCTGATATTTGCTTTGCAGTCCAGCATCTGAGTCAATTTCTCAAAACCCCCAGACTTCCCCATATGACTGCTGCCCTGCATGTTCTGAGATACCTTAAAGGCACTTCCTCCTTGGGTTTGTATTACACTGCTCATGCTGATTTTTCTGTTGCTGGGTATTCTGACAGTGACTGGGCTGCTTGCCTTGATACTAGGCGCTCTGTTACTGGATTTTGTGTGCTGTTGGGTGGCTGTTCGATCATTTGGAGATCGAAGAAACAGCCTGTTGTTTCTCTTTCCTCTGCTGAGGCAGAATACCGAGCCCTTAGCAAGGTTGTTGCTGAGTTGACTTGGCTCTCTCGCTTGTTGGCTGATCTTGGGGTCTCTGTTTCCTCTCCTATTTCTGTTTTTTGTGATAGTATGGTTGCTGTTCATATTGCTAACAATCCTGTTTTTCATGAACGTACGAAACATATCGAGGTGGATTGCCATTTTATTCGGGACTTGTTGCTTTCTGGTTTTATCAAGTTGCTTCATGTGCCTACTTCTCGTCAGCTGGCCGACTTGCTCACTAAGCCCCTACCTGGCACTTTACTCCTTCCGCTGCTCACCAAGTTGCAGGTGGTCTCCCCCTCCAACTTGAGGGGGGGTGTTGAGATAAGAGATGATACATGATTTAGTTGTGTATATGATTGTACATTTTGTGTATATTCAGTGTATAATTTTGGTATATCAATGGTATACCTTGTAATTATATTGTAATTGGGCTGTGATGAATTTGTATCTGAGCCCAATTGTAATCTTTTAATTTTTGGCCGGATCACCCGACCCGACCCGTCCGTCTGTAACCTTATATAAGTAGGTGAGATATTTTTTTCACCTACCGAGATTCATTTTTGTCCTTTCATTTTTCTGTAATATACTTCTCTCTTCCAGAGAGTTCCGAAATGCTCTGACTTCTCTCTGCTTTCTCTCTCTAGATTTTCTATGATTTCTCGGTCTAATATGAATGTTTACAGTCACAGGTATAAACAAGTTATTGATTTGATTTATACCAGCTCCTTGTAGGTAAAAGACCATCCTAAAAACTTTGGTCACAAACTTCTTAATATATTTAATAGGATATAGTTAGAAAAATGACACAGCCGCTGTAAAATAATAGCAAACAAATGTATAATATTTGTATATATGTACATTTTGCATGTTATATATAAAAATTATATAAATTTTATACACTTTTTCAACTGCAAAATATAATAGTTTCTAGCACGTGCTAAAAGTAACAATACACCTTATTAGTTTCATGGATAAATCATGTTGTACTTCACATGCAGGGCTTTTTTACAAAAACAACCATCAATTGTTTTGATATGGAAAGTGTGACTTGAAAAGTCTTTATCATACAATTAGGCCAACTTAGGCCTAGAGGCCAGCCACAAACAAACAATTACACGTTTATTGGAAAGAGATATATTGGTTTCATGTATTATATTTGATATTTGATATTTGATTGATAGTAACATTATTTTCTTTGATCGAAGTAAACATCAAGAAAACGAAGATATTTTAGATGGATATTAATGGTAGCAAAGATGAGTAGGTGATGAAGTTGTTATAATATTTAAAGCTGTCACGATATATTAAAAAAGCATTGTCTTTTTACTTGATCTTTTCAAATGACATACAAAAACGTCTATGTTAATTTATAATATTTTAAATAATATTGTTAATTACCTGAGGGAATATCTGGTGAGCTCCTCCATTTAGACTTGCAAATTGCAGAATTAAAACCTGCATTTTGTAGACGACTACACACCTCTTTCATGAGACAGTTGTGGCAGCCATAATTGACCATTTTACAGCTGCAATTAGAGCAGCCATTTTCTGTAGAGTGCTTTGCCTCTTTTATTGTTTCGTTAGTTATGCTTCTGAGCTGTGACTCTAATGACGTCGTCCGGCATAATACAGACTGCAAATAAATAAATAAAAACAAAATAGAATTTGAGTTAACAATTAGTATTACACATATCTTCCAAAATAGAAGAAATAAAGAAGTGGAATTCTCAGATATTCTAATTCAATTGTTTCCATTTTGTACAAGCATGGTTACACTACAACTATTTCTTAAAAATTATACTTTTTATGTCCAAAGGCGTACTAAATTTCACTGTCAAAAAGTTAAACTCATAATTAATAATATACTACCTCTTTTGCCTAGTTAAAGAGGATGTTCAGGTGAATGTGCGGGTTCACCAGGTTAGATAAGATTAAGAATGAAGTTATTCGAGAGAAGGTGGGGGTGGCCCCGGTGGATGAGAAGATGCTAGAAGCGAGGCTGAGGTGGTTCGGGCATGTACGGAGGAGAAGTCCTGATGCCCCGATGAGGAGTTGTGAGCGGCTGGCGATGGTCGGCGCACGGCGAGGCAGAAGGGGGGGCCTAAGAGGTATTGTGGAGAGGTAATTAGGCATGACATGGCTATGATGCGGGTTTCTGAGGACATGACCCTTGATAGGAAAGTCTGGAGGTCTAGTATCAGGGTTGTAGGATAGGGGCCCCTAGAGTTTTTCGTACTCCTCACCCGGGGTTGGGTGAGGCTTGGCAGGGCTACCATAGATGATTTGTGTATTGGATTGTGTCTCCCTTATGGTAGTTATTTATGGTAGTGACTGTCTGATATTATTGCATGCTATTTTATTTATGGTTCTTATGCTTAGATAATTATTTATGCTATTTCTGCTGAAGCTACTAATGTTCTTTTGTTGTTGTTTTTGTTTTTGTTGTTCCTTTCCTTCACTGAGCCGATGGTCGATTGGAAACAGTGTCTCTGCCCTTTCGGGTAGGGGTAAGGCCCGTCTACATATTACCCTCTTCAGACCCCACTTTATGGGACTATACTGCGTAGTAGTAGTAGTTGTTGTTGTTTTGCCTAGTTAAAGAAAAAGCAACCGCATAAAAATATATTTTCATTAGTTGTATGAGTTCTTTTTTGTCTCACAACTATGTGGGTTCCAAAATTTTATAAACCCAAATATGTAAGATATGAGTCATAAATATATAAAATAAAAAGAGGTGTAACACAATTAATATAAATTGTATAAGATACAAAATAAAATTACTCCATACGCGGCGTCCTGCTTATGGTTTGGTTTCGTCGAATGTGAAGGAAGTCGCCTATGGATAAAAGAGAAATCTAGAGAAATCCTTACCTTTTCGGCATTTTAATCTTCACTTATTTGACCAAAATCATTCCATAGTTTGACTATCTGCAATTTTGACCGAGTCTTATCCTGATTGATTTAAATAATTGATACTGACAAAGTTGGGTACGAAAAACAAGTATTGATGTATTTTCTATCCCTCCTACTGTGTGGTTTAATTCTATTATTACAAATTTGATAAGATATGCGTGTAAAATGCGCTCAATAATATGATTCTACAGGAATCACCAAGCTTCTTTTCATCTTTCGGGTAAACTCTTTCTGATAATTTGAAACTTCAAAGATTGTAAACTCCACAGAAACTATTGAGATGGCTATAATCCAATCGGAAATAATCTTTCAGTCTCACATAAGATAGGAGTAAAATAAGCGTATGCTCATTAATTCCCTGATCCCACTCATAGAATCATACTAGCTATATTGTTATTGTTATAGTTTCCAGCAGAATTCAGTAAAAATCATTAATCATCTAGAGGCTAATCCAACATATTAGTTATGCCTTCAATTGAATGCATAATTTTTATCCTAAACTTGGATTTTCAGTATAAAATCATTGAAATTGTTGGAAAAGTATTGCTATAAACCCATAACTCAAACAAGATGATAAGTTTGAAATTGAAACATATAATTAAAATTTTGAATCCGCTTCTATCGTTGGTTACAGATCACCACGGTTTCCAGCCCGTTCTAGCTGGCCGAAGTTTTATATAATAGTAAGGCTAAAAACATACGGAGACAGTTAAAGTTGGCATGAATTTCTATTTAGACACCTGAACTCAAGGGTATTCCTATTGATCACTTATACTATCCGAAACCTATTCCAATTGAGCACTTCTTGCTGAGTTGGTACATAAAGTGAGTTTCACCCAATATAGACGCGTAAAGACTCCAAAAAATATATTTTTTATTATTTCTTTTCCTTTTCCCTCCCGTAACAAAGCTTATACCATTTCAATGAGTCTCAACTTGCTTTCCAATAAATTTATTGTTCCAAACAAACACCAAACTCCTTGAAGACAAGGAAATTGAAGAAAATAACCTTGATTTGTAGTGGGTTTTGTAAATTTTTAAAAATTTATTGGGTCAATTAACTTCTTTTAGATCCGTTGCACTTAGTTTTGAACTTAGTTAGAAATAGTCTAGATTTTCGCTTTTGAGTTCTTGCTAAATGGAGCAGACATGGACGAAATTTTTTGTGAAAGTGGAGTGAGGACGAAGAAATGGTGGTTGGTGGTGGCGGGCAGTCCCCATCTCCTCACCGTTGAAATTCGGCAGCCTCATCCTCTCCAAAAAACCAACGACACCCTCTTCTTCTTCAACCCTAAGAAACTAATTGCACCCCATCTACTCATTTCCAGCCGCCGCCGCCGCAACAAACCAGGCACCACCACGCTGTCGCTGGACTTCTGCATTTTTTCACAAGAGGAGGACCTAAATCACTCTAGTTTGGATTCAATTGTTATTGATTGGGTTATACTGTAAAGAAATTGTAGAATTCAAGTACAAAAAACACTATTTTCATCCACCCTTCCTGCTATTTGATTGTAATTTCTAGTTACCTAACTTCAAAAAGTAGAATTTCAGCCTTTGTCCTCCACTAAAGTGAAAACAAAGAAGCATTAATTTCTCTCTTTGTTGATGGATTTGAGGATATGCTGTATTTTTGGTGATTCAAAAGATTGAAGGGTGGAGAACACACATGAACATATAGTGAAACTGCTGAGTTAAGTAGTGTTTTTAGGTTTTTTTTACTCAAAATATATATGTCATTTTTTATTCTTCATTCGCCATGTCAGTAGCGAGTGCATTGCACAAACTTTGTATGTTTGGATGATTGTCAAAAAAGTGCTCAATTGGAATAAATTTCGGATAGTATAAATGCTCAATAGGAACACCCTTGAGTTTAGTTATCTAAATAAAAAAGTCGTGCCAACTTTAAGTGTCTCTGTATGTATTCACTTATTTCTCTGAGCATACTCCACATATTTCCCTGAATAAATAAGTTTTCTGTATGGGGCCGAATTTGACCGATCACGTCCCCAAGCCAGCACGACCGACCGCTGAACATACGCGAGCTGTGTTAAAGGGACGACTTGAGGACAATAAGTGAGACGACTTCGCAGTCTCGACGTCCCCCTAATGCGACGTACTTTAGTTTTGTCCTTTTATACTTAAACAAGGATCCCCTACTATACAAAGGGAATCCGAGCTGTGTAAAGGCATATCGTTCTTAATAAATAATCTCTCATGCTCTCTCATCTCTCTAATACTCTCTCTCTGATCTAGTATTGTTACGTAATCGAGATCATCCTAGGGTTTATTATTTTCGATTGCGATTTACCACTTCATCTCTTGTGATTGATTTGCTTAAAACATATTGTAGAACTTTTGAGTCAAAGAATTTGGCATCATCTGTGGGAATTTCGGTAATCGAAATCATAGTTCACACCTAGGATATAAAAAATAACGAACACTATTATTCATACTCCATAAAAGCCAACAATGGCAGAAAAAGAAGCAAGGTTGAAGATGATAGCAAACATCTCAAATAACCTCATAGACCCCCTCAACGAAGCCGGTAGAGAAAATACAGAAAATGTAACACCAAGTAGTGTACTAGAGGGAGAAATATCACCCTCTTCACTCGAAGATCTAACGGTCTTGCGTGAAAGAGGAGCTTCTACATGTGTTGCAAAAAAATACCCCCAGCTGTCAAAAAGCTGTTAGAGGAATGGTTGACGAGAACTCTAAGCAACATGCTCAAGAAACTCTCTCAGGGAAATACCGAAAATTCACCATCGACAGAAATCGATGCTGCCACCGATGAGCCAAGATCTACACAAACAAGCAACAATGCACCATCGCCAGTGCAAGCGGTGGTGCACTCGCAACCATCCTTAAGAAAATGGAAGAAATGGAATGCAAGAATAATGTGCTTCCTGACCAAATGAAAGAGCACCAGGAAAAGGTTGACAAGATACCCGACGCCCCTAAGCTACTGCTGAAATGCGATGTGGGAAGGTTCGTCGAGCAACCATATAGTGAGGAAGCTGCTCCTCACCCAATCCCAAAAACCTTCAAGATGACACTGTACTTGAAAATATAAGACAAGACCACAGATCCAGAAGACCATCTGATCCATTATATAACCGGTGTAAAAGACAATGACTTGTCGAAAGAGCAAGTGTCATCCCTGTTGCTGAAAAAGTTCGATGAAACCTTGACAGGAGGGGCATTAACATGGTACTCTCAACTGCCAGCTCGATCGATATCAACGTTCGAGGAGATGGCAGACAAATTTTCCACCGCTCATGCTTGAGCAAAGAAGGCTGAAGCTAGGGTCAACTATATCTTCGCCATTAGGTAAACGATAGGTGAAGGACTCCAGGACTTCCTGGCCCGGTTCAACAAGGTAAGGATGGGACTGCCAAATGTATAAGATGGAATGTCGGTCATAGCTTTCCAAAATGAGTTGAACAGAAACGGGTCAAAAGCAACCACGAAGCTGCTCAACCGACTCGTGAAGTATCCCCCACCAAATGGGAAGAGATCCATAATGTCTACTGTGCCGAAGTAAGAGCGGACACTAACATTGGTACAATCCGTGGTAAGGAGGGATCAATGTAGTGATGGGTGAAGGGAACAATTCCCACGCTTCAACAGAGAAAGGCATCAACCTTATGTTAGAACTCCTTATCCGCCTCCTCCAAGGCATCCAGACGCCGTGCCACGACACGTCAACCCACTTTGAAATGAAAGAGGTATGCGCCCATTATTATCTGCTCATAACTTTTGTGTTTCCCCTTCAGAAATAGTGTACACACTAGAGAAGCTGGGCATTAAAGTGCAGTGGCCCCAAATAATGAAATCAGACCCAAGTACAAGGAGGTCAAACGTCCTATGCAAATTCCATCACGAAAGAGGACACAAGACCGATAATTGCATAGGTTTACCATAGGAGGTGGTCAGAATGCTGAAATAGGTATACCTGAAAGAACTGATCAGCAATAAAGGGCAGGCTAATTTGGACAGAGGGCACGACCAAACCCAAGGATCACCAAAACCACCTTCTCCGGCACGCACCATCTAGACGATCATTGGCGGCAGCGAGGACTCGGGGATCAATCATGTAAAGTTCACCACCACTCACAAGTTAAAGCGTACGATCACTCACGAACGGTATGATGACTTCAAAGACAGTATCATCTTGGATATGTCTGATACCGACTGTTTGTCTTTCCCTTATTACAATGCTTTAGCTATAACTTTACGCATTGCTGATAGTGATGTGAAAAGTATAATGGTTGACGACAGAAGCAGCGAGTGTATTATCCACCCGAGAGTCCTCGTGCAAATGAGGCTCGAAGATAAGATAATACTGCGTTGCATAACACTAAAGAGTTTTAACAATGCAGTGAAACGAACCTCCGGAGAAATATCACTGCTAGTATTGGCTGGAGAAGTAACGCTGGAAACCACATTCCATGTTATGAACTAGGAAATGACTTACAATGCCATCATAGGTGTGAGCATGTGATTTTTGCCTCATTTAAATTGCTCATATAAAATTCTCAAAATTAGGTTTGCTATTTTTATTATTTGATTTTAGGATTTAATTGTGTATTTTTGTGTTATTTTATTTTTTGTGCGCATGATAATTCATATAAAAGTACAAAAAATTGCATGAGCATTCAAAATTTAAGTTTTACATTTTTAGACTAACGAGTGATTAGGCTTTTACAAATATAAATAAAAATCATAAAGAAACCTTGTTATTTTGTTTGATTTAAATTTTAGTCTTAGGACTGTTAATTGATATTGGACTAATTGTGATATAATTGGATGAGTTGAATTAATTAGGAGGTTTAGTTAGCTTAATTATGAAAGTTAAAAAGAAAAAAGGAATTCAAAGAAGAGGAAAAGAGTTTGGGCCTGTCAATCTCACTAGCCCAAGTCAAAACCCTCAATATCCTGCCAAAATCAGGCCCAAATCACACCACTACCTGGTCCAGCTGCCCACGTCCCAAAATAACATCGTTTAGGGCCTTTTTAATCATGACAGTCTAGGTTGTTTGATATGACGGTCAAGAACTGATTAATTTTAATATATCAGTGTCCAAACGCGTGCCCTTTACCTTTTTGTCTCAGACTGTTCTGCACACATAAACCCTAGCGTCGCCGGCCGAAAATCGCCTTCACCGGCGGCAAGTCTCTACATGACCCCAAAAACACACCACAACACATCCTCCTCCTCATTCCCAATCTGGGCTCAATTTTCTTTAACTCCCACCCAAGCAGCTTGAATCTACAAAACCCTAAACTCCATCTCTACCGCACATCGGCGCCGTCCCCAATCCCCACCAAACTTACACCGTAGGTTGACCTCCACCCCCATATTATAAATCCTCACCCCTTTTACTTCAAATGTTCCCCAAACTTCTTGAATATTGAATCCAAAATCCGGAACCTGAGCGAGCATCGTTTCTTCTTTGTTTCTCCATGAGTCTTAGGCACAGTTTTACTACACGCTAATATTATTTGACTCTTCTTGACAAAGAATGGTTGATTGATATCATCCCGCGGTCGAAATGGGAAAGGCAGTCATTGTTCGAAGTTTAGAATTGGTAAGTCTTCTAGTTTGATTTTGTTTTTCTCTTTTGTTCATTTTTTCTTAGTTATTTTGTGTTCTGAAAAACCGTTGTTCTTCATTTAGGGCCGTTCTATTTCTTTTGGAAAATTCTGTTTGTTAGTTTAATTATTAAGATTGGTATCTTTGCTGTCTTTAATTCCTAAGATAGTTTTTATTTTTAATTTGTTAATCGATGTTTGTCTACCATGAATTTGGGCGTTAGGGTTCTTTTGATCCAATTCGATTCACAGCTTGTTAGATGTACTCTCATTGTGCATTTTTATTTGTGTTTGATCTGTTTGAGGGCATTGTCTAGAACATTTTTCTGTTTGGTCACATTTGTAGACATTCAGAACTTTAAGGCGCGAATGGAATTATTAGAAACTTATGGGGTCTCAAAGGAAGGGTTCAAGGCCAAATAACAACTAGCCTAAGGGTCAATTAGGGAATAGAGTTTAGGGAATTTGCTTATAATTTCATAAGAAAACCGTAGAAGTTTCTAGCAAGGGCTTTGGTTTAATATTTTAGATGCTAAATTGATAAAGAAGTCACAAAAAGAGGGACAAAAAGGAAAATAGAAATCAGAGGGTTGCCATTAGTTTTGCCTATAAAAGGGAGTCTATACTGCCTTCCTTCAGAAGCTTTAGAAATCCAAAAAATCTGAAAAAGTTCAAAATTCAAATCAGTTTCTTAGAGGTTGGAGATATGAAATTTGAATTTCAAAAATTAGAAAAAAAAAAGAAAAAGAAAAACTGAAATATAAGATTTGAGAGTTCCTTCCAGATTTTGAATCTTCAAAAACCAAAAAATATAGTAACAAAAAAACTCCAAAAATACTATTTCATTGAAGTTTTCCTCACAACAATTTAAATTTCCAGCTCTTAACTCAAATTTCTAGCCTATCTAAGATCCAAAAATGGCCTGAGATTTCCAGGTTCTCAGTAGTTGAGTTTTAAAGTTTTCTGGAGTCAATTTCGAGTTAAATCTGATCTGTTCAAGTTAGTTGTTTGGCTATTTACTGAATGTGTTAGTTTCTAGTTTTACTTTTGGGTTTTGATGTTGTTTTGGTTCTAAACTGCTCCTGCTGTTGCTCGATTCTCAGCTGTTTAACACTGCTATTTGTTCACTATTGCTGCTGATCTCTCCTTCTACTTATTATATTTCAACTTCCAAGTACACTCCCTGAATCTCTTCCAATGTAGATCTCAAGTTGAGAAAAAATGAAATGAAATTCGACACATGAGTTTTATGGTGATTCAGACTTTTTTATCGTCTTGTTGTATCCCGATGCAATTAATCTGATTTGTAATGGACTGTTTGGATAGTTACGTTTGTGATTATTCATTAGCTTTAGTATAATTTAGTTTGTTTTTGTGTTAGTTTAACTTTTAAAATTAGAGAATAACTTGAACTTGAATTGATTATGAGATCTATGATCTTCACTTGTACTAATGTTTGGACATTCAAATTATCATGAATGGTATCAGAACTATCAGCTGTAGTGTTATTCAATTCATATTTGCTATCATAATTGTATTGGTGTAAGATCAGACATACTTTGTAGTTTTAAATGTGCTAATTAGTTTAGTTATTCATTTACAGATTCAGTTCACGCTTAAAAATTCTTAGAATGTACTGATTGAAGTTGATTTGGATTTTAAGATTTTGGATTTAGCCTGCTTGGTTAACTATATACGAATAAGTTGAATATGTATGTGATGTCAGATTCTAGTTTAGCATGTTGAAATTAGAACGAATTCGGAGCCGTTATTTGTTCACCAATGACTAAGCCATTATGAATTAAAATCAGTAAGCTGAGATTCAAATAAAATCAGCATGGGATCTGGGCTCATTTAAGAGACCAAACGTGACAGCCTCCATTTGAACAAGACCTGGGCCTAAATTTGCTTAATTCCCAACGTTAGACAGCCCCCTCTCTTGTAAGGATGAACAATTTTCCTTCTTTTGGGCCGATTTTGGAGCCCGATCAGCTGAAGATCCTTATTTGTTTATTGAAGCCTTTTGTTTTAATATTGTAACGGAAGTTTAGGCCTTCCAAGTTTGGTAGAAAATTTAAATTAAAAGGTTTCTCCTCTTGTTTAAGTTCAGACTTGAGTTTGAGGCCCGAATTTCATAATGCTAATTATTTAGGCTCTTTAGAGACAATACTTGGTAGAAATCATAGTTCTTTTAGGTTGGCCTTTAAAATAAAAACAAGGTGTGCTGCGCCAAATAAAATGCATAAGTTACGTGGCCTTATTTAAATACTTATCTTAAAATACTTAGAATTCGGGACGTGCCGTTTAGAGAATTTTCATGGCCTCCCGCAAAGTTAATAATACGTTAGTCGCTTTAGGCGCGTTCTTTAATAATCTTATCTTCTATATTCGGGTGTGCATTTCATGCGACCCAAATCCAAATCCCAAAACGTTGAATAAAATGTGCCAAGAATCCGGGTGCATTTCATGTGACATGATCCAAAAATATATTTTAAATGACGTTCAATTTCTTAAAAAATTAATCAAAAGCGGTAAATAATTTCAAATTGCACTATAGGATAACATGTATTAAAAATCAGATTTTTAGCCAATTATAATAGTTTATGCGACCATGCTATAACCACGGGATCCGGGGGTACCTAACACCTTCCCTCGGGCCAACAGAATTCCTTACTTAGAATTTTTGGTTCGTTGACTTCATTCGGAAAATTGAAAATTTCCTCGATTTGGGATTCAAGATAAACCGGTTACTTGGGACACTAAAGCCAAACTTATCCCAAGTGGCGACTCTATTTGAATAAATAATCCTGATTCAAATAATGTCAATTAAATTAGAAAACTCCCTTATAACCTTTAGGGGTGGTGTGTAAAAAGGAGGTGTGAGAGATCTGGCGATTCTGCTGGGGAACGAACCCAAAATCTCTGGTCCAGGGTTTAAGAATTCGAGCTTAGAATAGCTGTTGTGATTGACTTTATTTATTATCTAAATATTGTACATGTTTGAGCCTAATGTACAAAATGCAGCTTTTTACCTCTTTGATATCTGAACTGCATATAAACTGCTACGAAACCCTTCTCTTCTCATCTTCGGGGATGTGCTCACTGGTCGAGTCTCCCTATTCTATTAGTGTCATACCTAAAAATAAGAAATAGGCTTGACAAGTTATTAAGCCAGATGGCCTTTTGGTTCCCGGTACGTAGCCTCCTTTCCACTCGAGTTGTCCGCTTGGATACACAGTCTAAAACATATACCCAAGTTTTGAACCTAGAATAACTCGACCTCATGCCAGATCCCTAGCAGGAATGCTTATTTGCATCACGTGCATTTGTCTTAGGCGACTCCACACAGGGGTTGAGTCCGTCTAGGAAAGGTAACCTGAAATGAAAAAGACCATCCTGATGGATCCTACTTGCTTTTATGCATTCATTTGCTTCGGATCTACATGTTTACCGGCTTGTAAATATTATGAGAAATTTGGAAAAAGAAAAAGAAAAATGAATAATAGTGTTAGGGTTGAGCGAATTGGTCACCTGTTTTGAAAAAACCCAACGCCCAAATGGTAGCGAAACTCTGCCAGATTTTTGAAAAACAAAAATAAAAGTATTTTGGTTTTTTTAAATAGTTGACTTTGCCCAAACTACGCGGCTCTGATTCTCACCGGATGTGAGATACGTAGGCAAACCTCATCGGTTCTGATCCCAATTTTCCAAAAAATCCAAAAATATTTTCCGTTGGTTCCTTCATTAGAAATCATTTCTAAAAAATACAACAAAAAAGGAAGTTTTCTTTAATCTCAGAAAAAAAGATTAGTTTCTTTCTTTCTGAAGTCTTTCATAAGAAAAATGAAATAATGAAAAATCAAGGTCCAAAATACGGGCTTCCTTCATTTTGAAGTATTTTTACAAAAAAATCAAAAATAAAAATCCAAATATTCTTTTCTCCTTTAGAAGTGTTTCTTTTCTAGAAGTCCCTAAAAATTTTGAAAAGTCCAAAAATATTTTCTCTTTTCTTTAGAAGTACTTTTGTATGTAAATAAATAAAAAAAGCTTTGAAATCCAAAATATTTTCTTAAAAGTTCCCTCCTTTGAAAATTAAGTGGAAACATTCAAAATCCAAAAATATTTTCTTTTTTCTTTAGAAAAAGAGAAAACAAATAAAAATTCAAACAAAAATATCTTCCTTAAAGTTTAAATCAAAAGCAAATGAATTTTTAAAAGTCTTTCTTTAAAAAAAAATTTCCTTTCTCCTTTTAAATCATTTCTTTGAAAATTCCAACCCAAAAAAAGAGGTTGGTTTATTTACTCCATTGTCGATCTTCACGAACTACGCTTGATCTGATTCATGCGGGGTCATGATATGTAGTCAGTCTTCATAAAGTTCAACCGTAACCCTAAGAGAAAAACAAAAAGAGGGAAAAATAAAAAAATAAGAGAGGAAAAGAAATAAATAGAGAGAATATAAGAAAGCAAGAGAAAGAAACCGTAGCAAAAGCAAAGATGAAAATGAAGGAAAAGAAAAGAGAGAAAGAAGAGAAAAATGTGAAAAATGAGAAAGAGAAAAGCAAGAAAAAGAAAGAGTGGAAATGAAAAGAAAAGTAAATAGAAATGAAAAGATGGGTTGACGCATGCAACCATTACAAACATGTAGACATCCGTTTTACTGTATAGGTGCATCACACCCCAATGTGCGATTCGCTATCTGTTACTTGTCTTATACTAACCGTTTGTTGCTGTCATACCAGCTTAGGCTTTTAGAAACAGGGGTTGATTATTGGTAAGCTGGCATCACATCGGTATTTTACCATATCAAAAGGATGTACATAAATATCGTATGAAATGACTTTTCCCCCAGTTCTCATCACTGAAGACAGCGCCATCTCAGGGATCCTGACCTCCGAGTCTACCACATCTGAAGAAAATCAGATATTACGTCTCCGAGTTATGGAGATCTGAGATGTATGGACTAAAGGTAGGGAACCCCCAAGTGCTATCCCTGGCTTTCCCGAATTGTTCCCTAGAACCGGAGGGAACTTCTAACATCCCCATTAGTCACCCGAATACCCCTTTTGGAAAACCTACCATGTCTGCTCACTTTATAGGAACACCTTCTGAGGTACGCCCCCAGCTGTTCACATTAGGAGCAACCCCCAATATTTTTACCTCTCCACCATGCTCCGCCACCACACAACCTTCAATACTTAGGCCCTTTTTTGATCCATTAGCCATCACTTTCAGAAATCCCATCTTCCAAACTGAACCTCCTCAGTACCCCACCTACACTTATCCTCAGCCACCTCCATTAGGGTTCACAATAGGACAGGAAAAGACTCCCAAGACTCCCGAACATGATGAAATGGCAAAAAGGATGAGAATCCTAGAGCAGAGCCTATAAAACATGTAGGGTCTATGTGAAGTGTGTCATATACTGATCTATGCATGTTCCCTCACGTCCATTTTCCTACGGGATTCAAAACTCCAAAGTTCAAAAAATACGATGGGTATGGTGATCCTATTGCTCACCTCAAGAAGTACTGCAATCAATTATGTGGAGCTGGAGGAAAAGAAGAACTAATCATGGCTTACTTTGTGGAATGTTTGGTGGGTATCACTTCATAATGGTACATGGATCAAGACATTTCTCGTTGGCACTTCTGGGACGATCTCGCAAGAGACTTTGTGAGACAGTTTCAGTACAACATAGACATTGCGCCAAACCGAAACATATTGGCGAATCTGAAAAAGAAATCCTTTGAAAGTTTTAGGGAATATTCAATCAAATGGCGTGAATAGACGTCATGGGTGAAGCCTGCAATGGACGAGTTGGAAATGGTCACGGTATTTCTTAAGGCTCAGGAGGCTGATTATTTCTAGAATATGATATCTCCTATAGGCAAATCGTTTGGAGAGGCTATTAAAAATTTTAAAATGATGGAGAATGGATTGAAAACATGCAGAATTCTGAGCCAATAGGCTATTAGAGCAACCTTCTATGCCATCCAAGGCGGGTCTGGAGGAATGACAAAGTTTAAGAAGAAAGAAGAAACATCTATGGCGGCTTCAGGTGCCAGAAGACATCACACTCCTAGACCCATGTTTTCATAAAGAATCTCTCATCATTATTACCCCCATCAAGACATGTCTTATGCTCCTCAACCTTATGGGGTCATGAATGCTCAACCTTTTGTACGATCGCAGCATCATGCCAATAGAAACCAAGCTCCATTTCAAAGAAACCAGCCTACTCACCAAAATAACTATAACCCCCATCCTCCACAAAATAACTTCCGTCCTCGGAAACCACCTAGGAGACTAAAATTTACACCAATCGGTGAACCCTACTCCAGTCTGTTCCCCTAAGCTTGTTCCAATGAATTTGCTGCAGCCCATACCTCCAAACATGCAAAACTTGGAATCACCCTCCTTTCAGCGGGGCATCCGATATGCTTATCGTTCAAGAGCTGAGGGGCATGATACAGTAAACTGTGGACATTGAGAAGAGTCGTGGAAGACTTGATAGAGTAAGGAAAGATAGTGCTAAGGGATGAGGATGTCCCCAATGTCACGAATAAACCACTGCCAGCCCACAACAATGGTGTAGTGGTTGGAATAATTTGGAAGATATGAAATTTGACCCGGCATTAAAAGTCATAATTGCCATTGCTGATGCTGAGGGAAAGCCAAAAGTTTCCCCAAAGCTGGATAAAGGGAAAAAGAAGAACAAAGTCATTAAGACGGAACCAGAAAATAAAGTTGAAACGGGAACAAAGACAATGCCTCCCACAAAATGAATTCTCTATGTACCACGGGGTCGTGAAGAAAAGGATTTGACTTTGAGTCCTCCAAAGCGATTTGAACTGAGAAAAGGAGCCATATGTACATGCCCAGAGGAGCCTATGTGGTGCGGGGGACAATTAAGCCATCGTGGCCGAACGAGCCCGTGGTTATTGGATGCACGCCATAGAAGCCTATGATACATCCTACTGCAGTGCCTTGGAATTACCAAAAAATAGTGGTTACATATAAAGGCAAAAAGATCTTAGGGGAACCACAAGAAAACCGCCCGTTGAGAAGTATTCTAATGTAGAGGAAGTGAACAACACTACCAAAAGGCGTTTCCCACATAATAAACCTGTAAGTGCCGAAGAGCCAGAAGCTTTCTTTCAGAAAATGAAACTGGCTGACTATGAGGTGGATGATCAACTGCGGAAGTATTCGGAACAAGTGTCCTTTCTGGCATTGCTGATGAAGTCTCCAGAACACTAGAAGGTTTTAGTGAAGACCTTGAATGAAGCATACATGCCAGATGAAACTTCGGTGGAGCAATTAGAAATAATGGCATAAAGATTTTTCGCAATCAGAATTCATTCAGCAAAAGCGACTTGCCTCCAGAAGGGGCTGCTTACAAAAAAGCTTTGCACTTAACTGTCAAATTTGAGGGATACTATGTGAAGTGGGTAATGGTTGACGGAGGCTCTGGGGTAGATATTTGCCCACTCTCTACATTATAATGTATGGAAATTGGGACTGGAAGGATTCGTCCCAACGACTGCGTGCGGGCTTTCGATGGAATTAAAAGAGACACAATTGGAGAAATTGACCTGATTTTGACCATTGGACTGGTGGAATTCGAGGTGACTTTCCAAGTACTAGACATGGACACGTCTTATAACTTTTTTCTGGGAAGGCTCTGGATCCATGCCGCAAGAGTTGTAGCCTTTACCCTCCATCAGATGGTAAAGTTTGAACATGAGGACCAGGAGATTGTGGTCCACGTAGAAGATGAACAGTCAATCTATCGGAACCCATCTGTCCCATACCTGGCAAAAACCCGAAAAGGGCACCGTTGGCCGAAAAGAAGACATCTCCCACCATTGAAAGAGTCCTGGCAAGGTTCCCTAGTTTTGAAATATGGTCCAATGAGCTTAAGACAAGTTGGAAAAGTTTGTGCGATTCGGGCATCCATTCCCAGAGGCATGTCATGTCCATTTGAAGCCAACATGTGTTAGAAAATACGCTTAACGCTAGAGGGGGGGGGGTGAATAGCGTTATAATAAAAAACAGCGTAAACTTGCGGAATTTAAAAATTGCAGGAATGAAATAAGTGCGATAAGTAAATAATAAGGAACGAACGCACCGATGTATCCTGGTTCACCATAACCCGTGGCTAGTCCAGTCCCCGAGAGACTCTCTCGAGATTTCCACTATCTTCGTCAAGCTTACGGGTGCTTAACAAACCGTTACAGTTGCTCAAGGATACCACACCTTAAGACTTCACTTGCTTGAGGATACCTCACCCCAAGACTTCAACCACTAAGACTTTGGGTACTTAGCAAACCCGACAAATGAGAAGATATGTTCTTCTCAAACAACTCTCTTTTACAACAAATACTCTCTCAATAGAGTGGATAAAGAGATACACAATAAGCTCTATGAACAACACAAAGTTTTCTATCAAATGGCTCAACAGAAGCTCTAAAATGATGCTTGAAAATGATCAATATGTATAACAATGTATGGAGGAGTTGTGTGTTTAAGATAAGCTCAAAAGATCTCTTTTTATAGGTGAAAAAGTGGTGCTGACCGTTGCTTAATTGACAAATAAAATCCCTGATTCTGTGCTCAAACAATCGATTGTTTGGAGTAGATAATCGATTGTTTGACCAACGTTCAAAAGACAGTTTCCTGATTTGAGGCTAAACAATCGATTGTATGGACTAAATAATCGATTGTATTCAACGTTCAAAAATCAATTTAGGATTGTGGGAACAGTCAAAATATAATCGATTGTATGAAAATGACAATCGATTGTTTATGAATATAATCGGTTGTATGGAAAAAACAATCGATTGTTTAGATGTTTAAAAACCGGTTGCACACTGTCTCAGAATAATCGATTGTTAAAAGTAGACAATCGATTGTTTGCTATTTTGAAAAACATCAGATCACACTGTCTTAATACAATCGATTGTAGGATTCAAATAATCGATTGTTGAGGCCCAGATTTAAAAGACATGTTTAAGACCTTCAACATCATTTTGTTTTAACACAAAGATGCATGTTTATGATAAATATGATTTAATAAAATATTTTATGCATGTTTATGATGACCTAATGTTGAGCCAAAGGATAACATAACTTAAACGTTGTCCTTACATTGGTTCTACCAAACGACCTACGTCTTGGGTCTTCGGTCTTGAACTCTTTGGCTCGTTCATGCAATTCCGTCATCAGTATGCTTCTCGCCATTTGATTGATTGTCATATTATATCGTTGTTTGACACTTGACTTCATTGTTTGTCATTCATCAAAACCTATACCTGAAAATCATGCTCATACAACCAAAGCGCACATATCATAGATATACATGATTTCCAACAATTTCCCCCTTTTTGATAATGACAAACAACGGAAGATATGCATATTGAATTCCCCCTAAATAGATGCTATATCTCAACATACAATTTATGCAACCAATTCAATTCAATATATTCCCCCTTAGTTGAATATTCCCCCTCAATTAAAGCATGCATATCGCCCATATTCTTCCCCCTTTTGGCATTAGAAAAAAGAGTATACCAAAAGTTATTTAAACCATTGACGATACCAATCGTTATAGACAAGATCATATAAAAAGTTAGTAAATGGCATACTAATAATAACGATCATTTTTCTCAACTATGCCAATTGTTTTTTAAACAAAAAATATTCATCAAAACATGAATCAATCATTTATTATAAAACCAATTGATACTAATTGTTATTCAAAAATAAAACTTGTTAAAGCATGTATCAACCAAAACTGATATAGATTATTTGCACATATCAACTCATTGCGTTTTTATTCAAAATACGATAACTAACCGACGTTCCCCCTTAATTCATTAAGGTTTCGTGCTTGGTGCATCCACTACAATATTGTAGTCTTCAAGCACACCTGCAAAAAGAACCTAAAAATAGGTTTTTGGTACCCAACTTCTTTTGGGTCCTTGGGGGTTAGGATAACAATAGTCATAATCAACACATAAATCTCTATGTTTAGCAAAACAAACGGGTGCAATGTGTCCTACCTGATTACAATAGTGACATATAACATTAGGATTGTGCATATGTCTAGGTTGAGCCAAAAGCGTTCTAGGTGATCTAAAGTTGTTCCCCCCTAGAAGCGTTGAATTTCCTAGAGTCATGTCTAGGTGGTCTAAAATTATTCATTCTAGACTCATTTATAAAATTCCTAGAGTTGTTTCTAGGTGGTCTAAAACAATTAATCTTAGACTCATTAGTGAGGTTCCTAGAATTCTTTCTAGATGGTCCGACCTCATTACTTTCATCCTTTTTAATATCTTCAATTTTAGGACTATCAACACTACGTGTTTCTACTGCTTTCCTAAGTTCTGTGTTCTCTAGTTTTAAAGAACTACAAGAAGAACAATTGGAGTATTTATCAATAGAAGAGGCTTCATTCAATTCCTTGATTTTATTTTTAAAATCAACAATGTCATCTTTCAAAAATTTATTTTCTTTTTCTAAAACTTCAATTTTATTTTTAAGAACATCATTTTCATTAGTCAATTTTTCAAAGTCTATTTCTTTCAAAGAAGAGGATTTTTCAAACTCTTTTTCTTGTAAAGAAAGTGTTTTCTGAAAATCTGTTTCTTGCAAAGAAAGTGTTTTCTGCAAAGAAAGTGTTTTCTTCAAATCTTTTATCATTTTGGAAGCATTAACAAATTCACCATATAGTTCATCATAGGCATTTTGTAATTCTTGAAACGAGTGAGAGTTAGATGTACTTACCTCTTCTTCTTTGTTTGCCATGAGACACAATGCGGCGGTTTCATCGCCTGAGCTGTCCGAATCCCGTGATACGCGCCTATGGTGTTTCTTCTTTTTCTTGTCCTTCTTCATAGACTTACAAGACTTTTCAATTATATCATTTGAAATATTATCATCATCCCTTTCCGAATCACTTGCCTCTTCTCGTTTAGAGGATGAGGCTTTGAAGGCGAAATTCGAATTGCTTCTAAGATAAGGATTAAGAATTGTGCTATCATAAGTTTCGAGGTTACCTCTTAGTCTATCAATTGTGATATCCTAGAATTCCATCGACTCTTGGATGGCATTGGCTTTGGAGCGCCATTCGGGAGTGAGACTCCGTAGTACTTTTCGAACAAGATCTTTGTTCGTGTAAACTTTCCCGAGAGCATGGAGATCGTTGACGATTCTTAAAAATCGTTCAAACATAACACCAATGGGTTCCTTCTCCATTTTAAAGATTTCATATTTATGTGTTAGAAAATCGATTTTGGCTTCTCGGACTTGAGGCGTACCTTCATAAATGATCTCGAGCTTATCCCACATCTCCTTGGCGGTTGTGCAGCAAGAGATTTTTCGATAATCATCTGGATTCATCACACAATATAATACATGGATGGCCCTTGCATTATTTTCAACTTTCTTGATATCCTCGGCATCATATTCATCTTCCTTCTTTGGAACCGGTCTCTCCAACTTTCTTTGTTGGCATTGGTTCACCGTTTTTGATGATTTCCACAAACAAAAACTGTTTGCTTTGAGAAAGATGCTCATCCGCTCTTTACAATATGTATAGTTTGTTCCGTCAAATAGTGGAGGGCAAATGGTGGACTGTCCTTCATTCATCGTTCCTGCGTTCAATAATCTCAAAAGAAAAGTATATATTTCTCTCAACCGGTTAAGGCTTTCAGAGAGTTAGGCTCTGATACCAATTGTTAGAAAATACGCTTAACGCTAGAGGGGGGGGGGGGTGAATAGCGTTATAATAAAAAACAGCGTAAAATTGCGGAATTTAAAAATTGCAGGAATGAAATAAGTGCGATAAGTAAATAATAAGGAACGAACGCACCGATGTATCCTGGTTCACCACAACCCGTGGCTAGTCCAGTCCCCGAGAGACTCTCTCGAGATTTCCACTATCTTCGTCAAGCTTACGGGTGCTTAACAAACCGTTACAGTTGCTCAAGGATACCACAGCTTAAGACTTCACTTGCTTGAGGATACCTCACCCCAAGACTTCAACCACTAAGACTTTGGGTACTTAGCAAACCCGACAAATGAGAAGATATGTTCTTCTCAAACAACTCTCTTTTACAACAAATACTCTCTCAATAGAGTGGATAAAGAGATACACAATAAGCTCTATGAACAACAAAAAGTTGTCTATCAAATGGCTCAACAAAAGCTCTAAAATGATGCTTGAAAATGATCAATATGTATAACAATGTATGGAGGAGTTGTGTGTTTAAAATCAGCTCAAAAGACCTCTTTTTATAGGTGAAAAAGTGGTGCTGACCGTTGCTTAATTGACAAATAAAATCCCTGATTCTGTGCTCAAACAATCGATTGTTTGGAGTAGATAATCGATTGTTTGACCAACGTTTAAAAGACAGATTCCTGATTTTAGGCTAAACAATCGATTGTATGGACTAAATAATCGATTGTATTCAATGTTCAAAAATCAATTTAGGATTCTGTGGGAACGGTCAAAATATAATCGATTGTATGAAAATGACAATCGATTGTTTATGAATATAATCGATTGTATGACAAAAACAATCGATTGTTTAGATGTTTAAAAACTTCGGTTGCACACTGTCTCAAAATAATCGATTGTTAAAAGTAGACAATCGATTGTTTGCTATTTTGAAAAACTTCAGATCACACTGTCTTAATACAATCGATTGTAGGATTCAAATAATCGATTGTTGAGGCCCAGATTTAAAAGACATGTTTAAGACCTTCAACATCATTTTGTTTTAACACAAAGATGCATGTTTATGATAAATATGATTTAATAAAATATTTTATGCATGTTTATGATGACCTAATGTTGAGCCAAAGGATAAGATAACTTAAACGTTGTCCTTACATTGGTTCTACAAAACGACCTACGTCTTGGGTCTTCGGTCTTGAACTCTTTAGCTCGTTCATGCAATTTCGTCATCAGTATGCTTCTCGCCATTTGATTGATTGTCATATTATATCGTTGTTTGACACTTGACTTTATTGTTTGTCATTCATCAAAACCTATACCTGAAAATCATGCTCATACAACCAAAGCGCACATATCATAGATATACATGATTTCCAACAACATGCACCCCAGATAAGTCCTTCTTTTCTCCTGAAAGGGACATTTCTCTTTAATTTCATCCTCTTGGTCTCTGTTTTCCTTTTTCTTTGAATCCCTTTTGGTCTAACTCCGATTCCATAATAGCTAAGAAGAAAAGGTGGTAGAACTAGTTGTTACAAGGCTCTCCCTCGCAAAAGATAAAGAAAAGTACCTAGCCTCAGCAGATGTGTTAAGCCAATCTCGACTGGCCATGATTGTTAATGCTTTCAAACAAAAAAACACTGGAAAGGAAAGGAAGTCAAAGACAAAAGTCTTAAGATCAAAATAAAGTGAAAAGGCCATAGCCCTACGCGGGTGAGCCATCATGAGATCCTGAAAGTTGAGTCTTGTTAGTTGGAAAGAGATTCATCCTCAAAACCAGCAAGCAGCAAAGTTCTCAACGGAAACTAGGCCGGGATCAAGCAATTGAGATGATCGAGGCCACAAAACCAATCACCATTTCAAACAAATAAATTGTTCTTTTTTTGAAAAGTTGAAACATGTTTAATTCAAAGCAACCATGCAAGAAGCAGGTGCAATCCAAAAGGGAAAAGAAATGCGTGAGCATTGAACAACTTTGCAGCAAGGAACTTACCAAAAAGGGAAGTTTCCCCAAATTCTTTCATGTGTTTCACTAAATAATCAAAAAGAGAATAAGAAGAAGAAAAAGAGAAAAAGAAAAACCCCAAAAATCATGGTAGCATAGGGCCCTCAATCCCTAGATAATCCCGACATAACCCATGGACTCCCCTGACATAATCCAAGAACCTTTTATTTTATCCCGGCATAACCCGTGGACCATTTCAGCATAACCCGTTGACTTTCCTGGATTAACCCAAAGACCTTTTCTTTCATTCCGGCATAACCGGTGGACCTCCCTGGCATAACCTAAGGACCATTTTCTTTTTATCCCGACATAACCTGTGGACCTCTCTGGCATAACCCAATGAACCTTTTCCTTTTATCCCGACATAACCTATGGACCTCCCCGACATAACCCAAGGACCCTTTTAATTTTATCTCAACATAACTCGTGGACCTCCACGGCATAACTCGAGGACCTTTTTCTCTTATACCAGTATAACCCGATGACTTTCCCGGCATAACTCGTGGACCTTTCCGGCATTACCTGATGACTTTCCCGGCATAACCCGTGGACCTTTTCGGCATAACCCGATGAATTTACCAGCATAACCTGTGGATATTTTCTGCATAACCCGATGGCTTTCCTAGCATAACCCCTGGACCTTTCCGGCAAAACCCGATGATTTTTATGGCATAACCCGATAATTTTTTCGGCATAACCTGTGGACCTCCTCGGCATAACCCAAGGACATTTTTCTCCTTTCAGGCATAACCCGATGACTTTTCTGGCTTAACCCGTGGACTTTTCCGGCATAACCTGATGACTTTTATGCTATAACCCGGCCATTTTCAAGCATAAATTGGCTTCATTTCCCAAGGATACACAATCTTGATTTTATTACAACTAACTCACTTTTTTCCTAATGAAAATTAGGGCAGAAAATTTCGTTCGTTTATTTGTTTTGTTGTTTTAAGTAGGTTTGAATTAGAGGAACAAGGTTCGAGATGACGAAAAGAATGAGTCTCGATCCATACTAAACTAAGAAGGAAAAAGAACAAAAGTGAATTCAAAATGCTGAAGTGAACAAAGATGCAGACTACTCAAAAATTGATCGAAGTTACGAGCTCCGCCAGTCGTTTTGATGCATGCTGAAGAAAGAACCAACACCTACAACTGGCGAGCATCAAGATTCAGGTCAGGGTCCACAGCAAAATCAGCTAAGACTCAAGATCAAGTTTTAAGAGAATTGTAGATAGGAATCTTATAACGCATAGTTGATTGGCAGAACTAGCTTAGCTTTGATTTTTCTTTTGGTGTAATAAGGAGGTCAACAAGCAGCAACATCATCAACAATAGTGAAATCACAGCTCCTGGTTGTCGCAACTACCAAAACTTCTAGAACTACGCTGACCTAATTCCTTTATAGCCAAGGATATATAGGCAACCTCTGAAGCAGGGTTCGGTTAGACGGTTTTCAAAAGATGCATCTCATGGAATGTCAAGCAGGAAAAAATCTCTCATGATTGCTCATTTATCTTTGCCCAAAAACCCTTCGCGTCTCCGAGCAAAGAGGGGCAGCTGTGAGCATGTGATGTTTGCCTCGTTTAATTACTCTTGTAAAATTCTCAAAATTATTTTTCTTGGTTTTATTATTTGATTTTCAGGATTTAATTGTGTAATTTTGTGTTATTATATTTTTTGTGTGCTGATAAGTCATATAAAAATATAAAAAATTGCATGAACATTCAGAATTTATGTGTTACATTTTAAGACTAATTAGTGATTAGGCTTTTACAAATATAAACAAAAATCATAAAGAAACCTTGGTGTTTTGTTTGATTTAAATTTTAGTCTTAGGATTGTTAATTGATATTAGACTAATTGTGATTTAATTGGATGATTTGAATTAATTAGGAGGTTTAATTTTAGCTTAATTTTGAAATTTAAAAAGAAAAAGGAAAACAAAGAATTGGACAAGAGTTTGGTCCAGTCAATCTCACCAGCCCAAGTCAAAACCCACAAAATTCGGAAACAATCAAGCCCAAATCACACCACTTCCCGGTCCAGCTGCCTCCATCCCAAAACGACATCGTTTAGGACTTTTTAATCCTTAGCGTCTAGGCTGTTTGATTTGATGGTCAGGAATTGATAAATTTTAATATATCAGTGTCCAAACGCATGCCGTCTCCCTTTCCATCTCAGACTGTTCTCCACACACCAACCCTATTTCCATCTCAGACTGTTCTCCGCACACAAACCCTAGCACCGCTGGCCGAAAATCGCCTCCGCCGGCGGAAAGTCTCCAAATGACCCTAAAAGCACACCACAACACCTCATCCTCCTGATTCCCAATCCGGGCTCAGACTTCTTTAACTCCCACCCAAGCAGCTCGAATCTACAAAACCCTAAACTCCGTCTTCGCCACACACAGTGACACCATCCCCAATCTCCACCAAACTTACACCGTAGGTTCACCTCCACCCCCATATCACAAATGCACACCCCTTTTACTTCAAATCTTCCCAAAACTTCTCGAATATTGAATCCAAAATCCAGAACCTGAGTGGGCATCGTTTCTTCTATATTTCTCCATGAGTCTTAGGCATAATTTCACTATGAGTTGTTATTATTTGACCATCCTTACAAAGAATGGTTGATTGATATCATCGCGTGGTCGAAATTGGAAAGGCAATTGTTGTTTGAAGTTTAAAATTTGTAAGTCTTCTAGTTTGATTTTGTTTTTCTCTTTTGTTCGTTTTTTCTTAGTTATTTCGTGTTCTGAAAAACTCTTGTTCTTCATTTAGGGTCGTTCTATTTCTTTTGCAAAATTCAGTTTGTTAGTTTAATTAATAAGATTGGTATCTTTGCTATTGTTAATTCCTGATAGTTTTTTATTTTTAATTTGTTAGTCGATGTTTGTCAACCATGAATTTTGGGCGTCTAGGGTTCTTTTGATCCAATTTGATTCATAGCTTGTTAGATGTACTCTTATTGTGCATTTTTATTTGTGTTTGATCTGTTTGAGGGCAATAGCTAGAACATTTTCTGTTTGGTCACATTTATAGACATGAACTTTAAGGGGGGGGGGGATGATTAAAAACGTAGGAGGTCTCAAAGAAAGGGTTAAAGGGTAAATAACAACTGTCCTAAGGGTAAATGAGGGAATAAAGTTCAGGGAATTTGTTCTTAATTGCATAAGAAAACCTCAGAAGTTTCTAGCAAGGGATTTGGTTTAATATTTTAGATGCTAACTTGATAAAGATGTCAAAAAAAAGAGGGACTAAAAGGAAAATAGAAATCTGTGGGTTGCCATTAGTTTTGCCTATAAAAAGGAGTCTATACTGCCTTCCTTCCGAAGTTTTAGAGATCCAAAAAATCTGAAAAAGTTCAAAATTCAAATCAGTTTCTTAGAGGTTGGAGATCTGAAATTTAAATTTATAAAATTCAAAAAATATGACAAACTGAAATACGAGATTTTGGAGTTCCCTTATACATTTTGAATCTTCAAAAACCAAAAAAAAAAAATAGTAACAAAAAAACTCCAAAAATACTATTCAATTGAAATTTTCCTTACAACAATTTCAATTTCTAGCTCGTAATTCAAATTTCTAGCCTATCTAAGATCCAACTGAGATTTGCAGGTTCTCAGTAATTGAGTTTTAAAGTTTTCTGGAGTCAATTTTGAGGTAAATTTGATCTGTTCGAGTTAGTTGTTTGGCTGTTTACTGAATGTGTTAGTTGCTAATTTCACTTCTGGGTTTTGATGTTGTTTTGGTTCTAAACTGCTCCTGCTGTCGCTCGATTCTCAGTTGTTTAACACTGCTAGTTGTTCACTAATGTTACTGATCTCTCCTTCTTCTTATTATATTTCAACTTCAAGGTACACTCCTTGAATCTACTCCAATGTAGAACTCGTGTTGAGAAAAAATTAAATGAAATTTGACACATGAGTTTCATAGTGAATTCGGACTATTTTATGGTCTTATTGTATCCCGATGCAATTAATCTTATTTGTAATGGACTGTTTGGACTGTTAGGTTTGTGATTATTCATTAGATTTAGTATGGTTTAGTTTGTTTTTGTGTTATTTTAACTTTTAAAATTAGAGAATAGCGTGAACTGGAAATTGATTTTGAGACCTACGATCTTTACTTGTACTAATGACTGGACATTCAAACTATCATGAATAGTATCAGAACTGTCAGCTGTAGTGTCAGTCAATTTAGATTTGCTATCATATTTGTATTGATGTAAGATCAGGCATACTTTGGAGTTTTAAATGTGTTAATTAGTTTAGTTGTTCATTTACATATTCAATTCACACAAAAAAATCCTTAGGATGTACTGATTGAAGTTGATTTGGCTTTTAAGATTTTGGATTCAGCTTGTAGGGTTTACTATATACGAATAAGTGGAATATGATGTGATAATCAGATTCCGGTTTAGCATGTAGAAATTAGAATGAATTCAGAGTCGTTATTTATTCACCAATGACTAAGCCATTATGAATTAAAATCAGTAAGCTTGTAGACATGTGATTTTTGACCCTCCTCTAGATTTTTATATTTTAGCGTGTAAATATTTAGTTTAGGCCAAATATAGTTATTTTAACTAGTTTTGACTCTTTTCGTTATTTTTTCACAAAAAATAAAAATTACAAAAATATTTTCCCTTATTCTAGCTAGTTGATATTTGGTCTAGTTAGTTTTATTTTTGAAAAAAAAAATTAAAAATAGTTTGTTGTGTTATTTTCCAAAAAAAGGATAAGAAGAAAAATTTCAAAAAATATTTTACATTTTAGTATATATTGAGAAGTATTTAAATTTCATTAATATAGTAATTATATGTTTTCTCTAAATATTTTTTATTCATCTTTTTAATAAAAGAAAATAAATAAAGAAAAAAGAAACCCAAAAAGACATGGTCCAACACAATTGCCCTTAGCCCATTCTTCCAAACCCATTAGCCCATTAAAGTGCAAGATCTAATCCTAGTTATCTATTTCCTTCTAATCCAATGGCCATAATCCTTCCTACCTTCATATAAAATACCCAATTATAGAAACTCTATCCCATGTTTTCAATTCCTAAATCCTTTATAAAAAAATGAGCCGCACACCATTGAAGGAAACTCACCTGAAAACTCAAAAAATATAAAATAATCTCTGTTCTTCAAGAGAACGCTAAGTTTTTTTTAATATAATACCATTTTATTAATAGATCAAATATTACAGAGATTCCAGTAGCCGTTTGACTAGCTACTGTTACAACGGTCTAGAAGGAAAAACTCCTTTATGTTCTAATACATTAAATCACAAAAAGCATGTTGAGTTTTTCTTCTTGCTTCTAGGGAAATGATCCAGTCTTCGCAAAGCTTCCTTCCAGTGTTTAACAGAGTTTCCCTGAATGTGCACATGAATCTCTATCTCTTTACATGTATCCTTTACAGCCGAAATCCTGTCTTGGAATCTAATCTTATTCCTTTCCCGCCACAGACAGTACACTAACATTCCAAACACACTGGTCGTGATTTCAGCACGCCCGTTTTTCCTTTTTGCAATGTTGCTAATCCAGTCGACTTCACTGTTCCAATCACCTATGGTTCTCTTGTACTTTAACCATACAAGCATTCTATCCCATATTTCCCAAGATACCGGGCAAGAAAAAAAGAGGTGGTCAAAGGATTCATCTACTTGCTTGCAGAATACACATTGTTGAGGAATCTGTATCCCAAAGAGCATTAGCCTCTCCGCCATTGCCAGTCTTCTGCGCAGGGCTAGCCAAACGATAAATTTGAATCTCGGGTGTAGTTTTGGCTGCAGTACTATGCTTTTCCATTGTACTTTTGGGGCTTGGGGGAATTGGAGTCTGTAGAGTTTGTTTATGTTGAATCGTTCTCCCTTCTGTAGTTGGATCAGTCTACTATTCAGGTCCCCCTGTATACCTTTGGTATTTGATATCATTAATCTGGTTTCAAAGATCTTTCTCACAGCCCAGGCTGTTGTTTTAGGGGTAGGTACATCGTCCACGGCTTTGTTCTTAATGTAGTACGTGTGCATCTATTTGATCCACATGCTGTCTTTTTTCATTGTTACTGCCCACAGATGCTTTGCCACTGCTGCCTTGTTCCAGATTTGTAGGTTTAAAACATTTAGGCCCCCTACACTGTATGGTAGGCATATAGTTTCCAACGCAACTAATGCCTTTTTGGACACGTTTTCCACCCCCGTCCATAAAAAGGATCTGCAGATTGCTTCAATCATCTTCATCACCTTTTTAGGAAGTAGGAAAATCTGGGACCAGTACGGTTGCATTCCAAACAGAACTGTCCTAATCAACTGTAGCCTACGAGCATAAGACAGGAGTCGTGATGTCCAGCAATTTATTTTCTGTGTTATCTTCTCCACTATTGGCCAGCATTGCATTACTGATAATTTCTTGGAGTCCATTGGAACGCCGAGATACTTGAAAGGGAGAGAGCCTTCAGGGAAATTCAGTTCTTTCATGATTTCCTCCTTTGTCCAGTTGGAAACCCCTGCTATGTATATAGCACTTTTATCTGCATTTGCTTCCAATCCTGATGTTTCCGCAAAGGTTAGGAGCGTTTGTTGTATATGTCTTACAGATTGGGCATCAGCCTTGCAGAATAGTAATAGATCATCCACAAAACAAATATGTGCTACTCCTAGCTTCTTGCATCGAGGATGAAATTTGAATTCCTTCCTCCTCATCATAGACTTGAGTTCCCTGTTCAAATATTCCATGACAATCACAAATAGATAGAGGGACAGGGTCGCCTTGTCGTATACCCTTTTTCCCTTTAAACGGAGGTGTCAGTCCCCCATTTAGGCTTAATGAGTATGTGAGAGAAGAGATGCATTCCATTATCCATTTTGTGAATTTGTATGGAAATCCCATGTCCAGCAGCAGTCGTTCTATAAAACACCATTCCACTGTGTCATACGCCTTTCTCAGGTCAACTTTTAACATACATCGTGGGGATATTCGTTTCCTGGAGTATCCTTTAAACAGTTCCTGAGTAAGGAGAATGTTGTCTGTAATGCTCCTGCCTTCAATGAAGGCTGATTGTGAATTACCAATCAATCCACCTATGACTGTTTTTATTCTTGCCGTGATCACTTTGGTGATTATTTTATAAAAGCGTTGTGCAGCAAGCGATTGGTCTATAATCTTTGACAGTAGTAGGATTTTATGTTTTAGGAATCAATGAAACAACTATGCTGCTTACACCTTTGTGCATCTTGCCTATTGTAAAGAACTATTTCACTGCTGCATAAACATCAGCAGCAACCATATCCCAATGTCGAGTGAAGAATTCAACTGGGAAACCATCCACTCCTGGAGATTTGTCATGTGGTATCTCAGTGATTGCCTGATATATTTCCTCCTTTGTTACTGGTTTAATCAGTTGTTGTTTTTGCTAGTTGTCTAAGCATTGTCCATGTTGAATGATAACAGTGTTTGGGCATTTACAGATAGCTTTTCCCTCTCCCAGAATCTTGTAGAATTGGTCTTGGAATTCTTCTTCTACTTGTTGAGGATCAAAAAGCCTGTCCCCTACAGCAGTGTATATGGAAGTAATTGTGTTCATGTTTGTTCTCTGCTTCAGTTGTGCATGGAAATATTTGGAATTAGAATCCCCACAAGTGATCCAATTTTCTCTTGATTTATGATGCAGAACCTGTTCCTCTATGTTGCTCCATTTCTGTATTTCAGCCAAGGCTGACCTTTCCTGTTCTATGAGCTGCTGGTCCACATTGTTGCTTCTCAAGCCAAACTGAATTACTTCCAGTTTGTGTCTAGCTGCAGTGAGGTGTGTTTTATATGCTGCTATGTGATTGTTCAAATCCTTCAGCTCCCTTTTCACATCCTTTAGCTTTGTCCATACTTTGTGCATGTTACCAGTTTCTATCTGACCTTTTTGCTTCCAAACTTTCCCTACTATAGCAGTGAAGTCTTTGTGTTCCATTACAGGTAAGTAGAGTTTGAAAGGTTTAGGATGTAGATTTGTTCTCTGGTTTCTAGTTTTGCATTTGATTAGTATAGGAGAGTGATCTGAAGTCCCTGGAGTCTGGTAGTCAGTTTCAATGTGGCTATACTGTTGCATCCATGCCACATTTCTAAAAGTCCAATCTATCCTGCTATATACCCTTGTGCTTGGTTGCTGTTTGTTGCACCAGGAAAAATAGCTGCCCATACTTTTCAACTGAGTAAGCTGAAGGGTGTTTATAGCTTCCTTGAAACCTCTGATTTCATTTTGTGTCACTGGTGAACCAATTCTGTCATCCGTATGAAGTACATTGTTGAAGTCACCACTGATCAACCAACATTTCTGTATAGAAGATCCTAAGTGTGTCAATCTGTCCCAAAGCTGCTGTCTTTTTTGGATGTCATTACTTGCATACACCATTGTGAGTAATGTTTGAAAGGTTGAGTCTGTTTTCTTCACTTCACAGTGTATGAATTGTTCATCAGCCACCAAAATTGTCACTTCACAGCTTTGTTTCCATAGTAGACATATTCTGCCATTAGGATGTTCATTGTAGTTACAACTACTCTTCCATCCTCCATAGACAGTGTTTAATATTTTCCTTTCTTTGCCAACCTTTACTCTAGTTTCTAGAACCCCTATGACCTCCACCTTATGCTTCCTCAGAAAGATGTTCAAATCTTTCTGCTTAGGAGCCTTGTTCAGGCCCCTGACATTCCAAGTACAGAGCATCATTTAGGGGTGAAGCTGGATGGGCCAGCGTCCCCAGGATAGTCTATCATCTGTAGAGGGTTGTATCTGTTGCTTGAAGTCAATGTGCAGGTTGCTGATTGCTGATCAGGATTCTCCTTCTGTTTCCCAGTTCCTACTGCTTTTGGACAGTTTGTTACCACTGTTTCATTCAATTCCTCAATTTCAGGAATCTGATGAGTTGCCAATTGTTTCTTTGGAGTCCACCTCTTAGCTATTCTGCTTTTCTGTTTCAGCTGGAACGGTTTAGGCGTGTTACTATCCTACTTTGTGCTCTCTTCCTTATACCAACAGTCAGTCAAGTTGTGTCCAAATCTGATACAGTTTCCACAGAATTTTGGTTTCCATTCATATTCAATATGTTGCACAATGAGACCTCTGTTGGTCTGCAGTTCCAGACTGTCTGGCATTGGTTTGGAGATGTCAGTTTCAATCAACACTCTGGCATTGGATATCTTCTCCAAATCAGCAGTGTATTTATCAGTATACAGAGGTTTTCCTACCACACTTGCTAGCTTACTTAGGACTGCATTGGACCAGAATTCTAATTGTAAAGCTGAGAAATTTGTCCACAATGGAACAACTGTAATATTTGCAGGATCAAACTTGAAGTCCACTTGCCATTTTTGCAATATCATTGGCTTATTTCGAAATGTGTAGGGACTTGCCTGTAACACTCGATTCATATCCTCCATATTGTCGAATCTGAATATGTAGTATCCATCATCATGATACATTATTTGAGGCTGATCAACAAAATCCCACTGTTTTGCGATAAAGTTTTCCATAGTCTTCTCATAAGGTGTTTCACCAAGCACATACCCGATCAACGCATTACTCCAGTAATTCTCTAATTCTTTGGTATCGGCTTCGTCAATTGGTACTACAAATCTCCCATCCCTTTTAGCAGGGGGGTATAAGTTAGGGAGTTACCTTTTTGAAGACTTCTATTAGATACTGGTTGTTTTCCGAGTTCTTTTTGTTCTTCAGCAGGTGGATTACTTTGGTCTTTAGCTGCATGCGCCGAGAACTCCAATCTCCGGGTGGCCTGTGAAAGGGCATCCCGTTGGTGAGGGATGTCTCTACTGTCTGCAATTTCGTCTCTAATCGGTTGGAATTATTGAGGCATAAAGCTTCCAAGAGTCAGCGGACTCAATTGCTGCTGGATTCCGGATTCCGGGGTCATGATTGCACCATTTTTTTAGGCTTCATCTGGGTTGTGGTATATTGTAGGAGCCGATCCCATTCCCGTTAACCATCGATTCTGTTTGTTTACTGATGGTGTGACTTGCGTGTGTTCATCGCCGATTGATTCTGGAATACTGACTTGCTTCTTCTTCGTCTTTGCCATGGCAGGCGCACGTTATCTTCCTGCTAACAGACGCCGGTGAGGTTAGAGAGAGAAAACCTTCAAGATCCCTTCAGACGAACTCTTACAACTTCACTTCTTTAGGTCCAGTGTCTCATTTCAAACGCTAAGTTTTCTGTTTGTGTTTTTGCCTCTTATTTTCGAGAACGCTAATGACTATTCATCCCGTTTTGGTTAGAGTAGAATTCACAATGCAATGTTTCTTTGTATGCATGTCAGTCGACAATTTGGTGAATGTTGAGCTTGAGTCAGAATTTCGTTTATTTATGAAATATGTAAGGCTGTGCATGTGTGTGAATTGTTTGTTTGCTTGGAGACTTTGATCTCCGTGGTTTTGAACTTGCTTGCTCGGTTATATGCTCGTGTTTACTTAAGTTGGTTATTGCTGGATATGATGTTGTCACATTATAGACATTTGGTTTGTTATTCTTCAATTGAACTACGTAATTAGATTAAAGGAATTCGGGGTTTAAGTTAGGTAGCGAATTTTAAACTAAAAGGTTCGTCCTTTTGTTTGGACCCGGACTTGAACTTAAGGCTCGGATTTTAAGTATAATTAATTAGGATCGTTCTTTCGTTATTAGAGACAAAACAAAAATAGAAAATATAGTTATCTTTTAGGTTCATCCTTTTAAAATAAAATGAGACGAGCCTCGCCCAACAAAAATACAAATCGCGGGAACCTCAATAAAGGTTTAAAAAGATTTTAGAAATTGAGAAGGGCCGTTTAGCGAATTTCACGGTTCTCCCAAAAATTACAGTGCCTTAGACCCTATTAGGCGCGGCTTTAATAAATTACATTCCTATATATAGGTGAACATTTTATGCGGCCCAAATCCAAATCTTAAAACGTTGAATAAAGTGTACCTTGAATTGCGGGTTCATTTGATGCGGCGCAATCCGAAAATATATTTTAAACGACATTCACTTTCTCAAATAAATATTTTATTAAATAAAAGCGGTTAAGCATAAAATTGGCACATAGACTCTTCATATAAGAAAACCAGATAAAAGTTAAATGCAACAGTTGAGCGATCGTGCTAGAACCACAGAACCCGGGAATGCCTAACACCTTCTCCCGGGTTAATAAAATTCCTTATCCGGATTTTTGGTTCGCAGATTGTGAACAGAGTCACCTTTTTTCTCGGTTCGGGATTCAACTGGTGACTTGTGACACCATTAATCTCCCAAGTTGCGACTCTGTATATATAATAATAAAATCCTGTTCCGATTGTCCTTTAATTGGAAAAACTCCTTTACGCCCCTTTGTGGGGGTCTATAGTGAAAAAAAGAAGGTGTGACAAAGGTGAGATTCAAATAAAATCAGCATGGGATCTGGGATCATTTATGTACCCAAACGTGACAGCCTCCATTTGAACATGACATGGTCCTAAATTTGCTTAAGGCCCAATATTAGACACCCCATCTCTTGTAAGGCTGAACAATTTTCCTTCTTTTGGGATGGTTTTGGAGCCTGATCTGCTGATTATTCTAGGCTGTTTATTGAAGCCTTTTGTTTTAATATTGTAATAAAAGTTTATGCCTTCCAAGTTATGTAGCAAATTTAAATTAAGAATTTTTTCCTCTGATTTAAGTGCGTATTTGAGATTGAGGCCCGAATTTTATAATGCTAATAATTTAGGCCCTTTAGAGACAATACTTGATAGAAATAATAGTTTCTTTAGGTTGGCCTTTAAAATAAAACGAGGTGTGCTACGCCAAATAAAATACATAAATTGCATGGCCCTCTTTAAATACTTATATTAAAATACTTAGAATTCGGGACATGCCATTTAGCGATTTTCATGGCAATAACACGTTAGTCGCTTTAGGTGCGTTCTTTAATAATCTTACCTTCCTAAATTTGGGTGCATTTCATGTGACCCAAATACAAATCCCAAAACATTGAATAAAATGTATCGAGGATACGGGTGCATTTCATGTGACGTGATCCAAAAATATGTTTTAGAAAACTTTCAATTTCTTAAGAATTTAATCAAACGTGGTAAATAATTTCAAATTTCACTATAGGATTACAAGTATTAAAAAATAAATTTTTAGCCAATTATAATAGTTTATGCAACCGTGCTAGAACCACGGGATCCGGGGGGTGCCTAATACCTTCCCTCGGGTCAACAGAATTCCTTACTTAGAAATTCTGGTTCGCAGACTTCATTTGGAAAGTCATAAATTTCCCCGATTAAGAATTTTAGATAAACCGGTGACTTGGGACACCAAAAGCTAAACTTATCCCAAGTGGAGACTCTATTTGAATAAATAATCCTGGTTCGAATAATGTCACTTAAATTGAAAAAACACCCTAATACATTACCCTTCAGGGTGGTGTGTAAAAAGGAGGTATGACAATAGGGCGCCCATGATGCGAGCCGTTCCCTCGAGCTTCTATCAAGTAATTAAATTTCTCACCCAATGGGGAATATTCAGCATTCGAGGCGAGCCACGCACCGCCTAAGAATGATACTGGACTGCCCAAGACTACACGCATACCAAACAATTGGAAGGAGCGAGCGCGGAAGCATAGCAATCAGCCACGCCAGGGATTAAAATTAACCTGCCATCAGAGGTCATTAGGGACCCAGCCGTTGTAGAAGCTTGCAAAGCGATGGTCAAAAACCTCGACCCGGTCCATCTTGATAATATTGACGACACAAAGAAGGCCTATATCGGGCACAACCTCTCTGACCCAGGTAAGTACCACGAATTCTTAACTAACCATGCAGATCTATTTGCCTTCTCTCACTTGTAGACGCCCCCCTTTTTCTCTCAAGGGAAAGAAATCGGGTTTGCGATATTATGGATAGAATGACTCTTTTATACCTTTTTTGGGGAATTTGGGCTATGGAGTTTGAAGAGTCTCCATCTAATGATTATAGTGCATTACGACACTTTTTGAGAAAAAAGAAGGATTCAGAGGAAAACCAGAGTTTGGGTAAGGGCTTGAGATTATCTCGAGGGGAAAGTGTTAGGCAGCCCCCAAGATCCACTAGTGTGGTTCCCGGCCTTGCTTAGATGTGACTTTAAGAAGAATAGAAGTAGACAAGCAAAGTTTGCACATAAGAAATACAAGCAAGTTGACAATTTTGAAAGAAGGGTGACACAAGTAAAAGAGAATTTTAGTTTAAAGAAAATATTTAAATGAAGGAAAAGTAAAAAGAGGGTCCTAGGTTTAACTAAAATATGTATCATTCGATGCAATATCCCGCACATGTTCCCAAAGAGGGGTCGCCTTATGATATTAGCGCATCGTAATCATCTCCATATTCTACCCTTCCATCCCGTTAAAGTATTTAAGCGTGTTTAGTCTCGTTTACGTATTGCATTCTAATACCTGTTCCAACCTATTAGTCCCGGGGTATTTGGACTTCTAATCCTAGAAGGGGAGAAAAGGGGATGAGGGCATATATGGAGTTTAAAGGTAAAAATGCTAAGGCGTCAATCAAAACAAATAACACATAAGGGAAATAAACAAACATAAAAAGGCTGCACATAAAACCCCTTAAACCATACAACAGTTAGTTTAGCATGACTTGCAATTACTGATTTGGTCTTAAGATTAAAACTGACAGTGGACAGATTAGTTCAACACATAGAGTTGGATAATAAGTCTACTTTGAGCCCCTCGGGTCCGGTTTGTTAGAAATCAAAGTATTTTAGGCGGATGATTTAGAAAATACCGATTTTAGAAAAGGTAGATAGACGTATAAGAACATTAAAGGAAAGATTACAATAACTTTATCAGCCAGTTTTGAAAGCATCAAATGGTTTGAGTGGAAAAATGCAGACGAGTTATGCAAAAGTTTCGAAGATAAGAGTATGTTGAGAAAAGAGTTGGTTGCAGGACTGTTTCAAAGGCAGTTTCAGAGACTAATTAAAATGCTTAGGCAAAACTATTTTAAAAATACTGTTCCTGGAAAAGAATACAGATTTGTAGAGTTTGAAAGAACACATGGTTTACTAAAAGGTTTGTTGAAAACATTACTAAAAAAATGTTAAGAAACTGCTGTTACTTAAAACGGCTCAGGCAAGTTGAAATTAATCTTATAAGCATGATATCTATGTTTTGATTTTTAAAGGGGGTTGTTAAAGCATTGATAAAAGATGAACGTAATTGTCCTATAGTTTGTCTAACGCATATGCAGTTCCTACAGACGTGATCTTTATTATGCTTGCAATACAAAATCTTATAAGCATAATTTCTAAACGACATGCAATATTAACGTCCTATAGGCATGGTTTCTAAGTGATTTGAATGTTGAAATCCTATAGGCATGATTTCTAGATGATTTGCAATATTGAAATCCTATAGGCATGATTTCTCCCATTGACTGATGCAAACAACATAAACCCCTCCTGCACCCTTTTACTAATATTCCCCAAGTCTTTTTACAATGTTATTACAAAAGTGAAAAGGAAAGAAGAAAAAAAATAAATACATCAAAGCTAAAACGGACATGAGGAAGCCCAAAGCAACCAAAATGTCCAACACATGTATTTTACCAAATCCGGGTTTCAGATTCCAAGTCCTTCTATTAGAGTATTGCAAAGTTCCAAGGGCTGTCAGCAAGCCCAGGCAATGCTTACACCCTAAAGATTTAATAGAGTAGTGCAATGTGTGGAATTACCAACCCTTAGGCATCAAAGTTCAGAGAGAACTCTAGGGTCCCTAAGCATGGCTTACGATAGGGGGGTAGGAATTAAAGAACTAAGAATAAGTGTAAAGTGAGGGGATTAGAGGGAGACCAAAGCAAAGGATGGTCATACCCAGTCATGAGTGGGACCGGCACACCCCTGATCCTATACTTGATTTAAACAAATAAAAGAGAAGACTTTCAGAAGTCAGATAGGGGTCTGAGTGGTGATTAGGACACTACCAGACCCTAGTCAAGGCTCAACACATAAAAGGGGTTAAGGGAATGGGATTGATTTGAGTGGAGGTTACAAAAGAACCTGATCCTAAGTCAAGGATAGCAATAGGCTGCTACCTTAACTTTGGACATATTCACATACAAAGGGGGATTAAAGGAAAGGGATCACATGAAAGCACTTATGAAAGCATAACAGAATTAAAGCCGTGGGGACATGGGGGAGGGATATAACATGTTGAAGTTTAATTGCATAAGATAAGAAAGTCTGGCACAAACATGCATGTGAAACATATGAAAGAGATAGTTAAAACACATAGTTTTGGAGATGGTATTTGAATTGCGGAGACCTACCAGTTGCAATTGTCAAACAGCAGAACAAGCAAACAGAATCCTATAGTTTAGTCTTGGATTTCAGCCGGCTAAACACTAACAGCAGCACAAGTAGCAAAAAAGAGAAGAGAGAGTTTAGTGTGTGTGTGTTGAACTGAAATTGTTCGTGTTTGATGTAAAAGGGGTGGGGTTTTTTATAGTTTGAAAGTAAGCAGTAAGTAAGATAAGAAAATAACTTAGTATCAAGTCATAATCAATTAGGTAAATGAGTCCCTTTAATTAAGGAATCAGACTTAAGGTAATAAAACAGAGTTCTATTTATGGAAAGAAAATCAAGAATAAGTTGTAAAATAAAGGGTAAATACATATAAAGTTTTGAAAGATACACGGTATTAAGCAAGTAAGGAAAGAACATAATCACCAATCATATAGTAAATCAAGGAAACATGGATTTGAACTCAGTATTGAATTTATCCGAAAATAAGTTCCATTCAGAGAATCAAATAAGTTCATAAAAATATACCCCCAAAATTAGGGTTATCTGAAAGTGAAAATATGACTATTAAAGAGATGCACAAATTCTAACATGCGAGGCTAATATTAGTAGAATAGTCATGTAATCAGAGAGCAGAAGAACATAGGCATGAAATGGAATTAGAAGCTCATGCAGAGCTTAGAAGGAAATCAGAAGCATGAAAGGAGTTTAGACAGTTAGGGTTTCACAATCAAACATGCAGCAGACAGTCGCACGCAAACTCGAAAACCCCAAAGTCTAGGATTTTCGCCACACCTCGAATGCAAAGAAAAAAAAAGCACCGGGAATCAGACTAGCATAAACTGATAAAACACTCGTAAGAAAGCAGAAAATACAGTAAGAAATCACAAGAAACCCTAGGTAAAGAAAATACGTGGAATCATGGGTAAAACACTCAAGAGTCTACAACAAAGTAAGATAACATAAGAAACCACAGTAGAGCAAACTAAAAAAAGAAAGATCGGAGAAACCCTATTTTTAGGAAGATAAACAGTTTTGAAACAAAAATCGGAAAAACGTGGAAAACACTTAGCAATCTTAGAGAATAACATAGATCTGAAGTAAATATTATAGAGAAACAGAGAAGAAAAACCTCAGAAATTAGGTTTTCAGATAAAACCCTAGAAAAATGAGAAAGGCCTGGAACAGACTCGTCTTGAGTCGAAGACGGACTCACAAAGCTAAGACTCACTGGAGAGAGACCGGAAATAGCCAGTCAGAGGACCTATGAGTCAGTGGTCTTCAAGATCGGACTTTGATCTTTGAACAAAGGGTTCATAGAAGGGAGTGGGGGATGAGTATAGGTTGCACGAAGCCTGGGAGGCCATGGTTTCCGGTGAAATAAGGTCAGAAAATGGTCGGAGAAGGGCTAGGGTTTCGGGGGTGGTTGAGAGCATTTGGCGACGGACAGGTTTCAAAGGCGGCTTCTAGTCTAAAATGACTAGGGTTAGAGGGCGTCGATGGTTTAATTAAGGAAAGGGAAACGTGGGCCGTTAATTAAAACAATCAATGACCCTGATTTAAAGATGGGGATCCGAGCGGGTAGATTAATAGGGCATGGGTCAGTTAATGAATGAAATTGGGTTGGAATTGGGTTTGATTGGGGTTGAAATTGAGGGTGCAATTTGGGCTACAATTGAAATAAAAAGGGGTTACAATTTAAATAGCCAATTTTCCCCGTTATGATTTTATAAAAATAGTAAATGGTGCTTAAAATCAAATTAAAAATACTAAGTTATTAAGAAATGCATATGTACTAATTTTAAACTTTTAGGAATGATTTTGTGATTACAAATGCTAGTAAATTGATAAATAGGCTAAAATTGCAATTTTATGCAGTTTTAATTTAAAAATACCAAATGGACTTGTAAAATTACGTAAAGATTATGTAAATTATATTTTTGTGTAAGTGTGAGATTAAAATAAATTATTCACCAAAATGACATGCTTCGAGAATAATTATTGGATTTTATAGTGCAAAATACGCAATAAATTGGTTTTAAAAATCCTTAAAAAATGTTAAAAACAAAAAATACCAAAACCTTTGTTAGATGCTTATATAAGCATATGCATGATATTTTAAAAGTAATTTGAGTATAAAAAATACTTAAGAAAAAATTGGGTATGAACAGCTGCCCCCTCTTTACCCGAAGAGGATAAAAGAGTTGTCCGGTAAAGATAAGATGACCAATTTGACCGAAGACGCTGATTGTAAAAGGATATTGACCGCGCTCTGGCTTCTGAGCTGCCTACATATCCCTGGTGTTACAGGAATCAGGCCATCTGTAGTTCAGGAACCATTGACAGAATATGCCGATGGGAATTCGAAAAAACGGACACGATGGTTAGATCTGAGAGGGTGCTTGGAATCGGACAAACTGCGTAGAACTGGAGCGGGATAGCTCTTTATGAGACGGCCGTGAGGCAGCCGGAGTACCTGCAAATGGGTGATGTGCGTATATATTACGTAATTAGACGTGATGCAAGATCCCGTTAGACCATGAATGTTGTCTTCGGACGATTAGAAGGACGTCCTCAGACTATGATGTCCTGGGCCATGAAGAGTATATAAGTAATGGTTCGTGGGCTATGAATGATGTTCTTGGGCTATGCAAATAGTGCCTTCGAACTATGATGCCTTTGAACGAGTTGAAAATCTTTCAGCCGAATGAGAATTTAAAATGCAGGTGGCGATGTTTCAGCTAGTCGAAAACTAAAGCGGCGATATTTCAACCATGAAGGATGGAGATAATGCTTAGTCTCGGAAGGCAGATATGCATTCTTATGCGAACAGATGGAGATAGAGCTTAGTCTCGAAAGGCAGATAGCTAGCCTTATGCAGGATGGAGGTAGAGCTTAACCTCGGAAGACATAGAATAGCCTTATGCAATGCAGATGGAGATAGAGCCTAGTCTTGAAAGGCATATAAATAGCCTTATGTAGGGTGGAAGTACAGCTTAACCTCCAAAGGCAGAGAATAGCCTTATGCAATGCAGATGGAGACATAGTTTAGTCTCGAAAGGCAGATAAATAGCCTTACGCAGGATGGAGGTAGAGCTTAACCTCGGAAGGTAGAGAGTAGCCTAATACAATGCGGATGGAGACTGAGCTTAGTCTCGAAAGGTAGATAAATAGCCTTATGCAGGATGGAGGTAGAGTCTAACCTCGGAAGGCAGAGAGTAGCCTTATGCAAAAATGCAGATGGAGACACTGCTTAGTCTCGAAAGGCAGATAAATGGCCTTTCGCAGGATGGAGCTAGAGCTTAACCTCGGAAGGCAGAGAGTAGCCTTATGCAAAAATGCAGATGGAGACAGAGCTTAGTCTCGAAAGACAGATAAATAGCCATATGCAGGATGGAGGTAGAGCTTAACCACGGAAGGCAGAGAGTAGCCCTATGCAAAAATGCAGATGGAGACAGAGCTTAGTCTCAGAAGGTAGATAGTAGCCTTATGCAATGCAGGAATGTGAAAGAGCGAATAATAGTAGGTTTTCTTAGCTGATAGACGGTTTTGCGATATTAGGACTGCTGGGGAGTGCGGATAGTGACCCTACGAGGGTTTCAATCCTGAAAAGCAAATGTGCTTTGATCCATAACCTGAATTCCTGCATCCAAAGAAAAACCGTGAGTTCTGTAGGGGGAGGTTAGATTGTATCCTCCAGCTTTTGGCATCGTGTATCATGTGTTGGAAACACGTTCTCAAGGCTTTATACTAAAACGTGTGTTCTTATGTGTAGGTTTTGATGAATGACAAATGAAGCGCAAATTGATATATGACGAAGTTCAAGTACAAGCGCATAATTGATGCATAACGAGATTCAAGCACAAGACAAAGTTTTATAGTTTAAATGAGTCGTTCTTAATTGTATTCTTGATCCGACAACTTGACTCATGACATGGCTTCTCTCGTAAAATTATTTTTACAAAATCATGCATATTTAATTTAATGCTAAACGATTTTAAATCATGCATATTTACTTCAGTCAAAATGATTTTTAAACATGCCTATAAAATCTGGACTAAGATAATCGATTATGTACTTATGATAATCGATTATGTTAAGCCAAGACTGCATGACAATCGATTGTGAACTAATGACAATCGATTGTGTTAAGGCAGTGCATCAGGTTTTTCAAAACCTGCATGACAATCGATTGTGAACCTTATGACAATCGATTTTGATGAGGCAGTGTCCATCAAAGTTTTTCAAAACTCAGAATAATCGATTGTGAAGCTAATGACAATCGATTGTGAAGAGACAGTGTCCTTCAGATTTTTCAAAGTCACAAAATAATCGATTGTGAACTTATGACAATCGATTGTGTTGAGGCAGTGACTTCCAGACTTTTTCAAAATTACTAAATAATTGATTGTGAGTATATAACAATCGATTGTCACGAGACAGTGTCTAAAATGATTTTCAAAGTCTGATAAATAATCGATTGTTAACATTGCACAATCGATTGTGAAGCTGACCGTTGTCGTAAAATCTTCAAATACCGTCAGGTAATCGATTGTTGATTTTGTACAATCGATTGTTGATATTGAAATCTGAAAAAGATTTTTTGAACATTGCTGAATAATCGATTATTGATTTGGTATAATCGATTGTTTTACGTAAAATCTGGAAATGATTTTTTGAACGTTGCCAATAATCGATTGTTGATCTTGGACAATCGATTGTTAAGCGTAAAATCTGGGATTGATTTTTGGAACGATTGGCAAACAATCGATTGTGGCTTCCTGACAATCGATTGTCACAGAGTAAAATCAGCAACTCTGAATTGGCAATTAGGCAACGGTAATGCCAAGTTTTTCAACTATAAATACAACTTCATTTCAGTGTTTTAAACACAACAACACACAACAACTGATCATTCTATTGCTATAAGCTTGCATATTATTGTTTATCATTTTATATTCATTTCATAAAGCTTTTGAGAGCCAAAGTCTTGTCCATAGTTGTTGTAATCTTGAGCCTACTTCTTTTACTCATATCTACTCATTAAGGAGTGTTTTGTTTGAGTGCTTAGTGTTTTGTACACTTGTAAGAGAATTGTGATTCTCTTGTTGTAAGGAACTTGTGTTTCCTTGGTTGAAGTCTTGGAGTGTTGTATCTCCGAGCAAAGGTGTTAAGGCTTGTGTCCTTAAGTTGTAAAGGTTTGTTGAGCACCCGTAAGCTTGACAAGTCAGTGGAAAATCTCGAGAGAGTCTCTCGGGGACTGGACTAGCCACGTGTTGTGGTGAACCAGAATACATCGGTGCGTTCTTTCCTTTTGTTTATTTAACGCACTTAATTATTTCCTGCAAATTTTAATTTCCGCAAGTTTACGCTAAATTTTATTATAACGCTATCCACCCCCCCTCTAGCGTTAAGCGTATTATCTAACAATTGGTATCAGAGCCCAATTCTCTGAAGACTTAACAGTTTGAGAACACCATCCATGGCTTCTACTCGTGACTCTTTTGCAGGAATAGGTGAAGGTGATTTTAACATGTTGCCCCCAATAGTTGATGGAAATAATTACTTATATTGGAAAGATCGGATGAGAATTTTCATCACAGCCAACAACTTTTATCTATGGCAAATCATCAAGCATGGTGATCAAATGACAACAAAAGTTGGGAAAGCCAAGGTAAGTGAATACAACACTAATGCAATAAATATGTTGTATAGCGCCTTGAATCAGGAAGACTGTCAGAAAATTTCCCACTACAAAACCGCCAAAGAGATGTGGGATAAGTTGGAGGAAATGTATGAAATTATGCCTCAAAAAGCGGACAGCTCATATGATGAATCAACTGGCCAATGTCTCATGGCAAACGAAGAAGAAGAGGTAAGTACGTCCAACTCTCACTCGCTTGAAGAAATGCAAAATGCTTATAATAAATTACATAGTGAGTTTGTTGATGCTTCCAAGACTATTAAAGATTTGCAGAAAACTCTGTCGTTGCAAGAAAAAGATTTTCAAAAACAACTCTCTCTAAAAGAAAAAGATGTTGAAAAACTTGTTTTAGAAAATGAGAAGTTGAAAGAGGAAAACAAGTTTTTCGGAAAAAGAAGCGCCAATAAGCCCGAAAGCTCTATTAGAAAGTGTACGTCTTGCTTGCATCTCAAAAATGAAGTAGAAAGGCTTAAAGGCACATTAGATAAGTTTAATTCTTCGCACAAAAATTTGAATGATGTTCTTGATAATTTGAAGTCAACCAAGCATGGCATAGGCTTTAAGAATGAGCCTAAAGAAAAGGTTGAAGCCAAACCCCAACCACCTAAGGCTCAACCTAGGATTAATAAAACAAATACTTATCCTAGAAATAGCAATCCTAGAACAAATATGCATGCTAGACCAAATGTTGAACATTTTAGAAGACCTAGCAATGACTTACCACCTAGAAATAACTACCCTAGAAATGATGCATATTATAGGCCAAATACTAGAAGGATTTTTAAACCCTTCAGAGCACCTAGAAATAATTTCCAACGTAGAAATAATTATTCTAGAAATGCTGCTCATAGTAGGAGAAATGATGTTCATAAAGCACGCAATAGTCATAATGCTGAAAATAGAGTAAACCATTTTCGTCCGTCAAGTTACTATGAACCTAGAAGGATGCATAACCCCAACGTGACTTGTCATTATTGTAGACGCATTGGTCATATTGCCCCTGCATGTTTTACACGACATAGACATATCACTCAATCGCATCATTATGATATGCCTAACCCTCAAGGACCCAAAATGGCATGGGTACCAAAAGATCATTAATCTGTTTTGCAGGTGTGCTTGAAAGGCTACAGTATTGTAGTAGATGCACCGAGCACGACACCTCATTGCATCAAGAGGAAATTTCGGTTAGTTATCCTTTTTGACAAAAACCGAATTGTTGATATGTGCTAGGAACCAATATTAACTTATTTGTTGTTAATTTGGTTCCCTTATTGTTGAATCTTTGATAAGCTTAGTCGTAATAGTTGATGTGCGTTAACAATTGAGATATCCTTGTCAACAATCAATATCAATTAGCTTTGTTGATTCATATGTTGAAAACGTGTTGTTAAATGACAATTGGTGTCAATTAGTTTACTTGTTAGTTATCTGCTTTTAAAAGATCAAAACTGTTGATATGTATTAACAGTTAGCTTGATAAAATCATTTCATTCATGATTTGATAATTGCTATCTGTGGTCTAAATAACTGTTAGTATACCGTGTGGTGTGTATTATCTATTAGCATATTCTTCAAAAAGTTTTCACTCACGTTTTTGATGAATGCTATCATCAGCTTTGAAAAATAATTGAGATGTCTCATGTTTCTAACAATTGACAAAAATCCTTCTGTTAAAAATCGTCTCTTGATGAACACATCCTTTGGTCTGGATAATGGTTGGTTTGTTCTTCAAAATTCGATGTATGGTTGATCTGTTAACAGTCAACACTCGTTTGTAATATGCTTTACTAAAAATAACAATTTGTATCACTGTTAATAAAATAACTTTTGGTACACTTGTTATGTCATCCAACAAATGGGTTTATCATTGTTTTATAACAATTTGTATATCTATGTCTTGTTGGTATGTCTTGATAAATTTCTGATTAAGGGGAAATAGATTGCATTAAGTTTACTATCTTTTTGATGACAGAATTTCAAAACAACTCTCTATATTGGCAATGTTATTTTCTTTAAACTCTCATGCCACTAATATCTTGCATTCCAAATCTTGTGGAAAATGATATCTTAGAAAATATTTGTATTACTTTGGAGCAACTAATAAGTGTCATGCAAGGAATCTGTAAATCGCATTTGAGATATCATTGATAGACAAGTTTAATTTCTTCTTGGAGCTGCAAATTAAGCAAATGAAAGAGGGAACTTTCATTTGTCCATCTAAATGTCGCAAGGAGTTGCCAAATCAATTCGAAAAGAGCAACACCAAACCAATGGTCACTTCAATGAATTTAGATGACCATCTTGACAGAAATGTGAAAGGTAAGACGAGCAATACCAAGAACTACACAGGTATGATCGTTCCTCACTTTACCTTATTGCTAGTAGACTTGATAAAATATTTAGCGTTTAATGTTGTGCTAAATATAAATCATGTCCAAATGAAGTATTGAATGCGGGTAAACATTGATCTAAATGCATACATTTTAGGTTGCATTTATATTTTAATTACTGACTTGAGCGTCGGAGATGTTTAATTCTATTTTGCAGGTATCGCCCAAAAGGTAGGGGGAACTATAAAGAAATGGCATAAAACAATCGATTGTTACGGCAAATAATCGATTATTTTACTGTGCAGAAAATCGATTAGCAAGTATCACTAATCGATCATTTATAGTTTATGCTTATTATGAAGTTTTGTTTACCAATCGATTCTTTAGTTGTTTAATCGATTACCGTCTCAGCCATTCAGTACTGCTTTTCTACAACAATCGATTGTTCTATATATATAATCGATTATTTTCCGAGTCAGAAAATCACTGTGCTCACTGGAACAAAACAATCGATTACCATATTTTGACAATCGATTATTTCATGTCAGAAATTCAAAATTGTTACCGTTTGGTTCTGCAATCGATTTGTGTCAGTTCCGAGATTCAGTCAAATCTTAATGACAATCGATTATCTCATGCCAACAATCGATTGTCTAACGGTCAGTAAGATTTATTTTTACCGTTTCTGACTGTTTCAGCTTTCAATTTTTTTGCAGATTTCTTCCATTAATGAAATGCCTTTCTCCCCTCTATAAATAGGCTCCATATATGTTCATTTTTACTCACTCAAGCATCAATTTTAGCTCTCAAACTATCAAAACTCTTTCAAAACTCTTGCAAATTCCAGCAATACTTAGTTAAAATGTCGGGCCGTCACTCTAAACGTTCCTGTTCTGCTAGGCATGGTGCGTCCTCCTCTGCTGCTCCAAACTATCCTTACCAAGATGGTTCCGTTCTTTATTTTAATTCTGACATCGAGCTTACTCGATTTTTAACAAAATTTGAAAAGCGCGACATTCTTCCTCCCCGTTTTTCAACCAACAAGTATCTTGAATCTTATGGCCCTGCTGCAAATATACTCAAAAATTGTCAACTTCTTGACTTCTTACTTCTTACCCATCCTTACATCAATACTACTTTAATTCAAGCATTTTACTCCAACCTTCATGAGGATGATGACGGTGATCTTGTGACAAATATAAACGGTGTTCAAATTCTTATCTCCGAAGAAAACCTCCATACCATTGCCCATCTTCCTTGTAATGTGAAGACATTTTTCGGTACACCGGAGAGGCCAGAGCCCTTTTTGATGAAACAGCCCTCCTACATCAAATCGGTATTACTTCTTATGATCCAAATCTTTCTTCCCGTCGTCCTACAATTACGGGAATGGATCCCAAATATCGGTTGATTTTCTATTTCATCACCCGAGTCCTCAAGCCTCGTAAGAATAACCATACTACCATTTCCCAAGAGGACACCAAGCTCATGCATGCCATAATAACCGGAGATAACATCAATTGGTGTCGGCTCGTCAAGATTCACATGCGTGACGCTATCGGAGATGATAGGCCTCTTCCTTATGCTCTCCTCATCATGAACTTTCTTGAAGCCTCCGGATTCATCACTTCCAACGGTCCTCTCAAAAAGAGTACCAAGAAGTGGGAAATTTCAGAATCCTCCTTTCATCATGACGGTGATCATACTGCGCCTGCTCCTCCTCCAACCCGTCGAACTCGTCCAGCTCAAGAGCCTACCCTCCAATCAATTTCCGACCAAATTGCTTCATTGACCTCTTCTCTTGGTCAATTAACTCATGAGATCCATGGATATTTTGACCATGTTAATTATCCTTATGCGGGTCTTGTTCCATATGAAGCAGTGCCGGATGATAAGGCGGGAGATGATGGAAATGAATAATTTCTTTGTTTGTTGTTTTTAAGTTTGTTTTTATATGTTGCATTGTCTTCCCTGTTACTGTAATTTTTTTTTCAATAAATAAACAAGTTTTATTTACATTTTTTTTGGCATCTTCTTATATTATTTTTGCTAATGGCAAAAGGGGGAAGTTAACGGGTATGCACTCTCAATATTTATAAGCTTAAATTGAGGGGGAATTCATACATTGAGGGGGAACTAATCGCATACTTATTGCATATCTTTACTTGTCTTGAATCGTCATTATAAATTGTTTAAGTTGCATATCCCGCTTAAAGTTTGCCATTATCAAAAAGGGGGAAATTGTTGGAAACACTTTCTCAAGGCTTTATACTAAAACGTGTGTTCTTATCTGTAGGTTTTGATGAATGACAAACGAAGCGCAAATTGATATATGACGAAGTTCAAGTACAAGCGCATAATTGATGCATAACGAGATTCAAGCACAAGACAAACTTTTATAGTTTAAATGAGTCCTTCTTAATTGTATTCTTGATCCGACAACTTGACTCATGACATGGCTTCTCTCGTAAAATTATTTTTACAAAATGATGCATATTTAATTTAATGCTAAACGATTTTAAATCATGCATATTTACTTCAGTCAAAATGATTTTTAAACATGCCTCTAAAATCTGGACTAAGATAATCGATTATGTACTTATGATAATCGATTATGTTAAGCCAAGACTACATGACAATCGATTGTGAACTAATGACAATCGATTGTGTTAAGGCAGTGCATCAGGTTTTTCAAAACCTGCATGACAATCGATTGTGAACCTTATGACAATCGATTTTGATGAGGCAGTGTCCATCAAAGTTTTTCAAAACTCAGAATAATCGATTGTGAAGCTAATGACAATCGATTGTGAAGAGACAGTGTCCTTCAGATTTTTCAAAGTCACAAAATAATCGATTGTGAACTTATGACAATCGATTGTGTTGAGGCAGTGACTTCCAGACTTTTTCAAAATTATTAAATAATCGATTGTGAGTATATAACAATCGATTGTCACGAGGCAGTGTCTAAAATGATTTTCAAAGTCTGATAAATAATCGATTGTTAACATTGCACAATCGATTGTGAAGCTGACCGTTGTCGTAAAATTTTCAAATACCGTCAAGTAATCGATTGTTGATTTTGTACAATCGATTGTTGATATTGAAATCTGAAAAATATTTTTTGAACGTTGCTGAATAATCGATTATTGATTTGGTATAATCGATTATTTTACGTAAAATCTGGAAATGATTTTTTGAACGTTGCCAATAATTGATTGTTGATCTTGGACAATTGATTGTTAAGCGTAAAATCTGGGATTGATTTTTGGAACGATTGGCAAACAATCGATTGTGGCTTCCTGACAATCGATTGTCATAGAGTAAAATCAGCAACTCTTAATTGGCAATTAGGCAACGGTAATGCCAAGTTTTTCAACTATAAATACAGCTTCATTTCAGTGTTTTAAACACAACAACACACAACAACTGATCATTCTATTGCTATAAGCTTGCATATTATTGTTTATCATTTTATATTCATTTCATAAATCTTTTGAGAGCCAAAGTCTTGTCCATAGTTGTTGTAATCTTGAGCCTACTTCTTTTACTCATATCTACTCATTAAGAAGTGTTTTGTTTGAGTGCTTAGTGTTTTGTACACTTGTAAGAGAATTGTGATTCTCTTGTTGTAAGGAACTTGTGTTTCCTTGGTTGAAGTCTTGGAGTGTTGTATCTCCGAGCAAAGGTGTTAAGGCTTGTGTCCTTAAGTTGTAAAGGTTTGTTGAGCACCCGTAAGCTTGACAAGTTAGTGGAAAATCTCGAGAGAGTCTCTCGGGGACTGGACTAGCCACGTGTTGTGGTGAACCAGAATACATCGGTGCGTTCTTTCCTTTTGTTTATTTAACGCACTTAATTATTTCCTGAAAATTTTAATTTCCGCAAGTTTACGCTAAATTTTATTATAACGCTATTCACCCCCCCTCTAGCGTTAAGCGTATTATCTAACATCATGGGGGTAGCGTTGCGAAGCGATGGTGGTGCAAATGATATTTATGCATGACTTAGTAAATATAATGCAAGTACGTATATATGAAAAAATGATTTTATTTTTGATGAACCGACGACTAAAACGTGGTTCAAGACGTGGCAACCTCGCTTTTTCTGGAATTTTGAGGGTCCTCCTCAAAATTCTGCCTAAGTTTACTGTGCTGATGCTACTGGCAGATGTGCTCAATAATCGAATGCGCATCGATTCCAGAATTTTGAGGGTCCTTTTCAATATTCTGCCCCAGTTTACTGGGTCGTCGCTGATGAAGAGACTTTCAAATGACTTCGGAATTTTAATGGTCCTCCTCAAAATTCTGCCAAAGCTTCAATATCGGGGAAAAATGGAATTTTTATTAAAATGTGACCGAACCCATAGAGCTGCCTATGTGTCCCCTCTTAAACGGGAATTAGGTCAGGCGTAGTTCAAATTACATCAAAAAAGAAAAGTGTATGATCAAATGTAGTATCTTTTCATTGCGTCTGAGTTGATAGGCTTCAGCCAGACTTCTCCGTCCATTTCTGCAAGAATAAGGGCTCCCCCAGTTAGAACCCGTTGGACCATGTACGGACCCTGCCATTGGGAGAGAATTTTCCTTTGGCTTCTTCTTGATACAGAAATATTTTCTTTAATACTAGCTGTCCTGGCGTGAATTTCCTTGGCTTGACTCTCTTGTTGAAGGATCTGGACATCATGTTCTGATATAATTGACAGTAGCAGACAACATTCATTCTCCTTCCGTCTATGAGGGCTAACTACTCGTAGAGACTCTTAACCCATTCTGCATCCTCTAATTCTGCTTCTTGTATGACCCTTAAGGAGGGGATTTCTACCTCGGCGGGAATGACCGCCTCTGTACCATAAACCAGCATGTAGGGAGTGGTTTTGGTTGATGTGCGGACCCTGGTAAGATAACCCAGTAATGTGAATGACAACTTCTCATGCCACTGTTTGTGCTTTTCAACCATCTCCCTTAGTATCTTCTTGATGTTCTTATTGGCTTCTTCTACAGCTCCATTCATTTGAGGTCTGTAAGATGTAGAGTTCTTGTGTTTAATCAGGTCACTGTTGAGATTAGAGCCGTTGTCGGTGATGATTGATTCAGGAACCCCGAACCGACAAACCATACTATCTCGGACAAAATCTCCTGCTACTTTCTTGGTGACTGCCTTGTATGATGCTGCTTCAACCCATTTGCTAAAGCAAATAATTGCCACTAGAATGAACCTGTGCCCATTTGACGCGGCTGGTTTAATTGGTCCAATGACATCCATTCCCCAAGAGGCGAACGACCATGGTGAGGTTGTTGTAGTTAGATCGTTTGGAGGCAACTTTATCATATCTGCATGTATTTGACAATGGTGGCATTTTTGGACGTACTGAATGCAGTCCATTTCCATAGTCATCCAAAAATACCCTGCTCAGAGTATCTTCTTTGCCAAAACAAACCCATTCATATGCGGTCCACAAGTCCCCGCGTGCACTTTCTCTAATAGCCTGGTTGCTTCTTTTGCCTCGACACATTTTAATAATCCCAAATCAGGAGTCCTCCTATACGGATTTCTCCGCTGTGAAAGAAATTGTTGGACAATCTTCGAAGTGTTCGTTTCTAAGTAGCATTGGCGAGCTCTGGGTACTCTCCTGTTGTCAAGTATTCTCTGATATCATGCAACCAAGGTTTCCCGTCAGCTTCTTCCTCTATGTGAGCACAATAAGCTGGTTGGTCGTGAATCTTGACCTGGATGGGATCAATGAAGTTTGTATCTGGATGTTGGATCATAGATGATAAAGTGGCTAAGGCATCAGTGAACTCATTCTGTGTTCTGGGAACATGCTGGAATTCCGTCTTTCTGAATCTTTTCCTCAACTCCTGTACATGGTGTAGATAGGGGAGTATCTTGGAATTCTTGGTTGCCCACTCTTCTCAATCCTGATGTATGAGTTGGTCCGAGTCTCCGATCACCAATAGTTCCTGAATGTTCATGTCTACAGCCAGCTTGAGCCCTAAGATGCAGACTTCGTACTCGGCCATATTGTTGGTGCACGGGAATCTGAGCTTGTCGGATACTGGGTAATGTTGACTGGTTTCTGATACCAAAACCGCTCCTATACCAACTCCTTTGAAATTTGCGGCTCCGTCGAAAAACATCCTCCAACCGTCATAGGATTCTACAATGTCTTCTCCTATGAAAGCTATCTCTTTATCAGGAAAATACGTCTTTAAGGGTTCGTATTATCCTCCTACAGGATTCTCGGCGAGGTGATCTGCCAAGGCTTGTCCTTTGACCGCCTTCTGGGAAACATTAACGATGTCAAATTCACTTAACAGTATCGCTTGCCTGTAGGCATGGGCTTCTGAAAGATATACTTCAATGGGTCCATCTTGGATATGAGATGAGTGGTGTAAGCGTAGAAATAGTGCCTCAAAATTTTAAGATACGCAGGTTAAAGCAAAACAAGTGCATTTTAATAAGGAATACCAAGCCTCGTATGGGGTAAACTTCTTGCTGAGGTAGTAGATGGCTTGCTCCTTTCTTCATGTTTCATCATGTTGTCCCAAAACACAATCAAATCCCCCATTCAATACTTCAAGATAAATCAATAGAGGTCTCCCTGGCTTAGGTGGAACCAAGACTGGCGGTGTTGACAAATATTCCTTGATTCTGTCAAAAGCCTTTTGACAATCATCAATTCATTTGGTGGCGACATCTTTCTTTAGTATCTTGAGGATGGGTTCACAAATGACGGTGGACTGAGCTATGAATCGGTTGATATAGTTGAGCCTCCCCCGAAAACTCATTATATCTTTCTTGTTCTTCGGCGGTGGCAACTCTTGAATGGCTTTGACCTTTGAGGGGTCCAACTCTATCCCCCGGTGACTCACAATGAAACCCAATAACTTTCCGACCGGGACCCCGAATGCACACTTGGTGGGGTTCAGTTTCAAGTTGTATCTCTTCAGTCTGTTGAAGAATTTTGTCAAATCTCCCATGTGATATGCAACTTTCCTAGATTTAATGATGACATCGTCCACATACACTTTGATCTCTTTGTGTATCATATCATGAAAGATTGTGGTCATGGCCCTCACATAGGTAGCACCAGTATTCTTCAAACCGAATAGCATCATTCTGTAACAGTACATTCCCCACCGCGTGATGAATGCCATTTTCTATGCATCCTCTTCGTCCATCCATATCTGATGGTACGCAGCAAAACAATCAATGAACGACTGCAGCTCATGTTTGGCACAGTTGTCGAATAATATGTGTATATACAGCAAATGGAAGTCATCTTTAGGACTGGCCCGGTTGAGATCCTGGTAGTCGACACAGACTCTAACCTTCCCATCCTTCTTTGTCACTGACACAACGTTGGCTTACCATGTCAGATATTCCACTACTCTGAGAATCCTGGCTTTGACTTGCTTGATGACTTCTTCTTTAATTTTCAAACTCATGTCTGGTTTAAACCTTCTGAGTTTCTGTTTGACCGGTGGGCATGCCAGATCTGTCGGCACTGTGTGAGCCACAATAGATGTACAGAGACCAGTCATATCATCATACGACCAAGCGAATATATCCTCATATTCTTTCAAAAACTATGTGTATTGTTCCTTTTCTGATGGCGACAAGTGTATGCTGATATGTGTTTCCTTTACATTTTCTGCGTCTCCCAAATTAATGACCTCAGTTTCATCTAAGTTAGACTTAGGTCTGTTCTCAAAATTCTCAACCTCCCTGACAACCTCTTCTGGTATTTCGTCCTCTTCTGAATCTATGTCTGTTTGTCGCATTATCTCGTTGCAAGTTACAGTTGTCGGTTCATCATCAAGATATGTAATAGTAATGTTGTGTAAAATAAAGTAAATGGTAGAGACAATAAATGAGAGCGAAATACAAAGATAAACTTGAAAATGCTTTTAATTAAATTCATAATTGTCTGAAACATAGGAGCTCTTTTCAAAAGTAAAGACAATGCCTAAAAGTAAAGTCAACTAAAAGTAAAGTGCGATGCATATGCATCGTTTAGCCTTGCTACCCGGAGGCTCTCCGGGCAATTGTGGTCCTAATTGACCAATTGACAAGGTGCTCTCCCCGGTTTACAGCTTGAATGGAAGGGCCTTCCTCCCCTTCCTCCTCGAAGATAACACAATAATCCATATCATCCCCCAGAAATAGGTTCTTCATTGCTTCCAGTGTCTTGTCTTCCTCTGATCCATATATGACATCAACGGGCTGAAAGGTCTGCTCTAACTAAGGTAGAGGGTGCTCCAGCGAGTAGTAGGGACCACGCCATGGTGGCGACCAGTGATTGAACTCCTCCCAAGTATATTCATAACCCAGGCCAAAAGTGGTTCCATGCTTCTTGAACTGGATAGGCTTGGTAATACCCCGGAGGTTCTTGCCAAGACCCTTTCCGGGCTCGTACCCAATCCAATTTAGAATGCTCTCAATTTTGTTATCCCTCAACTTGTCGTTGTCTATGGCGTTAACTCGCTCGATGTGATGGTATGTTTCTCCACCGGTTTTTCTCTTACCTCTGATCATCGAGATGGCTTGGTGACTATATATGGGGTTGCTACCGTCGCCATGAATGATTAATTCCTGATGATTCCATTCAAATTTTACAGCTTGATGCAAAGTTGATGCTACAGCCCCGACGGTGTGGATCCAAGGTCAACCTAGCAACAAATTGTAGGATGCTGGTACGCCAATGACTGGAACTCAACATCGAACCAGGTGCGTCCCATCTAGAGGCATAAGCTAATTTCTACAATGGTGGACCTATGAGATCTATCAAAATCTTTGACATTGATATCCCTGTCTTTGATCTCGTGCAATCCCTTGCCCAATGTCCTTAGAGTTACCAACAAACAAATGTTGAGGCTGGACCCCCCGTCGGCTAGAATCCCGGTGATAAAGTGATCCTCGCATTGCGCAGTGATGTGCAACGCTTTGTTGTGACCATGCCCTTCTAGTGGTAATTCATCTTCATGGAAGGTGATCTTATGGATTTCCAGTACCTGCCCCACCATGTTTGCTATTTCACCCCCTGTTATGTTGCTGGGAACATAAGCTTCACTCCGTATTTTCATTAAGGCGTTTTTATGTGCCTCAGAGCTTTGTAGAAGAGCTAAAATAGAAATCTGTGCTGGCGCTTTGTTCAGTTGCTCGGCCACCGAGTACTCTTTGGCCTGTACCTTTCTCCAGAGGTCATCTGGTCCAGTTTCAATAGCTCGCCCGGAGGCCTTATTGCTAGACTTAGTCAAATGCTCCTGGGTGTATGCCCTGCTTGGCCTGGTCATGACCTGTGCGGCAACTCCTTCTCTAGTATATGTCTTTCCCGTCCTTCTAGCCTCATCGGTGTAATTCCAAGGAATATCATTTTTTTGGAACAGGGTTACATCTGTCATGGAGACTGGAATTGGTGCCTTGGGAGGCAACACAGTAACTTCAAACGGTGCAGGTGCCTTTGGAACCCCAAACTCAACCTCAATTAGTTTTGGCTCCTTTGCAGAAGGTGCTTCAAACTCGAATGGTATGGATTCATTTACCACATCGCCCTCAGAGGGCTGAATCTAGACAACAATGGGATTGAGAGTAACTGTTGGCTTTTTAGGCTCGTCTCCTTCAGCTATCAAACCGATTGACCCCTTATGGTCAGGCAGAGGATTGTTGCGGACATTAAGAGAAGGTTCTTTTGCTATAATGATCTTGTTGTCAATCAGATTATGAATCTTTTCTTTCAAATAGCGACACTCATCGATGGTATGAACTTTCTTCCCGGAATGGTATGCGAAAATCTTGTTTGGTTTGATCCATTGGGAAGGGTTTTCTGGAGTTACGGCTGGGATACGGGTAACGTAGCCAGCTGTCTTGAGGTTTTCATATAATTGATAAATTGGTTCAGCTATGGCGGTATATTGTCTAGGAGGTTTGCGGTCAAAGTTTGGTCTAAGGCGAGCGAAATTTTGGCGGGTAGGCGGTGATGGGTAGTGAGAAGGTTGGGCGTTATATGGTTGGTATACGAGTGCGGGTTTGGAATATCTGGGTGAAGTGGGTTGATATGTTGGTGGTGGAGGTGATTGGTAAGTAGGTGGTGGAATTTTGTAAGTGGGTGATGGTGCTTGGTAATTTAGGGTAGGTTGATTTGTGAGTGGAGTTGAGGGATAGGTCTGGTATTGTGTGGGGGTATTGTTCCTTTGCACGGTCATTACGAAATTTACATCCTTTTTCTTTGACGAGCTACCAGACTGCAAAGCCTTGTTGGTAGCTTGCAATGCCTTGAGTTAGTGACCATACCTTTTTTGATACCTTCTTCAATCCTTTCTCCCAATTTGATGATGTCGGAGAACTTTTGACCCTTAATTAGCATCAGTCTCTCATAGTACTGTGGATCTTGAGCACAGACGAAGAACCTGTTCATTTGTTCTTCCTCCAAGGCCAGCCTGACCTTAGTAGCTTCTGACCTCCAATGAGTAGCATACTCGCAAAAGATCTCTATGGGCTTTTTCTTGAGATTCTGGATATAGAACACATCTAGTACGTTCTCAGTGTTGAACCTAAACCGATCCATAAAGTCCGACGCCATGCTTACCCAACTGGTCCATTTCTTTGCATCCTAGCTAATATACCAGGATAAAGCATCACCCTTCAAGCTCCTCATGAATAGCTTCATGCGAATATTCTCGTCCCTTCCGACTCCTACTAATTGTCACAATACATTCTCAAGTCGACCCTGGGATCACCTGTGCCATCGAATAGTTTGAACTTGGGAGGTTTGCACCCCTCCGGGAGCTCAACATCTGGTTGAACACAGAGATCTTCATAATTCAGCCCTTCAACACCTTTGTTTCCTTCGAAACCTTGGACCCGGCTAGTCAACTTCTTGATCTCAGCGGCCAAATTCTAAATGAGGGAACTCTTGTTCTCTGCCTCGACTGCACTGGTGATAGGCTGATTGTAATGCGGCATAGTATCCTTGAGCGGACAACTTAAGAGGGAAAAGGCACGAAACCGTCGACTACACCATTAATCGACTGGTTTTACCGCAAATATGCCTTTACCACATTTAGGGGGTTTATAATATTGGAAGGGCGTAACAACTCATTATAAGCTTGCTATAGGATTTGTTTTGGAATGAGTGGAATATGATGTTGTGAGATGAAATTACAATTATCAAACAAACTACATGTATTTTCACGTTCACGAGATAAATGATTACAATGATTGCAAAAAATTACAACAGTATTGAAATAATAAAGTAGTAAAGAAAGAAGTTAAAGAAAAGAAAAGACATGAAGAGCCAAGATAGTAATCGTGATGAAATAATCAAGGACAAGAAGTAAATGCGATTAAGTAAGCAATAAAGTCACAAAAGAAAGTAATGGTAAAATCCTAGAAGATTCCCCAGCAGAGTCGCCATGCTGTCGACGCCCCCTTCTTCTCTCGAGGGAAAGAAATCAGGTTTGCGACATTATTGGTGGAATGACTCTTTTATACCCTTTTTGGGAAATTTGGGCTATGGAGTTTGAAGAGTCACCACTTAATTATTATAGTGCATTAGGACACTTTTTGAGAAAAGAAGAAGGATTCAGAGGAAAATTAGAGTTTGGGTAAGGGCTTGAGATTATCTCAACGGGAAGGTGTTAGGCACCCTCCAAGATCCACTAGTGTGGTTCCCGGCCTTTCTTAGGTGTGACTTTAAGAAGAATAGAAGTATACAAGCAAATTTTGCACATAGAAAATACAAGCAAGTTGACAATTTTGAAAGAAGGACAGCACAAGTGAAAGAGAATTTGAGTTTAAAGAAAACATTTAAATGAAGGAAAAGTAAAAGGAGGGTCCTAGGTTTAACTAAAATATGGATCATTCGATGCAATATCCCGCACATGTTCCCGAAGAGGGGTCGCCTTATGATATTAGCACATCGTTCATATCTATATTCTATCCTTCCCACCCCGTTAAGGTATTTAAGCGTGTTTAGTCTCGTTTACTTATTGCATGTTAATACCCGTCCCGACCTATCAGTCCCAGGGAATTCGGAATTCTAATCCTAGAAGGGGAGAAAAGTGGATGCTGGAATATATGGAGTTTAATGGTAAAACTGCTAAGGCGTCAATCAAAACAAATAGCACATAAGGGAACTAAACAAACATTCAAAGGCTGCACATAAAAACCCTTAAGCCATACAACAATTAGTTTAGCATGATTTGCAAGTCTTGATTTGGTCTTAAGAATAAATTTGACAGTGAACATATTAGTTTAACATATATAGTTGGATAATAAGTCTACTTTGAGCCCCTTGGGTCCGGTTTCTTAAGAAATCAAAGTATTTTAGATGGATGATTTAGAAAATACCAATTTTGAGAAAAGATTGCAGTAAGTTTATCAGCCGATTTTGAAAGCATCAGATGGTGTGAGTGAAACAATGCAGAGGAGTTATGCAAAAGTTTCAAAGACAAGAGTTTTTTGAGAAAAGAGTTGGTTGCAGTACTATGTTAAAGGCAGTTTCAGAGACTAATTAAAATGCTTAGGCATAACTATTTTAAAAAGACTGTTCATGGAAAAGAATGCAGATTTGAAGAGTTTGAAAGAACACATAATTAATAAAAAGGTTTGTTGAAAACATTACTTAAAAAAACGTTAAGAAACCACTGTTACATCAAACGGCTCAGGCGAGTTGAAATTAATCCTATAGACATGACATCTACATTTCGATTTTTAAAGGGGGTTGTTAAAGCATTGATAAAAGATGAACGTAATTGTCCTAAAGTTTGCCTAAGGCATATGCAGTTCCTATAGACATGATCTTTATCATGCTTGCAATACAAAATCCTATAGGCATAATTTCTGAATGGTATGCAGTATTAATGTCCTAGAGGCATGGTTTCTAAGTGATTTGCTATGTTGAAATCCTATAGGTATGATTTCTACCCATTGACTGATGCAAACAACATAAACCCCTCCCGCACCCTTTTACTAATATTCCTCAAGTCTTTTTACAAAGTTATTACAGAAGTGAAGGGAAAGACTAAACAAAAAAAATACATCAAAGCTAAAATGGACCCGAGGAAGCCCAAAGCATCCTTAATGTCCAACACATGTATTTTACCAAATCCGGTCTCCAGATTCCAAGGCCTTCTCTTACAGAGTTTCAAAGTTCCAAGGGCTTTCAGGGAGCCCAGGCAATGCTTACACCCCAAAGATTGAATAGATGTGCAATGTGCGGAATTACCAACCCTTAGGCATCGAAGTTCAGAGGGAACTCTAGGGTACCTAAGCATGGTTTAATATAGGGGGTAGGACTTAAAGAACTAAGAATAAGTGTAAATTGAGGGGATTAGAGGAAGACCAGGGCAAAGGATGGTCATACCCAGTCATGGGTGGGACTGGCACACCCCTGATACTTTACTTGATTTAAAAAAATAAAAACATAGACTTTCAGAAGTCAGACTGGGGTCTGAGTGGTGATTAGGACACTACCAGACCCTAGTCAAGGCTCAACACATAAAAGGGGTTAAGGGAATGGGATTGATTTGAGCGGAGGTTACAAAAGAACCTGATCCTAAGTCAAGGATAGTAATAGGCTGCTACCTTAACTTTGGACATATTCACATACAAAGGGGGATTAAAGGAAAGGGGATCACATGAAAGCACTTATGCAAGCATAGAATTAAAGCCGTGGGGACATGGGGGAGGGATATAGCATGCTGAAGTTTAATTGCATAACATAAGAAAGTCAGGCACAAACATGCATGTGAAACATATGAAAGGGAGAGGTAAACACATAGTTTTGGAGATGGTATTTAAATTGTGGAGACCTACCAGTTGCAATTGTCAAACAGCATAACAAGCAAATAGAATCCTATAGTTTAGTCTTCGCTTTCAGTGGCTAAACACAAACAATAGCACAAGTAGCAGAAATGAGAAGAGAGAGTTTAGTGTGTGTGTGTTGAACTGAAATTGTTCGTGTTTGAAGTAAAATGGGTGGGGTTTTTATAGTTTGAAAGTAAGCAGTAAGTAAGACAAGAAAATAACTTAGTATCAAGTCATAATCAATTTGGAAAAGGACTCCCTTTAATTAAGGAATCAGACTTAAGGTAATAAAACATAGTTCCATTTATGGAAAGAAAAATCAAGAATAAGTTGTAAAATAAAGGGTAAATACATACAAAGTTTTGAAAGATACACGATTTTAAGCAAATAAGGCAAGAACAGAATCACCAATCGCATAGTAAATCAAGGAAACAGGGATTCGAACTCAGTATTGAATTTAGTCTGAAAATAAGTCCTAGTCAGAGAATCAAATAAGTTCGTAAAAATCAACCCTCAAAATTAGGGTTATTTGAAAGGGAAAATATGACTATAAAAGAGCTGCACAAATTCAAACATGCGAGGCTAAAATTAGCAGAATAGTCATGTAATCAGAGAGCAGAAAAACATAGGCATGAAATGGAATTTGAAGTTCTCGCAGAGCTTAGCAAGAAATCAAAAGCACAAAATGAGTTTGGACAGTTAGGGTTTCGAATTCAGACAGGCATCAGGCAGTCGCACACAAAATCGAAAACCACAAAGTCTAGGTTTTTCACCATACCTCGAATGCAAAGAAAAAAAAGTACCGAGAATCAGGAAAGCATTAACTCAGAAAACACTCGTGAGAAGCAGAAAATTCAGTAAGAAATTACTAGAAAAGCTAGGTAAAGAAAATACATGGAATCTTGGGTAAAACACTCAAGAGTCTACAACAAAGTAAGATATCATAAGAAACCACAGTAGAGCAAAATAATAAAAGAAAGATCGGAGAAACCCTATTTTTTTAGGAAAATAAACAGTTTTGAAACAAAATTCAGCAAAACGTGGAAAACACTTAGCAATCTTCGAGAATAACATAGATCTGAAGCAGATCTTTAAGAGAAATAGAGAAGAAAAACCTCGGAACTTAGGGTTTCAGAGAAAACCCTAGAAAAATGAGAAAGGCCTGAAACAGACTGTTCTTCAGTCGAAGACGGACTCACAAAGCTAAGACTCGCCGGAGAGAGACCGAAAATGGCCAGTTGGAGGACCTCTGAGCCGGTGGTATTCATGATCGGACTTCGATCTTTTAACAAAGGGGTCATAGAAGGGAGTGGGGGGTGAGTATAGGTTGCACGAAGCATGGGAGGCCATGGTTTCCGGTAAACAAGGCCGGAAAATGGTCGGAGAATAGCTAGGGTTTCAGGGGTGGTTGAGAGCATTTGGGGACAGAGAGGATTCAAAGGCAGGTGATGGTGTAAAATGACTAGGGTTAGAGGGCGTCGTTGATTTAATTAAGGAAAGGGAAACGTGGGCCGTTGATTGAAACAATCAACGGCCCTGATTTAAAGATGGGGATCTGAGCGGGTAGATTAATAGGGTATGGGTCGGGTAATGAATGAAATTGGGTCGGAATTGGGTTTGATTGGGGTTTAAATTGAGGGTGCAATTTGGGCTACAATTGAAATAAAAAGGGGTTGCAATTTAAATAGCCAATTTTCCCCTTTTTGATTTTATAAAAATAGTAAATGGTGTTTAAAATCAAATTAAAAATACTAAGTTAATAAGCAGTGCATAAGTACTAATTTTAAACTTTTGGAATGATTTTGTGATTACAAATGCTATTAAATTGATAAATAGGCTAAAATTGTAATTTCATGCAGTTTTAATTTAAAAATACCAAATGGACTTGTAAATATTGTAAATTATTTTTTTATAGAAATGTGAGAGTAAAATAAATTATTCACCAAAATGACAAGTTTTGGGAACAATTATTGGATTTTGTGGTGCAAAATAGGCCATAATTTTTTTTTAAAGTCCTTAAAAAATGTGAAAAAAATACTAAGACCTTTGTGGATGCTTATATATGCATATACATGCTATTTTGAAAGTACTTTGAGTATAAAATTACATAGGGAAAAATTGGGTATCAACTTCGCTAAGATATGCCGGGGATCTCAAAAGACATCGCCACCCATAAGCTGAATGTTAACCCATTATCCGTCCGTACGACAAATGAGGAGAAATTCAATACTGCAATCAATGAGGCAGTCAATGAATAAGTATACAAGCTATTAGCCAATGGTTCCATCAGAGAAATCGAAATACCCCAGTGGGTCACCAATGTGGTCATGGTTAAAAAGAAAAATGGGGAATGGAGAATATGCGTGGACTTCACCGATCTAAACAAGGCATGCCCGAAATATTCCTTCCCATTACCTCATATCGACCAGCTGATCGACGCAACAGCAGGGCACAAACTACTAAGTTTCTTGGATGCCTACTCTGGCTACAACCAAACCTAATGGCCGAAGAGGACCAAGAAAAGATGACCTTTATTACCCACCAAGGGACTTATTGCTATAAAGGGAGGCCCTTCGGGCTCAAAAATGCAGGAGATGCATACCAAAGGTTGGTTACTAAGATGTTCAAGGAACGGCTCAGCACGACAATAGAGGTTTATATTGATGACATGTTAGTAAAGTCAGCAAAGAAGGAGGACTATATCGGTTATTTGAAAGAAGCCTTCGAGATACTGAGGCAGTACGGATGAAATTGAAACTGAAAAATGTGCCTTCGGCGTGGCCTCGGGAAAATTTCTAGGCTTTCTTGTGCCACAACAAGGGATTGAAGTCAACTCGGACTAGATTAAGGCCATAGAGGCAATACCTGAGGTTCTGAACAGCAAGAAGCAGGTACAGAAACTGACAAGGCGAATAGCTGCCCTATGAAGGTTCATCTCACGGTCCTCGGACAGATGCCACAAGTTCTTCAGTGTGCTGAGTAAAGATCATGGGCTACAATGGAATGAGGAATGCATCGACGCCCTATGGAAATTAAAGGCATATCTATCCTCGCCTCCGCTACTCATAAAAGTAGACCTAGGCGAGTGCCTACTAGAGTACCTAGCAGTATCAGAAGTCGTTGTCAGCGCTGTCTTGGTCCGTGAAAACAAAGGTACTCAATCCCCTATTTATTATATCAGCAAAACTTTTAAGATGCCGAGACAAAGTACATAGACCTCGAGAAAGTAGGCTTGCCAAGTGGGACATAGAGCTCTGCAAGCATAACATAACATATCATTCAAGAACCGCCATCAAGTCACAGGTACTTGCTGACATTGTCACCGACTTTAGTGCGGAAATATTGCCAGATGTTGAAAAAGAGACCTCTGCGCCTCCGCCCATGACGACCTATGGACCCTCTGTATTGACGGCGCCTCAAATGCCTCGGGATCAGGACTGGGACTCATCCTCGAAGTCCCAATAGGAGAAGTAATTCTCTAGACCGTATGATGCCCCTAGATGACTAACAATGAGGCCGAGTATGAAGCTTTGATCATAGGTATGAAACTAGCACTCAAATACGGGGCCCCATGAATCATCCTCCACTACGACTCTCAACTCGTCGTAAATCAAGTCACCGGGACATACCAAATCAAAGAACAACGACTATAGAAATACCAATAAAAAATCTGTAAGCTGATACCCGAGTTCAACGAATGTCACTTCGAGCAAATCCCTCGTGCACAAAACATCGAGGTAGATGGCCTTCCCAAACTAGCCGCAGCCACTAAGAATTTCAATAAGCAAAGTGTGGTTACCCTCCGCCATTCGGCCGTCAACCACGTCGAGGTACTCTCTTTAAACTTAACTTGGGACTGGCGCAACCGCCTTGTATCCTACCTACAAGATGGAACGTTCCCAGACGATAAAAAAGACTGATAAATTGTTACCTCTACAAGAGAACGTTCAGCGGCCCCCTCGCTAAGTGACTCAGACCGCATCAAACAAGACAAGTACTAGAAAAGGTGCACGTGGGCCATTACAGTGCCCATATAGAGAACCGCTCTCTCGTGTGATGCCTCATCCACGTCGGTTATTACTGGCCTACCATGAAAAAAAGCAGCAGACTATGTCCAGAGATGTGAGCAGTGCCAAAAGTACACCCCATGATACACCAAGCGGGGGAACTCCTCCATTCAGTCACCTCGCCATGGCCCTTCATAAGAAGGGGAATAGATATAATCCGCCCTCTACCAGCTGGACGAGGAAATGTACGCTTTCTTTTAGATTTAACTGACTATTTTTCTAAATAGGTGGAAGTAGGTGCGTACGCGCAAATACATGAACAAGAAATCATCGCCTTTATATGGAAAAATATTTTATGCCGTTTCTGCATCCCCAAAGAAATCAGCTGCGACAATGGGCCCAAGTTTATCGATAGGAAAACAATCGAGTTCTTTGAAAAATGGCACATTAAGTGGATACTCTCCACTCAATATCATCCCGCCCCTAACGTCCAAGCCGAGCCTTCCAACAAATTAATATTGAATATATTGAAAAAGAAGCTCAATGAAGCTAAGGGGCTATGGCCTAAATTACTACCTGAAGTATTACGGGCATACCAGAGTACGCCCAAATCCAGCACAGGAGAAACATCATACTCATTTGTCTACGGGACCGATGCAATCATATGCGTCGAGATCGGGGAGCCAAGGCTGAGTATTCTGATATCAGCGGGGCAAACAACGATGAAAGTAGGTTGCAAGACTTAGACGAAGCTGAAGAACGAAGAGACATGTCTCATATAAGATCGCTTAGAGTCGGCGACTACTTCTTCATAGCCAAAACACTGGAATTAAAGACTCGAATGAGGGAAAGTTGGAAACCAACTGGGACAGACCGTACAAAATCATAGCGGCCGCAAATAAATGAGCGTTCCAACTGGACACAACGAAGGGATACCCGCTCCAAAACAACTAGAACGTCACTCACATTAAATACTTCCACTTCTAAAAGGTATATCCTAAGTCATATTATTTTTCCCTCACCTGAGTTTTGTCCCTATTGGGTTTTCTCAGGGAGGTTTTTAACGAGGCGGAGAAGGGGATACCAGGTGGCATTAGAGCACATATTCATCTCATCGGCTAGTCGACACGGTCTCTAGGCCAATATAATGGGACTAAACTAGTTATTCTCCATTGTATGAGCAGAAATCTCCATTGTATGAACATAATTTTCTATTGAATGAACATAACACTTCATTGTACGAGAAGAAATCCCCATACTACGAACGGGAGTCTCCACTGAATGAACATCAATAATGGCTAAGGCCATCGACATTGGTTCGACCTCGTTCAAACCACGACGGATACTGCTTCGACGAAATTCAAAGCAACATCCTAATGGCTAAGGACATTAATATTGGTTCGACCTTGTTCGAACCACGACGGATACTGCTTCGACGACATTCGAAGCAACATTCTAATGGCTAAGGCCATCGACATTGGTTCAACCTTAATTGAACCACGATGGATACTGCTTCGACGCAACATCCTAATGGCTAAGGACATCGACAATTGCTAAGGCCATTGACATTGGATCGACCTCTTTAGAACCACGATGGATACTGCTTCGACGACACTCGAAGAAACATCCTAATGTCTAAGGCCATCAACATTGGTTCGACCTAGTTTGAACCACGACAGATATTTCTTCGAGAACATTCGAAGAAACATCCTAATGACTAAGGCCATCAACAATGACTAAGGCTATCAATATTGGTTTGACCTCGATCAAACCATGGCAGATATTTCTTCGACGACAATTGAAGTAACATCCTAATGGCTAAGGCCTGTGATGATGGCTAAGGCCATCGACATTGGTTCGATCTCGTTCGAACCATGATGGTTACTGCTTTGACGACATGCGAAGAAATATCCTAATGGCTAAGGCCATCAATATTGGTTCGACCTCGTTGGAACCACGACGGATATTTCTTTGACAACATTTGAAGTAACATCCTAATAACTAAGGCCATCGACAATGAATAAGGCTATCAATATTGGTTCAACCTCGTTCGAACGACGCCGAATATTTCTTTGACGACATTCGAAGAAACATCCTAATGGCTAAGGCCATCGACATTGGTTCGACCTCGTTCGAACCACGACGGAGACTACTTCGATGACATTCGAAGAAACATCCTAATCGCTATGGCAATCGACAATGGCTAAGGCCATCGACATTGGTTCGACCTTGTTAGAGCAATGACAGATACTGCTTTGACGACATTCGAAGCAACATTCTAGTGGCTAAGGCCATCGACATTGGTTCGATCTCGTTTGAACCATGACAGATTCTGCTTCGACGACATTCAAAGCAATATCCTAATAGCCAAGGCCATTGAAAATGGTTAAGGCCATCAATATTGGTTTGACCTCATTTGGACCACGACGGATACTACTTCGACGGCAGTCAAAGCAATGTCCTAATAGCTAAGGCCATCGACATCAGTTCAACCTCGTTCGAACCACAATGGATACTACTTCGATGATAGTCGAAGCAATATCCTAATGGCCTGAGACATCGACATTGGTTCGACCTTAATCGAACCATGATAAGGCCTTTGTAATGAATAACAAAACAAACCTCTACGGAGGCTAAGCACTATAAAGAAACCAAGGGAAAGGCAACAAGTAGACGAAGCAGCAAAAATAAAGTTTATATTACAACAAAAAGTATATTTACACTCGCTTCGATGCATGGTCTCCAATACATTTCACAAACCACATTATACAAATGTATACAAACCAACAACTATTCATCACTGCCTGGATAGTACTCACATGACTCACGAGCAATTCCAGCCTCGCTTCGGTTGGCCTGAACCTCCTCCTCTGTCGCCCAACCCTCAACATGAAAATCTCTATATACGTCGAGTTTAGCCTCCGCAAAGACCCACATCTCATACGCACTTTGATGTAAACCTCAATTGGTCAGGGTGCGAGATGAGGAAAGCTAAGAAAGATGACCCGCTTCCTCTGACCTCGGAGGAGAGACGCGCCTTTGTAATTAAATCAGTTTACCGACACTAACACTTAGCTCCCTAAGTTCATTAATTTTTGCCATCCTGGCATCAAGCTCCGCAGCCAAGGCAGCTACCCTCCACTGTAGGTCGATGTTCTCCGCCGCTACCTCTTGACTCGGTTCGAGCTCGTCATCTCTTTCCGTAAGGAGCGTCTCCAACTTGGTGTTACGGGCCACGACTTTCATCAACTCGCTGTCCGTCTCTTCCAGCTCATCCCCCTATGCTCCAACTAAGCCTTCCTCTGTTCAAGCCCCTCATGAAACACTTGAAATTTGGGTTCCTGCTGGTAGAGGTCAACCATCGCTTAGTGCTTAGAGCTCTACTTTCGACAGTTCTTCAGCATCTTTTTGTAGAGAGCCATCCTCTTCTGCTCGCGTCGGATCCTCTCCACCTCCAAAATGAGGGTCTGAAAAGAAATCAAAAATAAGCATGCTTTCAGGTCGGTCTTATTATACATCGAAAGGAGAAAGGGAATAAAAGAATACTTGCAAAGCCATACCGACAACTCTTTGTGATAGATCTACATCGTTCACAGTGCTGAGCGTCTCTATCTCTGTGGTGGCACATAGCAGGGTAGGGCCGACGCACCCTGCTCACTATTTTGCAGCAAGTTGTAAGCCCGAAAAATTGTAATGCGACGGTCGGACTCATCCGTCGTCATTTCCACATGGGCATGTCCACTTACAAACTCATCTACATCCTCCTGGTTGATGTCCGAGTCCGACTTCACTTCCTTGTCAGATCCTCCGATGTTAGCCGATGACCCCCCCTCAAAAACACGAACTGAACTACTGATGGGAGCGACACTCCTCTGCTGAGTCTACCTCCTAGACAGAATGGCGCCGGTCATAAACACAGGCCTTGTCATTACTCGGGGCATCCTAGTCTTATCGGCTTCGGTGACCATTCCCTTTCCTGTCTCCAGCTTTCTCCGTTCTCTCTCCAATGGCTCTTCGCCTTCGGAAGGTTCATCGACGGGTTATGGGGTTGACACTGGCAATGTTGGCTCCATCATAGCCAGGGTCGTGGACGTAGCCTCCTGTTGAAAAGATAGAGGAAGAACTTCTCGTATGACTCGCATAACACATCACCATCATCCAAGGCAACATCGGATAGCATGAAAATAGGGGCCGGTGCTCTCCTCCTAGAGGCTCCTCGACCTATTGTCATAAAAAATACAAGTGAGAAGGATTGCAAAACTTACAAGACAAAATTTAGAAACCTACCTGAAGAAATGATCACGACCAAATCTAGTACTAAAAAGGATAAGGGGTCGCTGCAAATATAATCCGGACTAAAAGTCTGGAGTCGAATCCCACAGAGAACTAATGCTTAGCTATGTCTGTTTAATATCACTAAGAATATAAGATTGAACTATTTATAAATTTTAAAATACATAAAGTGCTGAAAACTAACTATGCTTGAATTATAAACAATTGGAATAAAGGTCTAAGGTAATGGTTTCCCCCGTTGTTGATTTCATTAGTTGCATGTTTCTTATAGCTTTGACTTAGTTTCCTTCAATCAATCATGAACACTCCAGTTACCATAAATCTCTCTCAAGTAATTATGATAATTTACTAGATGCACTCTCTCAAGCTACACTCGCTAAACTCACATTACAGTTCTGTTAGATTGCACCCGAGGTATCGTTATCTCTAATCCAACCTCTAAACCCTCGGTTATGAATCTCGCCTATACTCCGGAAGTGATGTTATTCAAATAACTACCTTAATATGCACTCTATCTCAAGAAGATACATAATAAATAGGAACGGCTAATTAAGGATCCTTTCAATTAACCAAAATTGAAACGTAGTTGAACAAATAAAGATTACCAACCAACTCGAAACAATATTAATATAACAACTAATTCATCACCAACGGGTTTCACGCAAAACCTTTGATTAGAAAAGTTAGCTACTCATGAAAATAACAAAAATCACAAAGGAATTCATATTCAAAGGTAAAAAAACATAGAAGAAGATTAAAGATTGATGCCCTATGATCCTCCTTGCCTCTTGCCCTTCCTTATGATGTTTTTCACTTCCAAAAATCCTTCTCTCTGGTTCTTGGCCGACCTCCCTCATTTAATATAGGGTTTAGGGTTAAAATCCTGTGTTTTTCACTTTTATCCCTGAAATGTATGCGTCCCGCGACGGTCCTACCGCGTTTACGCCAGGAGCGCGGCTAGAGTGGCCTTCGGAATTATCTGAAGCAGTGTTTTGCCGCGATGACGGTTTTGCCCACATTTTCACCTTGTTCCATTTGGAATTTGGAAAAATTTAAAACATGAAAGTTGTAGACCGTTCAACTAGCTTTCCAAACATATATTATAGATCCCAAATAGAGTTCTAATAAAATATTTATGTGTATTTTACGAGATAGTGCGCAACATACCTACTCGAGTCTTTGTTTTGTTGTTTTATCATCCGTTGATCCCCGAATACGATCCTGGCTTAATTCATTGGGCTATTAATCAGAAGTCAAAGCCCCAAATCACGTGAATTCATTCCATAACATCTATATTGCTCCTAATCACTCTTACAAGGCATAAAACACACCGTTAGTGCAAAATACTAGCAATTAAAGCACAAACTCAACTATAGTGTAGTATATTAGAGTGTAATAATCGACTAAAATACGTAATTATATCCTATCATCAACACCCCACACTTAAACCATTGCTCATCCTCGAGCAATTAACCTACACTTTTTTATAGACACAACATATTTAAACAATTCTCCTAACTCATCACACCAAGAGTATTTAAAATAGACTAAGCACAAAAGTGTAACATATCCACCTCAAGATTTGACTCACAAGTACCGCGCATTATTCACAACTCACCTACTTACTCTAACATAGAAGTCACTGACATTACCTTTCCTTCATGAATCAAGTTCCCTCAAACAACAAGTAAAATTTAAGAACACTTAGTAACTCAAGATAGAAAGAATTCACTCACTCTCAGAAATAACATTCATATGCCACAAAAGATGTACCATAAGCTTGCCCGTATTGTACTACTCCACTAATCAAGCTCATTCAATCTAGGATCAATTAGGACTTTATTTGTTTGTAATGTAGGCTACGGGACGGATATGATACATTTAGATATAAGAGTGAGTACACCTCCCTAAGCACTTTAATATATATACTTTAACATTCAAACCCCATACGTATGTCAAACAAAACTCCACCTTCACATAAATGAATATTACCCCATACTTGTTTATGCAAACTTACATCAAGAGCTACCAGTTACCACAGAATATACTTTTTTTACAACAATCTAGCTATTTTTGTTTTCAATTCAAGTGGCTTTTACTTTTTCAAAATAGTGCACATTTCTTTCATTAGTTCTACTCAAAAGCCAAACCAACCACCCCACACTTTAACTTTTACAAAGTTCATAACAATTCAAGTGCTCATGAGAGGTTACAATGGTCCAAATAGATGGTTAATTGTTAATTTTCTTGTATCCTCAATGTCCTTGGCTGACTCTAGTCTCACTTCTTCAACATTGACATCTTCAAATTTTAGTTGGCTAGGTTGTTGATGTTCTACTCCGACCTCCCCAATTAACATCTCCAATTCATGCTCTTCTTGGCTATTATCCCTAATATTGGCTTGTTGAGCATTAACAACTCCAACCACTTGACTCAATTGAGCCTCCAACTTGCGGATATTGCCTCTTGCCTTTATATGTGCAATTATCTCTCATTGTTTTGTTCCATAAGGCACTTTATCATATCCTTGATCTCCTTCAGGTCCACATTCCCAAGTTATTTGTTCCTATTAACTTCACAAGAAAAGCTAGAACCATCAAAGTAAGGGGTTAGGGAAAAATAAGAAATATAAGAACAACCACGAAGGCAATCATTTTTACCACCAGAAACATCACACAAATTCTAAAAATAAGATTGAGCTCGTGCCCATATCTCGCTCTCAGGAACGTTTTGAAAATTTTGCCACGGGTGGTTTCCTTCACAATATGTATGGAGATCAATAGTAGAATTATCCACACCTAAATTCCTACAATTCCAAGATGTCATGTTTCTTAAATCAACAGTTATAAAAAATACAAAAAGAAAACAAAATAAAAGTTCAAACTTGAATCCTAGCAATATATACAGCTACAACTGCACCGTTAGTTTCCCGGCAACGACGCCAAAATTTGATTACGCCCAACTCTAGTTCTAAAAAGGATAAGCGGTTGCTACAAATATAATCCGGTCTAAAAGTTCGGAGTCGAATCCCACAGAGAACTAAGTCTTAGCTTTATCTGTTTAATATCAGTAAGAATACAAGATTGAACAATTTTCTAAAGCTGAAAATAAATAAACCGCTGAAAACTAAATATGCTTGAATTGTAAACAATTGAAATAAAGGGCTAAGGTAATGGTTTCCCCCGTTGTTGATTTCATTAGTTGCATGTTTCTTATAGTTTTGACTTACTTGCCTCTATCAGTCATGAACTCTCCAACTAACCATAAATCTTTCTCAAGAAATAAAGATAATTTACTAGATGCACTCTCTCAAGCTATGCTAGCTAGGTTCACATTACATTCCTCTTAGATCGCACCCGATGTATCATTATCTCTAATCCAACCTCTAAACCCTCGGTTATGACTCTCGCCTATACTCTGAGAGTGATGTTGTTCAAATAACTATCTAAATATGCACTCTCTCTCAAGCAGATACATAATAAATAGGAACGGCTAATTGGAGATCCTTTCAATTAATCAAAATACAAATGTAGTTGAACAGATAGAGAATAACAACCAACTCGAAACTATATTAAAATAACAACCAATTCATCACCAACAGGTTTCACCCAAAATATTAGATTAGAAAAGTAGCTACTCATGAAAATGAAAAAAATCACAATGGAATTCATATTCAAAGGTAAAAGAACAAAGAAGAAGATTAAAGATTAATGCCCAATGATCCTCCTTGTCTCTTGCCCTTCCTTATGATGTTTTTCACTTCCAAAAATCCTTCTCTCTGGGTCTTGGCCGGCCTCCCTCGTTTAATATAGTATTAGGGATTAAAATCCCATGTTTTGCACTTTTGTCCCTGAAATGTACGCATCAGGCTGCTGTCCTACTACGGTTACGCCAGAAGCGCAGCCAGAATGGTCTTCAGAACCGTCTACAGCAGTGTTCTGCTGTGGTTACGATTTCGACCGCATTTTTTGCCCTATTTCATTTGGAAGTTGGAAAAATGTAAAACATGAAAGTGTTAGACCTTTGAGTTATCTTTCCAACCTTATTGTGAGACCAAATGGAGTTCCAAGCAAAACGTTATATGCATTTTACTAGACAGTGCACAATATACCTACCCGAGTCTTTGTTTTGTTGTTTTTATCATTCGTTGATCCCCGAATACAATCCCGACTTAATTCCTTGGGATTTTACTCAGACTTCAAAGCTCCAAATCAATTTAATTCAATCAATAACATCTATATAGCTCAGAATCACTCCTACAAGGCATAAAACACAGAGTTAGTGCAAAACATTAGCGAGTAAAGCGAACACTCAACTAAAGTGCAGTAAATTAGATTGTAATAATCGACTAAAATATGTAATTATAGCCTTTCCTTGGGATTTTACTCAAACTTCAAAGCTCCAAATCAATTTAATTCAATCAATAACATCTATATAGCTCAGAATCACTCCTACAAGGCATAAAACACACAGTTAGTGCAAAACACTAGCGAGTAAAGCGAACACTCAACTAAAGTGCAGTAAATTAGAGTGTAATAATCGACTAAAATATGTAATTATAGCCCATCATCCAAAAAATTTGGGGCCATGGTGCTGCATAAAAGATGGCCACATGCATGTCACTTCCGCATGGGGTAGCAGGCTGGCAACCCACCTTCTAAGGCCGATTTCGGGCTGAGGCGGACGAGCTATGGATGCAATGCAAGAATTAGAATCACAACAACAACGAGAAATAAGGAACTTATCAAGTTGCAACACTTACATGATGAATTCCACCTCTCTGGGAATCGGGTAGATTAAAGACCATATGTTCAGAATCTGCGACGCGCCCGGTCGTCAGTTCCGACCACCAGCCCTCTCGTGCCGCGGCTTACGGGCACTAGGGTACCTCTCAGATAAATGGCATTGAATAAATGTAAGAGGTGGTGAACCGAGAATTCGCACCCGGTAAACTCCGCATACTTGGTCAATAGTAGCGGCACTTTTAGGGTATACGACATGAGTTGAGACGGGCAGATAATGTAGAATCGGTAAAGCTCTTCCGCCAAAGGAAAAAGAGGGAGGCCATAGTCAATCAGAAATGGGTACTCATAAAAGTCACAATACCCTGGCCTCTAGACATCTATGTGATCTCCCCCGCGGGAATCACCTCCACATGGGTAGATATGCCGTACTTAATGCGGAGGTTGTCTAGGTGCTTCTGTTGCAATCAGAAAAGCACCATAGCCGGGGCGCGTGACTACTTGTTGAAATTGGTTCGAGACGAAGGATGTTTTGGAAACAAGGCTTCCACTGTAAGTGTATTGATATCCTCTTCCTCCTCCTTCTCTCCACAATAAGAAGGAGGTGGCACATCCGATGGAGCACACCGAGATCTTCTCGTCATTCAGGTGAGGTTTAGACATAATTTTGGTTAAGAAAGAATTGCACACAGCTCAGTGAAGAGGAAGGAAATTGTTGAACAAAAGCAGAAACACAAGAATGTGAAAATGTAAAAAGGGTTGGAATGCTCTTAGAGGTGACCAACGTTCAAACTAAATCAAACCCTTCACCTATTTATAGGGTTGGGCAGTGCCGGAATCAAGGCGATAGACTTCAAATTAGCGCGAGAAACCAAGTGCCAAAGTATATGTTTTTCTGCCTTGAGAATATGAGTCATCAAAGGAAGGCGTTTCTTTTTGATGCTCTGACAATTATGATTACTGTCTCCCACCAGTCACGTCATAACCCATTGACAAGTCAAACTCTCCCTGAACGGAGGCGTCGATTCCCCCCTCAAGGACGCATCTCGCTGCGACCCCGACGAGCGTAGGTACTAACTGTGTGGGTTCAAATTTGACCGATCACATCTCTAAGCCAGTACGACCGACCGCTGAACATATGCGAGCTGTGGTAACAAGACGACTTGAGGCCAATAAGAGAGACGTCTTCACAGTCTCGATTCCTCCCTAATTTGACGTACTTTAGTTCTGTCTTTTTATACATAACTAAGGATCTCCTACTATATAAAGAAGATCCGAACTGTGTAAAAGACAGATCTTTCTTAATAGACAATCTCTCTTGCTATCTAATACTCTCTCTCTCTCTCATCTACTATTGTTACAAAACCAATCTTCAAGATCATCCTAGGGTTTATTATTTTCGATTACGATTTAACCCTTCATCTTTTTTGATTGATTTGCATAAAAAGTAATGTAAACCTTTTGAGTTAAACATTTTCAAGGTGACATGCACCCTAAATAGTTTTTTATACGTATTATATTTCAATGTGTTAAGTAACTATCGTTTTCTTTCTATACGAGAAAGATATGTTTTCAGTGCATTGATAGGTGCTGCCCATGTTTCGGAACATCTCAAATTGATTGAGCTTTAGTTTATTACCAAGATATTGTAGCAACCTCAATGTGCAAGTTTACTGAAAATAAACAATAAATTAAACTTGTTGAAAACGTGGTCTGATAAAGAGAATGGCAACGAAGAGGTTCTGAAGCCCATACACAATGTGGAAATTTGAAACCCATACACAGTTCAGGCGACATTAAAAAATTAAAAAAAGTTAGTCGATGCTAAAAGAGGTTTAACAAACTTCTTGTATGGGTCAAGATATGACCTCGAGGCAATTAACGAAAATAATTGTATCCTAAGCTTATTCGGAGTTAATAAATGACGTGACCACTTATTAATCGCCATATCCGATCATTGGCTGACTTGCTTATTAAGGCTACAGCCTAGTCACCATCATAGGTACGGGACCTCGGCATAGCCACGACTATCGCTGCCTGCTCATGCACTTATATCTATAAATACAAAGAGAAGGAACCCTAGAACGGGGGGCTGCTTCTCTTCTTCACTGCTTTTCACAAGGAAAGAGAGAAGATCATTGTAAGGATCTGAACCTCTCCATAGAGAGGCAGACCAAAGCAATATTATCAATAAAAGATCTCTTCCTTCCTCTACTTAATAGATAACATTTGTCTCACGCATTTTCCTTTTGGTCTTTCGATTATTACGATTTTCTATGATTGGCCCTTGATCTATTTCGATTGTTTTATGCTTGTAAAGTGTATGATAACTTTGAGCTAAACAATTTGGCGCCATCTGTGGGGATTTAATAGCAGAACCGCGTAGTTCTTCTTTGGACCAAAAGGAAATAAATACCAAAGAACAACCCAGCTCAAAACAAGCTGAAGCGATATATCAGGAAAGGGAAACTTGAAGATCTTGAGTCGAGATCCGACTCCTCTGTCACTCCCCTCTCAGATAGAACAAGCAAGAAGAAATGTATCCCCCCGGGGGAAAGCACATCTAAGGTACTCCCGTGTCCCCGATGCAAGAACCCGAGGGGAAAAGGCTCAAAGACGTCTCAAAGCCGAGATCCACAACAAGGGTAACCTACGCGACCTAATCGAGAGGACGTCACGTAAACTGTGTGAAATCCAAAACAAAACTGACCGCTAACGCCCCATACACATAACGATGGGTCATGGGGGAGAGAAAGTTCAACAAAAATTAAAAAGTTCAACCACGGTTGAATAACAACTCAGGCTACGTGCCTTCGCTGAAAAGTTCAACTACAAGTTGAAATGGGACTCAGGCTATGCGCCTTCACAAACGAAAAAATTACAAAGTTCAACTACGGTTGAATGACAACTCAGGCTACGTGCCTTCGCTAAAAAGTTTGACTACAAGTTGAACTGGGACTCAGGCTACGTGCCTTCGCCGAAAAGTTCAATTACAAGTTGAACTGGAACTCAGGCTATGCGCCTTCACCAATAAAAAATAACAAAGTTCAACTATGGTTGAACAACAACTCGGGCTACGTGCCTTTGCTCAAAAGTTCAACTACAAATTGAACTGGGACTCAGGCTACGCGCCTTTACCAACAGAAAAAATTACTAGGTTCAACTATGATTGAACGACTACTCAGGCTACGTGCCTTCACCGAAAAGTTCAACTACAAGTTCAACTGGGACTCAGGCTATGTGCCTTCACCAACGAGAAATTACAAAGTTCAAGTATGATTGAACAACAACTCAGGCTACGTGCCTTCGCTAGAAAGTTCAACTACAAGTTGAACTGGGACTCAGGCTATACCCCTTCGCTAACAAAAATTGCAACGTTCGGCTACGGTTCAACGACAACTCAGGCTACATGCCTTCACTAAAACGTTCAACTACAAGTTGAAATGGGACTCAGCCTATGCGCCTTTGCCAACGAAAAAAATTACAAGGTTCAACTACGGTTGAACGACAACTCAGGCTACGTGCCTTCGTAGAAACGTTCAACTACAAGTTTAACTGGGACTCAGGCTATGCGCCTTCGCCAACAAAAATTGCAATGATCAACTATGGTTGAAAAGAAACTCAGGCTAGATACCTTCGCCGAAAAGTTCAGCTACAAGTCGAGCTGAGACTCAGGCCATATTCCTTCACCATCACAAACCCAATCTTTTCCAAACAACAAGGCCGAATGCCTTCGTCCTCAAAACTAAAAAGCAACGAGCGAAGAAACAAGTTAAATCTCCCTCGCCAAACTCGGCCATTCAAGTAAGTACGCCCAACTTGAGTTAAAATTCGGGCCGCGTAAAGTTCGGCCCTGGTCAAAATACAAGGCCACATTTCTTACCAGCCTGGCCAATTGTTCGACCATGCCCAAACTGGGACTGAGGCTAAGTGCTACTATTGCCAAATAACTGCCGCAACTTGTTTACACCAAGCAAAAGAGAAGCGATAACAAAATTGCTCAATCGTGGCCAAGGCCATTATCGCTAAATAGCCAACCAAGTCTATGACTAAGGCTAGCAAGCGACTCGATGACGGTCGAAGGAACCAGAGCCAACATTATCATGGTCAAGGTCATTGCCAACGTTACGGTCAAAGACATGGGAAAAGTAAAAAACAAACACCTGGAAAAACAAAGGAAAATAAAATCTCATATATTTACATCTTCAATTACAACTTGTCATCCCTTCTTACACCCGGCTGAGCCCAAAAAAAAAGATAGCCAAACGGAAACAACAATTAGAAAAACGAAATAAAACCAACACTAAAAAACTTTTTCATTCGGCGCTACCCGCGCCACATCAACACCACCAGCGCCGTTGGTGCCATCGTCAGCTCATGGAGTAGACGGGTCAAAGCAGCAATCGACACGGGCCTCACGAGCCTTTTGACGGGCTTCTTCATAAGAAGTTTCAGGCACAATGCTAGCCTCACACAATCTCTTGTACACATTGAGTTGAGCCTTGGGAAACGTCCATAGGTCACGGGCCGGACCAAAAGAGGCAGCCTGATCCCTCAAACACTGATTTTCGGTCTCTAGGCCGTAATCCAACCCGCCTCAGTCTGGGCATCCTGTTCATAAACCCCAATGCGTTCCTCTAGCCCTCTCTCTCGAAAGGCCACAACGACCCTCTCCAGCGCGCGTTCCCGTTCACGGACATGGTCCGCCATCTCCAACGTCTCGACCCTCAATACGACATCCCTTGCTTGCAGCCTCAAGGTAGCAGCCTTGGTCCCCAAAGCGGCCACCTGCCTGTTCAAAGTTTCAAGGGCCTCTGTCGCCCTGGCCTGAACTTGGCGTACCTTCTTAGCGGCAGCCCCCTTTCAGCCTCCATCTCCTCGTCTTTGCAACGAAGCTGCTCCTTATAGGTGTTGACCCTACCAAGGACCTGCTGCATTTGAAGTTCCCGCCTCGCCAGCTCTTCAACATGATCCCGATTCCGGGGGTCGTTCCATACGCGCTCGCGCATCTCGCTGCACCGAATCCGATAACGACGGTATTTTTCCAACACCCGCAAGAAATCCCTGAATGGACATTTGCGTGGCGTATGCTCTCCACCTCCAACAAAAAGAGTTGCACAAATGCAGCAGTAATCAAGACAAAAAATAGGCAAAGTGAGACACGAAAAAAGGATTAACTAAAAGTCACTACACATACCTTCAAGCTATGCGCGAACACCTCGCCCGTCAACCCGACGTCTGAAATGCCCCTCTGCAACGTAATCTCCACCTCTGAGAACACTACATTGAACAATGGGACCAGATTCTCCTCTTGAAGCAGCAAGTTCTGCTCCGTCGGGATCTCGACGTACTGAAACTGCCCTTCAGCATGCACTGTCGTGCAGGTGTGGCCGTCCTGAGACATGCGGGTGTCTTCAGGGTATAGGTCGGACTCAGAGTCAAACCCTTCTCCTGGGGTGCCCGTCCCTCCACCCCTCGATTGGGAAGTTGAGGCTCCCGCCCCCCCAATACCATGGCACCTGATTCTCCAACTAATGCAGCTGCGAGGAACCACCTCCCCTCTCAGCAACATGAACTGATAATTGAACCACCAAAACGATGGTATCACCTTTGCCTAAGCCATCCGGGGAAACCTCCACTGAATTCCCGCCCTCGAAGGCAGGCACCATCGCTGGATTCTCCTCCACGTCCAGTGGCGGGGTATCCAAGTTTATCACTATCGGAGCCAGCGTGAACGCGACCCTATGCCTCACTAGTGGCCTCTCCTCTTCCTCCTCATCCTCCCTCGGAACCAACTCCTCCCTAGAGAGCACAATCCCTGAAGGCTCCTCGACTCGAGGTACTGACCGTGTTCGGGAAGGGGCTGCCAAGGATTCAACCGAAGCCGCCCTCGGCACTGGAGGTGGTGCCGGCATTGTTACAAGTCACGTAGTTGCGCCCAGCCTGCAAAAAGCTAATTGAGGCGCCCTCAGGCAGTGTGGTTTCCCTAATCAGAGGAAAATATAAATTTAAGAAGAATCAAATAAGAATAAAATGAGGACAGAGCGAAGCTAGAATTATTACCCGAAGCAGGCCTGCTACCGTGCCTTTCCTAGAAAGACGACCACGTGCGAATCCCCACTTTGTGAGGGAGCACGACTTCGACCCTTTCACGAATGCTGGGCAGTGGAGCCAGTGGTAGTCGTTCAGCTATGAACAAGAGGCAAGGTCAGCACTTATCAGAACAAGGCCGGAAAAAATGGAATGAAGAAAGTGATGAAGAGAAAGACTTACGTGCATGGTTCCACGTCTCTAGGAATCTAGTGGCACACGCACCAGATGCTTAGTTCTGATATAAAAGAAATTTTCATAAGTATGAGGCTCGACCGCATCATCCAACTCCGTGGTCAAACCCCCCGCCCAACAAGGGACGACCCTAATCATCATACCACGAACCCTATGAAGAGCGTAGAGGGTCAACACGTACCTCAATGTGATCTCTCTCCGGGCCAGCTCAACATATTTTATGAGCATGGCAAAAAGCTTGTAAAGGGAAGGGACGAGTTAGCCAGGACATACTCTATAGTGATTGTAAAAGTCCATCACCAACATCGGAAGGGGAATCCTGAACCCCAACCTAAAAGGATAAGTGTAGAAAATGCAATACCCCTTACGGTCGGTGTGGAACCTCTTATCGCGCCTAGAAAGAAGTATATCGGCAAATTGGGGAATGCGCCACTGCACCCGTAGCTGGCCGATACCCAATTCCACCATCAGTGGGGCTTCATCCACGCGATCCTCCCCTCATCGGTTGTGAAATCGGTCGCCAGGCCTCAGGGCAAGGATAGAATATCGGCCTTCGACAGGACCCCCTGATTTCCGCCAATTCAGTGGCTCTCGTGGCGGTAGATGATCCTTCAGCCACCTGAATAGTCGCCGGAGCAGGGGTAGCACGAGAGCTGCTTGCCATTTTTCGATAGATAAACGGGAACTGAATGAGATTCACGAAAGGGAAAGCGAAGATGGTGTCAAATGAAGAACAATGACGAACAAAAAGAGAAGATGAAGTGATAAACATGAAGCTTATTCAAAATTCTCACTTAGATAGATGGAAACGTAAAAGATGAATGACAGAAACCCCCATTTATAGGCAACCCCAGTGGTTTATACGGATTCCAATAACTAGCATTAACTGCATGGACAACCGCAAAATGGTTCAGTTCTACAGGAACGTTCGTCATTGTGACGAGCACAGCGAAACGGTTTTTCACTCAAACTGACGCCTTACCTTCGAAACGGTTAGAACAACCTGAGGTTACCGAAAAGACGTTCCATACGTGTTGATACCCAATTTTTCCCTATGTATTTTTGTACCCAAAATACTTTCAAAATAGCTTGTGAATGCATATATAAGCATCCACAAAAGGTTTGGTATTTTTCTATAATTTTTCAAGCATTTTAAAATCAATTTAAGACTTATTTTGTACTATAGAATTCAATATTTACCCTCAAATCTTGTTATTTAATAAATAATTTATTTTAATCTCTCATTTACATAGAAAAAATATAATTTATGTAATTTTTGTAGAATTTTACAAAGCCATTAGGCATTTTAAACTAAAATTGCATTAAATTATAAATTTAGCCTATTTCTCGATTTAATAAGTATTTCAAGTAAAAAATCGTTCCTCATATTTTTATTTGCTTCCTAAATATATTTTATTAGCTCGGTAATTTTATTGGATTTGTACAAAATTGTTTACTATTTTTATAAAATTAAATCGGAAAAAAATGGCTATTTAAAATGTAGCCCTTTAATCTTTCAATTCTAGCCCAAATTGAAACCCAAAATCAACCCCAAAATTAGCCCCCAATCGCCTGACCCAATTTGAAGCTACCCGACCCAAACCCACTTATAACTAACCTGCCCCAACTCTTTTAATCCTGGCCGTTTATCACACAGATCAGCGGCCCACACTTCACTTACCATAAATAAATCCCTAATACCCATAACCCTAAACTCATTCTTCCAAACCCGCTGCCTTCGAATACCAAATGCTCTCTAGCCCTCTCAAACCCTAATCGTCTCCAGCATAATCTCACTGGCGGTCATGCTTGTTCAAGCCCTAAAGCGTCCTCATCCGTTCACTCCTCACCTCTCATGGTCCTGGTTTTGAAGATCGGAGCCCTACTTCAAGGATGATCGGACCATAGGTCCTCCAATGGGTTTCTGCAGTTGTGTCCGGCTTTTCTCCAGCAAGACTCAAGTCCCTGAGCCCTTTGCAAACTCCGACGAGTCCGTTCAGGCTTTTCTCGATGCTTCGAGACCTTTCTCTGAAAACCCTAATTTCTCAAGGTTCTGCTCTGTGTTTACTTTTACGATTCTCTCTGAGTCCTAGTTATTTTCTAAAGATTTTAAAGTATTTCTCATCTTTTCTTCGCCTATTTCTTGTTTTTAAACGGTTCTTCTTTTTAAACTTAGGGTTTTCCATGACTTCTCTGATATCCTTGATTTTCCGCTTTATTTGCTACTGTGTGTTCTTCTCTAGCCTTCACTGTGATTCTTAAGCATTTTTCTACCATGGCTTTGAGATGTTTTGCTTCAGTGATTACTTTTTAGGGTTTTCAGTTCATTCGTTCTATGCTTTCGTTATGATGTTCTTACTTGTGTTCATCTTCATCTATGACTTTCTTTATGCTCTATGCGTAAAAGAAACCCTAAATTTTGAGAGGATTTTCCATTTCTTTCTCTGTAAAACCCTAGCCGTCTCTAATTGTTTTCTTGTGTGTTTAGTTACATGTTTACTCTGCTACTTCCAGTTTTTGTATGTTCTAACCTATACCTCTTTTATATTGTCACATTTCCCCTTTTATGAAACCTTAATTGGAAAATTTGATTTTGTACAGCTGTCTGATTCTCTAATTGACCCGTATTTTCTTACCAAGTTCGAATCAACTAGTATCTGGATTCCTTGATTTTCTAGTTAATTACCTGCCTTATATGTTTACCCGTATAATTTTCAAACTCTTTACATATATTTACCCTGTAATCTATGATTGGCACTTGATTTTTCTTTCCAAAATTAGACCAAAGTTTATTTATTTCCAGCCGGTTCCTTAATTTAAGGGAGCCTTCTCCTTAATTGTGTATGATTGGTACTGTTGAATATTTTCTTGCTTTGCTGCTGCATCCTTTCAAAACTATAAATAGGCCTTCACTTTTCTCACTAAGACACACTGAAAACACGAACTACTCTCACTGAAAACTCTCTTATCTTCTACATTCCTTCTCTATTACTTGCTCTCTTGCTAAGAATTAGCCGGCTGAAAGCCAAGGCTAATATAAGGATCTATACTTGCTCTATTATTCAAGTTGCAACTGGTAGGCTCCTAACTTTATAATCATCAATTTCCAACTGGTTGTTACTTGACCTTGCTCATTATTTGTGTATTTCAATTTGAGTTTAGCATGTTCTGCCCCTTTCCTTTCCCCTTAGTAGATTGAGTTTAAGTTCAATCTGTTTGTGTATTTTAATTTAAGTTCAGCATGTTTAATCCCCTTCCCCTTTTCCCTTGTCTGTTCAGTTTAAGCTTTAACATGTTGAATCCCTTTTCCCATTTCCCTTGTCTATGTTTATTTCGGTTGCAGCATGTTTAATTTCTCGCATCTCATGTAGATGTCATGTCTATAGGCTTTTCGTTATTGCATCATTTTCATAATAGAAATCATGTCTATAGGTCTGCATTCTTACAGCCTCATATAGAAACCATGCTTATAGGTTTCAATTCTCATAATCTCACCTAGAAAATATGCCTATGGGAACCATATAAACGCTAGGCAAAACAGTAGGTCGTCCAAACTTGTAAAAATGCAGTAACAAACAAAGAGTATGTCCAGTGCTTAAAAATATTTCAGTCTGTTTACTTTTAAATCGGGCCCAGGTCTACCCCTTTCACATTACTCTGAATTTGTAATTTCCCTTTTAAATGATGGTTTCAAACATTCTTCCTGCCTAAGTTTAATGCTTTAAGGTCTTTTAAATTTTTTCATCTTGCATCCTTTTGTATTCAAACCGTCCGGCTAAATTGTAAGCCATTCCTAAACCTTGCTGCAACTTCAACTCTCTTTTCGACAGACCTATGTCTCAAACTAATGTTCTCCTCTAAGATTAACTGATTTTCAAAAACTGTCAGTTTCTAAAACAGGCCCGGAGGGCGCAAACCAGATTTTCTATCTAACTTCCATGTGTCAAACTAGTCTGTCTGCTCTTTAACCTATTTTAAAGACCAAATCATTACTTGAAGTCATGCTAAACTAGTCTCTTGTAATGTTACGGGGTTTATCTGAGCCTTTAATTGTCTTATCTGCATATTTCTTATGTGCTATGTGTTTTGACTGTCGTCTTAGTATTTTTTACCTTTGAAACTCCATCTATACCCTATCTCTCTTACCCCCTTTCTTAGGATTAGAAGTCCTAATACCCCAGAACTAACAGGTTGGGACGGGTATTAGCATGCAATAACTAAACGATACCAACCATTTAAATACCTCAACGGGGTGGGAAGGGTAGAATATGGAGATGATGACAATGCGATAATATCATACCCTCTTTGGGAAAATGTGCGGATATTGTATCGAATGATCCATATCATAGTCAAACCCAGGACCCCCTTTCCTTTTCTTGCTTTATTTAAAAGTTTCTAAAGTAATGCTTTTCTTTTCAAATCTATTCTCTCTTTTACTTTATTTAATTTATGCCTTTCCCTTTTCAAAATTCCTAAGTTGTCCAAATGTTTATATGTGAATCTTATCTGTCTACTTGCTTCATCTCTTCATAAAGTCACATTAGCACGGCCGTGAACCACACTATTGGATCTTGAGGGGTGCCTAACACCTTCCCCTCGAGATAATCTCAAGCCCTTAACCGAACTCTGGTTTTCTTTCAAAATACTCCTCTCATCTTTAAAAAGTGTCGTAATGCACTATAATCATTAGGTGGCGACTCTTCAAATTCCATAACCCAATTCCCCTAGGGGAATGAGAGTTGTTTTGCCCATAATGTAGTAAAACCCAATTTCGCTTATGAAAAAGGGGCCGTCGTCAGCATGGCGACTCTGCTGGGGATTTTCTTTTAGGCTTTTACCACTATGTGTTTTGTGACTTTATTTCTTTCTTTATTTATTGCTTTAATTATTTTTCACAATTACTAACTTGTTTTTTCGTGTCTTTCTTCTTCTTTAATAGTTTTACTACTTTACTGTCTTTACTTTATTTCAATTCCGTCTTTAATTTCAAGCATTCATTGTAACCATCATTGTATGAATGTAAAAATATATGTACTTATTTCCTTATTGTAATTGCATCCTTCAACATCATTTTCCACTTGTGCCAAACAAATCCTATAGCAACGCTTATAATGAGTGGTTGCGCTTTTACATATTATAAAACCCCTAAATTTGGCAAAGGCATATTTTCGGTAAAACCGGTCGATCAACGGTGTGGTCGACGGTTCCGTGCCTTTCCCTCTAGAGTTGTCTGCTCAAGGGTACCTTGTCTAGAACTTCAAAAGTAGAAACCTTACTCTATTCAAATGTTCATGCATCATCGTCAAACTTGAACGAGTCAGTTATGTTGTCCGCATAATGACTCATTAGGATAGCCAAAACCAATGTCCATCGGGTTTCCTCGAAACCCAAACGGACAGTCACGTTATGTGCATTGATTTGGAAAATTAAATACCTTTGCTAATTATTGATTTAAATAGACGAGTCCAGTGGGGTAGAGGGCCTAACTCTATTTTGTAGGAAAATGAGGCATGAGGTCCCCAAAATCGTTATGGTATCAAACATTAATCCAAAGTTGCTAAGCTGGTGGAATGATTTGCATGGTAGTGATCGGGTTCTTGTCCGCAAGCACTTAGGAAATCTTCTTTCACTTCTGGAAGTTAGACCAGATAACAAGATTGTGGAAGCGGCTACTATGTTTTGGGATAGTGAACGGTCCGTCTTCCGCTTTGGGGGTATTGAAATGACACCGCTGTTAGAAAAAATTGGGGTCTAGCCGGAATTCCTTGGGATAGCCCGGGGCTGCTTATGCCTGAAAATCGCAAAGGTAGAGGGTTCTTGAAAATGATGGGGTTCAAGAAGAATCCTAATCTGACCAGTCTGAAGGACTCCTACATATCCTTCGACTTCATGCATGAAAGGTTCGGACAAGGAAAATCATATCGCAATCACATGGACGAGTTCGCCCTTACCTCTTTGGGGCACATACATAGGAGAGCTTTATTATTCATGTTTTGTTTTCTGGGCATGATAGTTTTTTCGATGAAGAAGGCTAGAATCCATACAAGACTAGCCATGGTAACCAAAGCCGTAATGGAGGGTATCGACGGGAAGGCATTCAGCATAAAACCCATGATCCTCACTGATTTGTACCGAGCCTTAGAAAAATGTCAACAAGGAGCACTGCACTTTGGAGGGTGCAATTTGCTACTCACTCTGGCTCATCGAGCATCTTCAGAAGGGAAACTATAGATAAGAGATCGTGCGACGAGATTGGGATGACCATACTGCTTTCCATCATCCAAAGCGGATGCACTTCATGTCGAGCATGTTTGCTCACCCGGAAGACGCCAGCGGATGGGTGGAACTATTAGGGAATCTGAGAGAAGAGCAGGTACAACGGATGTGCGAGTGGTTTCCAACGGGAGAGTTTATCATTCTGTCTAGGGATGCACCATTACTTGTACTCATCGACTTAAGGCGAACTTACCTTTATGTCCCTCTCCGAGCTATAAGGCAAGCGGGAAGGAAGAAAATTATACCAAGGGTGGAAAAGATGAGTCACTACAGAGCTGATTTCCAGGATGACGATAGCCCACACAGGTGTCAGGCTCAGCATATGTGGCACTCCAAAATCATATTGGAAAAGGCATCTATGGAGCCAGACAGATATCAGGCAGGGCCTGCGCCGCTTTATCCGGGGTGGTTAGAAGATGATCACATTGGCTTGGGAAAAACGGGATTCGTCCATGGTCACAGGGTTATTGATGAGGAGGCTGTAGCAAGGTCAAGTATAATTAGTTGCGCAAGTGGATGCGAGAGTGTGAAAGTGAACATCGGGAAATGCTAGAGGCTCAAAAGAAGGTAATCAATGAAAGCAAGGACATGGATGTCCACGCAAATAACCATTTAGGGTACTTGGAGTGGGGTCCAGTGGAGATAGAAGGCAAGTTTTTTATAAAGATCAACGAATGTCAGGAAGCTGAAGGTAATGTAGGTGGGCACCTGGCTCGAGCTTACTTGTTGCTAGGAATGCGCGAGCTGATGAAACTGTACGAGGGAGGCAAAGATACCGAATCTGGGGAAGGTCCTTCTGGGACCAAGTAGTTAGGATTTTACTGCTTTCATGATGTAACAAGCCTCTGGCCACTAGTAACAATTTTTCTACTTCAGTTTGTTTTGACTAGTTCTATTTTCTGTCAATAAAATGAGTCATTTGATATTGTGAGTTCTCTAAATCATATTTGTCGCTAGGCCTACCTCGGGCACAACGAGGCACCTAAAATAGGAAACGACTTATGTTCCTACAACAATGTGTTTAAATACCGCAATGTTTTCTTTCTAAGAATCTGCACTAACTTTTTACCCTTTTTTTTCTTTTTATTCCCCTCCCCAAAGGTTAGTTCGTGCATTCTGGAACCATCAACATACTCGACAATATCAAAGGGTCCTCCTCCTCCTCCTCATTCGAGTCCTCCCAGAAATAGGAACAAAGGAAATATGGGAGATGATGAAGCAAGGAAGGAAATTGAAGGAACTTCTCAGGGTACCCAGATCACCAAAGAAACTGCTGCTCATTTGGAGCAAACTTTGCTAAGATTTTGAGAGGAACTGGACCAGTTCCGGAGTTTGGCAAGCTTGTCCATGTCCCTTGCTGCTGCAGATGTCAGCAACCAGGTCCCTGCACCTGCGCAGAAGATCACAACCCCGGTTCGCAACAACGCTCCACCGCTCGTCCTAGAGCCCCAGAATGCTCCAAACCACCAGGATACCCCTACCTTTGTGGATACTGTACCATACTATACACATCCCATATTAGATGTGTCAGAATCAGACTCACTCATTCAAAACTTGGTTGCTGAACTTAAGAAACTCACTAGCAGGGTTAAACGCGTGGAATGTAATAAAGGCGTAGAGGGTTTGAATTATGAAGACCTGTGTGTTCAACCTGATGTCGAACTCCCGGAGGGGTACAAACCTCCTAAGTTTGAGATGTTTGATGGTACGGGTGATCCCCGGGTTCACCTCAGGATGCAATGTGACAAGTTAGTGGGAGTTGGTAGAGATGAGAAGATCTGCATGAAACTTTTCATGAGGAGCTTGAAAGATTGATGCGTTATCTTGGTATATCAGCCAAGATGCAAAGAAGTCGACTAGTTGGGTAAACATGACATCCGATTTCATGGATCGTTTCAGGTTCAACACTGAGAACGCGCCAGACGTGTTCTGTATCCAGAATTTGAAGAAAAAGCCTACTGAAACCTTTCGCGAGTATGCTACTCGTTGGAGGTTGGAAGTTGCCAAAGTCAGGCCGACTTTGAAAGAAGAACAAATGAATAGATTTTCGTTCGTGATCACGACCCATAGTATTACGAGAGATTGATGCTGGTAGAGGGGAAAAAGTTTGCTGATATCATCAAATTGGGAGAAAGAATTGAAGAGGGGATCAAAAATGGCATGGTTACTAACCTTGAGGCACTGTAGGCCACCAACAAAGCCTTGCAATCTGGTGGTTCATCGAAGAAAAAAGATGTAAACTCCATAATGGCTGCGCAAAGAAACCACTCTGCCATGAAATACCAACCCTACCCTCCAACTCCACTCACATACGAACCCTCTCTAAATTACCAAGCACCTTCACCTACCTATCAAAATCCATATCCCGTCTACCAAACAACTCCGTCATCAATATATCAGCCCACCTCGCCAGTATATTCTTAACCCGCACCTGTATGCCAAGCTTACAACTCCCAACCTCCTCACTATCCATCACCGCCTGCCCGCTAAAACTTCCCACGACCAAGACAAAACTTTGACCGCAAATCGCCCAGACAGTACACTGCTATTGCTGAACCCATTGACCAATTGTATGAGAAGCTTAAAGCCGCCGGATATCTTACACCCATCCCAGGCGTAACCCCAGAAAACCCCTCCAAATTGATCAACCCAAATAAAATATGCGCAAACCATTCGGGAATGAAGGGCCATACCATTGACGAGTGCCTCTCGTTGAAGGACAAAATCCAGACCATAATTGACAACAAGGTCATCTTAGCTAAGGAGTCTACTCCTAATATTCGTAACAACCCTCTGCCAGACCTCAAAGGTGGAGTCATCCACATGATTGAGGTAGAAGACGATTGGGATCCCAAAGGGTCGATTGGTTTGATATATGAGGGAATGAGCCCAAGAAACTGGCGGTCACTCTTAATCCTATTGTTGTGAAAATCCAGCCATCTGAGGTCAACGTGGTGAATATTTACGTACCATTTAAGTTTGAGGCACCTCCTGCAAAAGTTCCAAAACCAATTGAGGTGGAGTTCGGGACTCCAAAGACGCCCACGCACTAATTTAAGTTGCTATGTTGCCTCCAAGGGTGCATCATTTCAGTCACCATGTCAGACATAACCCCTTTTCGGTCAAATGACATACCCTCGGACTACACAGCTGAGGCGAGACGGAAAGGAAAAGCACACACAGGTGAAGAAATCACCGCGCAAGGTATGACTAGGAAAGGCAATGTGTACACACCAGAGCCCCTATCTGAGTCCAGCAAGCAGGTCTTTGGACGTCCTATTGAAACTGGACCTGATAATCTCTGGAGAAATATACAGGCTAAGGAATATTCAGTTGTTGAACAGCTAAACAAGACTCCAGCGGAGATCTCCATCTTAGCATTGCTACAGAGTTTCGAGGCGCACAAAAATGCCTTGATGAAGATATTGAGCGAGGCTTATGTCCCGAGCAACATAGCAGGAGGAGAGGTGACAAACATGATGGGGAAGGTATTGGAAAGTCACAAAATCACTTTCTACGAGGATGAATTGCCACCTGAAGGGCTCAGTAATAACAAAGCGCTGCATATCAGTGTGAAATGCGAGGATCATTTCATCACCAGAAGCTTAGTCGATGGAGGTTCCAGTCTCAACATTTGTCCACTGATCACCCCCAAGAAGTTAGGAAAAGAATTGCATGAGATAAAAGATGGGGCTATTAACGTTAAGGCTTTTGACGATTCTCAAAGGTCCACTCTCGGGGAGATTAGCCTGTGTTTGCAAATGGGGCCTAAATGGTTTGATGTCGACTTCCAAGTCATCGACGTACCATCATCTTATAACTTACTGCTGGGACGACCTTGGATTCACGCCACTAGGGCTGTGGCATCCACCTTACATCAGGCCGTGAAATTCGAATGGAACCATCACGAAGTAATCATTCATGGTGACGGTAGCAACCCCACCTACAGTCGCCAGACCATTCCGATGGTCGGAGGCAGAAGAAGAATAGGTGGAGAAACATATCACCATATTGAGCGAGTCAACACAGTGGACAAGGACAAATGGTGGAGCAACAAGGTTGAGAGCATTCTTAATTTGCTGAACCAGGGAAAGGACTTGGTAAGAATCTTCAAGGTATCACCAAACCTATCAAGTTGAAGAAACATGATATTACCTTCGGAATGGGGTACGAGTACACTTGGAAAAAGTTCAAAAACTGGTCACCACCATGGTGCGACCCATATTACCCATTGGAACGCCCCATACCTGAGTTGGAGCAGACATTTCAACCAACCGACACTCTCTACGGGTCAGAAGAATATGAGGTTCTTGCGGCAATGGAAAACCTGTTTCTGGAAAACATGGACTTTTGTGTGATATTTGAAGAGGAAGGGGAGGAAGGCCCTTCCATTTAGGCTGTGAATCAAGGGGAGCACCTCACCAACTGGTCAATCAGGGCCACCATCGCTCAAAAACCTTCAGGATAGCAAGGCTGAACAAGCATCATGCATCTTTGTTTTAGTTGTTTTCTTTATTTTCCGCATTTGTCTTTAATTCCCAAAGAGCTCCGTTGTTTTGAACATTTATGAATTTAATCAAAAGAATTTTTTCAGTTTTATCAAATATCTTGCTATTCATTACTTTTCTCTGCTATTTACTTTATTTTTCACACATCATTACTATTACGTATCTTGATGATGAACCAACAACTGTAACTTGAGACGAGGCTATGCAACAAACGGACATAGACTCAGAGGAGGGTGATATACCAGAAGAGGTTGTCATAGAGGCTGAAAATTTTGAGAATAAACCTAAGTCCAACTTGGATGAAACTGAAGTCGTTAATTTGGGAGATACATAGAATGTCAAAGAAACACGCACCAGTGTGCACTTATCACAGACAGAGAAAGAGGAATACGTAGAATTCTTGAGGGAATATGAGGATATCTTTGCATGGTCTTACGACAATATGACTGGCCTCAGCACGTACATCATCGCTCACAAGTTTTCGACAGATCCTGCATGTCCACTGGTAAAGCAGAAGCTCAGAAAATTCAAGCCAGATATGAGTTTAAGAGGTCCCCAAGCAGGTGAGAGCCAGAGTTCTTCAAGAGGTAGAGTATCCAACTTGGTTAGCTAACATTGTGCAAGTACCGAAGAAGGATGGGAAAGTCAGAATCTGTGTCGACAACCAAGATCTCAACCAGGCCAGTCCTAAAGACGATTCCCCCTTACCGAACATACACATTTTGATCGACAACTGTGCCAAGCATGAGTTGCAGTCATTCGTCGATTTCTTCGCGGGGTACCATCAGATATGGATGGATAATGAAGATGCAGAGAAAATGGCATTTATCACGCCTTGGGAAATGTATTGCTATAGAATTATGCCGTTCGGATTGAAGAATGCATGAGCTACTTAAATGAGGGCCATGAATACCCTCTTTCATGACATGATACACAAGGAGATTGAGGTGTATGTGGAAGAAGGTTTCCGATCACATGGAGGACCTCCGAAAGTTTTTCAACAGACTAAGGAGGTATATCTTGAAACTGAATCACGCCAAGTGTGCATTTGGGGTCCCTGCGAGAAAGTTATTGGGTTTCATTGTGAGTCACCGAGGAATAGAGCTAGATACATTAAAGGTCAAATCTATTCAGGAGTTGTCGTCGCCGAAGAGCAAGAAAGAGGTAATGAATTTCCTGGGGAGACTCAACTATATCAGCTGGTTCATAGCTCAGTCTACCATCATCTGCGAACCTATCTTCAAGATGCTAAAAAAGGATGCGCCACCAAATGGACCGATGAATGTTAAAAGGCTTCTGACAAGATCAAGGAATACTTGTCTACGCCTCCAGTTCTTGTTGTGTCTGAGCCCAGGAGGCCTTTATTGCTCTATCTCGCAGTTTTGGATGGAGAAATTGGTTGTGTGTTGGGATAACATGATGAAACAGGGAGAAAGGAGCATGCTATTTACTACCTCAGCAAGAAATTTACCCCGTACGAGGCCCGGTATTCCTTGCTAGAACACACCTGTTGTGCTTTGATTTGGATAGCTAAGAATTTGAGGCATTATTTCTGTGCTTACACTATCTACCTTATATCAAGAATGGATCCACTTAAGTATATTTTTCAGAAGCTCATGCCCACTGGCAAGCTCGCCAAGTGGCAAATTTTGTTGAGTGAATTCGACATTGTCTATGTCACCCAGAAAGCAGTTAAAGGACAGGCCTTGGCATATTATCTCGCAGAAAATCCTGCGGAAGGGGAGTACGAACCATTGAGGACGTATTTTCCCGATGAGGAAGTAGCTTTCATAGGAGAAGATATTGCAGAATCCTATAACGGTTGGAGGATGTTTTTTGACGGGGCCGTAAATTTCAAAGGAGTTGGTATCGGAGCAGCCATGGTATCTGAAACCGGTCAACATTTCCCTGTATCCGCCAACCTCAGGTTCCGTGCACCAATAATATGGCCGAGTACGAAGCCTGCATCTTAAGGCTTAAACGGGCCATTGATATGAACATTCAGCAGCTTCTAATGATGGAGATTCGAACCTTCTCATACACCAAGTTCGAGAAGAATGGGCGACTAAGAATTCCAAGATACTCCCTTATCTGCACCACATACAGGAGTTGAGGAAAAGGTTCATAAAACTGGATTTCCAGCATGTTCCAATAATACAGAATGAGTTTGCATATGCACTTGCTACTTTATAATCCGTGATTCAGCATCCAGGCACAAATTTCATTGACCCTATCCAGGTCAGGATTCAGGATCAACCGGCTTATTGTGCACATGTTGTGGAAGAAGCCAACGGAAAGCCCTGGTTTATGACTTCAAAGAGTACCTGAGAACAGGGGAATATCTAAAGTTTGCAAATGCTACACAGAAGAACATGCTTCGAAGGTGTTCGAACAATTTCATTCACAGTGAAGGAATCCTGTATAGGAGGACTCCCGATTCGGGAATATTAAGGTGTGTCGATGCGACAGAAGCAACCAAGTTACTGGAAGAAGTGCACTCAAGGACTTGTCGACCGCACATGAACAGTTTTGTTCTGGCAAAGAAGATACTCAGGGCAGGATACTTCTAGATGACCATGGAAACACACTACATTCAGTATGTCCGAAAGTGTCACTGCTGTCAGATACATGCAGACGTGATAAAGGTACCTCCAAACGAGCTCACTGCAACGAGCTCACTATGGTCATTCGCCGCCTGGGGAATGGATGTTATTGGACCAATCGAGCCTGCCGCCTCAAACGGACACAGTTTTATCTTAGTGGAAATTGATTTCTTCACTAAATGGGTCGAAGCAGCATCACATAAAGCAGTAACCAAGAAAGTTGTGGCAGACTTTTTCCGAGACTGGGTTGTCTGTCGGTTCGGTGTTCCAGAGTCGATCATCAGTAATAACGGTTCAAATCTCAAGAGCAACTTGATGAAAGCGAAGTGTGAGACTTTCAAGATCAGACACAGAAACTCTATAGCTTATGGACCTCATATGAATGGAGCCGTGGAAGCAGCCAACAAGAACATCAAGAAAATACTAAGGAAAATGATCGAATGGCATAAGCAGTGGCATGAGAAGCTGTCATTTGCTTTATTGGGTTATCGCACTACGGTTCGCACATCAACCGTTGCAACTCCCTACATGTTGGTTTACGGTACAGAGTCGGTCATTCCCGCCGAGGTAGAAATTCCATCCTTGAGAATCATACAAGAAGCGGAGCTAGATGATGCAAAATGGGTCAAGGGTCGCTACGAGCAGTTAGCCCTTATAGACGGAAAGAGGATGAACGCTGTCTGTCATGGTCAATTACATCAGAACAGAATTGCTAGAGCCTTCACCGAGAGAGTTCGACCAAGGAAGTTTATGCCAGGGAAGCTGGTGTTGAAGAAGATATTTCCACATCAAGATGAGACCAAAGGGAAGTTCTCTCCCAACTGGCATGGCCCGTACATGGATCACCGGGTTCTAATCGGAGGAGCCCTTATTCTTATTGAGATGGACTGAGAAATCTGGCCAAAACCGATCAACGCAGATGCAGTGAAGAGATATTATATTTAATCAGCATGCTTTTCCTTATGATGTAATTTGAACTACGTCTGACTTAATTTCCGTTTAAGAGGGGACATGTAGGTAGCCCTATGGGTTCGGTCACATCTTTAATAAAATTCCATTTTCCCCCGCATTTGGAACTGGGGCATAATTTTGAAGAGGACCATCAAAATTACAAAGTCAGCTTGCCAATTTTCGCATCAGCATCGACCTAGTAAACTGGGGCAGAATTTTGAGGAGGACCCTCAAATTTCTAAGGGCAATCCGCTTTCAGTCATTCATCACTGCCATCAACAACACCTGCAAAGTAAACTGGCAGGAATTTTGAGGAGGTCCTTCAAAATTCTGGAGCCAGCAAGGTTGCCGTGCTTCGAACCACGCTGCAGTTCTGGTTCATCATATAACAAAATTATCATTTCTTTACTTATACTTATACATTTGCATCACGATTGCCAAAATTTGCATGAAATCATCTGGATCATATCATTCAGCAATGCCACACCAAATGGTACAGGACGCCACGAGTCGAGGGACGTAAACTAACCTCCCCCTTTACAGAACTCACGATCTTTCTTTGGATGCAGGAACCTAGAATACAAATAGGCGATGCACGTGCTTTACAAAACTGGAGTTCTCGGAACCACTACTTGCCTCGTGAATGTTTACTATCTACATTCAACACTTCCTAGCAGTCATGATATCACAATCATTTACCATCTAAGAAAATCACCATTATCCTCTCCTTTATATTCATGCGTTTTGCATAAGGCTATTCTCTGCCTTTCGAGTTTAAGCTCTACCTCCATTCTGCATAAGGCTACTCTCTGCCTTCCGAGGCTAAGCTCTACCTCTATCCTGCATAAGGCTATTTTCTTCCCTTCGAGGCTAAGCTCTGTCTCCATTTGCATTTTTGCATTGCATAAGGCTACTCTATGCCTTCCGAGACTAAGCTCTACCTCCATCCTGCATAAGGCTATCTTCTGCCTTCCGAGGCTAAGCTCTGTCTCCATCTTGCATTTTGCAAAAGGCTATTATCTACCTTCCGAGGTTAAGTTCTACCTCCATCCTGCATAAGGCTATTTTCTACCTTTCGAGACTAAGCTTTGTCTCCATCTGCATTTCTTGGATTGCATATGGCTATTCTCTGCCTTCCAAGGTTAAGCTCTACCTCCATCCTGCATAAGGCTATCTGCTGCCTTTCGAGACTAAGCTTTCTCTCCATTTTACATTGCATAAGGCTATCTTATGCCTTTTGAGGTTAAGCTCTACCTCCATCCTTGCATAAGGCTATATTCTACCTTTCGAGACTAAGCTCTGTCTCCATCTTGCATTGCATAAGGCTATTCTCTACCTTCCGGGGCTAAGCTCTGCCTCCATCCTGCATAAGACTATCTTCCACCTTTCGAGACTAAGCTCTGCCTCCATTTTGCATTGCATAAGGCTATCTTCTGCCTTTAGTGGTTAAGCTCTACCTCCTTTATTTTGCATTTTGGATGAAATATCGCCACCCTGCATTTTAAATTCCTGCTCGGCTGAAAGATCGCCATCCTCTGCATTCATTTGGCTGAAATATTGCCACCTTTTCATGGGATGAAATATCGAAAACTTATTCAAAGGCGTCATAGTTCAGAGGCACCATATGCATGGCCCGAGAAGGCCATTTCATGGCTTGCGAATATTTACCTTCATGCTCTTCAGAGCCCGGACATCATAGTCTGATGAGGCCATCCTAATCGTCCGAAGACAGCATTCATGGTCCAATGGGAACTTTCATCACATTTAAATTATGCAATATACACGCACATCGTTCATTTGCGGGTATACCGGCTAGCACGGCTGTCTCAGCAGGAGCACTCCCGCTCCAGTTCTCCATGGCTCGTCCGATCCCCGAACCCTTGCCAAATCTCAAACCCCCGTTGCGTCCACCTTTTCAAATTTTCATTGGAATATTCCACCAATGGTTCCTGAACTACATAAGACATGATTCTTGTAAAACCAGGGATATATAGGCAGCTCATAAGCAAGAGCGCGGTCGAAATTCTCACACAATTATCATTTTCGGTCAAAATTGGCCATCTTATCTTTACCCGATAACTCTTTTATCCTCCTCGGGTAAAGAGGGGCAGCTGTTGATACCCAATTTTTCCCTATGTATTTTACCCAAAATACTTTCAAAATAGCTAGTGAATGCACATATAAGCATCCACAAAAGGTTTGGTATTTTTCTATAATTCTTCAAGCATTTTAAAACCAATTTACGACTTATTTTGTACTATAAAATCCAATTATGTCAAATCTTGTTATTTAATAAATAATTTATTATATTCTATCATTTACATAAAAATATAATTTATGTAGTTTTTACAGAATTTTACAAAGCCACTAGGTATTTTTAATCAAAAATTGCATTAAATTATAATTTTAGCCTATTTCTCAATTTCATAAGTTTTTCGAGTACAAAATCATTCCTAATATTTGTTAGTTTCTTCCTAAATATATTTTATTAACTCAGTAATGTCATTGGATTTTTACAAAATTGTTTACTATTTTTATAAAATCAAATCGGGAAAAATGGCTATTTAAAATTTAGCCCTTTAATCTTTCAATTCGCCCAAATTGAAACCCAAAATCAACCCCAAAATTAGCCCCCAATTTCCAGACCCAATTTGAAGCTACCCGATCCAAACCCACTTAAAACTAACCCGCCCCCAGCTCTTTTAATCTTGGCCGTTGATGACACAGATCAACGACCCATACTTCACTTACCATAATTAAATCCCTAACACCCCTCCCTAAACTCATTCTTCCAAACCCGCCACCTTTGAAATCCAAACGCTCTCTAGACCTCTCTATTGGAAATCATGTATATCTATGATATGTGCGCTTTGGTTGTATGAGCATGATTTTCAGGTATAGGTTTTGATGAATGACAAACAATGAAGTCAAGTGTCAAACAACGATATAATATGACAATCAATCAAATGGCGAGAAGCATACTGATGACGGAATTGCATGAACGAGCCAAAGAGTTCAAGACCGAAGACCCAAGACGTAGGTCGTTTGGTAGAACCAATGTAAGGACAACGTTTAAGTTATCTTATCCTTTGGCTCAACATTAGGTCATCATAAACATGCATAAAATATTTTATTAAATCATATTTATCATAAACATGCATCTTTGTGTTAAAACAAAATGATGTTGAAGGTATTAAACAGGTCTTTTAAATCTGGGCCTCAACAATCGATTATTTGAATCCTACAATCGATTGTATTAAGACAGTGTGATTTGAAGTTTTTCAAAATAGCAAACAATCGATTGTCTACTTTTAACAATCGATTCTTTTGAGACAGTGTGCAACCGAAGTTTTTAAACATCTAAACAATCGATTGTTTTTGTCATACAATCGATTATATTCATAAACAATCGATTGTCATTTTCATACAATCGATTATATTTTGACCGTTCCCACAGAATCAATTACATTTTGACCGTTCCCACAGAATCCTAAATTGATTTTCGAACGTTGAATAACAATCGATTATTTAGTCCATACAATCGACTGTTTAGCCTAAAATCAGGAATCTGTCTTTAGAACGTTGCTCAAGCAATCGATTATCTACTCCAAACAATCGATTGTTTAAGCACAGAATCAGGGATTTTATTTGTCAATTACGCAACGGTCAGCACCACTTTTTCACCTATAAAAAGAGGTCTTTTGAGCTGATTTTAAATACACAACTCCTCCATACATTGTTATACATATTGATCATTTTCAAGCATCATATTAGAGCTTTTGTTGAGCCATTTGATAGACAACTTTGTGTTGTTCATAGAGCTTATTGTGTATCTCTTTATCCACTCTATTGAGAGAGTATTTGTTGTAAAAGAGAGTTGTTTGAGAAGAACATATCTTCTCATTTGTCGGGTTTACTAAGTACCCAAAGTCCTAGTGGTTGAAGTCTTGGGGTGAGGTATCCTCAAGCAAGTGAAGTCTTAAGGTGTGGTATCCTTGAGCAACTGTAACGGTTTGTTAAGCAGCCGTAAGCTTGACGAAGATAGTGGAAATCTCAAGAGAGTCTCTCGGGGACTGGACTAGCCACGGGTTGTGGTGAACCAGGATACATCGGTGCGTTCGTTCCTTATTATTTACTTATCGCACTTATTTCATTCCTGCAATTTTAAAATTCCGCAAGTTTACGCTGTTTTTTATTATAACGCTATTCACCCCCCCTCTAGCGTTAAGCGTATATTCTAACACTCTCGAACCCTAATAGTCTCCGACTTAATCTCACAGGCGTTCATGGCCGTTCAAGCCCTAAAGCGTCCTCATCCGTTCACTCCTCACCTCTCCTGGTCATGGTTTCGAAGATGAAGCCCTACTTAAAGGATGATTGGACCAGAGGTCCTCCAATGGGGTTTCTGCAATCGTGTCCGGCCTTTCTCCGGCAAGCCTCAAGGCCTAGTGCTCTTTGCCAACTTCGACGAGTCCGTTCAGGCTTTTCTTGATGCTTCGAGACCTTTCTCCAAAAACCCTAATTTCTCGATGTTCTGCTCTGTGTTTACTTTTACGATTCTCTCTGAGTGCTAGTTATTTTCTAAAGATTTTAAAGTATTTCTCATCTTTTCTTCGCCTATTTCTTGTTTTCAAACAGTTCGGCTTTTTAGACTTAGGATTTTCTATGACTTCTCAGATCTCCTTGATTTCTCTGCTTTATTTGCTACTGTGTGTTCTTCTCTAGCCTTCACTGTGATTCTTAAGCATTTTTCTACCATGGCTCTGAGATGTTTTGCTTCACTGATTACTTTTTAGGGTTTTCAGTTCATGCATTCTATGCTTTCGTTATGATGTTCTTCGTTGTTTTCATCTTCATCTATGACTTTCTTTATGCTCTATGTGTAATAGAAACCCTAAATTCTAAGAGGATTTTCCATTTCTTTCTCTGTAAAATCCTAGCTGTCTCATATTGTTTTCTTGTGTGTTTTGCTACATGTTTACTCTGCTACTTCCAGTTTTTGTATGTTCTAACCTATACCTCTTTTATATTGTCACATTTCCCCTTCTCTGAAACCCTAATTGGAAAACTTGATTTTGTACAGCTGTCTGATTCTCTAATTGACCCCTGTTTTCTGACCAAGTTCAAATCAACTAGTATCTCAATTCCTTGATTTTCTAGTTGATTACCTGCCTTATATGTTTACCCGTGTAATTTTCAAACTCTTTACATATATTTACCTATACTCTGTGATTGGTACTTGATTTTTCTTTCCAAAATTAGACCAAAGTTTATTATTTCCAGCCGGTTCATTAATTAAAGGGAACCTTCTCCTTAATTGTGTATGATTGGTACAGTTGAATATTTTCTTGCCTTACTGCTGCATCCTTTCAAAACTATATATAGGCCTTCACTTTTCTCACTAAGACACACTGAAAACATGAACTACTCTCACAGAAAGCTCTTTTCTCTTCTACATTCCTTCTCTGTTACTTGCTCTCTTGCTAAGAATTAGCCTGTTAAAAGCCAAGGCTAATTATAAGGATCTATACTTTCTCTATTATTGAAGTTGCAACTGGTAGGCTCCTAACTTTATATCATCAACTTCCAACTGGTTGTTACTTGACCTTGCTCATTGTTTGTGTATTTCAATTTGAGTTTAGCATGTTCAGCCCCTTTCCTTTCCCCTAGTTCTTTAATTTGAACTTTAGCATGTTTAATCCCCTTCCCCAAATCTGTTTGTGTATTTTAATTTAACTTCAATCTGTTTGTGTACTTTAATTTAAGTTCAACATGTTTAATCGCCTTCCCTTGTCTGTTCTGTTTAAGCTTTAACATGTTGAATACCTTTCCCCATTTCCTTTGTCTGTGTGTATTTCGGTTGCAACATGTTTAGTTCTCCATTTTTCCTTGTCTGTTTGTGTTTTAATTTTCAGTTCAGCATGCTCAGTCCTTCTCTTGGCTGTTTATTGTTCATTATGTGGTTTGAGTTCTTATACACCCCCTTTCCCCTGAATCCCTTTCAATTTAGTCTTATATACTTATGTGACTCCTTTTGCCTGATCCTTGTTTGAATGAGAGTGTGTTCTGGATTAGGGTGGCATCTCATTGCCACTCTTAGTTTAGAATTAAGGCTGTCAACAACCTATACTCAAAGTAATCCCATCCCCTACCCCCTTTGTTATGTGCTTGAGCCTTGACAAAGGCCTGTTGGTGCCCTAATCACTATACATGCCCTAGTCTGACTTGTTTTCAAGTATGCTCATGTTTGTTAACCTTTGTATGTGGTTAGGGGTGTGCCAGCCTCACTCCATAGGCTAGGTATGACCACCTCCTACAATGGTCTTTCTCTAATCTATCACCTTTACACTTATTCTTAGTACTTTAAGTCCTACTTCCCCCCATAGTAAGCCATGCTTAGGAGACCCCAGAGTCTCCTCTGAACTTGGATGCTTTGGGGCTAGTAATTCCACACTTGCACTACTCTAAAGAGAAAGCCTCAAATTTGGGAGCCTAGATTTGGTAAAGTGCATACTTTGGACATTAAAGTTGCTTTGCGCTTCTTCGGGCCTGTTGTAGTATTGATGTATTATTTATTTCCTTTAATGTTATTTTTTTTGTCCAGATTCTTGTAAATAACTTGTAATAAAAGAACTTGGGGATCTAGTGAAAGGGAATAGGGGAGGGGTTTACCTTTCTTGCGTTATCTCATATAGTTACCATGGTTATAGGGTTTTACTTTTTTGCATCATCTCATGTAGATACCATGCTTATATGTGTTTACTTTTTGCATCAATATCATATAGTTACCATGTCTATAAGGGTTTACCTTTCTTGCGTTATCTCATATAGTTAACATGGCTATAAGGCGTTATTTTTTTTTGCATCATATCATGTAGATGCCATGCTTATAGGGTTTTACTTTTTGCATCAATATCATATAGTTACCATGTCTATAAGGGTTTACTTTCTTGCATCTCATGTAGATGTCATGTCTATAGGCTTTTCGTTATTACATCAACTTCTTAATAGAAATCATGTCTATAGGTCTGCATTCTTACAGCCTCATATAGAAACCATGCTTATAGGTTTGCATTCTCATAATCTCACCAAGAAAATATGCCTATATGAACCATATAAACGCTAGGCAAAACAGTAAGTCGTCCAAACTTGTAAAAAAGCAGTAACAGACAAAGGTCAATGTGTATGTCCAGTACTTAAAACATTTCAGTCTGTTTACTTTAAAATCGGGCCCAAGTCTACCCCTTTCACATTACTCTGAACTTGTAATGCCCCTTTAAAATGATGGTTTCAAACATTTTTCCTTCCTAAGTTTAATGATTTAAGGTCTTTTAAATTTTTTCCTCCTGCATCCTTTTGTATTCAAACCGTCCGGAAAAATTGTAAGCCATTCCTAAACCTTGCTACAACTTAAACTCTCTTTTCGGCAGACCTATGTCTGAAACTAATGTTCTCTTCTAAGATTAACTGATTTTCAAAAACAGGGCCGGAGGGCGCAAAGAAGATTTTCTATCTAACTTCCATGTGTCAAACTTGTCTGTCTGCACTTTAACCTCTTTTAATGACCAAATCAGTACTTGAAGTCATGCTAAACTAGTCGCTTGTAATGTTATAGGTTTATCTGAGCCTTTATTTGTCTTATCTGCATACCTCTTATGTGCTATGTGTTTTGACTGTCATCTTAGTATTTAATACCTTTGAAACTCCATATATACCCTATCTCGCTCACCCCCTTTCTTAGGATTAGAAGTCCTAATACCTCAGGACTAACAAGTTGGGATGGGTATTAGCATGTAATAAGTAAACGATTCCAACACGTTTAAATACCTCAACGGGATGGGAAGGGTAGAATATGGAGATGATGACGATGCGATAATATCATAAAGCGATCCCTTTTTGGTAATATGTGCGGATATTGTATCGAATGATCCATATTATAGTCAAACCTAAGACCCCATTCCCTTTTCTTGCTTTATTTAAAAGTTTTCTAAAGTAATTCTTTTCTTTTCAAATCCATTTTCTCTTATACTTTATTTAACTTATGCCTTTCCCTTTTCAAAATTCTCAAGTTGTCCAAATGTTTATATATGAATCTTATCTGTGTACTTGCTTCATCTCTTCATAAAGTCACATTAGCACGGTCGGGAACCACACTAGTGGATCTTGAGGGGTGCCTAATACCTTCCCCTCGAGATAATCTCAAGCCCTTACCCGAACTCTGGTTTTCTTTCAAAATACTCCTCTCATCTTTAAAAAGTGTCATAATGCACTATAATCATTAGGTGTCGGCTCGTAAAATTCCATAACCCAATTCCCAAACAGGAATGAGAGTTGTTTTGCCCATAATGTCGTAAAGCTCGATTTCGCTATTGAAAAAGAGGGCGTCGACAATATGCCTACGAACTTCAGACGCCGCTAAGTTACGTGCCAGGCGCATCCGTACTCTTTTCGGCTGCACGGCATACCTATCAGCCATTTGAGATAAGGTTAATGTCTTACAAGGCCGGAGGTCGTCAGTACGAATATGCCGCCCCGGCCTAAAATGGTAATAACCACTGTGAACACACACACACACACACACACACACACACACACACACACAGATATATATATATATATATATATATATATATATATATATATATATATATGGCTAAGGCCGTCCACAGTATTAAGGCTACGGCCATCTCCAGTATAAAAACGGCTAAGGCCGTCCACAATGTCCAGGCTATGGCCATTCCCAACGAAACTCGCTGCGGCCAACTCCAGTAAGTAAACGGCTAAGGTAGTCCACAGTATTAAGGCTACGGCCATCTCCAGTATGTAAACGGCTAAGGCCGTCCATAGTATTAAGGCTACGGCCATTCCTAATGAACAACTTGCTACGGCCATCCTCGACATGCGTGCAAATAATTCGACCAGGGTCGAAGTCACTCGCATGGATAAGGTCATCAACGCAAAAAGGCTAAGGCCATCCAATTTTACGGCGTAATCTCCCACATAAAAACGGCTAAGGCCATTGTTGACCTCAACCGAAACTGTGTCCGGAAAAGTTCTCTCATCGAGCTTGGTCAAGGCACGACCTCGATAAGCAGAGGGACTAACTGTATGGGTCAAAATATTACCTCGAGTCAATTAACAAAATTAATTGATCCTAAGCTTATTCGGAGTTAATAAATGACATGATCACTTATTAATCTCCATATCCAATCACTGGCTAACTTACTTATTAAGGCTACAGCCAAGTCACCATCATAGGGACGGGACCTCGGTGTAGTCACAACTATCGCCGCCAACTCATGCATCTTGTATCTATAAATACTAAGAGAAAGAGCCCTAGAACGGGGGATTGCTTCTGTTTTTCATTGCTTTTCACAAGGAAAGAGAGAACATCATTGTAAGGCTCTAAACCACTCCATGGAGAGGCAGACCAAAGCAATATTATCAATAAAAGATCTCTTCCTTCCTCTCCTTAAAGATAACATTTGTCTCGCGCATTTTCCTTTTGGTCTTTTGATTATTACAATCTGCTATGATTGGCCCTTGATAATAAAATAAATATATTAATAAGATGGCTATCTATTCGACCTACTTGCTCATTTTTTACTATATACTAATGATTTTCTCTCTATAAAGATCTTCAACAATATTATTTTAATTTGTACTAAAAGCGTTTAAAAATAAGTTTGTTTACCATCTTCAAAGAGAGACAACTTACCACTATGATTTGTTGGGTTCGATGTGTTACTCCTATGCATGGAAACCCTGAAATGGATCTCCAGATTAAGTGTAAGATTAAATATCTTTTCTTTATTTTTACTTATTTCTTTATGGTTGTACAAATTTGGACTTGGAATACAATAATGCCTTATCCTGGACGTACATTAAATTAAATAATTGTTGAGAGGTTGGTGAAATTAAAGAAATCCGTTCCAGCTACCCAGAGAGTAAGCAACCTCCATTTCTAATCGACAGATTGCAAATTTGAGTCTCCCTAAGAACAAGGCAGAAAGTTCTTGTAGGGAAAGATGATGAGTTTTTATTGGAAACAACATTTCTATCTTCGGGTAGAGGTAAGGTCTGCGTACATACTATCTTTTTCAGACCTTATTAAATAAAATTATAGTGAGTTATTATTGTTGTTCCAGCCACCTTTGGTAAAATTGAAGGGGAAATCCATTCCAGCTTTTGATACCCTGGAAATGAGACAAACATATCCTGATCTATTCACCACAGGCTCTAGTCACTCTTATCTCTATCCACAACTACTATAAAGCTCCTTTCAATTCAGTATTTTCAGATACAGACATGTTGAGTTACTCCACTAATTACTATTTCTATAACTACAGGTAGCTTGCCATTTGCCTTTTAAGAAATAAACTCGTGGAAGGCAGGGGAAAAACAATGACAAAATTTAAATAATTATAACATAGAATTTATGTAGTGGAGCAGTAAAGTCTCGATTTCGAGCCTTGAGTATGAAGTTGCTTTTATTAAAAAGCTCTATTCCGATATAAGATTTTTCATCCCGAATTCATATTTAATCGAACCCCGAATTCATATTTAATTGTACCACAATATGAATATTGGAACCAAGTGAAACACCAAAAAAAAAAAGCAAATCCAGTGTTCGGCTAAAATGTTATTCGAACACTTATATAGCCCCTCTGTTTATTGTGCACACAGTTGAAGGGTTTTCCCAATGAACTTACATGCTCGACACCTATGGAAATTTGGCCGTTCCCGTTGGTATCCCTGTTAAGGGACGTGCTTGTGCATGGAGAGGTTGAACCATTGCCATATTACTTCCTTTTTTGGAGTTTCTTTTCTAGGTGACGTCATCGATCACGTGCGTGATCATTACTTCTGCTCCCGATGCGGTTCAGGTTGTGACATGACGTTTGGGTTTCCTGTGCTGGTTTTTTGAACCATGCTTTTTCGATTTTCGTGTACCATATCTTATATAGAGGGAGAGTTGGACTAGATTCAACTTTCGAACCTTTTCTGAGAGTATTTTCCCAATATTTCTTCTATCTTTTTCCGGTGCCCTTTCTTCTCTGAGATTCTCGTTCTTAGGAATTGAACTCGTGACCCGGAATATTTTTTTCCCATTAAATTCCATTATGGCCAAATGTCGTCATGACGATACTAGAACCAAAAACATTGCTTCCGCCAGGGCTTCGTCATCTTCAGACGACGAGGATGGCGAGGAAGTTTTTGTCCCACTGTCGACGACCAACTTACTCCCACGTAAAATGAACAAAAGGACGGACTTCGAAAAAAAAGTTCATACTCCATCCTTGGGAGCATAGTGAGTTGAAGCCGTCCCACTTAGCCTCCCTCAGGAAATCATATAACATTCTTGATCACGTCGACATGATTCCTGCGGGGCTAAACCATGCCAATGTGCCCAGACCTGGGTACTGTGTCGTTTATGAATATCCCTTCCGAATTGGGTACACCCTCCCGCTTTACCCTTTGGTGGAAGAGTTGTGTCGCTAGTTTCGGGCATGCCCGGCCCATCTTACTCCGTACACCTTGAAGGTGTGCCGGGTTTTGTCCGTCTATGCGGCAAAGGCGGGGAGAGAGGTGACTGTCCATCACCTTTTGCAGATGTTCAACACGGTTTTTATGAGGATTCGATGCTTCAACTGAGGAAACGGGGCACAAAAAGCTTCGTGTCGCAGGAGGATGATAAGGCCAATCGTAAATTCTAGATGCGGTTCTTCTAAGTGCATACCGAGCACCTCGTGTCCAACCCTGAAGGGTTCTCAGAGGTGTTGAGCGATGCATGTGAGTATTGATGTGCGCAACTTTTACTATTTCAATCTCACTTTTCTTGTTTTCGCCATCGAGAATTACGTTTCGTTTCCATGCAGTGGCGGCTCGCCCTCCTCATAGGGTTGACAATGTTAGATTAAGGGTGCAAGCGTTGATACCGTTTGCAGAAGAGTGCCATTCTTGGACTGCATTACTCAGGCTCTACGGCCCGACAGGTAACAGCCTTATATAATTTGCGTTGTGGTTAGGGGGTTCCCATAACTTTCGCGCTCGTCTCATGCGTGTTTTCGGCAGGACGAGATTCCTCCAAGAAGGCACATAAGAAAAAGAAACAGAAGATGATGAAGACTTTGGCCGGTCCTTCTAGGACGGCATCTAATCATGAGGAGGATCTAGTCCTTCTCGACACATCTAGGGGCAGTACTTCGCCCCTTTCAAGGTAGGAGATTTTGTTGGGAGCGGCTCCAGATATAATGCTTGGGGTCGTGATGGAGGTCGTACCTGAGGCAACACCCGTGGAGGCGTCACCGGCTGTTCCTGAAATTTCCCCCGTATGGACGTCTACCACTGTACCAACCCCTTCTGAGCCCGCTCTGCATTCCGCTGAGGGGGACCATGAAGAGGAGGAGACTTTGGAGGCGAGGAGGCATCAGATTGTCACCGGAAAGGCCATGGATACTCAACCGAAGAAGGTTAAGACACCCCTCTCTGAAACAAGGCCGGTTTTATGGCGGAGGCCATTCGAGCAGGGAGGTCCGTGCTTGGGATAGAGGCAGCTGAGATAAGAGATGAGGGCGGGGACGCAGCGGGCCCGGGAGCAACCCTAATGGGCACAAACAGAGGAGTTAGGTCCTTGGACCAGGTTGGAATGGCGGCTAGTTGATCTTCACGTCGTATAGTGATTCCAAGTCACTATAATTTGCTAGAGAACTGTGAGAAGGTGACCTCTAGTATGAAGCTTTTGTGTGCTGGGCCGAGCGTGAGACCTTGGCAGAACTCAGCGACAAAGTTTTGGCCCAAGGGGTGGTAGGTGTGGCCTTACAGGTATGCCTCTGTCTTGCTCGATGACTTTTCTCTTTGCATTTGGTGGAGGGTGAATTTTCTCGTACTTACTTGGTTTCTTTTCCAGACTCTTGTTTTGGAGGTGGAAAGGGAATAATGTCGGAAGTAGAAGATGGCCAGATACAATCGGGTGGTGTAGAAGTATGATAGAACGCGCGAGGTGCACCAGACCTTTGCCGACATGTATAAGCAGGACCCTAACTATAGGGTGGTTTGTGAGGGTCTTGCTGAGTCCGAGGAAGATTTGAAGAAAAGAGTGGCCGAGCTGGAGAAAGTTGATGAACAGCTCATGGTCGCCGTTGCTCGGGCCGCGAAGATGGAGGTCCTTCTTCAGGACAAGGATGAGGTGCTGCAGCTTGGCCGCGTGGTGGCGGAGGAAGCGACAGAACTACGAACCCGGGTCGCGGCTTTAACTGCAGAGCAGAACGCCACAAAGGCCGAGGTCGAGGAGCTCAAATGAGCTCTTGCGCAAGGTGATATCTCATGTGAAGCACACGAGATGTGGGCCTATGCCGAGGCTAGGTTGGTCGTGCTTGAGGAGTTCCTGGCGGCTGGCCGAGCGTTTGAAGAGGAAGTTGAGAGCCAGCACCACTTGGTTAGAGTCGCTCGTGAGGCGGCAGGTTATGGTCCTGAGTCACCGGCCCAGGAGAGGGGCAACCCAGTAGATATCAATCTCTTGTAATCCAGCTCTTGGATTTCCAGGGCGTACCCTCCCGGAAATGAGGATGGGCCACCTGAGGGCCAGGCTGGGCTAGATAAGTAGCAGTTTCTTAGGATCCTTGTACATATACTTGTTTATGCTGATATTTGTATCAGGGGTGTTTGTTCCCCTTGATGAAAACATGTAATTTTTGTTGTAAGTAATTATTCTACGTTTTAGCATGTCGTCGTACATTTCTTTTACCTTAGCCGCTTGGAATTTATCGGCCATAGTGGTGTAATGTTATCCTGATGGCTTTAGTTGTATAAAATAGGCGGCCATAGCCTTGTGAATGCGATGGCTTTGGCCATGTACATATAGAGGCCGTAGCCTGATGGGAATGATGGCCAAAGCTATGTAAAATAAAAGTCGCGGCCTAATGGCCTTAGCCGTATAAAATAATGGTCGTAACCACATAAAATGGAGGTCGTAGACTAATAGCCTTAGCCATACGAACGATGGTCATAGCCATGTAATATACAGGTCTTAGCCTGATGGCCTTAGCCATATAAATGATCGCCATAGCCATGTAAAATAAAGTCCGTAGCCCGATAGCCTTCGCCATGTAAACGATAGCCATAGCCATGTAAAATAAAGTTCGTAGCCTGATGGCCTAGGCCATATAAACAATGGTCATAGCCATGTAATATACAGGTCTTAGCCTGATGGCCTTAGCCATATAAATGATCGCCATAGCCATGTAAAATAAAGGTCGTAGCCTGATGGACTTAGCCATATAAACGATAGCCATAGCCATGTAAAATAAAGGTCGTAGCCTGATGGCCTTATCCATATAACCGATGTCCATAACCATGTAAAATAAAGGTCGTAGTCTGATGGCCTTAGCCATATAAGCGATGGCCTTAGCCATGTAAAATAAAGGCCCTAGCCTGATGGCCTTAGCCATATAAATGATGGTCATAGCCATGTAAAATAAAGGTCGTAGCTTGATGGCCTTAGCCATATAAACGATTTCCATTGCCATGTAAAATAAAGGCCGTATCTTGATGGCCTTAGCCATATAAATGATGGCCATAGCCATGTAAATTAAAGGTCGTAGCCTTATCATTCATTTGGAGATGGCCGTAGCCTTTACATTCATCTAGAGATGGCCATAGGCTTTACATTCATCTGGAGAAGACCGTAGCCTTTACATTCATCTGGAGACGGCCGTAGCCTTTACATTCATATGGAGACGGCCGTAGCCTTGACATTCATCTGGAGACGTCCGTAGCCTTTACATTCATATGGATATGATACTAGTCCAGTCCTTGTATCATGTCTGGCTTGGAGAGTTCACGGATAGGCGGACATGATGCACTTGTGCTATAAACATCTCAAGGTGATCCCTTCGCCGCCTTGTTAAAAACCTTCCTGAGAAAATCCAATTGGGACAAAACTCGGGAAGGGAAAAAGAGTACGACTCAGGTGACACCTTTTTAGAAGTGGAAACATTTGAGGTGAGCGACGTTCCAGTTGTTCTGGAGTGTCTTTCCTTGCATTGTCTCTAGCTAGAACGCTCCTTTTCCGGTCGTCGCCGTTATCTTGTAAGGTTTGTCCCAATTTGTGCCCAACTTTCCTTATCTTGGGTCTTTTGAGGCTAGATTCTTGGCTTTGAGGATGTAGTACCTTAATTTGAGTGGCCTCATTTTTGCCCTCCTGTCGTAATACCATTCGACCTGTTGTTTTTGGGCTACCATCCTAATGTGGGCCATTTCTCTTCTTTCTTCGGCTTTATCAAGTTCTTGGAGCCTGCTGATGTCGTTTTCTGTTCCGCTGGTGTGTGAGTACCTTAAGCTGGGACCAGTCGATTCCATAAACCAGTGAGTATGGGGTTTCCCTGGTGCTGATTAGGGTGTGGTTCTGCGCGCCTACAAGACTTCGAGTAGTAGTTCGGGCCATAGCCCCTTGGCATCTTCGAGCTTCTTTTTAAGTATATTTAGAATTATGTTTCTGGAAGACTCCGCTTGACCGTTGGCAGCGGGGTGGTATGGCGTAGACATTATCCTTTTGATGCGCCATTTTTCGAAGAACTCGGTCGTTTTCTGACCAATGAACTGGCGCCCATATCGCAGCTGATTTTTTTGGGGATGCCAAAATGGCGTATGATGTTCTTCCCAATAAAGGCAATAACTTTTTGTTCGCGTATTTGTGCGTACACTCCTGCTTCCACCCACTTAGGATAATAATCAGTTAATACAAGTAGAAATCGTACCTTTCTTCGTCCTGAGGGTAGTGGGCCGACTATGTCCATTCCCCATTTGATGAATAGCCATGGGGAGGTGACAGAATGGAGGGGTTCTCCTGGTTAGTGTATCATTAGGGGGAACTTTTGGAGCTGCTCGCACCGTCAGATGTATTCAATTAACTCTCTCTTCATGGTGTGCCAATAGTAGCTGGCGCGTATAATGCATCTTACGAGGGCGCAGTTGCCAGTGTAGGCGGCGCTATGGCCTTCATGTACTTCTTAGAGTACTGGTCTTGTTTTCTGCAGCCCTAAGCACTTGGCTAAGGGGCCATCGAACGTCCTTTTATAAAGGTCGCCATTGACCATGCAGTACCGGGCCGTCTGTATGCGAAGCTTCTTCGCTTCTTTTTTATCGGGGGGTAATACCCCGTCCTGCAAATAAGATGTGAACTGGTTGCGCGAGTCCCAAGTTAGGTTTAAGGAAAGTACCTCGGTGTGATCGATAGCCGAGCGGAGGAGTGTGACCACACTTTCATTGTTGAAGTTTTTGGTAGCGGCAACCAGCTTTGCTAGGCCATCCGCTTCGATATTCCGTGCTCTGGGAATTTGTTCGAAGCGGCATTTGTTGAATATAGCCATCAGTCTGTGGATTTTCGACTGGTACTTTTGTAGCCTTTGTTCTTTGATTTGATAAGTCTCAGTGACTTGGTTCACTACAAGCTGGGAATCCCAATGGAGGAGAATTCGGCAAGCTCCGTACTTGATGGCCAATTTCATACCTGCAATAACGGCCTCATACTCGGCCTCGTTGTTAGTTATTTCTGGGCATCGTATGGACTGGCGAATTGTTTCACCCGTGGGGACCTCAGGTACGAGTCCCAGTCCCCGATCCCGATGCATTGGCGGCGCCGTCCGTGTAAAGGACCCATAGGTCATTTTCGGAGGACGCGCGTTGTGCTTCGAGTTCTGCCTTTGGCAGGACTTCCGCGCTAAAGTCGGCGATAGAGTCAGCTAGGGACTTGAAAATTGATGGCGGTCCTAGGGAGGTATGTGATATCATGCTCGATGAGCTCAACGGCCCATCTGACGAGTCGCCCTGAGAGTTCGGGTTTGTGTAGGACGCTTCTTAGGGGGAAGGTCGTTACTACCCTTATGGGGGTGGCATTGGAAATATGGTCGTAGCTTTCATGAAGTTACTATGAGTGCTAACGCTAGCCTCTGAATGTGGGGATACCAGGTTCCGGCATCCACTAAGTTTTTCCTAATGTAATAGATAGGAGATTGTGTACCTTTATTTTCACGCTCTAGGACGGCGCTGACTGCAACTTCTGATACGACCAAATATACCAGTAGCGGTTCACCTGGGCCAGCTTTCACCAGTATGGGCGGTGATGACAAGTATGCTTACAAGATGTTCAGAGCTTCTACACATTCTTTGTTCCACTGCAGTCCCTAGTCCTTCTTCAATACACCGAATAATTTGTGGCATCTATCAAAGGAGCGCGAGATGAATCTGGAGATGGCGATTTTCCGACCTGTCAGTGTCTGCACTTTCTTTGTGATGTTTAGCGTTTTCGGGATAGCTTATATGGCCTTTATTTGGTCGGGGTTGTCTTCGATCCCCCTTTATGATACCAAAAATCCCAGAAATTTTCCCGAGGCTACTCCGAAAGCACATTTTTCAGGATTTAGCTTCATGCCATATTTCCTAAATATTTCGTAAGCTTACTTCAGGTGGGTGAGGTGGTCTTCATTTTTGATGATTTGACCAGCATGTCATTGATGTAGACTTTCATGGTTTTGCTGAGCTGTTCTTTGAACATTGCCGTTACCAGCCTTTTGTAAGTGGCCCCTGCGTTCTTGAGCCTGAAGGGCATTACCTTATAGAAATATGTCCCTTGATGAGTGATGAAAGTTATTTTTTCCTGATCCTCTTCGGCCATCATGATCTGATTGTAGCCGGAAATATGCATCAAGGAAGCTTAGCAGCTCATGCCCTATTGTCGCATCTATTAGCTGGTCGATGTGGGGGAGCGAGAATAAGTCCTTTGGACATGCCTTATTTAAGTCGATGAAATCTACACACATCCGTCACATCCCATTTTTCTTCTTGACCATTACAACGTTGGCGACCCATTCCAGGTACTTGGATTCCCTGATGGAGCCATTGGCTAGCAGCTTGTCCACTTCTTCGCTCACTGCTTCGTTAATGGTGGCATTGAATTTCCTTCTCATTCGCCGCACGGGTGGGTGTAATGGGTCGACATTGAGTTTGTGGGAGGCGATTTCTCATGGAATTCCTAGCATATCTGCATGAGAGAAAGCGAACAGACCCGCATGGTTAGATAAAAATTCACGGTACTGACCTAGATTTGATAGGTCGTGGCCTATGTATGCTTTCTTTGCGGGGTTGCTGCTGTCTATCTGAAAGGGGTCGAGGTCTTCGACTGTGGCCTTGCTAGCCTCGACCTCCTCAGGATCTTCGATGTCGTTCTCTGTCGGACAGACCTTAATTCCCGACAAGGCTGATTGCTATGCTTCTACACTTGCTCCTTGGAGCTGTTTGGTATGCATGTAATCTTGGGCTATCTTATTGCATTTCTGGGTGGTGCGGGGCTCTCCCCGTATGCAGTGCACTCCCCATGGGGTTGGGAACTTGATTAATTGATAGAAGCTGGATGGGACGGCTCTCATGGCATGTATCCATGGGTGTTGGATAATCGCATTGTACGCCGTCTCTTGATTCATCACATGGAAAGTTGTTTCCATCGTAACTCCTCCTGCGAGAACGGACAGCGTCACTTCGCCTGAGGTTCTCTTCACTACATTATTAAAACTTGTTATGTGCATATAATGAAGGGGGCATACCTCTATCGTTCCTTAGTGGGGCGATATGTCGCTGTATGGCATCTGTGTACCTTGGTGGTGGTGGATGCGAGGATCTGATGTATGGATTGTATGGTTGGTGTCTTTCCCTGTTGAGGCGTGGGGCTTCCTCCCACCTACCCTCGTTGCGTCGGTCCTTCCGGATTTCTGGGTGCACCATCATCAACCGTTGGGTTGGGCCGTTGAGGTCATCGTCGTCCCCACGCACCTCAGCGCAATAGGCGTTATTTATCTTTTCCCAGGTGGTGGGGGATATTTCAGGAGACGGCTGAGTAGTTTCTTGGTTGCCCTTGACCCGTCTCTGATGAGCCCGTTCTACAGGGCCGCTACTGCCATGCCTTCGGACACATTGGGTAGGCTCATCCTGACCCTGTTGAATCTGGCTAGGAACTCCCTGAGTCCTTCTCCTGGGTTCTGTCGCACATCGAAGATTTCGTTGACCCGTGCTTCCGCTTTCCTTGCTCCTGCGTGGGCGGTGGAAAATTTATCCGCTATTTCTTCGAATGTGGAGATGCTCTTGGCCGGTAGCTGTGAGTACCAGGTTAGGGCTCCTCCTGTTAGCGTTTCGCCAAACTTCTTCAGAAGTACGGATGGTACCTGCTCTCTTGACAAGTCGTTGCCTTTGACGGCTGTGACATAGTGATTCAGGTGATCCTCGGGATCTGTGGGCGCGTCATATACCTTCAAGTAGGGAGGCATATTGAAGGTTTTCGGGATGGGGTATGTTGTTGCTCCTTCCGTGTAAGGTTGTTCGATGAATCTTCCCACGCCTTGCTTTGGCAGTAGCTTAGGCACACCCGAGATTTTATCCACTCTTTCTTGGTGCTCCTTTATCTGGTCGCGAAGCAACCTGTTCTCATTCTCCATTTCTTCCATCTTTTGGAAGATGGCTGTGAGCGCGCCGTCGTTAGCTTGAACATCGACGACCACGTTGTTCATTCTTGTAACTTCAAGCTCATCCTCGGCCGCAACATGATCTGCCGCTGGGGTGTGTTTATCATTTTGAGGTGGCCCCTTGACTAGACTGCTAAGAGTGCATGTTATCCACTCTTCCAGTAGATTTTTTACCTCTGGAGGTGCTCCTTTAGTCGTAGATGTTGAAGCCTCTCTTTCTTGTGGAACCGCCAGATCTTCCGATGAGAAAGGTAAGATTAAGCCTATCAAGGTACTGGGGATTGCGTGTATGGCATCTCCTTCAGCTACCGCGTTGAGATTGCCGGTGAGATCTGTTGTAACTTCCACGATAGCTCTCATTCTTGCATCGTTTTCAGCCATTTTAAGTTGTAGAGAGTGGTTTTTCGAAGGATCTCTAGAAACAAACTACAGCTTTGATTCTCGAAATCCCCATAGATGACGCCAAATTGTTTGGCTAAAATGTTATTCGAACACTTATATAGCTCTAAAAACAATCAAAAATAATTTGAGTTAATCGGAAACAAACGTAATATGGTCTAGAGATTATGGAATGACTAAGATATAAGAACTATAAGATAAATAATAGACTTAGCACAAGAGAGATAGAGAGAACCAGAGAGAGAGAGTTGTATATTATCAGTAATGAAATACACATGAGTTTTTACAAAGGGAAGTTCCCCTTTATATACTAAGGGACCTTGCTCGAAACAATACAAAAAAAAGTACAAGAATTGGTGACCCCGATATACGAGTGTCAGAGCTTGATGTGACGTTATAGTAAGTCATATCACTCAGTCCGCTTGTTGACTGAGGCCGGTCTTGCTTGGGCAGACCTCACCAAAGCCGCTTTCCTTAGCGGGGCCGCGTGTGAATAATGCATGAGGAGCCAAATTTACCCGATAACTGACTATTTTCCACATGCGTAGGAATTAGTAGAACCGTGCTTTGATAAGAAAGCGGAAAACTGCCATATTCAAACAATGGGCTTATGCTTTTGTTAATTCCTTTCATGTTTTTAATTTATATATATGTCTCCATTCTCAACACTAGAGGAACCCCCGCCCAAACAAATAAAATAATTATATAAATTGATGAGCTAATGATTTGGAGTCCATCTCCATCTCTTCTTATTGGCTTGTGATTAAACCACATATACATGCAGCCTAAGTGGTAAATGGCTTACGTAGATATGCTCCCACATTTCTCTACCTTTTATATTTTTGGTCAATTTTATTGCTTCAATCCGTTAAAGGATCTAAAGAAAGAACTCAAAATTAAGAAAGTGGACATTTTGGGTGAACTAGCTTTCACCTTTCACGTGTTACACTTCTCACCTCGAATATAACTCTAAAGCCTAAATAAAATAAAACTAAAAATAATCCCCACACTATATTCTATTATGTACAGAGATGGGAACAAACTGATGTTCGTATCCCTTCACGCCACTTGAACAGCAGTATAACGTAAATTTGGCAAAATTTCCAGAAAATCCATGGTAAGCATAGATGCCCTTGGCCTTGGCAATCGGCTTGATGAATATTCTTGATCAGATGATAATGGCAATTTAGCAGTAGTACTACTACTCATACGTTCAGATGTTTTAAGCCATTTAGCTTCCATGTATCTTTGTTTCCGCCATGGTGCCATATGCATTTTCTTCTCCTTCATACATTTCTTAGCAGCGTTGCACAAAATCTTGATTAGTGACATTAATCTCTCTATTTTTCCAACAAATACTTCTGGTAGGCATTTAACTAGTTGATTGTACTCTTCGCTTGCTTTGGCTATTTCAAACTCCGCTCGAAAATTTAATTCAATAATAATCCTCACTTCCCCCTTTTTAGGGTTGGAATTGTCCACCACGTCTATGAATGTGTGTTCACCTGTAACATGGTATACAGAACAAGTGAAGTCAAGATTATCTACTGGAGTAATTAATTTAGCATTATGCTAGTGGTATATATATAAAATAATACCCTAGCATTAGATAACAACTTTTGTTGAAAATCATGTTGTACTTCACGTGCATGGATTTGACAAATAAAATTTACTAAGTTAGGCGTAAAGGCGCCGGCTATAAAGGAACAATGAAAGGTTTAGGGAAAAGTGATACTTTGAAATTCTATATTTCGTTTGGTAATAACATTTTCTTTTCCAGCAGTTCGAAGAATTAAAATATCAAGAATATGTCATTGCCATACAAAAATAAAGATATTTTTAGATAGATGAATGGTGATGGAATTAGCTGTTCATCTACAATATTTATATAGTTGTTATATTTTTAAAGTATTGTCTTTCTTACTTTATCTTTACAAATATCATATTTAAATTAAATAACGACTTGTAAGTAAATTTTTGCGAGATTATTACCTGAAGGAATATCTGGTGAGCACCTCCACTTAGACTTGCAAATTGCAGCGTTAAAACTTCCATTTTGTAGACGACTACACAACTCTTGCATGACACAGTTCCGGCAGCCGTTGTTGCTCATTTTCCGGCAAGAGCATCCATTCTCCAACTGCTTCGTTTCTTTTACAGTTTCTTTAGTAATTCTTCGAATCTGTGTTTCTAATGATGTTGTCCGACATAGTACAGCCTGCAAAAACAAAAAAAATATATAAGTTCCCTAATTATGCTGGAAAAAATGTTCTTAGAGGAGAAGACCTAAAAAGATTTAGGTAATCAAAAAGACAATTTACAAATAGCTAAATTAGGAAATCCAAAAACCCCTTAAGACCTTATCACATTCTTTTCTAAAAAGGAGACAAAAAATAATGAAAAATAAACGATTGAAAAGAAAGAAGGCCAAGGCATTATGCATTTGAGTTTTTTCCCCTGAATATTTAAGAAAGAGAATGAGGAGCTGAAACTTACTTGTAAAAGTTGATGTTGAGTTTCCCAGAATTTATTGTCAACAACATTTTCGTTGTTTTCTTTTTCTTCATCTTCATCTTGGTCTCTAACATAAACATCATCACTAATACTTTCCGGTGACGAACTTTGACCCTCCTCATCAAGAAAGCTGAAAACGGTGTCTGAATTATTTATTGCAGGCTCGCCGGAAAAATCAGTTTCCCGGTTATCCCACGTCAGAATCCGGTGACTTAGAGGTCTCCTAGCCATTATTCCGACAATGGCCTCCAAATTATACTCTTTTAATGGGATAAAGAAAAGAAAAGGTCTCTTAAAATATTTGTACAAAGACCAATCTCAGGAACCGGCTATATATATCACGACCATGCCCAAAAATATGGGACCCGCAAGTCTTACGTGGAAGGCTCATGCACATGAAGAGTGGAGCCTTTGTTTATCCGAGTAAATCGAAATGGCCTAAATCGGTACACCGATACAGCATGGATCCACGTCAGGTATCGTCAATTATTTCTCAAGATTACCCCTGTTTTCTTTTGGATATATTCGGATATACTGGTATTGTGTTTACATGCATATTTAAACAATTGCATTATATTCGGATATCCTATTCTAATCTCGTGGGATGCTGGCCCACTAACGAGACTGAACAAAGATGTGGCAACATGTGGACCCACGATATTTTAATGTTTATCGAGATGTTGGTCATATAATGTGGTTTATGCAATAGAATATGCTTAAGAGAAAAGGGTCTGCCGACTCCAAGTTAAAAATATCATTCGTTAATTTATGTTGAAAAAAATGTTTTTATCGTTAAAAATGTGATATATTAGTGCCCCTAAGTCTAACAACTCACTGTACTTATATTTAAAACGGTGGAGGCATTTTTTTCAAAATAGGTTAACGGTAGGGGCATTTTTAAACTGGAGTCAATACGTTAGGGGCACAAATATGCCAGAATTTTAACGGTAGGGGCATTTTCTTCAAAATAGGTTAACGGAGGGTATTTTTAACCTGGCGTCAGTACGTTAGGGGCAGTTCTGACCCTTTTCTGTATCCTTAATAGTATAAGATAACAATATTTACAACTATATATTATCCCTCACTACTTACAAGTTAAAATTTTTACGTTAAATAATGCAGACAAGTATAGAGAGAAACTATTACATTATTCGAATTCAAACTGACGTGTATAAAGAATTGAATTTTTTTTTATTTATATAAGAAAGAAAGTTGTTGTGTAAACTACTACTGCAAGTTGCTGTGTAAGCTGCTATTATACCAAATATGAAATATTTATCTATAACAGAGTATTAAAAGGATAAGCTTATTATACCCGGTATGGATAATGTTGTACCAGGGATAATGTTAATCCATAATGGAGCATCGAAAGGATAAACTTATTATACCCCGTATGGATAATTTTCTATCGGGGGTTAATATTTATCCATAATCGGATACTTAAAGGATAAGATTATTATACACGATATGAATAATCTTATACCGAGGATAAATATTTGTCCATAACCGGATACCGAAGTGATAAGCTTCTTCAGGAGGCTTATTTCCATTAGTGTACTAAATTTACGGTGGAGTCTCATATAAATAAGCTTCTTCAGGAAACTTATTTACAACAGAGTACTAAATGAACATCCATAATATAATATATTTATAATACTCCCCCTTGGATGTTCATTAAAAAGATAATGTGCTTCATTAAAACTTTACTAGGAAAAAATATGAGGGAAAAAAATCCTAGTGAAGGAAAAAGAGTACACATATTTAGTAATATGCATTGCTAGATGCCTTGTTAAAAACCTTATAAGGAAAATCACATGGGAAAAAACCTTAGTAAGGGAGAAAAAAGAGTGCATCTCGTATTTTACTTCCCCTGATAAAAATCTTGTTTCAACTATTTGAGTCTTCGCATTCCAATCTTGTATACCATCTTCTCAAAAATTGAAGTTGGCAAAGATTTAGTAAATACATATGCTGGATTATCACTTGAACAGATTTGTTGCATACCAATATCACCATTTTTCTGAAGGTCGTGTGTGTAAAATAATTTTGGTGAAATGTGCTTCGTTCTATCTCCTTTTATAAATCCTTCCTTCAATTGGGCTATGCATGCAGTACTGTCTTCATATAAAATTTTGGTTTTTTATCAAATTCCAAACCACATTTTTCTCGAATAAAAGGGATTATTGATCTCAACCATACACATTCCCTACTTGCTTCATGAATAGCTACTATCTCATCGTGATTTGAAGAAGTAGCAACAATAGATTGCTTTGTTGAGCGCCATGATATGACAGTATCTCCATATGTAAATACGTACCCGATTTGAGATCGAACTATATGGGGATGTGATAAATAACATGCATCTGCATAACCAACAAGATCTGCACTATCTTTGTTAACATAAAACAAACCCATATCAAGAGTTCCTTTTAAATATTGTAATATACGCTTAATCTAGTTCCAATATCTCCGTGTAGGAGAAGAACTATATGTTGCAAGTAAATTAACAGAAAATGCTGTGTCAGGCCTTATAGCATTAACAAGATACATTAGTGCACCAATTGCAGTGAGATAGGGTACTTCGGGGCCAAGGAGTTCCTCGTCCTCTCCTGGATATCGGAACAAATACTTATTCACTTTAAGTGATCGAACAATCATTGGTGTACTTAGGTGCGCTTTGTCCATGTAAAAGCATTTTAAGATGCTTTCTATATAGGCAGATTGATGGATAAAGATCCCGTTTGCTAAATGCTCAATTTGCAGACCAAGACAATATTTTATCTTTCCAAGATATTTCATCTCAAATTCTTTCTTAAGATATTCAATTGCCTTTTGAAACTCTTCTGTAGTTCCAACAAGATTTATGTCATCAACATAAACAACAAGTATGAAAAATTCTGATGCCATTTTAAAAATAAAAATACATGGACGAATAACAACATTTATGTAACCTTCTTTCATCAAATATTCACTAAGGCGATTATACCATATGCGCCCAGATTGCTTTATACCGTACAAAGATCTTTGTAATCTGATTGAATACATTTCCTGAGATTTTGCTTCAAGCATTTTAAATCCTTCAATAAATTTCATTATCAAGTGAACCATACATATAAGTTGTAACTACATCCATTAGATGTATTTCAAACTTTTCATATAGTGCTAAACTGATGAGATATTGAAATGTTATGGCATCCATAACAAGTGAATATGTTTCATCAAAATCGACTCCAGGTCATTGTGAGAATCCTTGTGCAACAAGGCAAGATTTGTATCTTTCAAGTTCATTTTTGTCATTTATTTTTCGCACTAAAACTCATTTATGACCAACTGGTTTTATACCAGCATGTGTTTGGACTACTAGTCCAAAGACCTTTTTTTTAGCAAGTGACTTTAATTCCGATTGAATTGCCTCTTGCCATTTTGGCCAATCAGATCTTTATCAACATTCTTCGACAGATCGATGTTCAATATCCTTACTATCTTGCATAATAATAAGTGCAACATTATATGCAAAAATATTATCCACCGCTATTTCATACCGAATTTAAATTAATCCCATCACCGGTTATACTTATTAAAAGTTATTCACTCACAGAATTAATCAGATCTTGGGTCTCTTCAGGAGATCCCTTCATGGTATCATTTTGATTATTTGCCGATTTTCTTTTTCGAGAACTTTGATCCTTACAACCCAACGGCCTACCACGCTTCAGGCGTGCTTTAGGTTCACTAGCTCTCATACTAGTAGATGATCCTATTGGGACATTAATTCGGATTGGTACATTCTCTGCAGGGATATGTGACTTAGTTATCCTTTTCAAATCAGTAAATGCATTTGGCATTTGATTTGCTATATTCTGTAAATGGATGATCTTCTAGACCTCACATTACATATAGGGGTACGTGGATAAATGTGATATAATGATTAAAGTTTCCACACAATTTCTATTTTGATTTCCTTTTTCTGTCCCCTTAATTGTGGAAAATTTGTTTCATTAAACCGAAAATTTGCAAATCGAGTGGTAAATAAATATCCTGTCAATGGTTCAAGATAGCGAATAATAGAGGGTGATTCAAACTCAACTTATATCCCTATCCTTCTCCGTTGTCCCATCTTACTGCGTTGTGGTTGCGCTACTGGCACATATAAAACACATCCAAAAATTTATAGATGCACAATATTTGGTTCATGACCAAAAAATAATTGTGACGGAGAATATTTATTATAATGTGTCGGTCAGAGACGGATAAGTGATGTTGGATGCAAGATATTATGGCCCCAAACAGTAGTGTGCAATTTTATTTTCATAATTAGTGGTCTTGCTATGAATTGCAGGCGTTTAATAAATGACTCTGCCAGGTCATTTTGAGTATGAACATAAGCTACAAGATATTCAACTTTTATCCCAACTGATAGACAATAATCATTAAACGCTTGGATGAGAATTCTCCAGCATTTTCGAGGCGAATAGCCTTTATAGGATAATTTGGGAATTGTGCCCTTAATCAAATTATTTGGGATAATAGCTTTGCAAATACCAGGTTGCGAGATGATATCAGACACACATGAGACCACCATGAAGATACATCTATTAGGACCATAAATAATCGAAACAACCCATTTGGTGGGTGAATAGGTCCACATATATCCCTATGTATACGCTCTAAAAAGCCAGAGGATTCAATGCCAACATTCACTGGTGATGGTCTAGTGATCATTTGCCTTGATAACAAGTGTAATAAGAAAATTCGTCAGTTATAAGAATTTTCAGGTTCTTTAATGGATGCCCACACGAATTTTTAGTAATTTGTCTCGTTATTATTGATTCAGGATGGCCCAAAAGGCCATGAAAAAGCATAAAAATATATGAATCCATAAACTTCAGGTTTACGATAGAATGTGCTTCAATTGTACTAATTTTTGAATAGTATAAGCCAGAAGATAAAGCTGGTAGCTTTTCTATAATGCATTTCTGGCAAGAAATATTCTTTTTAATACAAAGATATTCACATTTATTTCATCTATTGTCTCAACATAATATCCATTTTGGCGGATATCTATAAAACTCAACAAGTTTCTTCGGGACTTGGAGGAGAATAATGCGTTGTCTATAATAAATTTTGTTCTCTTAGACGAAACGATAATGGCTCTTCCGGAGCCTTCAATAAAATTTATATTACAAGAAATTGTTGAAATATTTTCTTTTTTCATCATGCAAATAAGAAAAGTACTTCTGATCCCTGAATATGGCATGAGTTATTCCACTATCAATAATACAAATATCTTCATGATTTTTCTATGATCCAAACATAATTTGAGAATTATCCATATTCTTCGAAATGACATAAATAAAATATATTATAGTAGACATCATTATCAAAATATAATTTTTATTTATGTAAAATAATTACATAACCATATTATCTATTAAAAACAACAAAAATTAAAATATTTATATTTCTACAGAGTCACTACGATTATATGACTTGTTTCTCCTTTTGGGAGTACAAAGTAATCAGCTATATCTAAATGCATGAAGTCTAAATTATCTTCAGAAATAAATTTGCTTCAACATTTTTCTCTGTCTTCTTCTGAGAGGCTTGATAAAGCTCAACTAGGTGTTTTGGCGTAAGACAGGTAAATGACCAGTGCCCTTTTCCTCCACATCTATAACATGCACTCTCTGCATTTGGTGCTTGCACCGCTTCATGCTCTTGTTTCTTCCTTTTCCACTGCTTGTGGCGAGGAGGGTTCTTTGGTGCATTATTATTACCATGATTGGAATTTCTTTCCCGACCACGGCCACGACCACGGCTGGGGCCACGACCACTTCCACAATTAGCTTGGTGGAAGTTCGTATCATTCACTTCAGGGAATGGACAAGAACCATTAGGCCGACTTTCATAGTTTTTCATTAATATCTCATATATTGCTCGGCTACAAAAAGATGTGAGATAAGTTCAGAATACTTTTTAAATCCCATCTCTTGATATTGCTGTTGCATGAGCATATTCAAGACATGAAAAGTGGTGAAAGTTTTCTCCAACATATCATAATTAGTAATATTATCACCGCATAATTTCAATTGGGAAATTATTCTGAACATACCAGAATTATACTTACTGATGGATTAAAAATCTTGTAGCTTTAGATGAATCTAATCATATTGTGCCTGTGGAAGAACGACCATCTTCAGGTGGTCATATCTTTCTTTTAAATTATTTCATAGTATGACTGGATCTTTAATAGTAAGATATTATATTTTCAGGCCCTCATCAAGGTAATGACGTAGGAAAGGAATATCATTGTTTTGGCACGGTCTTGGTTTGATGCCTAATTTTTGTCTTTGATGGTGTCTGCCAGACCCATCGCATCAAGATATATTTCAACATCAAGCACCCAATACATGTAGCTTTTGTCCGATGTATCCAGGGCAACAAATTCATGTTTAGAAAGATTTAACATTATATATAAAAAGAATGTTCTTACCTCAAATACTTTTAAAATATTTTCTCGAGATGTCAGAGTCTCGTGCTGATAATGTGCTATAAAATAAAGACTGTAAAGTAAAGACAAGTATAAAGAGAAACTGTTATATTATTCGAATTCAAACTGATGTACATAATGAACTGAAATCTCTTCTATTTATAGAAGAAAGGAAGCTGATGTGTAAGCTGCTATTACAAGCTGCTGTGTGAGCTGCTATTATATCAGATATGGATAATCTTCTACTGAGAGCAATATTTATCTATAACGAAATATTGAAAGGATAAGCTTATTATACATGTATTGTTAATCTTGTACCAAGGATAACATTTATCCATAATGGAGTATCGAAAGGATAAGCTTATTATACCCGGTATAAATAATCTTCTACTGGGGGTAATATTTATCTATAAGCGGATACTGAAAGGATAAGCTTATTATACCGGTATGGATAATCTTCTACCAGGGGTAATGTTTATCCATAATCGGGTACCAAAGTGATAAGATTCTTCAGGAGGCTTATTTCCAATAGAGTACTAAATAGATAAACATATTTACGGCGGAGTCCCATATGAACAAGCTTCTTCAGGAAGCTTATTTATAATGGAGTATTAAATGAACATCCATAATTTAATATATTTATGACATCACGCTCTTTATAGTAATAATAGTGAACTATTTCTCACACACTTGTAAGTGAATTTATTTATGTATAGTTTACCCTGTAAAATGATACAGTTAAATTTGTAAGGTAGTTTATAGACACACGAAGTAATTTGATTCAAGAATATATTTAAGAACATAAATAACTTAATGAAAATAAATTAAAAGGAAACACAAGCCTGACTGTGGGCTGAACTTCTCCGAAAGCAAGAATAAGAGCAACATGAAGAACAAAGTAAAGAATATTGTTTTATGGAATTAAAACTTTTTTTGTATACAAAATGTTTCATGTCATACAATAAATATGAATTCTCCTATTTATAGCTCAATTCAGGGAGACAAAATGCGCAAATCAAACTCTTCTTTAATACGAATAAAACATCATTTGTAATGGCTGAATAACAGGTGGGTATTGTTTATGTATTTAATTAATAAATTAAATACTTAAAAGAATGTGAATGGGAAAGGGATGGAAATGAAAATTTTGAGTGAAATTTCAAGTTTCCCTCTCTTGGCATATGGACATTGTCCCATATTGGAAGAGGAAGAGATTTTTATGGGTTTATAAGCAGTTGCTCTTCTTCTAGCTCTTAAAGAGTTGAGAAGAAAGCAAGCCTCGCACCGTCGTTGTCGCTCACTCGGCTCGGCTCGGCTTCGCCTTCAGCTTCGCCTTCGGATTTGGATTTGGATTTGAATTTCGTCAAATGATTGATTGATTAACTTTTTGGACCAAATTTATTTGTTAATAGTAAAATATTAACATAAATGTGTTATTAAATATATGTTAATAACAGAATATTAATATTAAATATTAATATTAAATCCAATCTATTTTTCTATTTTTGTAATAGAAAATTAACTACCCATCAATTTTCCCTCTTTTGTGTTGAGTAAATAGCCATTTATGTAATGATATTTATGCTGTGGCAATTTTGCAGAAACAACCATTCTGAAGAGTTTCACCTCTTCAGATTCCAGCCCAAATTTTGGCTATAAATACAATACTATTCTGCTCAGAATTTCGCTACAAATTTCTGAGTTTTCTCTCCTTCTTCTGCATACTTTTAGCATACAAACAAAGCAAAAAGTAAGTGTAATTTGCTACTGATCTTTGTGTTCGCTGAAACACTAGCGTTTGGAGTACCACTACACCAGTGTGTAATTTGTTCTATCCTGGGATGAAATAATCCATAACCTTGGGTGCTAGAAGGGGATTAAATTCTTAAGGAGACACTGTGAATTCAATGGGCTCGAATTGTTTATGATCATTTTGTTTTATGTCATTTCTGTTTATTACAATTTATGTTTATATTAATTTATATTTCCATAATTATTTTAAAAATACAGTTTACTAACAAGCTTAAGCAATTTAAATATATATGTCTGTATTTGTATAATTGTTTTCTGGAGAGTAAAACCTTTGTGGTTTTATACTCTATTAAAATCTACGTGATTTTAACGTCAGTGTCATTCTTTTACAGAAATGACTAATGAGAATGAGAACCAAGCTATTCATATGGTGACAGCTCCAATGGTGACAGCCAATGCATCAACAAGCCGAACACCGGCAGCATTGGCACCGGCGGAGAAACCCGAAAAATTTTTCGGGATTGATTTCAAGCGCTGTCACCAAAAGATGTTCTTATATTTGACTACCTTAAGTCATCAGAAATTCATCAAGGAAGATGTTCCTGTGCTGTCCGATGATACTCCTGATAATGAACGCGTGCTCGTAACTGAGGCGTGGAAGCATTCAGATTTCTTGCACAAGAATTATATTCTTAGCGGGTTGGAGGATACTTTGTATAATGTCTACACTGGCGTGGAAACTTCAAAAGAACTGTGGACAGCGCTTGAAAGGAAGTATAAAACTGAAGATGCCGGGTTAAAATGGTTTTTGGCTGCAAAGTTTTTGGACTATAAAATGGTAGTAGCAAGTCTGTTACTAGTCAAGTCCAAGAACTGCAAGTGATTATTCACGATCCCCTTGCTGAAGGTATGAATCAAATTAATATTGATGTTGAAAGTAGTAATTTTAGTATTCTTACTAACGGAAATTTCATTGAAGGTCTTGTCATCATTGAAGCATTCCAAGTAGCAGCAATAATTGAGAAGTTGCCTCCTTTGTGGAAGGACTTCAAAAACTACTTGAAACACAAACGCAAGGAGATGTCCCATTAAGATCTCATTGTTAGATTGAGAAATGAAGAGGACAACAAAGCTGCTAAAAAATGAGGCCGTGGAAGTTCAACAATAATGGGAGCAAATATTGTTGAAGAGAACAAGAAGAGAAAGAACGCTTCTGTCCGAAATACAACCCAAGTAAGAAGCGGTTCAGTGGAAACTGCTACAACTGCGGAAAAATCGGACACAAATCTACGGAGTGCCGTGCTCCGAAGAAAGACAAGAAGAAGGGTCAAGCAAACATGGAGAAAAGTATGATGATGTTGATGACTTATACGCCATGCTTTCCGAATGCAAATTGGTGGGCAATCCTAGAGAGTGGTGGATTGATTCTTGAGCCACTCTCCATGTTTGTGTAGTCAAGGAAGCTTTTGCTACTTATGCTCCTGTTGGACCCGATGAGACAATTTCCATGGGAAATGCTGCAAAGGCCAAGATTGAAGGATGTGGGAAGATATTTCTCAAAATGACTTCCGGCAAAGTGGTGACTTTGAACAATGTCCTTCATGTTCCCGAAATTAGGATAAATTTAGTCTCTACTGGCTTCTTGTCAAGAATGAATTTAAGTGTGTTTTTGTTTCCGATAAGGTTGTAACAAGTAAGAACGAAATGTTTGTAGGAAAAGGTTACTTCACTGATGGCCTTTTCAAGCTGAATGTAATGGTTGTGGAGAATAATAATAAAATTTCAGCTTCGTCTTACTTTCTTGAGTCAAATGAATTATGGCATATACGTTTGGGTCATGTTAATTATAATACCTTACGGAAATTGATTAATTTGGAAGTATTGCCTAAATTTGAATGTGACAAATCAAAATGTCAAGTATGCTAGAATCCAAGTATGTTAAACATCCTTATAAGTCAGTTGAAAGGAATTCAAATCCTTTAGACTTAATTCACACAGATATTTGTAATATGAAGTCAATACCCTCTCGCGCTGGAAAGAAGCATTTCATAACTTTTATTGACGATAGTACTAGATATTGCTATGTTTACTTACTTAATAGTAAAGATGAAGCAATAGACGCATTCAAGCAATATAAAAATGAAGTTAAAACATAACTTAACAAGTAAATCAAAATGATAAGAAGTGATAGGGGGTGGTGAATATGAATCTCCTTTTGAATAAATATGTTTAGAATATGGAATTATTCATCAATCAACGGCCCCTTACACGCCCCAATCCAATGGGATTGCAGAAAGAAAGAATCATTCATTAAAGGAGATGATGAACGCATTAGATAAGTTCTGGTTTGCCACAGAACTTGTGGGGTGAAGCCGTTCTTATGGCTAGCCGAATACTAAATCGAGTACACCATAGCAAAACACAATCAATTCCATATGATAAATGGAAAGGAAGGAAGGCCAACTTGAATTATTTTAAAGTGTGGGGGTGTTTGGCAAAAGTGCAAGTTCCTAAACCCAAAAGGGTAAAAATAGGACCGAAAACTGTTGATTGTGTTTTCATAGGATGTGCAACTAATACTAAAGCATATTGATTTCTGGTTCATAAATCAGAAAATCCCAACATTCATAATAATACGGTTATAAAATCAGATAGTGCTGAATTCTTTAAAAATATATATCCGTATAAAAAGGAATGTGAGTCGATTGGTGAAGGATCTAAACGACCTTGGGAAGAAACAAAAGAAAGTACACTTAACCAGGATGATCTAAGACGTAGTAAACGTCAAAGAACGTCTACTTCATTTGGACCAGATTTTGTGACTTTCTTATTGGAAAATGAGCCTCAAACATTTAAAGAAGCTATGTCTTCTTCGAAATCATTATTATGGAAAGAGGCAGTCAATAGTGAAATTGAATCCAAACTGAACAACCATACATGGGAATTGGTTGATCTTCCTCCTGGAAATAAACCGTTGGGTTCTAAATGGATCTTTAAGAGGAAAATGAAAGATGATGGAACTATTGACAAATATAAGGTAAGACTTGTGGTTAAAGGGTATAGACAAAAAGAAGGTCTTGACTATATTAATACATACTCTCTAGTTACAAGAATTACGTCCATACGAACGTTGGTAGCGTTAGGTGCAGTTTATGGTCTTGAAATTCATCAAATGGATATGAAGACGGCCTTCTTAAATGGAGAGTTGGAGGAAGAAATTTACATGGAACAACCTGAAGGATTTGTGGTTCAAGGTAAAGAAAAGAAGGTCTGTAGACTTGTTAAGTCCCTTTACAGACTAAAACAAGCACCCAAACAATGGCATGCAAAATTTGACCAAACAATGTTGTCAAATGGGTTTAAGATAAATGAATGTGATAAATGTGTGTACATTAAAAATGTTCCAAATTACATAGTAATTATTTGCTTATATGTGGATGATATGCTCATAAAGAGTAATGACATTGCCAACATAAATGCTACTAAGCGTATGCTAACTAGCATGTTTGATATGAAAGACTTGGGAGTTGCTGATTTAATTGTGGGAATTAAGATCCATAAGACTTCTCAAGGTCTGCCATTGTCACAATCTCATTATATTAAGAAAGTACTTGAAAAATTCAAGCCCTTTGGCTTTAAAGTTGCAAAGACTCCAATCGACATGAATCTTGCATTAGCAAAGAACAAAGGCCAAATCATATCACAATTGGATTATGCTCGTGTATTTGGGATGCTTAATGTACATCATGAATTGTATACGACCAGATATAGCTTGTGCTATAAGTGAATTGAGTCGATATACGAGCAATCCAGGTCAATATCATTGGATGACCGTGAAACGAGTTTTGGGGTATTTAGTACATACTCACGACTTTGCTTTGCACTATAGTAAATATCCTGCAGTCATTGAGGGATACTATGATGAAAATTGGATCACCAGATCAACTGATTCTAAGTCCACAAGTAGTATTTGTTCACTATTGGTGGAGGAGCGGTACCTTCGAAGTCGTCCAAACAAACTTGTATTGCCCGCTCTACAATAGAGACTGAGTTCATAGCCTTGGATAAAGCCGGTGAAGAAGCTGAATGGCTCCGGAATTTCTTGGAAGATATTCCATTTTGGCCCAAATCATTGGCACCAATATGCATACATTGTGATAGTCAAGTGGCAACTGGAAGGGCTGGGAGCATTATGTATAACGGTAAATCTCTTCATATACGACGAAGACATAAAACCGTTTAAAAATTACTCTCTAGAGGAATTATCACGATTGACTATGCAAAAGTCAAGTGATAATGTGTCAGATCCACTTACAAAAGGCCTAACTAAAGAGGTAGTTGAGAAGTCATCAAGGGGAATGAGACTGTGGCCGAGAACAAGTCATAGTGGCGATAACTCTACCTAGAAGACTGGAGATCCCAAGATCTAGGTTCAAAGAGATCAAACAAAGTCATTTATGACGGTTCAACATTGTCAACTAAACTTTTGGTCGATTCTCGTGATGAGACAATGTTCAGTACAAAGGATAAAGTATTAAGGCTTTTTAATGATTTCTAAGTTTGATACATGTATATCAAATAGTGTATCTACGGGATGACACGTTTAGGAATCACCTATGTAAGTGTGAAGTGTTAGCCGCGTCAAGGAGAATTTTGTAAGGCCAGTTCTCCACGCACTGATGAAACCAGGCGATGTTCATAGCTGAAACGAACACATAATGAGAACCAAAGACGGTTAAGGGTTGGTTGTGTGACTTATGGTTGTCTAGGTATACACCAAAGTTTGATGGTTCAAAGATATCAAATCTACCGATTGATCGAGTATATCCGACATAAGTTCACTACGGAAAGTTCAAAGGGAAACCTACTTATCCAGATGCAATTAATCCTTGCTTGCGAATCACACAGTTTTCATGCATATTTCCACGATATAGCCATTCCCCATTCATGTGGGGGATTGTTGGATTTATGTATTTAATTAATAAATTAAATACTTAAAAGAGCGTGAATGAGAAATGGAGGGAAATTAAATTTTTGAGTGAGTTTTCAAGTTTCCCTCTCTTGGCATATGGATATTGTCCCATATTGGAAAAGGAAGAGATTTTTTATGGATTTATAAGCAATTGCTCTTTTTCTAGCTCTTAAAGAGTTGAGAAGAAAGCAAGCCTTGCACCGTCGTCGTCGTCGCTCGCTCGGCTAGGCTTCGGCTTTGGATTTGGTCAAATGATTGATTGGTTAACTTTTTGGACCAAATTTATTTGTTAATAGTAAAATATTAATAAAAATGTGTTATTAAATATATGTTAATAACAGAATATTAATATTAAATATTAATATTAAATCAAATCCGTTTTTCTGTTTTGTAATAGAAAATTAACTACCCATCAATTTTTCCTCTTTATTGTTAAGTAAATAGCCATTTATGTAATGGCATTTATGCTGTGGCAGTTTTGCAGAAACAACCATTCTGAAGAGTTTCACCTCTTCAGATTCCAGCCCAAATTTTGGCTATAAATACAACACTATTTTGCTCAGAATTTCACTACGAATTTCTGAGTTTTCTCTCCTTCTTCTGCATACTTTTATCATACAAACAAAGCAAAAAGTAAGTGTGATTTACTACTGATCTTTGTGTTTGCTGAAACACTGGCGTTTGGAGTACTACTACACCAGTGTGTAATTCGTTCTATACTGGGAGAAAATAATCCATAACCTTGGGTGCTAAAAAGGGATAAATTCCTTAAGGAGACATTATGAATTCAGTGGGCTTGAATTGTTTTTGATCATTCTGTTTTATGTTATTTCTGTTTATTATAATTTCTATTTATATTAATTTATATTTTCTGAATTGTTTTACAAATACAGTTTACTAACATGTATTAATGCAAAGATTCTTTGTAATGACTGCTCATTAATGTATTTCCCAATCGATATCTTCTCTCAAATCATTGTCCTTGGTTTAAATATCTTCGAAACTTATTCAATACCGGCCATATGTATATAACCGGTTCTAGTTATTTACTGACTCATGTTTCACTTGTTTTGCTTTTACGTCAATTCGTCGAACATTCACCTTTCATTTACCAATTTTACCCATACATGTGTCCATTTTAGGCGCAAGAAGGTGTTGAATAAATGTTCATTGCATAATTAATAATCAATCAAGCTAAATAAATCATAGCAACCGAATTTACCGAGTTGTGATTTTTAAATTAAAGTCAGATAAATTAGAGGACTTCAATTGCTGACACACATTTTGAAAGAATGCTAGTGCTACTGGTAGAAGTCAGTAGGCGTCGACGACATTATAACTGGCGCCGATAATGAAACTGATGTTTATCGGATGAAGTGGGTCCAGCTTACCCACCCACCTAACAGCAAATGATTGATTGACATTTGATGGAGGAGGAATCGCTGCATATATGCGGCGTCCCGCCAATGGTTTTTGTTACCGCCAAATGAATTAATGTGGACGAAATTATGCTATATGCTGGCATTTGGTGTTAAGGCTCTACATGTAACGGTTCCGAACCGGAACCGGAATCGAAATCGCGGTTTTGGCGGTTCCGCGGTTCCGACGGTTTCGGTTCCGCGATTTCGGTTCTGGCGGTTCCGGTTCTGCGATTCCGGTCTGGTTCTACCCGTCGGAACCGCGGAACCGGAACCGCCAGAACCGGAACCGGAACCGCGGTTCCAAACGGTTCCCGTTAAATAAAAACATTTTTTTTAATAATTTCCAAACGGTTCACGGTTCCATACGGTTCCAACGGTCATTTTTAAATTTTTTTTTTAATTTCGGTCTTTTTTCTTCTTCGAATTTGTAACTTCACCGAAATCAGAATAGTTCCTATACTACTACATTAGTATGAAATCGAATCCCCTTGAAAAATTTCTTATTTCTTATCGATTCGTGTCAAGAAAATAGCCGTTTTCAACTTTCAAAACTAGCCATTTGGTCCCCAAACTTTAATTTAACCCCAAACTTTATATAATTACACTTTTTCCCAATTCTCAACCATAAATACCCCTCATTCTTTCATTTTTATTCACCAATTCATCAATATCTCTTAATCTCTCTCAAGCTCTCTCTCAATCTTTGTAGTGCAAATGCGTAAATTATTTTTGCAAATTCGCGAAAAATTGTGATGTTGTTGAATTGAAGTTTTCAAGTGTTCAAGTTCAACGATTTTAAATTTTCAAAAAGTTGTTCGTCAATCCGGTAAACTCGTTTCAACTCTTACGTGCTAATTATTATGGCATTATCTCAATGGGGTGGTTCAACTAAGAAGTCTGTTCATCTTGATGGTGTGTTCAACATTGTATCGTACGACATAGTCCCTAAGCTTCAAGATCTACTTATGGCATCAACTTTTAAGGTAAGTCCAGTACATTATCTAAAGGATCTGACATCTGCTATAATTCAATTCTCTAATACCTGAACAATTTGAATCCTTAATAACTTATTGTTAAAAGACCTTTTTTGTTATCTGGATTTTATTGCATTATTATTGTAGGGGCTTTGTCTGAGAAATCAATGGAGGCACACAGGACAGGGAAGAAGCATATGTCTCGGACAGGGAAGAAGCATATGGCTCGGCTCCAGGAACTCCAAAAGATGTCGAAAAAACTGAAGTGGCCGATGATGTGGGTGCAACTATCAATAGAATTAACCCCAAGGAACAAGAAGAAGCGTTCACCACAGGGGATAACTGAGTTAAGTCATGTTCAGGGAATAAATATATTGTGTACAAATAGTGTATATTGTTCAATAAAAATGCTCTTTATGATATCCTTGAATATCTTTTGTCTCAATTGAGGGAAGGAAGACTAAGAAAGATATGCCAATTTTGTTCAATGTATACTAATTAATAACTACAACACAATATACACTATTTATACACAATATATTCTACTTAAATACAATATATACTACTTATATACAAAATATACACTACTTATACACAATATATACTAATTATCATACACAATATATATTAAACTAATATCATACTAAACCATATAAAATATATTCTTCAATATACTAAATGAGTACTATACAACATATCGATTTTTAAATTAAAAAAAAAAAAATCGGAACCGCCCGGAACCGCCAGAACCGCGGTTCCGGAACCGCCAGAACCGGGACCGTATGGTTCCGGAACCGTATGGTAGCGATTCCGGCTCCGGAACCGCCAGAACCGCCAGAATCGCAGAACCGGAACCGCCAGAACCGCCAGACCCCAATAGACCCAGAACCGGAACCGAATACAACCTTATTTGGTGTTGGAACCATAAATAATTTAATATTAGAAGACTGACTCGAGAGTGACTCAGTTCAAATAATTGAAGATTAAAATTCCCAAAATGCCATGACCACATTTCCAACCGTGGCGATCCGCAACCGTGAAGACCATTTTCAAAATATCCAACTACAATTAAATTTCTTTATAATATTTTTTGAATGTTATAGCAAAATATTATTATAGAGGATATATATTATAATATAATATAAAATTTTATTTTGAAAAAATTTTATTTTTATATTAAATGACAGTTATGTAGGGATATTGCTATAGAGAGGTGTGATTATATTTGAAAAATTTATGCAGACTCCTATATTTGAAATTTCATATCGCCAGCACTATACCACGTTAGATGAAACGTAGGGTGAAAGTGACTGACTATTATCTTATCAGTTATCACCTCCTTGGAATTGTTTGAACTTGTGTGCGTGTTCTTCTTTTATACCTAAATTTTGGTTGACTGAAGGTAAATTCGGAAACAAACTTTTGAAGAACTTCTCAGATTCACACATTCTCAAAATAAAAATGTTTTTCATTTTCTCATCCATTCCTATAACATGTTTTCACTTTTCAGTTCTATAGATTATGTGCTTGTCCTGTTAAAAAACATATCATCAAATTGGGCTTTGGTTTTTATTAACCAACTCAATATGCAATTCGACTAATTATGTGATTAAACCAATGTTCGCTAAAAAGTAGGTAGAAGAATAACAGATTGTTCGACTCCAATGATGCACCGAGGCACATGTTATATTATCTCTCGTTAGATTCTACTTGTTTTTGTATAAACACATTTCCAATACTATATATTAATTATTGCTTATGTTATTTGCTTCTTATAGTTGCTACTCTTTCTCCATTTTTGCTTAGAAATGAAAATATATATGATTGCCTCATTCTAATGGCACATGCTATCACTAAATGCACATAATTAATGGACCAGTTTAATTTCAGATTGATTAGATATTAAATATTTTTAATGAGTTTTTATTATGGTTGTCAAAGCTGGCAGATGTTGAAGCCCATATGCAGTTGCAGCTCGCCGCGCCTTCCAGCTTAGCATATCTTGAATGTCAACTTCACCATCATTTAACTCAATTTTCTTGTGAATAGTTTTTATATTATATAACAGAAATATAATAACCTCATCTTTCTAAAAGTATTATACACGCGCCAAACGAGATTATTCAAAAATATAGCTTGAATGTTGCGAAACAAGAAACTTAAAAAGAAAAAAAAAAAGAGGGCTTAAATGTGTTTCTTGTAATAATTTGATAAAATTACAATCAAAAAAGTATTTATGTATACGGTGAAAATCGGGCCTATTCGAATTTACTATTTGGTCAAGACAAGGGAGTTGCATTAGGGGTAGCCTCGTAATGAATCGACCCAAGCTCGAAGACAAGGCATCGAGTCTGAAAATCGAAGTGTCCGTTGAGACCGAGACCAGCAGCAGTCGAGATTAAGTATGACCAACTTTGAGTGAAGTGCAATAACGGAAAGGCGAGATATCATCAACAAGTTGAAAATCACAGCGGAAATCTCGGAATAGAGTAAATCAAGGGCGGTTATTTGTACCAATTATGAGATTTACTTCCGTAATTAGAATTGTACTATAATTAGGATTCCTCTAGTATATAAAGAGGGGTCCCCATCATCTGTAAACATATTACATTCATACAGATGAAGACAATATAATATTTTTCTATTGTTCATCAACTTATTGTTCTTTAACTGCTCCTACTTTACTACTCTTGAGGGTTCAACAGCTCGAGGAACTGTCCAAGCATCAGTTTGTTTTATATTCTTGTCAATTCCCATCACTTATCTCTAAATTAATCATTTGGTATTAAGTGAAATCACGTATCCTCAAAATCACACTACAAGTTTAATTGTTACTCATTTTTTAGGATAACAGTTTGGCGTACACCGTTGGGCTAAGGATAATAGTGATTACTTAATATTAACCTTCATAGCACACACCGCTTTTACTCTTGTTCTTATAAGTATTTTTTATTTCAGAAATCAACATGTCAAACTCTCAAGCAGTACCCACTCACGTTGACATCGACCTTAGTCTTCATGGAGAAAACGAACACATAGTCGCCCCGGTAAACAGAGTGCCTCCAATCAATCCCAACGCACTGTAAATCATGGAATCAATTGATGTCAGTTCTCGTGTCGCCACTCGTGGAGATTTAGGTGCCGATCCTCAAAAGAGCATCCGCAAGATGCCCGGGCAGCCGATCAAAACGCGTAAAATGATGAAGAAGGCGGAATTAGCCTTCAAATGATATTTGACATACTACAAACTCAGTTGGCTGCAATAGCGCAACTCCAGAATCGGGCAACAAGCAGAATCGAACTCGATAAGTCACAGGAAGTTGTTCATATGGTCGAGACTGTACAGGAGAAATTGAATGATAATGGATCATGAACTGACCCACCATCATGATGATGCTCGAAGAGCTCACTAAACGTATCAACTCAGGTGAAAAGAAAGTCGAGGCCAATGACAAAAGGTAGAGACGTACAACTCACGGTTTGACCAATTATCAGGGGTACCATTCCTCAAAGTGCGGCTCTGAAGCCCATTCCTATGAAGTTCCGTATGCCGGATATACCTAATTACAACAGGAATACCAATCCTAATGAACACATCGCTTCGTACACATGGGGAATAAAGGAAAATGACTTGGAAGATGATGATATTTAATCCGTCTTGTTGAAAATATTTAGGGAAACGTTATCGAAGGGGGCAATGATATGGTACCACAATTTGCCTCCCAATTCCAATGATTCTTTCTCCTTGCTCACTGATACGTTCGCAAAGGTGCACGCCAGAGCAATAAAGGTCGTGACCAGGAAGTCAGACCTCTTCAAGGTGAGGCATTGGACGAGTTCAGATGGAAAGCATGGACCTACCCCTGGTTACCAATGATTGGGTTATCCAAGACTTTACTCAAGCTTTGAACGAGCGAAGTTCGATAGCGTCACGTCAACTAAAGTAGAATTTGATTGAATATCCAGCGGTGACCTGGGCCGATGTGCATAATCGATACCAATCAAAGATGAGAGTCGAAGATAATCAGTTGGGAGCTCCATCTAGTTCTGTTTACCCAAACAGGTCCGAAGGCAAGTTTCAAAAAGACATCGACAAAGAACCCTGATCAAACAATGATCTGTACCAACCATAGAGCGGAAATCGTAGAAACAACGGACCAGGACGTAATCCTGTTCAAAATAATCGAAGGAATGATCAAGGTAAAAATTCCTAAGGGCTCATTAGTAAGAGTGTCTTCGATAAACATGTTGAGCCCAAAGAACCGCCACGATTATCGGAATATAACTTCAACGTCGATGCTTTGGATATTCTTTCAGCCATTGGACGAACCAAGCATACTAGGTGGATTCATGACGCACAACTCGGGAATTGAGAGGAATCCTGACAAAATCAAAGCTATAGAAGATATTACCGTGGTGGACAATGTCAAGGACGTTCAAAGGTTAATCGGGCGTATAGCCTCCCTGGGTTGGTTCAAATCAAGGTTCTCCAAAGAGCCGTCGGTTCTTCTCATTTGAAGAATAAGTATAATTTTTCGTTGACCCCAAAAGGCAGCAAGCTTTGGAAGAGCTCAGGCGGTAGCTTTCGAGTCCACCTTTGCTTTATACTACGTAGGCAGACGAGCAATTATACTTGTACTTGGTAGTATCCGGGATAGCGATACGTGGAATCTCAGTCCACTATGTGAAAGTAACATAATTTCCTATCTATTATGTTAGCAGGACTCTAGGCGAGGCCGAAATAAGGTGTCCTCATCTTGAGAAATTAGCTCTCGCTTTGCTAAGCGCCTCCAAGAAGATAAAGCTTTATTTTCAATGCCTTCCCATATGTGTCGTAAGTACTTATCCATTGAAGAACATAATGCACAAAGCCGATCTCTCGGGACAATTGGCCAAACATGTTGTGGAAATTAGCGGGTAAGATATCGCATATTGACCCCGACCAGCCATTAAATCTTAAATTTTTCCAGACTTCGTGGACAACTTCATGCTGGGCTTAATACCCGAAGTCGAAAAAGAATCGTTGTTAACCTCGACGACCTCCTTGGGAAACTGGATTCTCTTTATGGATGGTGCCTCAAACGCAAAGGGGTTCGAACTCCCCATCTTGTTGAAATCGCCTAAAGGTAGTGTAGTCAGGCAATCTATTAAAACTGTGAAACTGACTAACAATGAAGCCGAGTATGAGGCCATGATTACAAGTCTCGAATTGGCTGACTACATTAGACTTCGGGTATTAAGGCGAGATATCCGTAACCAGCGAAAGATCTTGGCGAAAATCTCATAGCAGATCAAATCAAGGGCGGTTATTTGTATCAATTATGAGATTTACTTCCATTATTAGAATTACACTATAATTAGGATTCCTCTGGTATATAAAGAGGGGTTCCCATCATCTGTAAACATATTACATCATACAGATCAAGACACTATAATATTTCTATATTGTTCATTAACTTATTGTTCTTTAACTGCTCTACTTTACTACTCTCAGGGGTTCAACAGCCCGAGGGCACTGTCCAAGTATCGGTTTGTTTTATATTATTGTCAATTTCTATCACTTATCTCTAAATTAATCAATTGATATTAAGTAAAATCACGTATCCTTAAAATTACATTACAAATTTAATTGTTATTCAATTTTTAGGGTAAACAATCTCCACAAGAAGGGTAATGCACTTTCACAAGTCTTATGTATCACGATTCTAATGAAATTCTTAATTTTTGTTGTGGTATTATCACAAGTCATATGAATCACGATTCTAATGAAGTTCTTCAATTTTGTTGTGGCATTATCATAACCCTCGTACTCTTTTCTTTTCACAAAATTTTTACACAAAAAATCGGTTAATTTAATATTTATTTTTTTTAGCCGAGATACATAAATATTCACTGATTATAAATAATGATACACATATTATATATAGATTATACATATATTATATATCCGCCGGTTATTTTTAATTTAAGTATTTGGGTGGACGGTTATTTGCGTTAATTCTTCAATAAAGAATAACTAATAGTAATCACAATCTTTGAAATATAATTATTTTAAAAACTGTTGAGAACACATTGTACTACAAAAGATAATTATTCAAATCCTCAGTGCCGTCTTAATTAGCTTCCTGTGAACTTTAGCCTTCTAGTTCTGAGATAGACTTCTGCACTCACATAAATGTCTGCATTCATGTATATCAGCCACAATTGAAAGATTGAAAGTGAAAGTTACTATACACCATCCTTATCTCTTCTACTAGAGTCCAGACATTAATCGACGTACGACAAGAAATTTACGACTTGTGTTGAAAATTTCTCAGGACATTAATGTTCAGCGTGAGACATGAATGGAAAATTGTATAAAATACTCCTAACAATATATATGGATTAAACCTAGCCCGCTGCATAACTCGACTTCCCGGTGAGCCAAACGGCCTGGAAACGTGATCTTAATGTATCGGAGTCAGAGTGAAGAATCCCTCGCATCGGGCTCGGGTAAAACACCTGCTCTCGGGGATATCGGGGCCATATCCTCGAGGACCAATTTGAGGATTGAGACTTTAGAGACCATTACCAAGCAGCTACATACGACTAACAAAGTGTCGTGATGTCCGTGCCTAACCGGATATCACGGCGTGAATCTCGGCTCGTATTGGTAGAAATTAGTCATCGGCGAAATGGATTACCTTTTTATAATTGTACATAGAATAAAACTTCCTTATCATATAAAGGGGAAAGCTTATTACTCATGGGACACATCGTAACACACATATCAAGGTAATATACTCGTATTCCTTGTGTTATTAAAAATTTTAAGGCAATATACTCTTATTCCTTGTGTTATTCAAGTTTTTTACTTTTGTTCATCTGTTCTTCAGTACTATGAGTCCGGGATCGAAGGCAGTCACTTCGTTAAGCCGTTACTGAGTCCGGGATCATTCTCCTTATTGGTTGACAATTTATTATGTCTTTTATCTATTTAATCTAATGCCATTTATTATTTGTATTGAGTTAATCCGCATAAATTTAATTATTATCTATTTTTGATGGTAAACAGTTTGGTGTCCACCGTGGGGCTAAGGATAATAGTGGTAATTTGATATAAATTTTCATAATGCACTCTATTTTACACTTATTCTTTGACTTTTTAATTTCATGTCAAATTAAAAATGTCAAACTCTCAATCTGCCCATTTGAATGTTGATGCTGAGTCTAGCCACCATGGCGAGAACAAAAATGTGGTGTCCAGCAACGAGGTGCTCCCTACTGACCCCAACAAAGTTCCAGTCGCGGACCCAATTGATGCTAACTCACATGTGGCTATCGAACCAAATTTGCAGACCGACCTGAAAAATAGCATTCGCGGGGGAGCCCGACCGGTAGCCCGAAGTACACACGACGGCGAAGGTGATGGGATCAACTTACAGGTGATCTTCGAAATCTTACAGGCTCAACAAGCAGCAATAGCCTAGTTGCAGAACCAAAGCTGCACCCCCACAGAGTTGAGCTCGAACTATCCCGGAAAAACACTCACCGAAATGAACAGGCCATAGAAAGACCAGGTGAAACTGAACCCGGGACCAACCCAGAGATAATAAAGATGCCTGAGGAATAGACAAAATGGGTGGAATCAGGGGAAAAAAATCGGAGCCAACGACAAAAAAGTGGAGACCTATATCTTCAGGGTTGATCGAATCCCAGGAGCACCCAGAATATTGAAAGGCTTGGATTTCATGAAGTTCATCCAAAAGCCTTTCCCTCCGAGCGTAGCTCCGACCAATCCCGAATAAGTTTCGTATGACCAAAATTCCAAAATATAATGGGACTATGGATCCGAATGAACACGTGACCTCTTACATGTGTGCCATCAATGGAAATGACTTGAGAAATGACAAAATCGAGTCGGTTCTACTAAAAAAATTGGGGAAACCTTGTCTAAATGAGCATTGATACGGTATCAACTTGCCCCCTAATTTTATTAACTCATTTTCTATGCTTGCGAATGCCTTCGTAAAAGCTCATGCCGAGGCCATTAAAGTTAAGACCGGAAAATGAGACCTCTTTAAAGTCAAGCAAAGAGATAATGAAATTCTCAGGGAGTTTGTGTCGAGGTTTCAAATAGGAAGAATAGATCTACCCTCGATAGCGGAAGATTGGGTTTTTCAAGCATTCACTCAAGGACTCAACCCCCAATGATCTTTGGCTTCACATCCGCTGAAATTGAATTTGATAGAGTATCCGGCTGTAACTTGGATTGACGTCCATAAAAGATACCAATCGAAAATCAGAGTGGAGGATGATTAGCTCGGGGCGTCCTTTGGGTCGGTGTATCCCATCAGAGTTAATGACATGTCTCAAAGTGCTGTCGATCATGTACCAAGGACGAGCAGAGATCGGTATCAACCATACAACAGAGATCGATGGGTTAATCTCCCCGTGTTTGTGGATCATTGGTTCGTGCCTCTGAAAACCTTTGCATTTTTACACAAAGTCCTTTGCATCTTTATCTAAGTCGATCCAGTAATAACCGGCTCTGATTATCTTACGAACCGACGAATCTGACCTCGAACGATTTCTGCATGTGCCCTCATGAACTTCCCTTAAAACATATTTGGTGTGTCGCGGCCCCAAGCATATGGCCAGTGGTCCATAAAAAATTCTTCTGAATTGAGTATCTTCGGGCGGGCTAAACCTGGCTGCCTTCATGCGCAGAGCTCTCGATTCTTTGGGATCTGAGGGAAACTTTCCAGTCTTCAAATAGTATATATACTTGTTTCTCAAGTCTAAAGTTAATCTTGTTGAATGTATCTCGGCATGGAACTTTATCACTAATGATATCATGAGTTGTACGGCTGTTCCGAGCTGAATTAATTGACATTAATGCTCTGGGGTCTCTGAGAATTAAACTAATTCTGGAGAGCACGACAGGAACTATCCTTTCCCCCTCACTATGAAGGTGCAGAAGAGGCCGCTTGACATCAAGGTTAAGGCAACAAATCTTTTATCCTGGTACATCTTGAAGGGGACTGAGAACCCCAAGGACAAGAACTACGAGGCCCCTGCTTCTGCCCCAACTAGCAAGTCTGAAGAGCTAGTTGTGGTAGAGGCCTCATCTGAGCCTGCCTCCACTTCTACAGAATTAGTTTCCTCACCGGCCACCACTCCCCAATTTGTGGTACGCCACCTGGCTCACGAATGTATCCTCCCACACTTCGGGTTTCCGAGTTTGGGCAATGCCCCCAACTTGAGGATCACCACCCTCAGGTACCTCCTCATCCTATTGTACCTCCTACTCTTCTCCATCTGCACTCTCCTGGGATAATGAAACTGGGGAGAAGGTGGAGTACTTACCACTGCTGGGTGCTGAACCCTCAGATGAATGAGTGGGAACATGCTCTGGTGCTTGGGCAGTGGGAGATGGTGGAGGAGTGGCATCAGTCAATCTCATTCTCCTCGGCCAATCTTCAACATATTCTATCATGGAGTCGGAGGAGATGTCCTGGGAGGGAACATACTCACTCCCCGGCGGATCAGAGGCTCAGTCAGCTGCTTTAATTGGTTTCCTCATCTTTTTTATGTTTTATCTCACTTGGGGAATGATTCGAATCATTTTCTTGCCTTTGCCTCCCCGGGACGATTCACCTCTCCCAGATTGTTTTGATCCCTTTTCTATTTGTATTACCATTATCTGCAAATATAATCATCTTACATTGTTAGTATTAGTAGAAGTAGTAAGCAACAACTGTTCAGAAAGAATTGCAGACAGAATTGAAAAATTGCAGACAGTTGCAGAAATAGCACAATGCAGACCACACAAAGTGGAGTGCGGACGCACAGGGACCGGTGCGAATCACACAAAAACGATCGCGGTCCACACAGGGTTTGGCTCAGAATACCCATCATCTGAATCTGACTAGTGCAGACCGCACAAAATTGTACCACAGCCGCACTGGTCCAGTGTGGACTGCACAAAATGCAGTGCGGCTGCACTGGGCAAGAGTCACCTCTCAGAAGTTTATCACCGCAGACCGCACTAGGGCACTGCGGACCGCGCAGAATTTACCGTGGTCCACACAGGGTGACCAGACTTGGCATTGAGTTAGTGTTCATAAATTTTGTTTCATAAGTTCAAACTTTCAACTAATTAGGGTCCCTAATCAACTACCCAGTTCATTATACTCACCAAGTCCACAAGAATTAACATTTAGACTAATCTAACCCTAAATTCGAACTAACTACGGGAAGAAGAAGTCTAGAAGCTAAGAGAAATGAAAATAAAATGAAATTACAAAATTAACTAAAGAGAATTGAGCGAAATATTACAAGATTATTGAGATGAAGTCAGATAATAAATTCTAAGCATGAATTACGGTTAAGGAAGAAGATGGACAATTCTCTAGGGTCTCTCAGAGTTAAATTTTCGAAGAGGGTAAAAGAAGACCCTTAAGGTCTATTTATAGCGAAGCCCCTGGGGCCCAGCCTCACCTACCAGTGCAGACTGCACAAAATAGAACGCGGTCCGCACTTCCTTGTTTAGCACCAGATTGAGAAGGCAACTTTCTGCGGTCCGCACAAAATAGACCGTGGCCGCAGAGGTCCACTGTGGACTGCATAGAATGTAGTGTGACCGCGGTGGCAAACTTTAGGGAAGCTTAATCTTACCCACACCAGTATGGTCCACACAAAGTGTACTGCGGCCGTACTGGAAACTTCAGAGACCTGTGTATTTTTCCATCATGCCTTACACTGCATCAACATAACCCTGCAATATCTCTCAGCCAATTAGCGCAAAAATCAATCTTATACTACAAAGAAAATCAAAGAAAACAAGAAGGAAAAGACATGGGTTGCCTCCCAAGAAGCACCCGATTTAACATCGCAACACGATACATCTTACCACCACATCACTTGAGATGAAGGAGCCCCACCACGTGGCTGTCATCAAACTTTCCAAGATAATGCTTGACCTAGTGCTCATTAACTATGAAAACTTCCCCATTTTTGTTAGTTAGATGAAGATCACCAAACTCGGTCAGAAACACAACTTCAAATGGCCCACTTCACTTTGATTTAAGCTTTTCAGGAAACAGACGTAACCGAGAATTGAACAAGAGAACCAAATTACCAATTTGAACTCCTTTCCACGAGCATATTTTATCATGAAGGTACTTCATCTTGTCTTATACAAGGATAAACTTGAGTAGGCATAGAATCTAAACTCATCAGGCTCATTGAGTTGTTCAACACGAAGATTGGCTCCAACATCCCATTCCATGTTCAACTTCCTCAAATCCCACATCGCCTTGTGCTCTAACTCAACTGGTAGATGGTAAGCTTTCCCAAACACCAACCGATATGGAGACATACCAATCAAAGTTTTGTAAGCCGTCCGATAAGCCCATAGAGTGTCATCCAACTTCTTCGACCAATCGGCGCTATTAGCATTGACCGTCTTTGACAAGATACTCTTGATTTCCCTATTGGAGACTTCCACTTGACCACTAGCTTGAGGATAATAAGGGGTAGAAACCTTATTATTGACACCATACTTTGAAAGCAACGTGTCGAAAGCTTTATTGCAAAAGTGAGATCCTCCCTCACTAATAATCACACGTGGAGTGCCGAACCTTGTAAAAATGCTCTTTTAATGAAATGCAACAACACTCTAGGCTTCATTGTTATGCAAAGCCACGACTTTATCCCACTTTGAAACATAATCGACCGCCACAAAAATGTAAGTATTCCCACAAGAGCTTATAAATGGACCCATGAAATAGATACCCCAAACATCAAAGGTATCCACTTCAAGAATGGTATTGAGAGGCATCTTATCCCTTTTTGAAATTCCACCTGTTCTTTGGCATTCGTCATACCTCTTCACAAAATCACCCTCATCTTTGAACAAGGTTGGCCATCAGAATCCACAACTAAGAACTTTAGAAGCCGTCCTCGCCCCGCCATGATGGCCACCATAGGGAGAGGAATGACAAGCCTCAAAGATACTCAATTGTTCTTCCTCCGGGACACATCTACGAATCACACCTTCTGTGCAAATATTGAAGAAATATCGCTCGTACCAATTAAAATCCAAGATATCCCGCTTGAACTTCTTCCTTTGGTTAGAAGAGAGCTCATACATGATTTTTCGGTCAAAAGGTAATTGGAAACATAGGCAAACCAAGGCATATCATTCATTGACACCGCAGGGACTTGCTCATCGAGAAATGAATTATTGATCTCAAGGCCATCACAAGGCCTTCCCTCCTCCTCCAAACAGGACAAGTGGTCCGCCACTTGATTCTTACTAACTTTCCGGTCCATAATTTCTAGATCAAACTCTTGAAGTAGTAACACCTATCTCATAAACCTTGCCTTGGAGTCTTTCTTTTTCATCAAATTCCTAAGGGCAACATGATGGGCATGCACTATAACTTTGGCCCCCATAAGATAAGGTCAAAACTTTTCCATAGAAAACACTATAGCCAACAACTCTTTCTCGGTGACTATATAGTTCCTTTGAGCCTAATTCATGGTCTTTCTTGCACAGTACAACGGGTAAAACATCTTATTAATCATTTAACCCAAAAAAGCCTCAACCGCAACGTCACTTGCGTCACCCAAAAAATCCTCAACCACTATGTCACTTGCGTCACACATGGGCTCGAAGGGCAATTTCCAATTTGGTGCATTAATGATAGGGGTATATGTCAACTTAAGCTTGAGAAGCTCGAATGCTTGCATACATCCTTCATCAAACACAAACTTCGCATCCTTTTCTAGCAACTTGCACAAAGGGTATACCACTTTTGAAAAATCTTCTATAAACCTCCGGTAAAAACCCGCGTGCCCTAGAAAACTCCTCACCCCTTTGACATAAGTAGGGGGAGGAAGCTCAAAATCACCTCGATCATTGCTTTGTCTACTTCAATCCCTCACTTTGAAATTTTGTTACCCAACACTATACACTCTTCAACTTCGAAATGGCATTTTTCCCAATTGAGTATAAGATTTGTGTCTCCACACTGGGCCAACACTCTATCCAAATTACCCAAACACTCTTCGAAGGAATCCCCAACCACACTAATATCATCCATGAAAAACTCCAAGATATCTTCCAACATGTCGATGAAAATAGCCATCATGCATCGTTGGAAGGTCGCCGGAGCATTACACAATCCGGACACCATTCAAGAGAAAGAGAATGTGCCATATAGACAAGTAAAAGTGGTCTTCTCTTGATCCTATGGGGCAATTAAGATTTTATTTACCCTGAGTAACCATCCAAAAAACAATAAAAAGCACATCTTACAAGACGATCTAGCATTTGGTCAAAGAATGGCAATGGGAAATAGTCCTTTTGGGTCACTTTGTTTAGCTTCCGGTAATCCATACATACTCTCCACCCGGTGACTTTCGGAGTAGGAATAAGTTTATTATTTTCATTGGTCACCGCAGTCATACCACCCTTCTTCGGTATACATTGCACCAGAAAAGTCCACGAGCTATCAGCAATGGGGTACACAACCCCTGCATCCAACCATTTGATCACCTCTTTCTTCACCACTTCTTGTATATCCTGGTTCAATCTTAGTTTATGCTCCAAGAAAGGCTTTGCATCTTCCTCCAAGATAATTTTGTGTATGCAAAATGGGGGGCTTATTACCTGAATGTCAGCTAGAGACCATCTTATTGCCCTTTTCCACTTTTAAAGCACCGCCAAAATGGCCTCAACCTCATGTTAGTAAGGCAAGAAGAAAGAATAGCTTGTAAAGTAGAATTAGAGCCCAAGAATTCATACTTGTGGTATGGAGGAAGTGGTTTAAACTCCAACACTGGTGGCTCTGTGGTTTCAACTCCAACACTGATGGATCCTCAATTGATGGCTTTGTTGGTGGAGTTTTCCGATTTTCAAGATTCAAAGACAATTTTCTCGGCTCATAAGAATAAGAGCGCATCACATGTAGGGTATTCACACACTCCACTCTGCTTGAATCATTATTGATTTCCATATTTAGTAGCATGACCTCAAGATGATCCTCCATGTTGATCATAACACTGATATCATCCACAATAACAAGTGTGACAAGGTCAAAAATGAGCATACCTTGGTGATATTGGGTTGGTTTATGGATTTGCAAATATGAAAGACAACATTTTCATCACTCACTCGAAAAGTGAGCTCATCCGCTTCAACATCAACCAATGCCTTCCTCGTTGCAAGGAAAGGTCTACCCAAGATAATAGGAACCTCATAGTCCACTTCATTCCAAAATGTCAATGTTGGCGGGCAATATGAATTTGTCCCCGAACAAGAAAATCATCAACTATGCCCATAGGCCCCTTCATCGATCCATCCGCCATTTGAAGTCTCATTGAAGTTGGCCTAGGTTTCCCAATTCCCAAAGTCTTAAAGACCGAATAAGGCATAAAATTTATGCTCACCCCCAAATTACAAAGGGAATTGGAGAAATCCGCACTTCCAATAGTGCAAAGGATAGTAAAAGCTCTGGGGTCTTCAAGTTTTGAGGCCATTGAATGTACGATAGAACTGACTTGGTGAGTCATCGTTATTGTCTCACAATCCATTTACCGCTTATTTGTCGCCAAATTCTTCATAAACTTGGAATATCACGGCTTTTGCTCAAGTGCCTCCACCAAAGGCATGTTGATAGAAAGGCTTTCATCATGTCAATGAACTTCTTAAATTTATTATTATTTCTTTGCTTTGCGAGCCTTTCAGGATAAGGTGGAGGTGGCCTAGGTAAAGGTGCCTTGGCTTTTGTCACAACCGGCTCGGGCATGTCAATCATGTGTTCCCTAGACGGGTTCACCGCATCTTGAGTTGGCCTCATCAATATCAATCCTCACATCATTGTTCGCATTCTTTTCAACCACATCTTCAACAACCAATAGCACTTCTCTTACAACTTAACATTTTCATCCACAACTTGATTTTGCTTTAAGGCATTCATATCACTGCCTCTCCCACTTTTTTTGTGACCACCGTTATATGATTGTTGTTCCCACCCTTCAGGTTCACTACTGTATTACTTGGTAGAGCACCCTTGAGGCGAGTGTTCAAAGCATGAGATTTGGCATGATTGCACCTCCAAGTTCTGGATATAACTATTATAAGAAGCTAACTAAGCATCGGAATCTTGGTTCTTCTTTATAATCTGCTCGAACATCATCTCAATTCTACCCAAATCACTTTTAGAAGAACTCAAACCTTGAGAAGGGAAAGGGGTGGATTATTCGGTTGTTGCTACATTTGGGGGCTTCAAAAGCCTTGCCTCCGGTTGCCTTGATTTTTATTATTGTTCCACCCGCCTTGATTGTTGTTGTTACCCCAACTATCGTTATTTCCATTCCAATTGCCTTGGTTGTTGTTTTGGTTATCCCAATTGTTGTTTTGATTGTTGTTGTTCCAATTGCAGCCACCTTGTTGTTGATTTTCCCAATTTCCTTGGGGTCTCCGTTGTTGTTGAAGAGTTCCCTATATTGCCTTGGTAGTTGTTAACATATTGAAACTATTCACTTTGATCATCATAGCCATCATTTGAAAAACCACCACCATCATTGTCATATTTTTCACAATTCCCTTGAGATTGTTGCCCTCTTTGCCTTCTCTTAAGCATTGAGACACCTTCTATGGTGTTGACTTGACCATGATCATGCAATTTCTTATGCAAATGGATGGCCATGGGGTCACCTTGGGGTACATTCGCTCTACTTTGCCAAGCGAAAGAAGTGTCGACCATCTCATCAAGTACATCACATGCCCCATCATAAGAAAGTTTCATATAATTGCCCCCGACCAATTCGTTCACAATGCATTGATTTGTGGTGTTGATGCCCCGATAAAAGGTTTGTTGAATCATCTCCTTGGTGATATCGTTATTCGGGCACTCTTTCACCATTGTCCTATACTGCTCCTATATTTCATGCAAAGGTTCTGTTGGCTCGTGCTTGAAGGCTAATATTTCACGTGAAGTGCAGCCATATGACTCGCGGAGAAGAACTTGGCAAAAAACTTATCCGCCAACTCATCCCACGTTGTGCTAGAATGATTGGGGAGTCTCTCGAGCAAATATAATGCCTTTCCCTGAAGTGAGACCGGGAAAAGTCTCAATATCAGCGCATCCTCGGATACATTCGTCTGCTGCTACCCCAGCATGTATCTACGAACCCCTTGAGATATTTGTAGGCATTTTGATCCTTAGCACCCATGAAGTATCCACGCTGCTCAAGTTGTTGAAACACGTTCTCACAAGACACTAAACTAAACGTGTGTTCATATTTGTAGGTTTTGATAAATGACAAACGATGCGCAATTGACATATGACGAGGTCCAAGCACAAGCGCGCAATTGATACATAACGAGATTCAAGCACAAGACAAACAAATATAAAGATTAAGCAAAGAAATAAAGTTATACATGAGTCGTTCTTTAATTGTGATCTTGATCCGACAATTGACTCAAGACTTGGCTTCTCTCGTAAAATCATTTTTATCAAATCATGCATATTTAATTTAAAGCAAAATGATTTTAAATCATGCATATTTATTTTAACCAAAATGATTTTTAAACATGCCTCTAAAATCTGGACAAAAATAATCGATTATGTACTTATGATAATCGATTATGTTAAGGCAGCTGCAAGACAATCGATTGTGTACCTTATGATAATCGATTGTGTTGAGGCAGTGTCCATCAGATTTTTCAAAGCTACAAGACAATCGATTGTGTACCTTATGATAATCGATTGTGTTGAGGCAGTGTCCATCAGATTTTTCAAAGCTACAAAATAATCGATTGTGCACCTTATGACAATCGATTGTGTTGAGGCAGTGTCTATTCGATTTTTCAAGACTGTAATATAATCGATTATACATATAGCATAATCGATTATGTAAATGACCGTTGCCAAAATATTTTCAAACTCTGTCTGGTAATCGATTCTATGATTATGATATAATCGATTATCCTAAGTAAAATCTGAATATGATTTTTTGAACGTTGCCAAGTAATCGATTATATGATTTTGATAATCGATTGTTTTAAGTAAAATCTGAAAAAGATTTTTTGAACGTTGCCAGATAATCGATTGTATGATTTAGATAATCGATTATTTTGCGTAAAATCTGGGAATGATTTTTGGACGATTGGAAAACAATCGATTATGCAACATAGACAATCGATTGTTTTAGCACAAAATCAGCAATTCTTAATTGGCAATTAGGCAACGGTTGTGCATATTTTCAACTCTATAAATACATCTTAAAATCAGTCTTTTAAGTACAACAACTGATCATATTATTGCTAAAGCTTGCATACTCTCTTATTCATCATTTTCTATTCATTACATAAGTTTTTGAGAGCCAAATTCTTGACGAAAGTTGTTGCGTTCTTGAGCGTATTTATTTTACTCATATCTACTCTTGAGGAGAGTCTTGTTTTGAGTGCAAAGTGTTTTTATACACTTGAAGGGAAGTGTTAATCCCCTGTATTGTAAGAAGGAACATTGTGATTCCATTGGTTGAAGTCTTGAAGTGTGGCATCTTCGAGCAAAGGTTGTTGAGGCTTGTGTGACTCAAGTTCTCAGTTTGTAACGGTTTGTTAAGCACCCGTAAGCTTAACGAAGTTAGTGGAAATCTCGAGAGAGTCTCTCGGGGACTAGACTAGCCACGGGTTGTGGTGAACCAGGATAACATCGGTGCGTTCGTTTCTTATTATTTACTTATCGCACTTATTTCATTCCTGCAATTTTTAAATTCCGCAAGTTTACGCTGTTTTTTATTATAACGCTATTCACCCCCCCCCCCCCCATCTAGCGTTAAGCGTATATTCTAACAATTGGTATCAGATCCCAACTCTCTGAAAAACTTAACCGTTTGAGAGAAACAATCCATGACTTCTACTCGTGATTCTTTTGCAGGAATAGGTGAAGGACAATGCTCCACCCGACCACCACTATTCGATGGCACAAACTATACGTACTGGAAGGAGAGGATAAGAATATTCATTCAATCGAATAATTTTCATCTGTGGAAGGTTATAATGAAGGAAGAATAAATTCCAACCAAAAAGGTTGAAAATGAATGGGTTCCAAAATCCGAAGATGAATACGATGCAGATGATATCCGAAAAGTGCAGAACAACGCTAAAGCCATCAACTTATTGTATTGTGCTATAAACGCTGATGATTACAGAAAAATATCTTGTTGCACAATGGCGAAGCAAATGTGGGATAAGCTGGAAATCACGTACGAAGGTACGGACCAGGTAAGAGAGGCTAAAGTTGACTTTCTGACCCATGCATATGAACTGTTTCACATGAAGGAAGGCGAAAGGGTACATGACATGTTCGAACGATTTTCAAAAATCGTTAATGACTTACATGCTCTTAAGAAGACCTTCATGGATAAGGAACTTGTCCGAAAAAGTTCTCCGAAGTCTCACTCCGGAATGGCGCTCCAAGGCCGACGCGATTCAAGAGTCTATTGGCATTTCAAATGTCACCATCGACAGATTAAGAGGTAATCTTAAGACTTATGAATCTACTATACTTAACCCTCTTGTTAATGATCAAAGGAAACAAAGAATCGCCCTCAAGGCAAGCACAAGTCAACCTCAAAATAATGAGGACGGAGATAACGAGTTCGGACTCGTTATTAAGAGATTTCAAAAGTTCATGCGAAAAGAGTATGAACGAAAAGGCAAACAACAAGGAGATCAAGTAAAGTGCTATGGATGCGGAGAAATCGGGCACATTAAATCAAATTGCCCAAATGTCAAAAAGGAGAAGAAACCCTTCAAGAAACAACGAGCATACATATCTTGGGGAGGCGACTCCGGAGATGAGTCAAGTGAGGAAGAAGAAGACGAAACCGCATGTCTTTGTCTTATGGCACACGAAGACAATCAAGAAGAGGTATGTCAAATTTCTTCCAAAAACTTCTATTCTCTTGAGGAAATGCAAAATGCCTTTGATGAGTTGTATAGTGAATTCATTAAAGCTTCCAAAACTGTTAAAAACACTAAGGAAAATGCTTCTTTGAAAGAAAAAGATTTTGAAAGACAACTCTCTTTGAAAGAAAAAGATTTGGAAAAATTGATTTTGGAAAATGAGAAGTTGAAAGAAGAAAACAATTTTTTCGGCAAGAGAAGCGCCGACAAACCCGAGAGCTCTAATAAAAATTGTATTTCTTGCATGCATCTAAAAATTGAGGTAGAAAGACTTATGGGCACCCTAGATAAGTTCAATTCTTCTCATAAAAATTTGAATGAAGTTCTTGTTAATTTGAAATCGACCAAACATGGGATAGGTTTTAAAAACGAGCCTAAAGAAAAAGTTGAAGTCAAACCCCAACCACCTAAGGCTCAACCTAGGATAAATAAAACAAATGTTCATCCTAGAGATAACAATCCCAGAATCAACATGCATGCTAGACCAAACACTAGAAGAAACTTTGAACTTTTCAGGACACCTAGAAATGGCTTTCAACCTAGAAATAACTATTCTAGAAATGCTGCATATCCTAGAACAAATAGTAGGAGAAATGATTTTCATGAAATGCGCAATAGTCATATTGTCGAAAATAGAGTAAACAAATTTCGTCCGTCCAATTACTATCAACCTAGACGAATGCATAATCCTAATGTCATTTGTCATTATTGCAATCGAATTGGACATATTGCTCCTGCTTGTTTCACTAGACATAGACACTTAACTGCATGTCAAGCACAACATCATGTTACACCTAACTCTCAAGGACCCAAAACAGCTTGGGTACCAAAGACTCATTAATTTGTCTTGTAGGTATGTTTGAAGGGATCAAGTGTACTTTGGTACCTTGATAGTGGATGCTCCAAACACATGACCGGAGACGAATCCAAGTTCCTTCAACTAGAACACAAGGAAGGAGGAAGCGTTATTTTTGGAGATAACAACAAAGGAAAAATTATCGGCATTGGATCGGTTGGTAAGGATGAATCTTCTTCCATTAAGCATATTTTGCTAGTTAAAGTTCTAAAACATAATCTCTTGAGCATAAGTCAATTATGTGACAAGGGAAATCTTGTTTTATTTGATTCGGATGAATGCTTAGTTTTTTGCCGTAGCGATTTTAAAATTATTCTTCGTGGTTTTAGAATGGATAACATCTATATGGTTGATCTCAAAAATTCTTCATCTGAATATGTGAATTGTCTTATGAGCAAAGAAGATGATATGTGGTTATGGCATCGTAGAGTAGCTCACATCAACATGTATCTTTTAAACAAATTAGTTTCACAAAATTTAATTATTGGTCTTCCAAATTTGAAATTTGAAAAAGACTCTATCTGTGATTCTTGTCAAAAAGGGAAGCAAACAAAAGCATCTTTTAAATCGAAAAATATTTTTTCAACTACTAGACCTTTGCAACTTCTTCACATGGATCTCTTTGGACCATCTCGCATTGAAAGTCTTGGTAGAAATCGTTATGCTTTTGTTATTGTTGATGATTATTCTAGATTTATATGGACACTATTTCTTGCTCACAAAAGTGAGGCTTTTCATAATTTTAAATGCTTTCTTAAACGTGTTCAAAATGAAAAGGACACAACCGTCACTTCAATAAGAAGTGATCATGGGGGAGAGTTCGATCACAATCTCTTCGCGGACTTTTGTGACGAACTCGGTATCGAGCACACCTTCTCTGCTCCACGTACACCACAACAAAATGGAGTGGTGGAAAGGAAAAATAGGTGTCTCGAAGAGATGGCTAGAACCATGCTCGATGAGGCTAAGATTCCCAAACATTTTTGGGCGGATGCCGTGAGTACCGCATGCTACGTTTTAAACAGAGTAGTCATAAGGCCAATACTCATGAAAACTCCCTATGAACTCTACAAGGGAAGGAAACCAAATATCTCCCATCTTAGAGTATTCGGTTGTAAATGTTTTATTCATAACAACGGAAAAGACAATTTGGGAAAATTTGATGCAAAATCCGATGAATTTTTATTGGTTACTCTTCACGTTGCAAAGCATATAGAGTATTCAACAATAGAACCGAAACTGTGGAGGAATCCCCTCATATTGTGTTTTCCGAAAATAATGCTCGCTTGGCGAGAAAGGATTCTGGTTTTGATCTTGCAGGTATTTTAAACTCAATAAGTCCTCAAGAAAAAGTACAAGAGGAAACTCCTAAGGAAATTCAAGATGAAATCTTGGAACAATTATCGGAGGAAGCGCCACAACTGGAAAAAGAAACAAAACTGCCTAATGCGTGGAGGACAATCAAAGACCATCCTCTCGAACAGGTAATTGGCGACATTGAACAACAGGTAAGTACTCAAAACACTCTTAAGAATACCTTAGGACACACTTCTTAAGAGATCACGTTCTCAATTGGCCGACATCCTCACAAGGCCGTTAGAGAAAGAGTCCTTTTCCGAATTCGTAGTGAACTCGGAATGCTTGACTCAAAATTGATCTAAGTCATGTATTGCACCTTTTTCCACAATTACTAACTTGAGCGTCGGAGACGTCTAATTCTCTTTTGCAGGTATCGCCCCAAAGGCAGGGGGAATTATAAGGCAATGGTGTAGAATAATCAATTTTTTAGTCAACAATCGATTATCATGCTTACTGTGCCAGAAAATCGATTAGCAAGTATCACTAATCGATTATTTACGTTTCTACGTTTATTATGCCGGAAAAACAACATATTGTTTAACCATTTTTGCTTTGCAGGTTTTTGATGTTAATTGTGACAATAATCGATTTTTTAGCTGTATAACCGATTACCGTCTCGGCTATTCATTACTGCCCTTCCTAATATAATCGATTATCTCAAAGTTATAATCGATTATTTCCCAAGTCAGAAAATCACTATGCACACTGTGTCAGAATAATCGATTACCATAATTCAACAATCGATTATCCTCTGTCAGTAAATTCAAATCTTTGTTACCATTTGGCTCCTGCAATCGATTTTTTTTTTGTCATTTCCGAGTACAAGTCAAAAACTCCATAATAATCGATTATTTCGATTCCATAATCGATTGTGTAATGGTCAGTGCAAATTTTCTTTTTTTTTCCGTTTCTGACTCTTTGAAATCTCTAAAATTGCAGCTTTTCCCAGTAAATGCTCTCTTATTTTCCACTCTATAAATAGGATCATCTTCCTCACTTCACAATCAATCTAAGCTTCAAAAAGTCTCTCAAAAACTCTTGGCTCCCCATGACGGCGAACACGTGGCTCCTGCTCCTCCTCCAACTCCTCAAACGCATCATCCTCAAGCTCCTACACTTCAAACTATTTCCGACCAACTTGCTTCTTTGTCCACCTCCGTCAATCGATTGACCTATGAGATCCATGGATATTTTGATCATATTCTATCCATATGCTGGACTTGTCCCTTATGAAGCAGTGCCGGATGACGAGGCGGAAATTGATAATGATAATGAATAATGTCTTTATTTGCTTTTCTAGCTTATTATTCTATCTTTTATTGTCTCTTTTACGTAATCGTATTTTTGATTAATCCATAAACAAGTTATTTGCTTATTCTTTTTTGCTAATGTCAAAAGGGGGAAGAATAAGGGCTATGAACTTAATATTTATTGGCATAAATTGAGGGAGAATTCATATGTTGAGGGGGAATTAATTGCATATCTATTTACTTGTCTTGGATCGTCATTATGAATTATCTAATATGCATATCCCGATTAAGGTTTGCCATTATCAAAAGGGGGGAAATTGTTGAAACACGTTCTCACAAGGCACTAAACTAAACGTGTGTTCATATTTGTAGGTTTTGATAAATGACAAACGATGCGCAATTGACATATGACGAGGTCCAAGCACAAGCGCGCAATTTATACATAACGAGATTCAAGCACAAGACAAACAAAGATCAAGATTAAGCAAAGAAATAAAGTAATACATGAGTCGTTCTTTAATTGTGATCTTGATCCGACAATTGACTCAAGACTTGGCTTCTCTCGTAAAATCATTTTTATCAAATCATGCATATTTAATTTAAAGCAAAATGATTTTAAATCATGCATATTTTTTTTAACCAAAATGATTTTTAAACATGCCTCTATAATCTGGACAAAGATAATCGATTATGTACTTATGATAATCGATTATGTTAAGGCAGCTGCAAGACAATCGATTGTGTACCTTATGATAATCGATTGTGTTGAGGCAGTGTCCATCAGATTTTTCAAAGCTGCAAGACAATCGATTGTGTACCTTATGATAATCGATTGTGTTGAGGCAGTGTCCATCAGATTTTTCAAAGCTACAAAATAATCGATTGTGCACCTTATGACAATCGATTGTGTTGAGGCAGTGTCTATTCGATTTTTCAAGACTGTAATATAATCGATTATACATAAAGCATAATCGATTATGTAAATGACCGTTGCCAAAATATTTTCAAACTCTGTCTGGTAATCGATTGTATGATTCTGATAATCGATTATCCTAAGTAAAATCTGAATATGATTTTTTGAACGTTGCCAAGTAATCGATTATATGATTTTGATAATCGATTGTTTTAAGTAAAATCTGAAAAAGATTTTTTGAACGTTTCCAGATAATCGATTATACGATTTAGATAATCGATTATTTTGCGTAAAATCTGGGAATGATTTTTGGACGATTGGAAAACAATCGGTTATGCAACTTAGACAATCGATTGTTTTAGCACAAAATCAGCAATTCTTAATTGGCAATTAGGCAACGGTTGTGCATGTTTTCAACTCTATAAATACATCTTAAAATCAGTCTTTTAAGTACAACAACTGATCATATTATTGCTAAAGCTTGCATACTCTCTTATTCATCATTTTCTATTCATTACATAAGTTTTTGAGAGCCAAATTCTTGACGAAAGTTGTTGTGTTCTTGAGCGTATTTATTTTACTCATATCTACTCTTGAGGAGAGTCTTGTTTTGAGTGCAAAGTGTTTTTATACACTTGAAGGGAAGTGTTAATCCCTTGTATTGTAAGAAGGAACGTTGTGATTCCTTTGGTTGAAGTCTTGAAGTGTGGTATCTTCGAGCAAAGGTTGTTAAGGCTTGTGTGACTCAAGTTCTCAGTTTGTAACGGTTTGTTAAGCACCCGTAAGCTTAACAAAGTTAGTGAAAATCTCGAGAGAGTCTCTCGGGGACTGGACTAGCCACGGGTTGTGGTGAACCAGGATAACATCGGTGCGTTCGTTTCTTATTATTTACTTATCGCACTTATTTCATTCCTGCAATTTTTAAATTCCGCAAGTTTACGCTGTTTTTTATTATAACGCTATTCACCCCCCCCCCCTCTAGTGTTAAGCGTATATTCTAACACAAGTAAGGTCAACATCACATTGGTTATCTGATAGTTGCCCGCCTGAATTTGGAGTGGGACAATAGCACTTGCATAGCCCCGGTTTGGTAGTACTCTGGGAGCCAATCTTGGAGGTGGCAGGGGAGGGTCTGGAATATTACCATTTGGATTGGTATTGGCATTCCGGCCTCCCCGTTGTCCTTGAGGTACAAGAGGCACCTCATCTTGCTCAAGATCATCTACCTCCTCCCCGGTATCACGTTTCCAAAAGGGTCATTAGCTTTTTTTAAAGCCATATTGGTACATGAGTAATGATACAAACAAGTAAGTAACCAATAAGGAACGAAGAACAATACACAAAACTAACTAAATAGATAGCCAAAACCGTTAGCTCCCCGAAAGTGGTGCCAAAAAGTGATCGCTGCCTACTCCGCACAACTAAAAGTAGGAAGAGAGGATCATAATAGCTTTTAACTGATTTGTGGGTCGGGATCGATTTCCACAGGGAGTTAGGAAGGTAGTTGAGTATCTATCTAGTGTGGGAATGTGTAATTGTTCCAAATATCACTTCCAATCATCTTTTGAGTTTTTACTTCAACAATCTACTATTGTCAACTACTAATTATAATTGTAACAAGATTAACTAAGAGAGAATTGCTAGAGTTGTATCTGATGGATAGAAAGGCACTAGGGTAGTGACTTTAACCTAGGTGACTAACTGACCTAGGTGGCTAATTGACGAGTAATTACTTCTAAGGAACGATTGACATGATTGGGGAAATATGCTATAACCATTGCACGATTTTACCCACTCTTAACCGTTGCACGATATTACCCACTCTTACACCTCTCGGTAGAGAGAGTGATTTTGCCCAATTGACTTTCTCAAGACCAAATGGGTAGGCAAATTTGTTCAAGCAATTAGGGTTCATGTTGGGTAATTACTCTCAAGGTTTAACTCTTTAATTGGGACTATCAATTCTCTTAGTCCATCCTAATTCCTTGTTTGGTCAATTTTGGGGACTTAGGCTCTCTTTTTTCAAGAAGAGCCAAGTCAACTTAGCACAAACCAGTGTTTGCAACCACCAATTCATAAATTAAACCATAAAAGTAACCCAAATAGCAAACACCAACAGTCAATCTGGCCCTAAATCACTACATCCATCAATTATCCACACTAATGTTGAGCCACAACCCTAGTTAATATATTTAGCTACTCATGCTTGAGGAGAAAAACAATAAAATAGATGAAGATAAAGACATATTAATTAAACACTAAGTATATACAGAGATTCCATCATTAAAACTAAGTTTAAATGCCCAAAATGGATACAAAATGGGTTCTCACGAGCGCAACTCGATTCTGGAAATGTCTCATACTATAAAAATGGAAAAAGGTTCTATTTATACTAAGCTGAATAAACTGGACAAAAATACCCCTAAGAGGTCAGTGCTGACCGCAGAAAATGGTGTGCGACCGCACTAGGCTCTTGTATCTAAAATTTCAACTCTTTGAACCCAGGCTCCACGGACAGCATAGAATGGACTGCAGCCGCGGAGGCATCTAGTGAGGTCCGGACAAACACGACCGCGGACCGCATAGGCTTGAGTCTAGTCTGGATATCTCTTTGAATATTGCTTTCGCAGACCGCACAAAATGGTGGCACGGCCGCGGTGTATTCAGTGCTCACCGCATAATATGTACGGCATCCACACTTCTTTAATGCCTTCAAATCCAGCTCTCTGAATCTCCCTAATGCATACTGCACAAAGTGTAGTGTGGCCGCACTAGGCCTATTTGTCCTGAGTTGTCTTGTCTTTGGTACTTGTGTAGGTTTTACTCCTTTTTGAGCCGATATTTGATATCTGTCACTTTGTTGATCAAACCTACAATCAAGCACAACTAATTAGCCTTTTGGAACTATTTTGTAAGAATTTATAATCAAAGCGTATGCAAGAAGGAGCATGAAACACGTCAAAATCCCTAGTTATCACTCGCGTAAGCGCCTATAGGAAGTGAAAGCCATATTTTCAATTCCATCCCATATGTGTCGTAACTACTTACCCATTGAGGAACATAATGCACAAAAGCGATCTCTCGAGACAATTGGCCAATAGGGCTATGGAAATTAGCGAGTACGATATCGCAGATCGACTCCGACAACCAATCATATCTCAAATTTTGATAGACTCCATGGCCGACTTCATGCCAACGTTAATGCCTGAAGCCAAAAAAAAGAATCGTTGTTAACCTCGAGGACCTCCTCGTGAAACTAGACCCTCTTTACAGACGGTGCCTTGAACACAAAGGGGTACAAACTCGACATCGTGTTGAAAATCGCCTATGAGTAATGTAGTCAGGAAATCTATTAAAACTGTTAAGATGACTAACAATGATGTCGGGTATGAGTCCATGATTACAGGTCTTGAATTGGCTAAAAGATTAGGGGCCGATATGATCGAAGCTACATGTGATTCCCTCCTTATTGTAAATCAAGTCAATAAGACATTCGAAGTGAAGAGGAACAAATGCAAAGATACTTGGATAAGCTACAGGTAACGCTGCATCGATTCAAGGAGTGGAACCTGCAACACGTGCCCCGGATCAAAATAGCGAAGGCGATGCTCTCTAACTTGGGATCATCGATTGATGACAATGAATTGAGCTCGGGAATAGTCGTACAACTCATGATATCATTAGTGGTAGAGGTACATGTATGTAGACTATATGAAGGCTGGGAAGTAGCCCTTGGATCCCAAAGAATTGAGAGCTCTATGCATGAAGGCAGCCAGGTTTAGCCCGTTTGAAGATAATCTATTCAGAAGAACTTTCTATGGCCCAATCGTCATATTCTTGGGGCCGGGACCCCCCAAATATGTTTTTAGGGAAGTTCACGAGGGCATAAACAGAAACCATTCGAGGTCAGATTCGTTGGTTTGTAAGATAATCAGAGCTGGTTATTACTGGATCGACTTAAGGAAAGATGCGAAAGACTTTGTGCAAAAATGCGAAGGTTGTCAGAGGCACGCACCAATGATCCACCAACCCGGGGAGTTGCTACACTTGGTCCTATCGCCCTGGCCATATATGAAATGGGGAATGGACGTCATCGGTCCCTTATCGTGGGCACTCAGTGAGACCCAATTTATACTATTTATATCTGACCATTTCTCTAAATGGGTTGAAGCTCAAGCGTTCGAGAAGGTCTGGGAAAAAGAAGTCAGCGAATTCATTTGGGACCACATAATATGCACTTCAGTATACCGACCGAGATAGTGTGTATTAACGGGAAGCAATTCATCGACAACAAAGTAAGCAAATTTTTCGAGGACCATAAGATCAAATAGATCTTGTCAAAACCCTATACCCTAGTGGAACAGATAAGCAGAGTCAACGAACAACATAATCCTTCAAAATCTTAAGAAAAGGTTGATAGGTGCCAAAGGGAAATTGAAGGAAATCCAGCTCAAAGTCTAGTTGGCATATCGCACAACCACAAAATCTAGTACCGTAGACACTCCATTATCGTTGGTCTACGGTGTCGAAACACTAATACTGGTAGAGGTGGGAGAACTGAGCCTTAGGTTTAGATCTGCAACCTAAGGATCAAACGACAAAGCCGTGAACACGAGTCTGGAATTACTAGATGTGAGGTGCGAGGCCGCTCTGATCCGGTTGGCCACCAAGAATCAGCGAGTGAAGATATATTACAACCGAAGACCCCACCTCCAACACTTAAATATCGAGGACTTGGTGTTAAGATGAGTAACATAGAATACCTGAAACCCGAACAAAGGGAAGCTAGAACCGAATTGGGAAGGTCTATGTCAAGTCATCAGGATTAAAGGTAAATATTTGTTCAAACTCGAAGCAGGAAATGGTGCAAAGCTACCGAACTACTAGAATGTGACACACTTAAAACGATATTACTACAAAAGTGCGACCTCATTCACTTTCTCTTATATTACAAATTGGGAAAACACTTGCAGGCATTAGCTAAATTAGAATATGGTTGTTAGGTCTCAAAGCACGCATTGTACTCTTTTCCCTTAAATCGGTTTTGTCCCAAATGGATTTTCTGGCAAGGTTTTTAATTAGGCAACAGTAAATCATGCCAAATTAGAATTTGAGGGCAGGTTTTAAATCGGAACCAATGGTCTTACCAATAATATCCGAGCCCTCTCAATGATCGAAAGTCAAGAGGTTTTGCAAGGAAGGAAACTCTGTGCTTGAACAGTCTAGGCTCGATGGATAGGATTTATTATAAGGGCAAAATGGTTAGATAAACCTTGCCCACATTGGTCACCTCAGCCATAACACGAGATTTTACACACCTACGATCTTATACGTTATTCTACCTTGCTAACAAACTTTTTTTGCTTATTAAAAGTACTGAGCCTAAGGGCTATTCCTACCTGGGAACTATCGAGCCCAAAGGCCAACTCAACGAGCCTAAAGGGCTACCCCACCTCAGGGACTACCGTCCTTTATATGTTCAGGTGGCTCGGGTTATTGGAACCCGGAGGCACAAAACATATTAGGCAGTGCCCAACTCGAAAAGGTTACGACCACCCTGATGATAGTTTGGAAATGTCCGAAGCCCGTAATCATAACATAAGAGCTTCAAAAAAATTGCTCACGTATTCAAAGGTTACTCTTAGTTAAGATATAGTTTTAAAATATTTAATCAAGAATCTTGATGAAATCTTTCTGTGACTCCAATATTTAATACTTCGAGCAAAAGTTGCATCGAGTACATGTGATGTTCGGACCTCCGAAAAATGACATATTACTACGTTTTATTCTGTGCTAAGGATTATAAATGCTTGCAATTGTAAAAAGCTGCTAAAGATAATAGACTTGAAAATTGCCGAAAGAATTTTTTATATATTGCGGAATATCTTTACAAAGGCCAATAAATACAGCCTCAACAAAATAAATGTATAAGATACAAAAACAACAAATCCTTTGGCATCTCTACATGTTCTTCACGGAAAACTGACTCGTCATCAGAACTGTCGGGGCCTTCGGACTCTTCAGAGCCCTTGGTGCCTTCTTTACCTTAGGGTTCGGCTAGCCTCTTGGCTTCGACCTCAAGTCTTTTGGCCTCTTCAATCTCGGCAGATAGGTCGAAGCCTCGGGCATGTATCTCCACGAGGGTCTCTCTTCAGGAAAAACGCGTCACAAACTCAGCGATAGTCTTTAGGCAGGCCTCGACTACTTCAACATCAGCCTTGTACTGGGACACCATCTTATTAGCATCAGCCGACATTGCTTCCAACTTGGACCTTGTTATTTCGAGCTCCTTTCCAAGGGAATATCATTCAACAATGACCGATCCTAGTTAAACTTGAAGGTCCTCATTTTGTTGGCCCTATGCATCGTCCTTCTCCTTCGCCACTCGGAGTTGAACCTCTATCGATGAGAGTTGTGCCTGGGTGGTTTCTTTTTGCCAAGCCAACCGGTGCATTTTGCTCTTTCAACCATCGACCATGGGTTGGACCTCATTCATTTCAGCTCAGAGTTGGTCGATTCAGTCAATCATTTGCTGAACCTGCGAGGTTTGTTCGTTAGTCTGCATGGTTAAGTTGTCATAATTAACCTCAAAAACCTTTAACTTTCGACCAGATCAGCATATTCCTGCCTCAGGCTTGAAGCCTCCCTCTAAGACTCATGTAGCTCCGCATGAAGGCTCTTAATTTCCCCTTTGTGTTTCTCGTTGAGGAGCTTGTACATATCTCTTTTCTCGGCAAGCTCGAGTTGGTTAACCTCAGTCTGGTACCGAAGAAAGCTTTCGTGATGAAGTATCGAGGCCTACAAAAGGGTAAATGAAAGAATACATGAGAAATATCAAGAACTAAGTGAAAGTTTGGTAGAACATAATAATACTTTACCTAATTCAATGCTCGATGCGCCTCGTTGAATAGGCACGACATGTCAAACTCATTCATTTTTACTTGGTCTTCTTTGGTCACCAGGCATCGCAGGTAGCTCGCCACTCCCATGGGTGCAGAAAGAGCTCGGGCATCCTCCGAGACAATGATGATTATCGACCTCTTACGTTCGTTATCCACTCTAGGGACGGGAAAATGGTTGATTAACTTTGGGCTCGAGTTTAGCCCACTGACTTTTGAAGATGGATCATTTATCGGCATTTCAGGTCGCCCAGCCCGAAAAAGTCTTCCAAGGCAGGTGAGTCAATGTCGTCGAAAAAGGAACGAAAGGGATCGTCCACGCCATGAGCCCCTTCATTAGACTTCGCCTTCCTCGCTTTGGCCTCCTCGAGCATAGACTCGGTGTAAGAGAAAGTCCCCAAGATCTCAATACGTCGAGCACTTCGTTTGGTACAGAGCCCACATCCTGGGAAGTTTCACCCCGGGGATCTGCATCGACTTTCTGAGTTGGAAGGGGTTGACCTCGCGAGTCTCCCCCTCGGATGCATCCTAGTCCCCGGGATATGTCGTACCTTGGTTTACGAAAATTGATTCATCCACTGGCTCAAGCCAAAGGAAGGAGTCAGAGGCAGGCACCCGGGAACTCGATCCTCTCATAGGCCTACGGAGCACCCGTTTCTTCGATTTTTGCACCTCGAAGCTCGTGGAGCTCGAGGGTTTTCTTTCCCTATTCTTTTTTCCCTCCGTAGAAGCAACAGAGGGATCGACAGGTGGGGGCACATCTTCGTGCCCTTCCAAAGGCCTAAGTTTCGTGGTATTAGAGAAACCTACAATACTAAAGAAGGAAGAGGAGTTAGTATAATAGAAGGTGAAGACATAGTGTTGGCTACCCGGAAAAAGGCCTTACCATGAGAACGAGCCTCCCATCAGCCCTTCGAGTGTCCGCGCCATGTTAGCTTGTAGTTACACATTTACATATGTCATATTCGGAACCAGGGCAACAGATTCACAACCACAAACATGAATTAGAAGATTTAAGTAAAAGAAGAAGAAATTTGATGTTGTAAGAAGGAGTTGCACTTATGAGACACATTCCATTTCTCAAGGAATGGCATATATTCTAGGGGGATCAAGTCCTTAGTAATTACTCGTACGAAGCATCCCTGCAGCCGCAGTTTTAGACTTTGTCGATACTAGAGAAGGGGGCTTGCTGGTCCGACATGTAAGTTTGATCAGTCCCCCCTCGGAACATCCGTGGACTGTATAATTGGAGCAGGTGGTCGATCATGAACTGACGAGATTGGGTTTTGTTCACAAACTAAAGGAGGAGGGTCACGATCCTCCACAATTATGGATGGATTTGCCCGAGGCACACTTCGTACCTCTTGAAAAAATCTAGGACGATCGAGTCTGCCGGGCCCAACGGGAAGGGATTAGTGTAAACACTTAAGTACCCGTCAACATGTGTAGTAACGACATCCTTGGGCCTGGGGACTACTACATCCTTTCCTACCCAATGGCAGTCCTTACGGACTATAGGAAGAATGTCCTCAGCCACAAAACATATATATCTCGAGACTCCTTCGCCCCGGTCTTGTTTGCGAGAAAACTTCTCCACCTTGAAGTTGTCTGCAATTGAGCATCCCCTGGGGATAAACGCCAACAAGGGAGGCTCGATAGCTGATTTGTTAGCAGCTGTAACGGGGGAAGCCGTATCGAGGGAAACCACCTCAGGGCTAACCGCTTTAGTACCAACATCCGGTTGAGATGAAGAGGCAACTCTGTGAGGAACAGTTTTCAATGTTTTTCCATTGTCATATGTGGGAGTGTTTTCTAAAATTTGAGAAATAAACACGAAGTTTCAGAAAAACAGGTTTTGGTAGAAATCCGGAGATTGCTATGAAGATTGAAGAACAGAGATGAAAATATGAAGATTTGAAGAAGCTTTTGATAACGGTTGGAAGGCTCGAAGATAGCGGTTTGATTGAAAAGTAGAAAATGGACAAAAGAAGGACGCTTTTATAGGGAAACAACCGACGATTTGCATTTGGAGGCAACCTGCCAATGAGCAACATGTGTCCGAAGTCAGAACAACGCGATTGATGGGATGTTTCGGCTCCCCATCGTGACATACAAAGGAAAGAATTGGAGTCATCTGTCGTTTTCCATCATTTCGGCAAGTCTACTTTTTGAAAAACAAGGGGACTATCTGTATATGGGTAAAACCGAGCCCAATGCATAACTCGACTTCCCGGTGAGCCAAATGGAGCAGGAACGTGAGTGTAATGTATCGAATCAGAGCGAAGTATCCCTCATATCGGGGCTCAGGCAAAACACCTGCCCTCGGGGATATAAGGGCCATATCCTCGAGGTTCGATTTGAGGATTAAAACTTCGAAGAGAGTTAGCAAGCAGTTGCACACGACTAACAAAGAGTCGTTAGGTCAGTGCCTAACTGGATATCACAACGTGAATTTCGGTCTGTATCGGTAAAAAATCAGTGATCAATGGAACACAAGATTTTTTTCTTTTTTTTAGAATTGTACTTTGGGTAAAACTCCCCTACTATATAAAAGGGAAAGCTTATTAATGGGACACATTGTAACACACATATCAAACAATATACTCTTTTCCTCTGTGTTATTCAAAATTCTTACTTTTGTTCATCAGTTCTTCATTAGTGTGAGCGCGGGATCAAAGGCAGGCACTTCGTTAAGTCGGTATTGAGTTCGGGATCACTCTCCTTATCGGTTTGACAATTTATTACATCTATCTGTTTAATCTAACGCAATTTATCATTTGTATTGAATAATTCACATATCTTTAAAACCACATATAAATTTAATTGTTATCTGTTTTTAGGGCAAATAAATATGAATATAAAAAGTCAAAAGAATATAAATTAAAAGTCAATATCTTATTACTGAAAGTCCTTACCAAAAAACAATTAGTATTAATCACAGAACCATTGTTATTAAGTAGAGAGGAATTTTGAAGCAACCGTAAAGTTATCTCTTATAATTTATAAGTCATATATTCGAACCGTAAAGCAATCATTAATACTTGTATTAGCGTAAGCTATCCACGTAATACTTCTTAGAATCGGGTCCTTTTTCAAAACCTATATAAATACAAAATATTTTATACACCCAATTATTATACCGTTGTTTAGTACTGTTTGCGTTCTTATATTTGGCACAAATATGGGTGCCAATAAATCTGATCCTCAAACCATATACTATATCTTTTGTTCACTCTTATGATCTCCATCATTACTACCTTCTCTGCCCCATACAATTTTTTATCAGATACACACATTTACTACTACTATAACACTCGTGTTAGTTCTAAACCTCCACGTAGCAATTTCCGCCTTTTAAGGTTTTTCTCCTCGTACGAGTGTTATTTTGGCTTTTTCTAACCTGACAGTTCCATATATATCTACAAGAAAAAAAACGATATTTGTGAAGGAAAAATTTATCAGAATTCCGTCACAAAATTGACTTAGTAACGGATTTGTGACAAATTGTGAGCCATCCCAATTCCATTCCTCGTAGAACTTTTGACGGAATAGTAACTCCGTCACCAATATTTTGGATGAATTTGTGATTTGCAATATCTGTCTCAATTAGAGACCACAAATTTGTGATGCACTAAAGACAGACTCCAACTTTGCATCATAATTTGTGATAGAATTGTAATAGATTATCATTTTCGTCATTAATTTGTAATATAATTGTGACAGATCGTAATGTTCGTCACAAAATTTGTTTACACTAAAGAATTCCGTCAGAAATTTGTCACAATTTTTTGACAAACTTGGCCGTCATAAATATTCTGTCACACTTTTTGTGTTTATCTAGTAGTGGCATGCTTTGGTTTGTAGGTGCACAGTCAATGTTAATTGGATTTCAATTGTTCATTGTGCGACTCCAAAATTAGCCTCAAGTTGAATCTATTCATTTATAACAGAAATAGCTTTATTTTTGCATTAATAATTCAAAGTTATATAGAATACTACTATCTTATTTTACGCTTGAACTTCAACATTGAATCTGGAATGACGAGCACAAGATCTTAATTAAGACAACTCATAGGAGTTATATTTGATGTAATTAATTTATCAGTAGGCTTAAGTTTGGTAAAAATAGCTAGTTGTTTCAACTTATAATTTTTTATTTTTCAAATCTATTTTTATGATCTATTATTCCTCCTCCATCGACCCCCTCCCCCTCCCCCGGCCAACCAAACCAAAAAAAATAAAAAAAATAGCTCAAAACCTAAAAGAAGAAGACAACAGTAAAACTCATTGAACAGTAGAGACAGATCCTTAAGTGTTGCGTGAGACAAATATAATACGTGGAAGATTTAGATGGGAAAGTGGAAACCAACTCGAAACAGATAGGGCAAAGATGACATTTAATAATATAAAAAAGAATTGCAAATCAAGAATGATAGGCTTTTTGACTATCTTCCACATACATAAAAAACATGGATAAGATTAATTATAAGAATGGGACAAGCTAGTTGTTTCATGACAACGATGATCATATGGCTTTTGTTCCTTTATGTTTGTTCTTGATCTCTTCTTTGACTTCTCATCACAAAAAAAGGAAAAAAAATATTGAAATTCGTAATAATTGGAATTTATTTAACTATGAATTTGCAAACCATGCATAATATTGCAGTTGCATATTCTGGTGATTTATTTAGGTTTCACTAGACGTACGTACCTCTAATTAGTTAAATCATGCCATTAACACACATAAGAAGAAATTAAATGCAGATAATTCGGATAGCAGTGAAGAACTAACTTCTGGTATTCATTAAGTTAATGATTGTGATTAGACCACAAATGATTCATTACATGTTAGGTATATTAACTTTTCAGAACTAAGTCGAAACTGGAGTCTTCCATTACATGATATTGACACTGGCAGGTATACTATATCTCTTTGTTTCTTAATATGTAGTATTAATTAATTCCATTGCCTACGAATTATATCAAAATAAAGTATGATTATTAAGTCAAGCTAAAGGAATCATTCCTCATTCCTACCAAAAATATCTTACTTATAGGATCTCATACCTAGTTCAACATATAGCCAGGTTAAAAATGTAATGAATTGCTACTATGTAGAGAGTTTTGGGAGAAGTTTTGGAAGAAGTGATTGGTTTGAGGCTTCTCATTAAATATATTGCTTACAAAGGTATATATAGAGTACATAGAGAAACCAAACCCTACCAACTATAGGACTGTGCAATAAACCAGATCCTACCAACTATAGGACTATACAATAATAAAGGAAATCAAATCCTACCAACTATAGGACTGTACAATATATTCTAATACGCCCTCTCAAGATGGAGGGCCAGAGGACACGCCAATCTTGGACATCAGCAGAAGAAGCCGAGGACTGCCGGTTAGTGCAGCGGCCATGGAGCGTGAGGCAGAGGGGAGAAGGCGCTGATCGACGTCGAGAGAGAGAGAGGGCTGCCGGTTAGTGCAGCGGCGGCGCGGCAAGACGCCGGAGAGAGGCGGTTGGTCGAGAAGGACGGCGGCTACGGGCTGCCGGTTAGTGCAGCGGCGGCGCGGGTAGGGAAGAATTAGGATTTCTTTGGCGATAAACCACTGGCGTATGATATCATGTAGAGAGTTTTGGGAGAAGTTAATTTCTTGTATTGCTCACCAAGGTATATATAGAGTACAGGGAAATCAAAACCTACCATCTATAGGATTGTACAATAATGAAGGAAAATCAAAACCTACCAACTATAGGATTGTATAATTAATGAGAGAATATTTTACCAATAATAAAATGATACACAAAAGATATTTTCCTAATACGCCCCCTCAAGATGGAGGGCCGGAGGACATGCCAATCTTGGACATCAGCAGAAGAAGCCGAGGGGTCGTAACCCGTAATAAGGGTTCGGAATTGGAATTTCCACACAGGGTAATTAGTGGAATCTAATTTGAGAGGGATCTGAGCCGATGCATTGATGACAATCGGCTGTAGAAGATCGTTTATGAGGAGGCGCTGATCGACTTCGAGAGAGAGAGCTGCCGATTAGTGCAGCTGCGGCGCGGCAAGACGCCGGAGAGAAGGCGCTGAGAGAGGGCAGCCGGTTAGTGCAGCGGCAGCGCGGCAAGAGGCCGGAGAGGACCGTGAAGGTCGGCGGCTGGTCTTCTTTGCCGGAGAGGGGCACCAAGACGCCGGAGAGGGCTGCCGATTAGTGCAGCACCGGCGGCGGGCTGCCGATTAGTGCAGCGTCGGCGCGGCAAGATGCCGGAGAGAGGGTTGCTTCTAGAAGACGAAGCCTCCATTGTTTTTGTAGATTTACAAAGTAAAGAAAAATGTTGATAGGGAAAAAAAAGGAATAATTTTCTGAATTTAGAAGAAAGACCTTGCTAGTGCCGATTATGTACAAGGTCGGCGGCGGCGGGCTGCCGATTAGTGCAGCCGCCGCCGCGGGTAGGGAAAAAGAAAATTAATGTTTGTTTGGCGATAAGCCACTGGCTCTTGACACCATGTAGAGAGTTTTGGGAGAAGTTCTGGGAGAAGTGATTGGTTTGAGACTTTTCATTAAAATATATTGCTTACAAAGGTATATATAGAGTACAGAGAGACCAAATCATACCAACTATAGGACTGTACAATAAACCAGATCCTACCAACTATAGGACTGTACAATAATAAAGAAAATCAAAACCTACCATCTATAGGATTGTACAATAATGAAAGAAAATCAAAACCTACTAACTATAGGATTATATAATTAATGAGAGAATATTTTACCAATAATAAAAAGATACACAAAAAATATTTTCCTAATATACTACACATTTCTTCCATAAAAAAAGAATCTTGATACGGCAGACCAATTAATTTACTTAATAGTATTGGTAGCTCTATTGAGTATTGAGAAAAGAAAAATATTTTAACAAGTTCGGTTACTGCACTTGCGTGTTACGCTCCCAAATTGGGGTGAGACAAGATTCACATCCGACCTATATAATCGCTGAGCAAAAGGATGTTTTGGTTAAGCTTATGAGATGGTCAAATTAATTTATAAGTATTTTTTTTAATTTATTTATGTATTTGATAAAATTAAAAGTGCTTACAAGCTAAAGATAAGCCAAAAATTATAAGCTGGTCTCCGCCAACTTATCAATTTTCAGCTTATAAACACTTTAGGTTCGATCAAGATATTTACTATTCTATCCCTAAAATACTTCTTTTTAAAACAAAGCTCTTCATATACTCCGTTCTTCAGCTGCTTGTTATTAGTTTCAACACTTTTATCCAAACACATAGCTGCTTATTTTTTAAATCAGCTTCACCACTTAAAAGTGCTTTTCAGCTACGCTAAATCAGCTAAGCCAAACGGGCTCCAAACCCTGTATTTGTTAACTGTAACGGAACGTATTCGATTATGCTATTTGATCGAGACAAAGGAACTGCATCGGGGGTAGCCTTGTAATGAATCAGACTAGAGCACGAAGACGAGACATCGAGTCCAAGGATCGAGGTACCTGCCGAGATCGAGACCAGCAACGTTGAAGATAAAATATGATAGACTCTGAGCAAAGCACAATAATGACAAAGCAAGATACCCGTCACTGATCAGAGACCATGGCATAAATCTTGGAACGTATCAAATCAGGGGCGGTTATCTAGTTAATCACGGGATTTACTTCCATAGTTAGAATTGTACCTTAAATAGGATTTCTATACTATATAAAGGGGGTCCTAATCATCTTGTAGATACCTTGCATTCACACAGATCAAAGCAATACAATATTTTCTCTTTAATTTATATTTTCTTGTTTATCAGCGTAACGACCCGACTAGTCATTTTGAGAAATTGCGTACGGTTCGGCAATTTGACGTCACGAGCAGCTTCATTTTATGTGTATTGACTTGCGTACATGGTTGAATTCAATTTTCGGATGATTAAGAGTCGAATTGGAAGAAGGAATATAGTTTGGGAAGCTTAAGCGTTGAGAATTGTGACCGAAATTTGACTTTTGAATAAATGGTACCGGAATGAGTTTTGAATGAGTCAGCAGCTTTATATGGTGACTTTGGACTTAGGCGTGCTTCTGGATTCAGATTTGGAGGACCGTAGGGTAATTTGATGTATTTCGGCGAAAGTTGGAAAAGTTAAAGTTTGAAAAATGGAGAAGTTTGACCCATAGTAGACTTTTGTGTTATCGGGGTTGGGACGCAATTTCGAGAGTTAGAACAGCTCTGTTATGTCATTTGGGATTTTCCTGCAAAATTTGGCGTCATTCCTGGTTGGTTTGATAGGTTTCAGCGCGAGTTTTAGAAGATGGAAGATTAGAAAGTTCATAAGTTTGATTCATGGTGCGATTCGTCATTTCGGGTTGTTTGATGTTACTTGTGACCTCAAGCGAATCCATATTAGGTTATAGAACTTGTTGGTAGGTTTAGACGAGGTCCCGGGGACCTCGGGTGCATTTCGGTTGGGCTACGGGCCATTTCCTTCTATTTTTGGACCTCCATTTTTGCTATTTTGTATCCTTTATCGCGTTCGCGTAGTGTTAATTTATAGGGTGGGACATTTCCTCTTCGCGTATGCATTCGTCCTCTCATGTTCGCAAAGTTCTGCCTATTCCCTTTTTCCCGTTCGCGTCTGTCCCATCGCGTTCGCGTAGTAGAAAATGGGAGCTGGGCACTGGTGGTTATTTACTCTTCGTGTCCGCGTCCTTCTTCCCGAAATCGCGTAGTTTACTGCTTCTCATTATTCGCGTTCGCGGACCTTTTCTCGCGTTTGCGTAGGGCCATCCTGACAGCCTTCATTTTTCTTTTTCGCGAACGCATGCATCTTTCCGCACGATTTTGTATGACCTTGGCAGAATAAATAGTACTCTATTTCGAAGGTTTACCGTTTTCACCATTTTTGAAGTTCTAGAGCTTGGTTTTGAGCGATTCTTCATAGGTTTTCCAAGAAAAATGAATGGGTAAGTATTCTTCACCTAGAATTGATTATATTCCATGATTTTGTCTTTTTTTTACCATTTAATTTGTATTTTGGGTTAAGGAAAAATGGGAATTTTAAATAAAACTTTCAAAATATAAAATCATGGTTTGAGGGACCAAATAGTATTAGAATTTGATAAACTTTATATAGTTGAACTTGTATCGAAATGGGTATTCGGTTTTTGTAAAATTTATCAGGTTCCGCGATGCGGGCCAGAGGGTCGACTTTTGGACTATTTTTAGAATTTGATAAAGATTGAGACTTTATGATCCAGAATAGTTTCTTATGTATTTTATTTGTGCTTGGAAGTTATTTTGGTTAGACTTGAGCACTTTTGTAACGACCCGACCGGTCTTTTTGAGAAATTAAGCTCCGTTCAGCGGCATAAGGTCTAGAGCAGCTTCAGAACATGAGTATCAACTTGTGTGCATGGTGGAATTCAAATTTCGGATGGTTTAGAGTCAATTATAGAGAAGAAACCTTATTTTGAAAGATAGAACGGTGAAAATTTGACCAAAACTGGACTTTTAGTTATACGACCCCGGAATGGGTAGTGGATGATCTCAACAGCTTTGTATGGTGCTTTTTGACTTAGTTGCGCGTCCGAATTCAGATTTGGAGGTCCTTCATTGAAATAAGATAATGTTTTTAACAAATTAGTATTTAACAATCTCATAATCATTCTAGAACCTGCTGTCACAAGTACATGAGCTATCTCTAGGAATCAAAGTAATACAAAAACCGTCTGGAACACAAATTGGAGAGGAAGTAAATACAGTCATCTGAAAGAGACTCTGCTGGAGTGGGTCATCTCAAGAAGTGAATATCACCTAAGTCTCTGTATCAACCATGCTTCTACACCCACTAGGCCACTATAGATACATGTGCATGTGCAACAAAAATGCACAGCAAGTGTAGCATGAATAAAAAAATTGCGTATACTCAGTAAGTATCCCGTCTAATATCGAAGAAGTAGAGACGAGATGTCGACTTTAACACTTACTAGGAGTCCAATAATATAGAAAATCAGAGATTTTCATAAAAATGACTTTAACTCAATAGCATGAGGAAAGAAAACCATTCTTTTATTAATACGAAATTTCCAATTTTGTTTTCGTCATTTATACATTTATCACAAGACAGGGAGGTAATATCATCATTTATAGATTTGCAGGTCAAGCAATAAAAGAATGTGCAAGCCATGCCGACGCCATACGGTCCGATCCAATAATGTTTAAATTGTGCACTACTAGAGGGACGAATGGTGCGAACCATAGATGCATCTATTTAATCTACCGAGGCATTCAGGACGTTCCACAATAGATAAAAAATTCAAACAGTCAAATCAAGAATTCATCAAGGAGCAATTATTCGGAAAAAGACAAGCTTCTCTTTTAAAAGTCAAGCCATATAGAAATTTATTTATACGCCCGATATGTTTTAAGAAATTTTAAGTTGATAACAAGGTTGTAAATATTACAAGTAAAGCATGCATTTGGGCCCTAGACTACACGGACTTAAGCATAATTGTATCTACGCACAGACTCTCGTCACCTCGTGCAAACGTAGCCCCCACAAATATGAGCACATATTCAATTCATTCACCTACGAGGATAATTCCCTCCTACAAGGTTAGAAAAGAGACTTACCCCGCTCTATAGTTTCATAACCGAAATTCCACGCCATTCTGAAGACTCAAATTGAAGCACAACGTTCCAAATCTAGCCAATAATTATGCAAACCCATCAATGCATGTTCAATTACTCATTATAATCCAATTTATAACAATCCCTAACCCCGATCAAAAAGTTGACAAAAATGCCCTCGGGACCACGTGTCGGGATTCTAAAATTTTTTGAAGATAAATTTTAGCCATAACCTTACGAACTCAATATGTAATTTACTCTTAATTTCATGTCCAAATTGTGGTCAAAATTCGAAAATACAAATTTTTTAGGTTTTCCCCTCAATCCCAAGTTTCTACCAATTTTTATGCTAAAATCTATACAAAATCAATGTATTTAACTCAAAACTACATAAACCACTCACTTCATGCTTGTTGGTATAAATAGCACCTAAAAGTTGCTCCAAAATTGGCTCCAATGGAAAAAATTAGGGTTGAAATGAACCCAAACCCCCGTTTTACAAGAACCTCATCACCTCCAGCATTTCCACACCTAGGGTCACTTGACCGCTTCTGTGGTTCCGCATATGCGACCCACAATCTGCTTCTACAGTCCTCCTCCAGGCCCTCGACTTACGCATCTGCGCCCTTCATTCCATACTTGCAGTCCCGCTTTTGCGGCAAGATGACCGCATATGTTGTCCTAGCCTAGCCTAGCCCAGCCACTCCAACTTCTGCGGCACCAAAGCCGCTTCTATGGCTCTGCACCTACGGCCAAGACCTCGCAGGTGCGGTTACACCAGATAGCAGCAGGCTTTAGCTCTTCCTCCCAACTCCAATTTGATATATTAACCACCCGGAATCCACCCGAGACCCCTGGAGCCCGTCCAATCATACCAACCAGTCCCATAACATAACGCAGACCATCTCAAGGCCTCAAATCACGTCAAACAATGCCGAAATCATGAATCACACCCCAATTCGAGCTTTATGAACTTTTGAACTTCAAACTTCTACATCTGATGCCGGAATAAGTCAAATCACGTCCGATTAACCTCTAATTTGACATTATGGACATAATCCAACTTCTAGAATCGGAATCCGACCCTGATATCAAAAAATCCACTTTCGATCAAACTTCCTAAAACCTTCAAATTTCTAACCTTGGCCAAATGACTCCAAAATAACATACGGACCTCCAAATCAACTTCCGATCACGCTCCCAATACTAGAATCACAATACGGAACTATTTCCAGACTCAGAATCGCCAGCGGACATCAATGAAACTGAAAGGCACTTTAACCCAAACTTATAAAAAAATTTAAAAATGCTAACTTCCACAATAGGAGCTGAAACACTTTCCGACCGTCCAAAACATGATCCAGACATATGCCCAAGTCCAAAATACCATACGAACCTGCTGGAACATCCTGTCACGACCCCAATTTTCCCACCTTCAAGAGTTGTGATGGTGCCTACTCATGAAATCTAGGCAAGCTAACAGTTATAGTTTTACCATTATTATTATTAATTTAACAAGAATAGATAATAACTAATATAAAATAAATATGAAGTGCGAAAGTGATATAGCAAACCAGCAGTTCTAACATACAGCTACCCCAAAGATCTGGTGGCACAATTTCACGAATGTCTAAGATTTACTACAAATATAAGTCTGAAAGAAGTACAATTGTTCTCGAAATAGAAGAGATACAAGAAACTAAAATGGGGAAAGGGGACTTCAGGCTCTGTGAATGCCACTAGATCTACTTGGTCTCCCTAGACTGAAGGCAGAAACCTCGAATCTACTCACAGGATTCGGCAGTGAAATCTACACGGAAAGTGCAGAATGCAGTATCAGTACAGCTGACACCATGTACTGGTAAGTGTCGGGCCTAACCTCGGCGAAGTAGTGACAAGGTTAGGACATGAAAACCATATAAATATGTACAATTAAATCATATATGAACAGAATAATAATAACACGAAATAACAAATAAAGATGGGAAGGGAAACATGCTGTGGGGAATATCAAATTCTAACAGTAATTCAATAGAAAAGCATAATGAACACCATATTTGTATCAACATGAATACGGAAACAATAACACGTGCATGACATCACCCTTCTTGCATTAACTCTTATAATTATGGCAAGGCATCACTCTTCGTGCATTGGCTCACAAATCATGGCACAGCATCACCTTTCATGCATTAACACTCAATATCGGTACGGTATCACCCTTCGTGCATTAACACTCACTCACAATATTATATATGGCATCAACCTTCGTTTTTTTCACTCTTCCTCTCCCAAACAATAGAAATAATACATCCCGACAAGGGAATTAATAATAGAAATAAATACATCCCGGAAAGGGAATCCGCTATAACCAATCTCGTTCCAGCAGTTACTTCACAAAATAAATCTCAACTTGAGCCAATACTCAACAATGGTTAATTACCAAGAAATTATCATAAGTTTTGTTCAACAGTGATACTCATCAGTTTAAGCATGGATTTTACATAATAAGAGTCACAACAATCTTGGTATAAGACTCACGGGCATGCTTGACACCAATATATAGCTGCTACTCATCACCACACCTATACGTCGTACTCAAAACTAACATTATCAAAAAAGATCACAACACATATTCCCTCAAGCTAAGGTTAGACCAAACACTTACCTCAATTCCACGGCCAAAAGTCAAGCCTCAATTACCGCTTTACCACTCGGTTCCATTTCCAATCCGCTTGTATCTAGTCATAATTTACCTAATAAAATCTTTATATGCTAAATAAATCCAATTCTAATGCATGAATATAGATTTTCTAATGTTTTCCACAAAAGTCAAAAATCGACCATGGGCTCGCTTAGTCAAAACTCGAAGTTCAACCCAAAACCCGATAACCCATTCACCCACAAACTCAAATATGCAATTGATTTTGAAATCAGACCTACAATTGAGATCCAAATCCCCAAAATTAAAAAATCCTAATTTCTACCCAAGAACGCCTAATTTCCCATGAAAACCCCTATATTTTGAAGTGAAATCATGTAAAAGGATAAAATAGATTGAAGAAAATGAGTTAGAAAACGTTTACCTGTGATTTGGGAAAGAACTTGCTCTAGGAAAATCGCCTCGTGGAGTTTAGGTTTTGAAAGTTTGGAGAATGAATGAAAAATCCGGTCCAAGTCCCAACTTACCTACTGTAGATGTAGCATTAGCGAGGAAAGTATCGAAAACGCGAACCCCTCACATCTCTGTTGCAATTGCAACCTTTTGGTCACAAATGTGAAGTCCCTCCTTGCCATGTTTCCTTCGCAATTGCGAAGAAAAGTTTGCAATTACGAATTTGCCTGGTCCAGCTTCCTTTGAATTTTCGATGGAAGCCTCGCAATTTCCAAGCATGTCAAGCTCGCAAATGCAAAGCTTGATCTCGCAATTGCGAGATCAGAGGCCTGCAACTTTGCTGAAGCATGCCAGCAAATTTCCTAAGTTCAAAATCACTCCGTGGCCTATCTAAAACTCACTCGAGCCCTCGAGGCTCCAAAAAACATGCACACAAGTCTAAAAATATAATACAGACTTACTCGTATGATCAAATCGCCAAAATAATATCTTAAACAACAAATTTAACACCAAAACTCATGAAATTCTCAAGATAGTTCAAATTTTCAATTTTCTCATTCAAGGGTCCGATTTATATCAAATCTCGTCTGTTTTTTACCAAATTTCATAGATACAACTTAAATGATATATCAAACATGTATCGGGCTCAAGAACAAAAATACGGGACCGATACCAATGAGTTCCAACACTATTCGATTTCTAATCTTTATATTTTTCAGCAAATAATTTTCTTTAAAAAATCTTTTTTTCGGGTTAGGGTCCTCGGAATTCAATTTCGGGCATACGCCCAAGTATCATATTTTACTACAGACCCTACGGGACCGTCAAATCACTGGTTCGGGTCTGTTTATCAAAAATTTTGACCAAAGTCAACTTTAATCAATTTTAAAGGCCAAATTCAATATTTGTCTTAAATTTCACATAAAAGCTTTTAGAAAACCCGCTCAGACTATGCACGCAAATCGTGGAGAAAGAAAATAAGGTTTTCGAGGCCTCGGAACCCAGATTTGGATTCTCAAACAGAAGATGACCCTTCCGGTCATCACATTCTCCACCTTTAAAATAATCAATCTTCCTCGAAAAGACATAGAAAAGTACCTGAATCATTGAAAAGATGGGGATAACGGCTCTGCATATCGGTCTCGGACTCCCAGGTTGCTGCCTGAACATGCTGATATTTCCACTATACACAGACTAAAGGGAACTTACTCGATCCCAATTGACGAACCTTACGGTCTAGAACAGCTACTGGCTCCTCCTCATAGGTCAAGTACTTGTCCAACTGGGATGTGCTAAAGTCTAACACGTTGGATGGATCGTCGTGATACTTCCGAAGCATGGACACATGAAACGCTGGATGCACTGCTGATAAATCCGGTGGCAACGCAAGCTCGTAAGCCACCTCCCCACTCTTCGAAGAATCTCAAAAGTCCCAATGAACCTAGGGCTTAACTTGCCTTCTTCCCAAATCTCATCACGCCCTTCATGGGTAACACCCGAAGCAACACTCGCTCTTCGATCATGAATGCCACATCACGAACCTTACGGTCGCATAACTCTTTTACCTGGACTGGGATGTATGAAGTCTATCCTGAATGATCTTAACCTAATCCAAGGCATCCTGTACTAAATCTGTACCCAACAATCAAGTCTCTCCCGGCTCAAACCATCCAACCAATGACCGACACCATATACTATATAATGACTCATAGAAAGCCATCTGGATGCTCGACTGATAATTGTTGTTGTAGGCAAACTCTGCTAATGGCAAGAACTAATCTCACGAACCTCCAAAGTCAATAACAGATACACAAAGCATATCCTCCAAAATCTGAATAGTGCGCTTGGACTGTCTATCCGTCCGAGGATGAAATGTTGCGGTCAACTCAGCCCACATACCCAACTCACATTGTACCGCCCTCCGGAAATGCGAGCTAAATTGCGTAAACCGATAAAAATGATAGACACGGGCATGCCATGACGACGAACAATATCCGGATGTAGATCTCAGCCAACCACTCCGAAGAATAGGAAATTGCCACAGGAATGAAATGCGCTGACTTAGTCAGCTTATCCGCAATAACTCATACTGCATCAAACTTCCTCTGAATCTGAGGGAGTCCAACAACGAAATCAATAGTGATACACTCCAACTTACACTCAGGACTCTTAGTCTTCTGAAGCATCGGATACTCTTAGTTTACCTGCTGACAATTACCGAGCTACATATGCAACAATATCCTTTTTAATACTCCTCCACCAATAATGTTATCGTAAGTCTTGGTACATCTTTGCGGTGCCCGGGTGAATAGAGTACCGGAATCTATGGGCCTCCTCTAGAATCAGCTCACAAAGTCCATCCACATTAAGCACACAAATACGACCCTCCATCCTCAAAACTCCATCATCTCCAATTGTAACTTGCTTGGCACCTATGCGTCGCACTATGTCTCTAAGGACAAGCAAATGAGGATCATCATACTGCCGATCTCTGATACGCTCCAATAATGAAGAACGAGCGATTGTACTGGCTAGAACACGATTGGGCATAGAACATCCAACCTCACGAATTGATTGGCTAAAGCCTAAACATCTAAAGCAAGCATTCTTTCGCCGATTGGAATAGACGTAAGGCTACCCATACTGGCTGACTTCCTACTCAAAGCATCGGACACTACATTGGCCTTCCCAGGATGATACAAGATGGTGATATCATTATCTTTCAATAGCTCCAACCACCTTCTCTGCCTCAAATTAACTCATTCTGCTTGAACAGGTGTTGCACACTCTTGTAATGTATGGTCAACAAACGTTAACAGAATTAACTTCAAGCGTTAATTTTGGGCTATATAACTCTAACTTTTCATGTGTTTTGCCTAGTGATTATACATTTATATATTGACACCCACTTCCGTTATAAAAGTAATTTTTTGCACAATTTTGATCTGGACCATGGGCAGATCCACATAAAGAATTATGGTGCTCAAGCACCCACTATCCATGGTATCGAACATATAATTTTATAAATAATATCGCATGAAATATATGTTTAGATGAGCACGCATTACTTAAGAAGACTGGTGAGTGCTACTGGTTAATAGAATCGTATTGTCCTCTTTGTCTTTCTTTTTCATATCCCTTTTACATGGTTTTCCTTTTTGTTCTTAACTTTGCAGTTTTTTCTTTCTTCAATTCATTTTGTTCATCGTGGCACAAAAAGAAAATATATTCAATTTATCACCACCATATTTGACATCCTATATTGTGGTTTGGAATCCTCACAATAATGATAATATTCAAGAAAATATGAATAGTCGTATTTTTCGACATTCAATCTATGCTTTATCCATATTTAATATGAGTGATTCAAAAAATTTATCTGTGTTGTCTAAAGCGCATTCAATCCGTCCATATGGATCCGACTCCTTCCATCATCAGCAAGCATTAATTAATAGTGATTACTTATTACCTTAAAATACTTGATCCTCCACTGGACCGGACTCCATATTAATGGATATAGCTCTTTCGATTTAAGTATCCTATGCCAAATACTGTTGATTTGTCTGGTAGAAGAGATAATTAAGACGTATAAATTGGAGATAGAGTCACGATTTAATGGATGAACCTAAATTCTTGAGCTAACCGAGAATGGGGCAAGTCGTGGGGTAGGGGATGGAACATATTAAACTGCATTTCATATGCTAATCAAAACAGACATTCAAAATTTGATCTGTCCCACAATATTTACCGTTTCTGAATTTAGGAACAACTAGCTAGTATCTATTTCTCGATAGGGAATTTAATTAAAATTTTCTTGATAAAGATAGAACTGTAAAGTATGTAGCATACTGACAATTAAGACAAAGAAGACTGATACTGTTTCTTGTAAAAGTAAAAGAAGAAGTTGAAAGTGTGTGATAGACAATTTATTGAAGAATACAATACATTATCGAGATTTGTTCATTGAGGAACCGACATTTGCAAATGGGCCTGTTGAGGAGGTCTAGTATTTGGACGAGAAGTTTTATTTTGTATCTCATATAACTTATGTTAGTTGTATGAAACTTCACAAATTTGTGAACCTTAATCTTATGCTTTTAGGTCCACAAAATTGCGAGACACAAAAGTTATCCATAAAATTTTCCTATTTCAACTATTTTTTGGACTTGGCCAATTTGACTGTTGACTATTTAAAAGCCTTTGACTTTTCATCCCCCGGTACTAAGGCATAATTGTAAGACGCTGAATCAGGGTTTAAAGGTTATGAGTTTGATTTTGTTATCGGACTCTAGCTCGTTTTAGTTATTGAGTTTGTAATTAAATATTTTTATATATTTAATAAATTTTATAATATAAATCTAGATTTAAAGCAAAAATTATTGAGTTAATCCGAATCCGTAGCTACTACACTACTTACGCCTCTAGTGATTGTTAATATTGGCTAAAAGGTGTTGTTGCCATACTTGAGATGTATTTTATTATTACAAGGACAGGAGCGGTTTTGTTTGTTATGTTTGATATGTACTTAGCCAACTTAGTAAAAAAAAATCTGTTTGACGCTGAGCAGTCATACTAAGATCATTAGCTTTGCAAGCTTTAGTTTAAGAACTGCGGAGCTTTATGCCATTTATTCTCCTAATAAGTTACTGAGAATTTAATTAGTTAAAACTCATTGTTCCTGAAGAATCTATTACTTTAACCGTGTTGGTTCTTATATTGCTCTTCTTCTCATTCAGTATTCTATGATGCAACATTATGAAGAGGGCAATTATGAGTGAGAAGTGGCAGATAGAACTCCACAAGTTTCTGCAGATTGCCTCTCAGTAAGTTGTTCTTCAACCATGTAACATTGATGAGTGGTCCACGGGTAGGTAATCAAGCATTTTCGTCTAATTTGGTTGGGATAAATTAAAAGTGATTAGTTGCCTTGATCATTTCAAGATTAGTACTTAGCCAATGAATGTGATAATCTCATTCTGTCAAACGACTTCTCAGCCTCATCTAGTCGATGTAACTTGAAGAATTTATGAATGAGGCAATTATAAGTGAAGACATCAGGAGAGATGTTCTACCAATTGTCATTTCGTTGAACAACTTCTCGATCTCGTCCATCTGATCTAACTTGCAAAATGTATCAATGAGGCAAGTCACAGTAGACAGGAGTTCTCATTTTTTGGCTGAAAACACATCTTCTTGAGCATAAAATCTAGCTATTAAAATGTCGCAAGCAGCTTAATCTAATTTGCACCCACCATTTTTCAGGTCATTAAGAAAAATCTTTAGCAATTTTCACTACTCCAGTTATGCACAACCCCTAATTAAGGACTGAGCTATAGCTTACAGGGGTAGGCTTGATGTTATTAGCTTGCATATCCTCCATAAAACATAGAACCTCCCGCAATACTCTTGAATTTGCAGAATCAACAAATTTGATTAATGCTATATCTACCGACATCTGGTGATATTCCTAAACTTCTCATTTTATCGAAAAACGCTTACAGCTTTACTTACTTCACCTCCAGCAAAGAATCCGTGAATAATAGCATTGTAACAATTAGAATTCAATGGTTGGTTCTCATATCAAAGCAACATTAGGGTATCCAATTCTACAGAGTCCATTGACACATACACTATATGTTGCAGCAGAAGGATAGAGTTACAACATTCTCCCTCTGGCTTGCTTCTGCCAAAAAACATACGGGCAGAGAGCTGGGCTTTTAAATTTTTTCATTGAGGTCTTTCTCTTTTTCCAAAAAAGGAAAAACAAAAATTATTACTCACTCCGTGTCATATTGTTTGAGATACTTTCTTTTTTAGTCTGTTTCAAAATAAATGACACATTTCTAAATTTGAAAAATAATTCAATTTTAAATTCTTCATTTTATCCTTTTTGCCCTTAGTGAGAAGCTTTTATAGCCACACACATTGTATGACCCCACAAACCTTTTATTCTTTAATCTTTTAAGATCACAAGTTTTAAAAGTCTTCTTCTTTTTTCTTAAACTCCGTGCCGAGTCAAACTAACTCAAATAATATGAAACGGAAGGAGCTCGTATTATTTTTATACGAGTACTTGTTAACAACACCCGCTTCAGGTAGCATATTCCCATGTTCTTTCGCAACTAAAAAACCTAAGTATTTGGGATTGTTACTCGTTCTACACATTAGCTCCTTAATATAAACACTAATGTGAACAATAAAACCAAAGCTAGACATTACTAGAATATTCTAGACTATTCTAAAATAGTCTAGAATGAGCTAGAATGTTCTAGAAGGTTCGAGAACATTATGGAGTTCTCTGGAACATTCTAGAAGATGATAGAAACTCTTTTATGTATAGTAGAGAATGTGAGAATATTCTAGAGTAGTGGAATATTCTAGAACATATGAGAATAGGTAGATATGAATATTGTTTAGGATACTTATATGGAATATTCTAGAATGTCGTAGAACATGGAGGTTGATGCCTATAAATAGGGGAAGACCTCCTCATTTGTAGGATGTACAAAAGGAGTGAAGCAAAGTGTGAGCCCAAGTGTGTACCAAAGTGATCCCTTGTGTAATAAAAGTTGAAGAATTACAAAAGTCTCTCTCCATATAGCTACATATATTAAACCTTCCAAACTACCTTCATTTCTTCATTTATCAACTAAACAAAATCTCTTTCCTTCTTACATTTAAAGGTCTTCTACCTTTAAATTGTTTTCCTACGCCTGGTATCAGAGCCATTGGTTCGTTAGGAGGGTGATTCATTAACTATGGCAGGAAAGAATATCGTGTGCATGGTTCCCAAGTTGACGGGGAAATAAAATTACAATTTTTGGTGTTTCAGATGGAGACACATCTGAAGGCGTATAATTTGTTAAAATATACGCGAGAAGAACTGGAGGAAGGTGCCGAAGAGAATGAAATAAGGCGTGATAGTATGGCCTTGTCCCAAATACACCAGGCCATCGATATGTCTGTGTTTGGCAAAATTTCCACAGCCCAAACAACAAAACAGGCTTGGGATATTTTGGCCAAAGCATATCGTGGAGTTGATAAGGTCCAAAAGAATAATTTGATGGCGCTAAAAAGGAAGTTCGAGCTTGCCACGATGGAGAAGTCAGAGACAGTTGAGGGATACTTTTCGAGGTTGACGGAGATCAAGAATGAGATGGAGCTCAATGGTCATACCCTCAGCGATGAGACATTCGTTGAAAAGGTACTTAATACTTTACCTATGAAGTTTGATCATATTGTGGCAGTAATTCAAGAGACCAAGGACCTTTCAACTTTAAGTACCGAGGAGCTTCTGGGCTCATTAATTCTTCATGAGAATAGAATTAATGGGAAATTAGAAGAGTCATTGGAGAAAGATCCTGCAGAGAAGGCATTGCAGGCACATACTAAAGTTAAAGAGAGAGGAGAATCTTCTAATATGGCGGAAACTAGAGGACATGGTTTCCGAGGCAGAGGTCGTGGAGGCACCGGCAATTATCGTGGCCGTGGAAGAGGTAATCATCATTTCCAGCCAAGAGAAAATTACAACAATCCAGGTCAGCAAAAACCTCCCCTTAAATGTTATAACTGCGGTAAATTGGGTCATTATGCTTAAGATTGTTGGAGTAAAAGAACTGAAAATAAACAAGTTCATGCTCGAGTAGCTGAGGATGAAGGGGATAAAAGTGAAACCACTTTATACTCCGCATCTATGGCTACTGTTAGTGAAGAAACTAACAATGATGTCTGGTACGTTGACTCCGGATGTAGTAATCATATGTGCGGTAAGAAGGAGATATTTGCTGATTTGGACGAGTCTTTTAAATCCACGGTTAAATTTGAAAATAATCAAGTTATGCAAGTTGTCGGGAAAGGGAGAATACCGGTCACCATGGAGAATGGGCTTGAGTGCTCCATAAAAGATGTTTACTACGTGCCTAACCTGCTGCATAATTTGTTGAGCTTGGGTCAGCTCCAACACAATGGATATGAAGTGCATTTCAGTAATGATATATGCACTATAAGAGACAAGAGTATGAAAATTATAGCCAAGGTAAGTATGACCAAAAATCGGATGTTTCCAGTAACTTTCAACTACGGTCACTTACCCTGCTATAATTCAAATGCTCTTGATGATACTTGGTTATGGCACATGAGGTTTGGCCACTTTAATTTCGGCAGTTTACAATATCTTGTGAAGAATAAGATGGTGTCAGGTTTGCCTTCACTTGACTTTGCTCCAAGACAGTGTGAAGCATGCATTTTGGGGAAGAAGCATAGAGAGCCATTTCCCAAAGGCAAAGCTTGGAGAGCAAAACACCCATTGCAGCTGATACATTCTGATTTGTGCTCAGTGGAAGTTCCTTCGCTTGGTGAAAGTAAGTACTTCATTACTTTTATTGATGATTTGAGTAGAAAAGCATGGGTGTATTTGCTGAAAAATAAGTCTGAAGCCTGTGACACATTCAAAAGCTTCAAAACATATGTTGAAAAACAAAGTGGCCATTTTATAAAGACTCTGAGAATAGATCGAGGCACAGAATACACTGTGTGCGATGATTTTTTGAAGAAGCATGGGATTCAACATCAGTTGACTGCAAGGTACACTCCTCAACAAAATGGAGTTGCGGAAAGAAAGAACAGGACTGTGATGGATATGGTGCGGTCAATGCTGGCAGCAAAACAACTGCCTAAAGAATTCTGGGCTGAAGCTGTCTCTACTGCAATTTACATATTAAACAGGTGCCCTACGAGAAGCAACCATGGAAAAACACCTTATGAGGTATGGACAGGATGAAAACCAAATATTTCTCATATACGAATATTTGGTTGTCTTGCTTATGCGCATGTACCCGATCCACTGCGAAAGAAGCTTGACGAGAAAGCAGAAAAGAGCATACTTGTAGCCAACAAATATGCTCTTTTCTGCTTTCTCGTCAAGCTTCTTTCGCAGTGGATCGGGTACGTGCGCATAGGCAAGACAACCAAATATTCGTAAATGAGAAATATTTGGTTTTCTACCTGTCCATACCTCATAAGGTGTTTTTCATGGTTGCTTCTCGTAGGGCACCTGTTTAATATGTAAATTGCAGTAGAGACAGCTTCAGCCCAGAATTCTTTAGGCAGCTGTTTTGCTGCCAGCACTGACCGCACCATATCCATCACAGTCCTGTTCTTTCTTTCCGCAACTCCATTTTGTTGAGGAGTGTACCTTGCAGTCAACTGATGTTGAATCCCATGCTTCTTCAAAAAATCATCGCACACAGTGTATTCTGTGCCTCGATCTGTTCTCAGAGTCTTTATAAAATGACCACTTTGTTTTTCAACATATGTTTTGAAGCTTTTGAATGTGTCACAGGCTTCAGACTTATTTTTCAGCAAATACACACATGCTTTTCTACTGAAATCATCAATAAAAGTAATGAAGTACTTACTTTCACCGAGCGAAGGAACTTCCACCGAGCACAAATCAGAATGTATCAGCTGCAATGGGTGTTTTGCTCTCCAAACTTTGCCTTTGGGAAATGGCTCTCTATGCTTCTTCCCCAAAATGCATGCTTCACACTGTCTTGGAGCAAAGTCAAGTGAAGGCAAACCTGACACCATCTTATTCTTCACAAGATATTGTAAACCG